>JASAOG010000283.1:2500-611297 GCA_030265305.1 Biomphalaria pfeifferi
CACTTTCAACCATCACCATAGAAACACACTCACACACACACACACAATAACAATCCGACAGGTATATTCCACATTGATATCCAACATTTGATATTTTTCATTTATTTCGCATATTTCTATTCCTTTAAAATGCATATGGAACAGCCATTACCATTACTAAAGCCTTACCTTTCCCTAGGTCCCGACCTATCACATTTAAGATAAGATAATTATTATTGATCGAATTAAATGGAAAATCGGTTTATCTCGGTAGATGAATTCGAGCTTCTACTGAGTTGTCTGCGCTTACATGCATGTTCCTATTGAAACTTCCACAGGGGACAGAATTTTATATTACTCTAATTGGAATGGTCATTGGCATCACAGGAGCATCACTGCTGTTTGTGCCGCTGTTATTCCCCTTGAAACTTACCAGTGTTTTTGAAGTAAGTCTTTTTCAATGTGCATACTACAGGTCTAGCTTCTCTCATAATAAATCTAGTCTAATTTTAAGGCTTCCACGCTCAAATTGTGTTTTAGACAAACTATATTGTATTGTTAATTAAAATATGGCTTCATCACGTACACTATATCTATATTTAGCCATAGTCTATATTTAGCTTGTCGGCAGAATTTTAGCTACCTCGGGATTTTCTATCACTCAGCAGGATTATGTTTTGAAATAAATATGATTGGTTTAAAGTATTAATTATTGTACTTTGAGCTGCATTTATTGGTTGGCCTTGTAGCGGAGAGATGTTGGTCACGTTATAACGCTCTAGGGTCCGGGAAAGTTTCTACATTGCGGCAGTCTTGTGCGGAACGTGTTAGATATAACCTATACGAGAGTCTAATGTTAGAACTCAATTATATCATTGTGTAGATCTTTTATTCTTTTCAAGTCCATTTAATCATTGTAATTATTTGTGAATAGCTTTTTCAAGTTTTGAATTAAAGTATTTGTTTTGGACGAAGAGAAGTTACTTCATTGAATATATAATAATATACTTAGATCGTCTTGTGAACTAGTAACTTCTAGATAATCCTCTTATCAACTGGCAACTTCTAGATGATCCTCTTATCAATTAGCAACTTCTAGGTGATCATCTTATCAACTGACGATTTCTGAATCCTCGGCAATTACGATCATTGATTGTGCATCAATGTGACATCTTGGCATCAAGTTTGATCGTAACTTCTAGCACTATTTATGATCGTTACGGGCTACTTTTAACTAAGTAGATTATTGCTTAGATACAATGTTTCAGTGTTTGTAAAAGAAGGGTGCATTTAAACATATTTTTTACTCAAAAGAATCTAAAGCAAGGGTATATAGAGAAGGAATAATACAATCTTGCAGTTCGGGATGTCTATATATATATATATATATATATATATATATATATATATATATATATCGTTCTGATTACATTCTAGACTGTCATCTTGATGGTCTCGGGTTCAAACCCTGCCAGTGGCCCTGCCGAAGGTTTGGGTTAGGATGTAATCTTTAATTCTTAAGGAATATTAAAATTATGTTAAACAAAACATTAATGTTATACATAGATCAAATTGGAGTTAAAATATTATTCTTTTGGATGTATCAACGTGGACTTTTTTTTCATATGTATTAACATGGACTTTTATATATATATATATATATATACATGGACTTTTTGTTCACATCTATGTATGGGTCTGATCTTAGTTGAAATGTTGGATCTACTTTTTCAGTATCTAGAAATACGTTTTGACTCCAAAAGCGCCAGACTTGTTGGAACTTTCCTCATGGTCCTCACACAGGTGGGTCTTTCAATTCATTATCACTTGAGATCTATATGACATTACGTCTATGGACTTTTAATTTATTTTGTTCTTAAAGAAATCTCAATATTTGAACTATTCATTTATACATTTTTCATCCTTGGAATCCTTGGGCCTTAGGCCTCTTTTCTTTTTCTTGCCTCTTTTTAGATGTTTCTTTCCCTCTTTTTCTTTTTTTTTTGGTAGCTTCATGCCTCTTTATTGGGCTTTTTTTTAAAGATAGATTGTATTTATAAACAGTTAACATATTGTTTTATATTAGTAATAATACAAAAGAGATATTTTACAAAATCTTATGAACAAATATATTGTAGGATTGTATAATCCAACCTTTCTTGGTAGTTTTCTGACAATATTTTTTTTTCTGTAACCAAGACATGGTGAAACTCTGGTTATAATCAGATAATGATTGAATTAAGACAGTGATGTTTAACCTTATTCGACCTGCAGGCCATTTTTTTCCGATACTCATGTCGCGGCCACATGACCAAAAATGTACAAAAACGAAATTAAATTGACCTGAAACAATTTTATTAGAAACTTGGGGATCTTATAATTACATTAATTAATGTGATATAGGAAGTTTATCTTTTTTTACGCGTCGGAAACTAGTTTCATTTTTCTCTTTAAATTTGAGCATTACTGTAGCTAGTTTGACCAACCAATTACTTCTTGTTTCTTTTTTGTAAATATTCCCATCGATCCTCCAATGTCTAGACGTAGTTTGACTATCTTTTATTCGCAGCTCAAATCAAGTATGCCGTCATGTTTGTTTGATAAAGCCGTCTCTATATGTTGTTGGTGTTGTTTTAAACAGCCACACTTGACAAAACAAATATGTTGGCTAATTATCACATTCCACAAAAATGTTCATTTTTTCCTTGTAGGATACTAAAGTCAAGGTTCAATTGTAGTTTCTTGGGCTCTCTTATTTCATAAACCTACACATTTTAAATCGCATGGTACAATCCATCAGAGAAAAAGTCATCGTCCTAACGTAGGTAAAGATAAGATAGAAAAAAAAAACACATCGCGCCGGATATGTTAAATGTTAAAATAGTAATTATATATATAAATATATATATATATATATATATATATAATAAAGCATTTGGAAATTTTGGAATTTCACATTTACAACGTATTTTTATTATTTCTTACAGTATTAAGAGCAATAGCTGTAAATGTACAGTTCTTTTGCTTATACATGCCTTTTTGAAATTTTCAAACGTATTTTTACAATATTTTTCTTGTTTGGGTTTTGAACCGATGAAAAGTCAGAAAAGGGAATTCTAGAGAAAAAAAAAAGCGCCATGAACTTAAACTTCCCAATAGACTAAAAAGTTTACCTGATTGAAGTAATGTCATACTTTTGTAGCTGTAACTTTGTCCCTGTTGTCGGGGTAATCGGCCGATTAGTTTCTCACGCGCCGATTGTCGGAGGTAAACATTCTTCAGAGTTTTCCGATGTTCTTTTTTCCCCATCGGGCCAGTCAACGCCCAAATCGTCTCTATTTTCTTACATACCGCACTCCAGGTCATTGTGGGGTCACCAATGTAGTCTCGTTTCTTTTTTTTTTTAACAAAGCTAATATCAACTTACTCTGTCTACCTGGTCTACCTGGTCTACCTGGTCTACCTGGTCTACCTGGTCTACCTGGTCTATCTGGTCTACCTGGTCTACCTGGTCTACCTGGTCTACCTGGTCTACCTGGTCTATCTGGTCTACCTGGTCTACCTGGTCTACCTGGTCTACCTGGTCTACCTGGTCTATCTGGTCTACCTGGTCTACCTGGTCTATCTGGTCTACCTGGTCTATCTGGTCTATCTGGTCTACCTGGTCTACCTGGTCTACCTGGTCTATCTGGTCTACCTGGTCTATCTGGTCTACCTGGTCTACCTGGTCTACCTGGTCTACCTGGTCTACCTGGTCTACCTGGTCTACCTGGTCTATCTGGTCTACCTGGTCTATCTGGTCTACCTGGTCTACCTGGTCTACCTGGTCTACCTGGTCTACCTGGTCTACCTGGTCTATCTGGTCTACCTGGTCTACCTGGTCTACCTGGTCTATCTGGTCTACCTGGTCTACCTGGTCTATCTGGTCTACCTGGTCTATCTGGTCTACCTGGTCTACCTGGTCTATCTGGTCTACCTGGTCTATCTGGTCTACCTGGTCTATCTGGTCTACCTGGTCTACCTGGTCTATCTGGTCTATCTGGTCTATCTGGTCTACCTGGTCTATCTGGTCTATCTGGTCTACCTGGTCTACCTGGTCTACCTGGTCTATCTGGTCTACCTGTTCTACCTGGTCTACCTGGTCTATCTGGTCTACCTGGTCTATCTGGTCTACCTGGTCTATCTGGTCTATCTGGTCTACCTGGTCTATCTGGTCTACCTGGTCTATCTGATCTACGTGGTCTATCTGGTCTATCTGGTCTACCTGGTCTACCTGGTCTACCTGGTCTATCTCGTCTACCTGGTCTACCTGGTCTACCTGGTCTATCTGGTCTACCTGGTCTATCTGGTCTATCTGGTCTACCTGGTCTACCTGGTCTACCTGGTCTACCTGGTCTATCTGGTCTACCTGGTCTACCTGGTCTATCTGGTCTACCTGGTCTACCTGGTCTACCTGGTCTATCTGGTCTACCTGGTCTATCTGATCTACGTGGTCTATCTGGTCTATCTGGTCTACCTGGTCTACCTGGTCTACCTGGTCTATCTCGTCTACCTGGTCTACCTGGTCTACCTGGTCTATCTGGTCTACCTGGTCTATCTGGTCTATCTGGTCTACCTGGTCTACCTGGTCTACCTGGTCTACCTGGTCTACCTGGTCTATCTGGTCTACCTGGTCTACCTGGTCTATCTGGTCTACCTGGTCTACCTGGTCTACCTGGTCTATCTGGTCTACCTGGTCTACCTGGTCTACCTGGTCTATCTGGTCTACCTGGTCTACCTGGTCTACCTGGTCTACCTGGTCTATCTGGTCTATCTGGTCTACCTGGTCTACCTGGTCTATCTGGTCTACCTGGTCTACCTGGTCTATCTGGTCTATCTGGTCTACCTGGTCTATCTGGTCTACCTGGTCTACCTGGTCTATCTGGTCTACCTGGTCTATCTGGTCTACCTGGTCTACCTGGTCTATCTGGTCTATCTGGTCTATCTGGTCTACCTGGTCTACCTGGTCTATCTGGTCTATCTGGTCTATCTGGTCTACCTGGTCTACCTGGTCTACCTGGTCTATCTGGTCTACCTGTTCTACCTGGTCTATCTGGTCTATCTGGTCTACCTGGTCTATCTGGTCTATCTGGTCTACCTGGTCTATCTGGTCTACCTGGTCTATCTGGTCTACGTGGTCTATCTGGTCTATCTGGTCTATCTGGTCTACGTGGTCTATCTGGTCTATCTGGTCTACCTGGTCTACCTGGTCTACCTGGTCTATCTGGTCTACCTGGTCTACCTGGTCTATCTGGTCTACCTGGTCTACCTGGTCTACCTGGTCTACCTGGTCTACCTGGTCTATCTGGTCTACCTGGTCTACCTGGTCTATCTGGTCTACCTGGTCTACCTGGTCTACCTGGTCTACCTGGTCTATCTGGTCTACCTGGTCTACCTGGTCTACCTGGTCTATCTGGTCTACCTGGTCTACCCGGTCTATCTGGTCTATCTGGTCTACCTGGTCTACCTGGTCTACCTTGTCTATCTGGTCTACCTGGTCTATCTGGTCTACCTGGTCTATCTGGTCTACCTGGTCTACCTGGTCTACCTGGTCTATCTGGTCTATCTGGTCTACCTGGTCTACCTGGTCTATCTGGTCTATCTGGTCTACCTGGTCTATCTGGTCTATCTGTTCTATCTGGTCTACCTGGTCTATCTGGTCTATCTGGTCTACCTGGTCTATCTGGTCTATCTGGTCTATCTGGTCTACCTGGTCTATCTGGTCTATCTGGTCTATCTGGTCTACCTGGTCTATCTGGTCTATCTGGTCTATCTGGTCTACCTGGTCCAATTTTTGTACACTGGATTTTCCCCATACCCATTCCTGTATCAATTTGAAACTTTATTTAATTATCTATTGCACTTATGAAGACATGAACTAAGCAAAAAAGAAATTAAACTGTTAGCTTAATTATTGGTAATTGTTTTTTTTGGTATTGAAAAAAGAAATGCTACGTATTGCCTTGTGTAAATTTTTCTTCCCATTTTCCATTCTCAGATCAAGTTGATAATTTGCATAATTATTTATGGTCGATGAAAATACATGGATCAATACAAACTTTAAACGATTAGTAAATTAATAAGTATTAATTAATCAAATTTGTTCTACATAGAAACAGGGAGCTTGTTGCTGCAGTATTGAGATGTATTGCAGTGGTTAGGCGGCTCTTTCAGTTAGATAAGCATTGTTTTTAAAAAGATTTCTTTAGAAAAAAATATTCAGCTTGTTTTTATAAATGTTTTAGAAGACCCTAGACAAAAATATTTTAGGAAAGGATAATATCATTTAAATAGCTGCGATACTTGACACTGAGGCGATGTGTATATAGATCTAGTTTCGATCATAAAGTTTAGGTTGAATTTCTGCATGTTTCTTTTTCTTATAGATAATATACATGGGTCTGGCTTCGTTTGCACCTGCAACTGCCTTTGAAGCAGGTATTTATAGTTCTCTCTTTCTCTTTATTTTTTTCTATTTCTTTCTGAAACACTCTCTTTCTTTTTCTTTCTATCTCTGTCTCTATATATCTTTCTTTCTGTGTCATTTTCTCTTTCAGTGTATCTCTCTTTCTGTCTGTCTGTCTGTCTCTATTTGTCTCTGTCTTTCTCTCTCTTACTGTCTCTCATTCTGTGTCTTTCTTTTTCTCTCTCTCTTTCTTTGAGTGTGTGTGTTTCTCTCTTTCTTTTTGTCTCTTTCTCCCTCTTTCTTTCTTTCTCTATTTGTTCGTTTAAGTTATTCAAACTCTATAACCTCTTTCTGTCTCTGTCTCTTTCTCTTCAACTTCCTCTTAGCTCTCTCTTTTTCAATCTCTTTTTCTCTCACTGACACCATACACTCTCTCTCACTGACACCATACACACTCTCTCACTGACACCATACACACTCTCTCACTGACACCATACACACTCTCTCACTGACACCATACACACTCTCTCACTGACACCATACACACTCTCTCACTGACAGCATACACACTCTCTCCTTCTCTTTCATATCTTCTTTTCTTAAACATTACACTTAATTCTCAATTTCTCTCACTCTCTCTCTCTCTCTCAATCTATTACCCCCCCCCCCCACACACACACACATACACGTACGCACAAGCACATAATTTTATCTGCATTAAGATAAGTTTCATTACATTCTTGTCAGAAATTTTAGTAGAAAAACATTCTATTTACATTAAGGTATACGCATGTTTAACTTAAGTGTTAAAATCAAATAGGCCTACGTTAAGAAATAATAATTTATTTTTTTCTTAGTGACAGAGATACCAGTCTGGGCAACTATTTTAGTGACTGGTGCTGTGGGTACACTTTATACAACAATAGTAAGTCTATTTTTATAAAGCTTAACTCACTCTGTCTGTATGGTAAAAAGTTTGTACATGTCATTTCTCCCACACTTACATTTAAGCTGAAATTTGGCACAATTATTTTTTTTTGCCTGACAAAACAATAATAAATAAAAAACAAGGTTACAGTTTGTGTAAATCGGCACCCGAAGTGATCCACCAAGAGTCTACACCAGGATTCGAACAGTTCCAAGTGCTTTACCCCTCAGCCACAGCATCTCCATATATTCATTTAGCGTATACTTATATTTTTTAAAACAATAATTATTAACCTTATCCATGCATTCAAAATTAATAACATGTTACATTGTAATTAAGAGAAACTAAAGAATATTTATTCTTCTAACAAAATTACATAAATTAGCAACACGAAAAAAAAATTCTTGACCCACTTTAAGGTACAATGGTGTACAGATAACAACAAGACATTCCCCTCTCAAATAAAAGTTGATATCTCCATTGTCATTTGTCATACAAACAAGACATAGATCTAGCTAGATCTAGACCTAGTTTTATATCTCAATCTAGATTCAAGATCTAAGTCTAAGCCTAGATTTTGAAATAGATCTAAGTCTAGATCTAGATATAGAATATTGATATAGAATCTACTATATCTAGTCTAGAACTGTTATTATATATATATGTTGATCTGGGCTCTATTTAATCTTACTAAGACTGTCAACTGTAGGCCCCTATAACGACAATATGTTGAAATTTCGCGTAGAAAAGTAGTTCGTTATTTTTGAAATTTATAACTAAAACGAAGTTCGTATCAAAATTCTTTTTTAAAATTTACATTTGAATCAGTATTCTATTCAATGAGTTATTAAATGGAAAATATATTTTATGATGATCCATTGACACTTTTACCATTGTGATCTTAGATGCAAATGTTTTGTACTAATGCGCGAATCTATGAATAAATAAAGACATATTAATGAAGTAGTCCATGACCTTTTGAAAAGAGTTACCTCTCCTGAAGTTTTTCATTGCAAAGTGGTGTTATTTGTTGAAAACTGTGCTTGCAAATATAATTTTAAAAATTAGATGGTTCACTTTTGGAAAAGAAAAAAGTAGCAGTTGCATCGGGACTTTAGATGATCTAAAATATCATGATGTCCGATTTTTATTTTCTTGTTTCTAGTTTTTTTTTCTAGTTTCTGAGATCTAAATGGGACGGACGGACAGACGGACAGACAGGCCACACAAAACTAATAGCGTCTTATCCACTTTCGGGGGGAGCTAAAAATTTAACCAATTCGTTAATTAGCAATTGGTAATTTTTTATTTTTTTTTTGGTATCTTGAACAAGGCAAAAAAAAACGTACTTGACAGATGTGGTAGTATAAGCTGAATTAGTCCCCATTGAGGACTCGAGCCCTGAGTGAACATTTTTTTTCATGCATTTAAAAAACCGATCATGTAAACATTCACCATGATACACCCTTCTTCCAAATGATAGGATCAAAGCTTAATAAAAACAATTGATAGAAATATTTGTAATCGCACAGATTTTTTGTGTCTTGTTCGAATATTCATATAATTGCATCACCGATCCAAACGAATTGATGCAGTTACACTTAATATAAGCTTTTTTTTTTAAAGAAAATAGTTTTAACATGTTTTTCTTGTTATTAAATTTAGGAATAAAACAATGTTTCTTTAACAGGAGAACTTCACCTAGTGAGTCATGAAAGTGTAAATCTAACTTGATTCCCATTTTTATACAGACTGTAGCATTAGTTGCGCACTTGTTACTGTTGTAATTATTGTTGTTGATATTTTGGTGCACTTTGTCACGCACTAGCGACAATATGCAGTCCAGAGATCTGGCGTGCATTAATACATATTAAATCTTTTTTTTTTTTGTTGTATTTATGGCGATAGAGTTCTTTATATTCATGTGGTTTCAATAAAGTGGATGTAAAAAAAAACAAATCTTTAATCTCCATTTTCATAATTCAACAAAGTAATACAACTATTAATTCGGTCACACATCACGAACAACTCCTAGGCTTGGTCAAAACGAAAAATCCAGCGATGCAGATCTATCAAAAGATTATCAGGCCTTAACAGTTAAGAAACACTAAGAAAAAAAAAGAAGACATGAAAGTAGGTAAGGCGGCCAATAAAGATGTAGAACGTAATGCAGAGAGACAGATAATGGCTGGGTAGATAATGTTGTAGAGAATGCGATAGATAATGGCTGGGTAGATAATGATGTAGAGAAGGCGATAGATAATGGCTGGGTAGATAATGATTTAGAGAAGGCGATAGATAATGGCTGCGTAGATAATGATGCAGAGAAGACGATAGATAAGTAAAAGGGAATGATATAGAAAAGGTGACAGATAAGGAATTAGAGGAGGATGCATAGATGAACAACTATGAGAACACTTTAAAACCCTTTTTATCCCTTAAGAGTATAATTCAAAATTAAAATGTACGAACTCAGTCCTACATAGGGATGAAAATAAATCATATCTACCCTTTTTTTGTTTTTAAAGAAATGAGACAAAGTTCTTATTATTAGTATTGTTTCCTGCAGACTGGACCCTACCAGCCGCTTCTTTTGACCATTAAACACTGAGCAATCCTATTGCCTGAGTGTATTGTTTTTAAAAAAGTGTACAGTGGTCATTAGTCTGTATGTAAAGCTTCCCAGTCGTATCTTACTCCAGTCTTATCTTATTCCATTCTCATCTTATTCCAGGGAGGCATGAAGGCTGTGATATGGACTGATGTCTTTCAATCGTTTATAATGTTGGCTGGAATTTTGTCAATAGTCATTCAGGTAAATCGAATTCGTCTAGTTAGTAATGTATTATTTGCAGGTTTAGATGGCTTGACTTGATCTGATAGGGCTAGCTATAGGTATAAATAAATAAGTATATATATATATATAAAGGCTTGCGCTGCCAACGTTAAGCCATAAAGTTTTACGTAACTTGTTATTCTAAAATCATTAAGTCTAGACTATACAATATAATATAATAGCTACATAAACGTTCTCATTTATTTTATAGATAGTATTTTATACTTAGTGCTACTGTATTAAACGTTTACTAAGATTATGAAATATATTCCCAGGGAACGTTAAAAGTTGGAAGTTTGTCAAATGTTTGGGAAATCAACAACAAATGGGAGAGAATCAAATTTTTCAAGTAAGATTTCTGTTGTGTTTTTTTTTGTTTACATATTGTACATTGAGAAGATATAGAATTATTTGTATGGGGGACCAAAAAAAGGTAGAATTTTTTATAAAAGTAAAGACATTGCTATCTATAGGGCAGATGATGTAAAGGTCATCTGTAAATTGGCCCACGGTTTACGAGGGTGTCATGTAGCCAGCACAACGACCAACCGCTTTTACTTTTCCCAAACTTATGTCAAGTACTCATTAGAGCTACTCAGAGGTGCCCAAAATTTTCAGACTACGTTATTGATCTACTTTTTTTTTTGTTTTGGAAACATTCCTAATAGATCATTCTCTTTGCAATTTTGTTGTTATATTCCTACAACGTCCTACCTCTAACATTTGAAAGGCACCCAGAAGGAAAACAACTTCCGCGTATAGAGTTCGTCCATCGTGGTTCGATGATGACCACCTTTTTTATCCTCCTCACGTGGCTGGTAAGACGTATGTGAACCCCGAATGTTCGACTGCACACTGGGCAGGTTATTCCAGCTGCAGCTAGTGTCAATGAACTTATGTTTTTTTTCTCTGGCGCTTTTCTTCTGCCGCGCTGTTCTCTTTTTCTCAGCAATTTGTGCACACGTTTTCACAGCTCCATGCCGTGATGCTCTATCAGGTGGCTATGTCACCCAGATGGCTGGGTCTCCCAGGTGGCTATGACTCCCTGGTGGCTATGTCTCCCTGGTGGCTATGTCTCCCAGGTGGCTATGACTCCCTGGTGACTATGTCTCCCTGGTGGCTATGTCTCCCTGGTGGCTATGTCTCCCTGGTGGCTATGTCTCCCTGGTGGCTATGTCTCCCAGGTGACTATGTCTACCGGGTGGCTATATCAATGCTGAAGGCTTTCAGGGAAGCTTTGAGGGTGTCCCTAAAGCGTGTTTCTTTGTCAGCCTTGTCAGCGCTTTCATTCCCTTAATTGGCCATACAGAAGTCATTTAGGAAGTGGTGCTCCATTCTGCAAATGTTGTAAATGAAATGTTGTAAACGACCGTTTCCTACGCCCCTACCACTGGAGAGTACTTTTTGCTGCGCTCAGCCAAGAGGGAAGATCTACTTGTTTACCTTGTTCGTCCTAGCGCTAAAGTCAGGAATACACCCTGGTGCTGGTGCTCATGACTCTAGACTTGTACGCCCTTACATTAACCATAAAGTGAGCCCACTGAATGTCTTCTACTTTGTTGCAGTTTTGATACTGATCCACGAGTCAGGCATACATTTTGGAACATGATCATTGGGTCAGCCCTCGCCTGGTTCGGAACTTATGGTATAAGTCAGGCCAGTGTACAGAGATATTCTAGTCTACCTACATTAAACAATGCTCGGATGTAAGTACAGACAGTTTTTTTTTTTGTTTTTTTTTGTAAAACTAATTTAACAACACAACACATAATTTCATACCAGTACTCCTTAGATCTCACGTTATGAGAAATTTCATGCCTAGCTTGCATAAATGATCTGAGCATATAATATAAGAGAATATTGACTAGATATGCCTTTTACAAAGAATATAATTCTTGTGTAATTTTTAGCAGTGTAAAAGAAAACTTTAAAAGTTGTTGACTATATTGCTGACATTATGACTGTATGGCTGTTGACTGTATTACTACTGACTGTATGGCTACTGACTGTATAGTTAATGACTGTATGGCTACTAAATTTATAGTTTCTTTATGTGTGGCTCCTGACTGTATGGCTGTTGACTGTATGGCTCCTGACTGTATGGCTCCTGACTGTATGGCTCCTGACTGTATGGCGACCGAGTGTATGGCTCCTGACTGTATGGCGACTGACTGTGTGGCTCCTGACTGTATGACTACTGACTTTATAGCTGAGTGTATAGCTACGGATTTTATGATTACTGTATGCATGGCTGTTTACTGTATAGCTATATATAGTTCGTCCATCGTGGTTCGATGATGACCACTTTGTCATCAAGGGGGCTGAGGGCTTTGCACTGGGGTTTTATGCCTCCACATGTGGCTGGTGAGACCTATGTGAGCCCGGAATGTTCGGCTGCACACTGAGCAGGTTATTCCGGCTGGAGCTAGTGTCATTTGCCTTGCTTTTCTTCTCTGGCGTTTTTCTTCTGCCAGCGTTGTCACATGGCAAGACAAAATACCAGATACTGAAGTCATTCGAAGAGCGTGTCTGCAAAGCATCCACACAATCCTGATGCAGTCCCAGCTGCGATGGGCATGTCACGTCTACAGAATGGAAGACCACCGCATCCCTAGACGACTCCTGTATGGCCAACTAAGCGAAGGAAAGCGCTCGCAAGGTGGTCAAAGAAAGCGCTTCAGGGAAACCATCAAAGCTTCTCTGAAGGCGTTCAGCATAGACCCTGGCACCTGGGAGACAGAGGCACATGACAGAGCATCATGGCGTCGCGCTGTGAAAACTGGCGCACAGATTGTTGAGGAAAAAAGAACAACTGTTTAGCTACTAACTGTATATTTACTAATTTTATGACTTCTGACTTTATGGCTACTGGCTAGAGGGTTACTGACCATGGGCGTAGCCAGGGGGGGTGTTTGGGGTTCAACCCCCCCCCCAAATGAAATCCCCCCCCCCCCCCCCCCCGCAGGGAGATCGAAATTTATTGACTGATTTTTTGCTTTGATTTTGTTTATTTTAGGTGAGATTTTAATACTAAACCATCACTTGTCCCAGCACAACCTAGGGGGTTTTGAGTTTAAAACCCCCTACCAGGGGATTTTGAGTTTAAAAACCTCCTACCAGGGGGGTTCAAGTTTAAAAACCCCTACCAGGGGGGTTCGAGTTTAAAACCCCTACCAGAGGGGTTTGAGTTTAAAACCCCCTACCATAAGGGTTTGAGTTAAAAAAACCCTACCAGAAGGTTTGAGTTTAAAACCCCCTACCTGAAGGATTTGAGTTTAAAACCCCCTACCTGAAGGGTTTGAGTTTAAAACCCCCTACCTGAAAGGTTTGAGTTTAAAACCCCCTACCTGAAGGGTTTGAGTTTAAAAACCCCTACCTGAAGGGGTTTGAGTTTAAAACCCCCTACCAGAAGGGTTTGAGTTTAAAAACCCCTACCAGAAGGTTTGAGTTTAAAACCCCCTACCTGAAGGATTTGAGTTTAAAACCCCCTACCTGAAGGGTTTGAGTTTAAAACCCCCTACCTGAAAGGTTTGAGTTTAAAAACCCCTACCTGAAGGGTTTGAGTTTAAAACCCCCTACCTGAAGGGTTTGAGTTTAAAACCCCCTACCTGAAGGGTTTGAGTTTAAAACCCCCTACCAGGGGTTTTCGCAGTTAAATTTCCTTCTTCTATAAAACAAAACAAAAAAAAATGCAAACGAAAATCCCCAAATTCCAAGAGTACAGTTCAGGAAGATTTTGATTTTAAACCCCCTCCTAAATTTACGATAAACCCTCCCTTCAATATAAATATAGCAAATTACACACTCAAAATGTTATGAGCGTAGCTAAATGGGTTTTGACTCAGTTTTGAGTTTAAACCCCACTTCAGAGGGTTTGAAAGTAAAAAATACCTCTTTAATAATAAAAACAAAGAAAATTATACACTCAAAATGTTATGAGTGTAGTCAAAGGGGTTTAGAGTTTAAACTCCCCTCCAGTGGAGTTTGAAGCTAAAAAGTATCTCTTCAATATAAATAAAAGCAAATTACTCACTCTAATATCTATGAGCGTAGCCAAAGGGTTTTTTAGTTTAAACCCCCCGCCAGGGGGGTTTGAAGTTAAATAATACATCTTCAGTGTAAGAAAAAAATCAAATTACGCAATTAAAAATGCTATGAGCGTTGCCAAAAGGGGTTTTGAGTTTTAACCCCCCCCCCCTTCAGGGGGTTTGATGCTAAAAATACCTCTTCAACATAAAAAAAAAAGCAAATTACACACTAAAATTATTTGAGCGTAGCTAATCCAATCGAGGGTTTAGAGTTTAAACCCCTCTCCTACAGATGGCTTTTTTTTTAAAGTTTAAAACCCCTCCAGACGGTTTTGAGTTTAGGATCCCCCCTACAGAGCATTTTGAGGTTGAAAACCCCCAACAGATAATTTTAACGATAAAACTTCTCTTTTCGATATAAAATCTAAAGCAAACTACAGTCACCTAATTCCAAGAGCGTATTCAAGAGATGTTACACACTTTTACCAGTGGCCGGGCTCCATTAATAAAGTGCAGTGAATAGTCATCCGCCGAAATTGAAAAACACTAAATGTGGCTCAACAAAGATGGCTAAGACAGATTTTAGGAGTCAGTTATAGAGATCGGGTCTAAATCAAGGAAATCCTATGCCGAACTGGGAGTCGACCCCTTAGTAAGATTGTGAGAGAGCGTCGCATGAGGTTTGCGGGACATGTTCTCCGAAAAAATGAATTACGCATAAGAAGAGTTGCGATGATACCTCAGAATATGCATTTTGTTGGCTTTTAATACCAGAAATAGTGCTTGGCGGCGGAGCTTCGCCCCGTGCTGGGAGAACTCCTAGCGCTCCCCCAGACCCCCTTGCTAGTAATTGTGGGGAGTCTACAATTTTTCCACTAACTCATGGAAGAACCTATTGTAGGGCACAATAAACGTCTTCCGAAAGAATGGTCAGAATGTAATAAAGATTATGTACACAAACGCATAAATACATATACATTTTTTTTCGTTTGGGCGGGGGGGTCGTGGGGGGGGGGGGGGGGGAGAAAAAATTGCCCAACCCCCCCCACCCGAAAAAAAATCCTGGCTACGCCCATGTTACTGACTGTATAATTACTGACTTTATGGCTAATGACTGTATAATCGCTGATTTTATGGGTACTGACTGTATGGCTGCGGACTGAATTGCTACTGACCTAATGGCTGATTACTGTATAGCTACAGACTTTATGGCTGCTGAATTATGGCTACTGACTGGTTATGACCGTATGACTAATGACTAAAGCTTTTGATTAAAGTCATTCTTCTTTCATTCTCTATTAACAATGATTTTTTTAAAATAAATTCTTCAGCTCAATTTTATTGAACATGATTGGCGTATTTGTTTTGGTGACACTGACCTGCATTGCTGGCCTGGTACTGTTCGCCTACTATGCTGCACAACAGTGTGACCCACTAGGCCAGAAGCTGGTGGACAATGCAAACCAGGTTAAATAAATACACTGGGAGAGTTTATGAGTTCACTGAGTTTTTCTGTTGTTTTCATTGACAGCAATCAAATGTTGCGCTTTATTATTTACTGTGTTCAAATATCTCTCCAGCTGGTTCCTTACTTTGTGATGGAGACGTTAGGGTATCCGGGAATTCCTGGTCTATTTATAGCCTGCTTATTTTCTGGAGCTTTGAGGTAAAAACCAAATAAGTCACACTTTTTAAACAGAATCTTCAAATATATTCATATACAAATTCTGATATAAACATTAGAAATCAAATCAAATCTAAACTTCAAAAGACGCTTAATTAGCTTAGCTCGTTACCGCAGACGTAGCCTATATACAAATTAGTAATCAAGTAAAGTAAAGTTTCCCCTTTCTGACTTTGTGGTTTATAATGCAGAAGATGTAAAGGTAATGTTTCTGTGTCCTACTGTTAACGAGGGTGTCATGTCGCTAGCAAAATGACCAACCGCCTTTACTTTTCCCCAACTAATGTCAGGTACACATTAGAGCTGAATGGACTTAGAGGCGCCCGTAGAACCCGAAATTAAAAATTCCTGTCTTCACCAGGATTCGACCCCGGTTTAAAAGCCAAGCGCTTTACCGCTTACAGCTCAGCCACGACGCCTCCTGTATATAAACAAAATTAATAAATTAATATTATATTTAAGTTGATTATACGGGTTGGTAAGATCATACGTAGCAGTTGGATATAGGCGACTCAAGTAAGCAAGGTTATGAGGATCAAATATTTATTCGCAAACACACTGTGATAGTTTCCAGGTCTGGAATTTTTGTTTTTAAATAGGATACATAGATTTAGAAATATGAGTAGTTTCTACACAAGTATAGCTATCGTTTAAACGTTTTAATATTGCATGTGACCGAGAGGAGTTAATTGAGTGACTAGGAGTTACTAGGACTTATTTTAAGTCACATTTATTGATTGATTTATAAGGAAAGAAATTCGACCGAGTCACTCTTTTTGTTTTCATCTCTCTAACTCTTCTGCCTAACCCCATGGTTCTCTCTATCATCTCATGTCATTCCTTGTGGTTATCTCTTTCTTTCTTTGTCTCTTTCTTTGTCTCTTTCTTTGTCTCTTTCTTTCTTTGTCTCTTTCTTTGTCTCTTTCTTTGTCTCTTTCTTTGTCTCTTTCTTTGTCTCTTTCTTTCTTTGTCTCTTTCTTTGTCTCTTTCTTTCTTTGTCTCTTTCTTTGTCTCTTTCTTTGTCTCTTTCTTTGTCTCTTTCTTTGTCTCTTTCTTTGTCTCTTTCTTTGTCTCTTTCTTTCTTTGTCTCTTTCTTTGTCTCTTTCTTTGTCTCTTTCTTTCTTTGTCTCTTTCTTTGTCTCTTTCTTTGTCTCTTTCTTTGTCTCTTTCTTTGTCTCTTTCTTTGTCTCTTTCTTTCTTTGTCTCTTTCTTTCTTTGTCTCTTTCTTTCTTTGTCTCTTTCTTTGTCTCTTTCTTTGTCTCTTTCTTTGTCTCTTTCTTTGTCTCTTTCTTTGTCTCTTTCTTTGTCTCTTTCTTTGTCTCTTTCTTTGTCTCTTTCTTTGTCTCTTTCTTTGTCTCTTTCTTTCTTTGTCTCTTTCTTTGTCTCTTTCTTTGTCTCTTTCTTTGTCTCTTTCTTTGTCTCTTTCTTTGTCTCTTTCTTTGTCTCTTTCTTTGTCTCTTTCTTTCTTTGTCTCTTTCTTTCTTTGTCTCTTTCTTTCTTTGTCTCTTTCTTTCTTTGTCTCTTTCTTTCTTTGTCTCTTTCTTTCTTTGTCTCTTTCTTTGTCTCTTTCTTTCTTTGTCTCTTTCTTTGTCTCTTTCTTTGTCTCTTTCTTTCTTTGTCTCTTTCTTTGTCTCTTTCTTTCTTTGTCTCTTTCTTTCTTTGTCTCTTTCTTTGTCTCTTTCTTTGTCTCTTTCTTTGTCTCTTTCTTTGTCTCTTTCGTTGTCTCTTTCTTTGTCTCTTTCTTTGTCTCTTTCTTTCTTTGTCTCTTTCTTTCTTTGTCTCTTTCTTTCTTTGTTTCTTTCTTTCTTTGTCTCTTTCTTTGTCTCTTTCTTTCTTTGTCTCTTTCTTTGTCTCTTTCTTTCTTTGTCTCTTTCTTTGTCTCTTTCTTTCTTTGTCTCTTTCTTTCTTTGTCTCTTTCTTTGTCTCTTTCTTTCTTTGTCTCTTTCTTTGTCTCTTTCTTTGTCTCTTTCTTTGTCTCTTTCTTTGTCTCTTTCTTTCTTTGTCTCTTTCTTTGTCTCTTTCTTTCTTTGTCTCTTTCTTTGTCTCTTTCTTTCTTTGTCTCTTTCTTTGTCTCTTTCTTTCTTTGTCTCTTTCTTTCTTTGTCTCTTTCTTTGTCTCTTTCTTTGTCTCTTTCTTTCTTTGTCTCTTTCTTTCTTTGTCTCTTTCTTTCTTTGTCTCTTTCTTTGTCTCTTTCTTTCTTTGTCTCTTTCTTTGTCTCTTTCTTTCTTTGTCTCTTTCTTTGTCTCTTTCTTTCTTTGTCTCTTTCTTTCTTTGTCTCTTTCTTTGTCTCTTTCTTTCTTTGTCTCTTTCTTTGTCTCTTTCTTTCTTTGTCTCTTTCTTTGCCTCTTTCTTTGTCTCTTTCTTTCTTTGTCTCTTTCTTTGTCTCTTTCTTTGTCTCTTTCTTTCATCTTCTCTTTCTTTCTTTGTCTCTTTCTTTGTCTCTTTCTTTCTTTGTCTCTTTCTTTGTCTCTTTCTTTCTTTGTCTCTTTCTTTGTCTCTTTCTTTCTTTGTCTCTTTCTTTCTTTGTCTCTTTCTTTGTCTCTTTCTTTGTCTCTTTCTTTCTTTGTCTCTTTCTTTCTTTGTCTCTTTCTTTCTTTGTCTCTTTCTTTGTCTCTTTCTTTCTTTGTCTCTTTCTTTGTCTCTTTCTTTCTTTGTCTCTTTCTTTCTTTGTCTCTTTCTTTGTCTCTTTCTTTCTTTGTCTCTTTCTTTCTTTGTCTCTTTCTTTGTCTCTTTCTTTGTCTCTTTCTTTGTCTCTTTCTTTGTCTCTTTCTTTGTCTCTTTCCATTATTTCACTCTATTTTCTCTCTCTCTCTGTCTCTATCGCTCTCTTTCTCTCTCGCTCTCTCTCTTTGTCTCTCGCTCTCTTGCTCTTTCTCTGTTTCTCTCTCTGTCTCTTTCTCTGTCTCTCTCTCTGTCTCTCTCTCTCTGTATTTTTCTTTCCACCTCCTTTGTCTTTTATCTTTCTCCTCCTCCGCTCTTTCTCTCTCTTTCTGTCTCCACACGCACATTTTCTCTATTTCTACTCCCCCCTCCCCGCTTCTCTCTCTTTTTCTTTTTTTATCTCTTACTTTTCCTCTTTCTTTCTTTTTCTTCTTTCATTTTATTACTTTCTCTTCTTAAGACACTCCTATTGACCTACTGTTAAAAATTCTCTTCCAGCTCTGTCTCTTCCTCTTTAAATGCTCTGGGAGCCATCACTTGGGAGGACATCTTAAAACCCAGGTTTGACAAATCTTTGACAGAATACCAGAAAACCATTGTCACCAAAATTACAGGTGAGGTCAGTGATGCTATTATTTACCTGTCCCTCTGCAATGTAATAACAATTAGGGAATTTCTTTTTTCTATAGCAGAAGTATTTATTTCTGAACTATGCGCTGACTATTGTTATGTCTTGTTTAAGCCATTTTAAATTCCCTGATCATCCCTTTAGTGGGTTATCTAATGAAGTTTTGGGTTATACATTCCTTAAAGACTTTTTTAGTTGAGCATATGGAGGTTATGTATGGCAATGAATTTTACCTTTACCTATCCCTTAGTCTGTTTGACCGTTGGGGCACAATGCAGGATTTGTCGACCGTCTTTCTCCATTCCTCTCTGTCTTTTGGCTTAGTTTGAATCTCTTTCAATGGCAGGTCCGTCCGTTCTTTTATGTTGTTTTCCCATCGCTTTCTCTGTCTGCCTCTTCTTCTTTTTCCTGTCACTGTTCCCTGAAGGAAGGTCTTTGCGAGCCCCGAAGACCTTGTCATGAATTATAATTGTTAAAATGTTTATATTTAATGCGGGATTTATTATTAAGACTAGATATGCAAGTAGATCTGTGTACGTTCTTGGACATTTAGTAAAAGAAAATGATGACGATAAAAATGATCATTAACAGTATAAATTAAATTTCTCCTTTCACACCTTGAGATCTATTAGGCATTTAACGAGCAGGATGTCATGTGGCCAGCACAACGACCAACCACCTTTACTTTCCACAACTAAAGTCAGATACCCATTAGAGTTTGGTGGACAAAAGGGCGCCCAAAAAATAAGACATTCACTGAGAATTGAACCTAGGAGCTTAGGTTCGGAAGTCAAACGCTTAACCACTCAGTCACCCCACCTCCATTTAACTATATACAATTTTTTGATAATGTTGTGTGCTTGACCATGTTGTACAGTCTGGGCGCCTTCCAATTTTGTTTTTAATTCGTTTATCTTGTGTTTTATTGTAATTGAAATAGAAACAGATTTTGTAAAAAAAATCTATAGATTTGTAGGACTATATCCCTACTGATTCTTTATTAACACAATATTTCACGTTATAAATAAGTAAAAAAAAAAAAAGTATACGTCTATAAATATACATTTTTTAATTTTTTTTTTGTATTTATATAATTAGAAATAACTATAAAAACTAAAACATGTTTATTATTTTTATTGTTTTACTTATTAAAAAACAACAACACTAGGCCTGGCTCTTAAGACCCCACCCATTCGGATGACTTCTTGCCAAGAGAGGTTGAAAAACTTTTGCAGCCGCCATTGTCACGTTGTTGAAGTGTTATTTTTATCACATGACCACGTTTTGTCACGCGTCACGTGACCACGTGACCATATTACCACATTGTGACTCGTGTATGCAATGATAATGATCGCGATTAAATTAATATATACGCCTATGGTTTCCAATGACCTATCTTGAGGAGATCCTTTAATCACCTTTTTAGAGTGTCACGTCTTGGTGTTCACATTATACTCAATATATGTATACTATACATAATATACTATAACTAACTTCTATTAAATATATATATTAAAAGTTTCTCTTAGCACTGAATGTCATCTACAACACTATCGCATTGTGTCGCGTTATCTTTATATTAATTACCTTCTGCTAATTACTGCAGTGTCTACGTGTTTGTTTCTTTACCTTGTTTAGTTTGTATCTATGGGTGCCTGGCCATTGGTGTCAGCTTCGTGGCACAGTTACTGGAGGGGCACGTTTTGCAGGTAAGTAACCATTTACGTGTGTTCTGGGACAGCGATGGGCTAATTAGCTTTTAACTGTTTTAGGAACATGGCTAACACATTTTGGAAGAGCCAGTGGCCGCTCATGAGCGTGAGAATTAGAGGAACCAGTGGAACTTACATTTCTTTTAGCCAATAGAATCTTATATTTCTATTATACATCTTATAATTCTATTATACATCTTATATTTCTATTATACATCTTATATTTCTATTATACATCTTATATTTCTATTATACTTCTTATATTTCTATTATACATCGAAAATCCTTTAACGCTATTGTCAGAGTTAAATATACGAAATGAAACAAAATTGTATAGTATATAGTACTTTTATATTGTGTGAATAAGTGAGTTTAGAATGCTTTATAGAGCCCAGTTTGTAACTTGGTGCCGCAAGAGGGAAGCGAAGTTCAGATGTGATGGGTAATTCTGTCATCGGGTGTTTATTGTATAAATATAAACCGTGGGCCGATCCGATGGCCTCCACATCGTTTTCTCCCAGATTGCAAAGGGGGTAACCAACCTGCACGGGCGTAGATTAGAATTTTCCATCGTTTGGGGGCCCTGGAAGCTTGACCTCATTGGGGGGCCCCTGCATTTTGCATAATATTTAATTTTTAATGTAAGAAACTCATTTGGGTGCCCTCGTCTCCCTCCCTAGTACGCCCCAACCCACCTGCCATAAATCGCAGTCGTTCCTACAAAAGGAGAATGAGTCTTTATATCTATGTCCGTGTCTTAATCTAGTCGTGCAATTGAATTATAGACTTAAACTCTCACAAGTCGTTTTATTCTGGCTGATTCAGGCAACTATATCAATCTTTAATGGCATAGGAAAGAAGTAACTAGATTATGTAATTTGTAATTTGTCAGTAACTTAGATAGAAGCCAAGGCTGACCAGCATTTTCTTTGGCCTTGCTTTATGATTGTCATTTCATTTAGTATCGACAGTGATGGTGGATACAATAGCATCCTTGTTATAGTTTTCGTTTATGACTTCTATCATTATAGTCATAGTTAAAAAGGCTTTTAAGAATGTGAAGATCTTCATTTAGAAAGAAAGTAGAAGTCACTTGTTGAGGTCTGTTAGTAAAACATTATAATCTGAACATTATTTTCACAGGCTGCAGCGAGTTTGATAGGTTCAGCTTCAGGCCCATTGACCGGGATGTTCATCTTGGGGGCTTTCTTTCCATGGGCTAACAGCTACGTAAGTGCATTTAGGCTTTTATTTATTTATAGAATTATGCTAATTTTTTAATACATATTTTAATTTCGGAAAGCTAATTTTTTAAAACATAATTCTACTAACTTGAAATGTATTTTTTTAGGTCTAATGTTAGTGGGGTAAACTGGTTGCTGCTAGGCGTGTGGCCAGTTCTGGGTTCGGGTCCTCGTCAGAACTTATCTGTTTAAGCCTATTGTCTTCAACTTCTCATGATATCCACCAAGTGCAATGTTTAGTCATTGCGAAAAATATATACATTTATGTTAGTTCATGAAACCATCGTTTCTATTAATAATAAGGCTTGACTTTGAGTCAAAAGATTAATGAGGAATGCAGTATTTAACGTGGCTACGCAGACCTAGCTGCGACCTACAAATTTTGCCGCATCCAACACAGGTTTCTATAGAAATTCTCGAAAGGGATTCCAACTGTATCACATTATTGTGGGCGCTCGTTACAGCTGTTGCAAACCATGGGCGGACTGGGTATCGAAATCGGCCCGGGCATTACAATATAAACCGGCCCACAATGGTATGTCATATCTTGTGCCTTGGGCTTAGCCAGGATTTTTTGGTGGGGGGATTTTTTTCCGTTTGAGTCTGTGTGCATTGAAAAAAAAATTATTTGGTCGCGACCAGACCGGCCCATTCGGTGCTGACCCACCGGGCATTTGCCCGTTTGCCCATATAGCCAGTCCGCCCCTGTTGCAAACCATGTGTCTATAGCATTGCTATGGTATGGCTGTGTGACCACTGGCTACTTGAAAACCCCCAGTCAAGTACAGACACACAGCTTGCCGACAGGATCCAGACTATTGATAGCTGAAGTATTACGTTATCATTCAGGTCGTACAGACCTGTGGTGTGACAACGAGCTATTGGTCTAAATAACCCACAGGTTGTGACGTTGCAGGTCAGTGTTCAGGCCTTCTATAACGATTGGCCTCGACCCTTGGGCCACGACATCACAACCCTAACCCTAACCTCTAACCATTTTCAGTTTCTCAAAAGCTGATATACTGTAAGACTAAAAATAAAATGGAGATCTATAGACCCATATTTAAATCTTACAGTAAACTCGCAATCTGACTTACGACCAGTGATGTAGATTCTGGGGCCCGGGGGCTTGACCTTTTTAGAGGCCCCTGCATTTTGACATTAGACATCATGACTTGAGATAATGACGTAATATTTAATGAAAAAACTAATTTCGCACACTCATTTGGGGGCCCCTCAAGTGGGGGCCTGGGGGGGATTTTTAAATTTGGAATCCCATTCCCCCACCTCCTAGCTATGGTACTGTAGCTGCAAGGCCTTCAACTCTTATAATAAATTCCACTTTAGCCCAGAGTTCCAACTAGGCATAATCAGTCAACTAAAAGTTCTATTCCTTACCTGGCCACAATTAACCTTTGAGTACGTATATTAGTCAGTTAAGAGTTAAGATTACCTCGATACATATATTTCAGGGAGTTATAACTGGCGCCTTCGCCGGACTTGGACTTAGCTTCTGGCTCGCTATCGGGTCCTACGTCAACGGACTACACTTGCCCAAGAAGCCTTTTCCTAAAGGGACTTGCCCAGTTTTTTTCAACCACGACAGTAACTACACGACTTCAACAATGTCGTATTTGGCAAATACAACTTTAACTACAGCATCGTATGTGTCTACCCAGTTCATTCCAAACACTCAAAGGTAGTCTGTTACTTATCTGCACCCTAATATGACATTCATAGTAGACATAGAGATACAGCTATAGACAGTTGCGTAGCATCAATGGCGCAAAGGGGTTCAATGAACCCGGCCCCACAACCATTAGGGGCCCACAACCTAAGGCGTAGCAAAGGGGTTTATCGCACTTGGGCCCATGACTCTTGACCAGTTGGGGCCCTCGTAAGAACATAGGGATGACAATATAGAAGAAAAATGCCCTTTTGTAAACTTGATATATAATAGAATCTGAAAAGCTCCCTCAAAATATACACATCGTTGCACGAACTTTATATTAGTTTTAAAACATTAACCCGTGATTTAAGCTAAAGAGTATACACCAGCGTCATGGATGGCTTGAATGTAATGAACTGCTTTCCATTTGGTGTACTGTAATGGTGGCGAGCCTTAATTGTATGATTGAAAGGACAATGGACCTCATTCACCAATCGTAAACAAACAACATTTAGTCACGTGATAATAGTGATAAAACAACGGAAAAAAATCACATGATAGCCATTGTGTATTAAAAATTAGATCGTATTTTGTATAGAAGAGATAGAAAATCACGTGGCTAAATGTTTGTTTACGATTGGTGAATGAGGTCCATTGTTGCCAGTTCGTACCCTACTTTTTTTTCTCTATATGTTCATAAACTATTGATAGTATTAGAATAATTGGGGGGGGGGGGTTGGTTTAGAAAACAGTAATGCGTTGTTGCCATAGGGATAGCCCTGTTGGTCACGAATTAATATTTTATCTGCTAAATATTCAATTTTTGCAAACCTTAATTTGTTTCTTTTATTTTTTGTATTTAACATTAGAAAATTTGTAATTGTTTAAAACATAAGAGGGAATGTAATTTTATATAATCAATAAAAAAATAGATATCTTATCTAAATCAAATGTATTTGCTTATAATTTTGGTTGTTCATCCTTTAGTTGTTGATATACCTACCCTTGTATTATTTTTCTCTGTTGGTTTCGATAGTTATGTAGTATGTCTTTGCTATTAAATAATATTTTCATTTCTATTAAAAAAATCAAATCTGATTTAAAAACTTTTGTATTGGATCTAACAAAGTAGATACTATAAAATAGAAGTCGTCATCATCATAATTTTTTGTTGTATTGTGTTAAAAAATGTTAACAACAGAATTTTAAAAAAAGAAGAAAATAAAATCTAAACAAACCAAATATAAGATCAAATATTAAGCAAGCAAAAGAAACATCAAAGTATGTTACATAACTATAGTGCATGTGTTATTACAATGAATGGCGAAACAGAATTGGCGAGCAGGTTTATAACAAACTAGTCAACCGGCGGCATAGCATACGCCGCTATTTTGCAGGGCCGGTCTTAGGCCACTGCAACCTATGTGACCGAAGGATCCGCACTTTCATGGAACCCGCGCTAATTCAAGGTATATAAATTATTAAATTAAACCATTTTATAACTTAAAACAGATTTCCCGCGCACTCCTGTCGATTTACCAGGAGCTCCTGGAAATCTCCCGAAATTGCAAAATATACAAAAAAGTCCTTAAAATATACGGAAATACATAGAAAAAAATTGTCATTTTGGGGTGTCATTCAGTATGGAAAACGTCAATCCTACGTGCTATTAATAAAAAAGGCATTATGCATTAGCCGTAATTGTGTATTCAGGTGAAAGAAGCTAATCGCGCCTCAAACTAATGAAGAATTACTTGAGGTCAACAATTCTCAAAGATAGATTGAAACATTTGGTAATTCTTGCTATTGAGCGGGATCTATGTAAGAAACAGAATTATTTTGATATATTGTATGACTTTGCTACACAAAAGGCTCGTAAAGTAATTCTGTACGTAGTAAAGAATGAATAAAATGCATAGACGAATTTATTTTCTAATACAAACTCTTAAATTTCACTTATTGTCCCTACTCAAACTTGGCCCCGCGAAATCCGTTTCGAATAGGGCCCCACAAGTCCGGCCCTGTTATTTAGTGTTTGTAAAATGTTTTACATGTTTCGGATGTTCCTTCAGAGTTGACGATAGAAAACTTCCCAGTCCAAACCTCCCGCATGGGATGTGAGTGGGCAGGGTTTGACAGTCCAGTGCGCAGCCATCCGTAGCGAGCTGTGAAAACGTGTTCTCCCCCCCCCCCCACCCCCCTTGTTTTTTTTTCGTGGGGTGACTATCCGCAGAAATAAGAGAGTGATCTTTCCTTTACTTCTTGTTTGACCTGTTTAGGGAAGAAGAGAATTATACATATATAGATATTTAGAAGATAGAGAGATGTCTAAATTGATTATGGAATAATGTCATTCACTGACCAATGCTTAGTATTTATTTGGTTCAAAGCTGCTAATGAAAGTTAACACCATTATTATTTAAACAAAAAACTCTAAAATAGCTATGAATATTGAAACTTAACTGGACAACAAAGCCCCAGAGATAACAGACCGTTAGGCAATGCAGTTCTCACAAAAGTAGCTACACAATTAGAGGGCCAACAGGCGCCATTTTTCATTAGTGAGAGCACTCAAGACATATCAATAGCTGATCAAATTAACATCATTTTTGTGATCTTCGATGTAGGAATACCCAAGAAAATAGCAATGACAAAGTCATTTCTAGGTTTTCATAGTTGTGAAGAAATGGCTGTACATTACACAATTGCTCCAAATAATGAATTATTTATCCTTAAATAAACTGCAAGGCTAAAGCTAGGATGGTGCTTTCAATATGAGTGGATAGTATAATGGCCTATGGGAATCGCTTCATAAAAAGAAGCCGCTTGCGCATTATGTTCACTGTGCTAACCACAACTTAAGCTTGGTCTTAAATGATTACGTCAGCTCTGTAAAAGACGTTGCAGATTTCTATGACTTAGTATGTGTTTTTGCTCATTGCATCTCAAGATGGTCGCATCTTGAATCCTATCGGGTGAGCGTCATTTCTAAGACACTCAACAAAAGTTGCCCACAAGGTGGTCATCAAGGAATGATTCTCTCTAAAAACAATGAGATTCAGATAGTTTAATGTCCTAAAGCTTTTAACACAATTTACTTTGTGTTCCTTTAAGGAATAAAAAAAGAGCTGGAAGCTACAGTACTTAGAGGCAAATTAGAAATATAATAATAATATAATTCTGCTTATTGTTGAGTACAAAATTGTAAGCGCGGTCAGAGTTGTGTCAAAAATGTTTGAAAGTAATTAGCTAGACCTACATAAAGTAGAAAGTCAACTGAACAAGATCTCGATTGAAGTAAATCATTGGAGAACTGACTTTTAGAGGGTAAGAAATGCGGCTGCTGAAGTAGCTCCATCTTGAGATGTTAGTACAATTGTTGCACTGTATCATTGCTGAAAGCTATCAGGGAATTTGACGAGCCTAGTAGCCTACCACTAATTACTGTGAAGAAACAATTCAAATTCAAGATTTAAGAGAAGACCTTCAAAATCAACTTTCAAACTCGACGTATTGTACCGAGCTATCATTGTCATCGTTTCACAATTACTTGACCGATTTCATGGACATACAAAATTGTCATCACCCGTTTATGCCCAGTTTCATTCAAGTGCAAAGACAAATGATTATTATGATGCCACCATTCTTCTAGTTGCACTTGACCCAGATGATACTGACTCAGAATATTGTTCACGGATTCAATGTTTCATAAATACCTATATAGTCTGTGTACGAGATTTGGCTGTTTATTTTTTTTTAAATCGTAAACAGACACATGAGATTTGGCTGTTTGTTTTTTTTTATTTTAGACAACTACATTTTGATCATCATGTTTTTCATTGTCACAGCATGCATCTTATTTTTCGCTTTGTCTGTATCAATGTGTTCAGAATAGCGGTCTGTGACATATGCCGTATATGTTATTGTAAATTAAGCGAGAAGCAACCTTAAAGCCTAGAAATAGATGTACTGGTTAGTGGTTACTGACTTTGCTACATAAAAGGCCAGAAAAATGTTCGATGTAATTGCTGTTGCATGATGGAAGTAGAATTCGAATATAGTTTGTATTAATATTTAAAAGTTTTCACCTAGAATGTAAAGGTGTTGAATGTAGAACTCATAAAACATTTCTTTCTTTATTTGAAACCTCTTGAAGTCGTTTAATTCTCCTAAGGCATAGAACAAACATTGACTTTTAAGACACTCAATGACTTGTCTGAGTCCTAACTGAATCAGACGTAATGCCATATTTACTGATTCAAAAAGGCTACTCTACTTGCATTGGAATGTCTTTCAGTAAATTGACCGATACATATAAATTATTCAGTTGTTTGGCCTCACTTTACATTCATCTTATTAGGGGAAGGGGGGGCCCACCAAGATATTCTTGAACCCGGGCCCACGTTTACCTTACTACGCCACTGGCTATAGAGACAGTTATAAAAACAGTTATAGCAACAGAGATACAGTTAGAGCTACAGTTATAGAAACAGTTAAAGAAAAAGTGAAGAGATATATTCGGAGATACAGTTTTAATAATAGTAAAAATAACAATAATAATAATCTTTATTATCCGTGAGGGGAAATGTTTTTTTAATTGTGCATTACAAAAAAAGTACTTGATTAGAGAAAGTCTAAGATGCGATTAGTAATATATTTATAGATTCAAGTAGATTATCTTTTATTTCAAAAAGCTAGTATTAAAACAAGCAAAATATTTTTAAAAATCCTTTTTAAAAAAAAAAACAAAGCTTTTCTAAGGGGAAGAACTACGCACTTCCAACTATATCTCTCAATAATGTAGAAGTTATTTTCCTTATCCATATCATACAAAAAATATAATTACCAATGATTAATTGACTAATTGTTTAATTATTTGATTGATTCATGTTTTGGTAGGTACAATAAATTATTGCTTGATATTTGAACTTGGTCCGAAAATGAGTGTGGGAGAAATAATGTATACAATCATCTAAAGTGACCAAACCCTACATATTTAGCCCTGTATGTGAATACTTTAAGACTAATTTCCCTTCTTGGTGTCAAACAAAATAATTAATTACCAGCAATTACTGCCTTTTAGGTTAATTTTTTTTATTCATGTCTATGCCAGAGAAAAATTTCAACTTGATCCGAGATTGAGTATATGAGAAAAAAAAATTGTACAAACTTTTTACCAGACAGACAGACAGACCTAGTTAATAGAAGCTTTGTAAAAATGCATTGTAAATACAGCACATATTGTGTCAGGCTGGTCGAGTTCGCCCAAAGGTAGATTGTTTTTTAAAGACTAGCGGTCAGGACAAGCCGTTATGATATTAACTTATCAAATCTTCTCTTTATATCTCTCCTTTTCACCTGGTACTTTGACTATGTCTGTCTTTAATGAACGCTAAAAAAATAATAATACTTTCAATTGTTTTGTTTTTTTCCAGAACGGGACTAGATGGCTTCTACGCCATCTCTTATCAATGGTTTACGCCCTTGGGTGTAATTACTGTGGTGGTGGTAGGCCTACTGGTCAGTTTTATTACAGGTATGTTGCTACAACCGTCAGTATTATTATAACTGTATATGTTTATTATAATTAATCTTTTGTTTCCATAAACATTAAACGAACAAACCGGCGAGGGTTGAAATAATAGCTAGCAGACGAATTTAGATTTTCTTTTAAACACTGTGAAGGTATTTATTTTTGCATAAGTAAAAGTGTAGATTTATTGAGATTTATCAGTAATTACACATTTTTAAGACCTCAAGTTACATCCTTAAAAACATAATAAAATTTTCTACTGTAAATTAAAAGCTAGCCTCTACTGTGTTTATTTTAGTCTATTTTAGTTTATTGAATGCACATTAAAAATATAAACTTTGATTTAGAAGCTTATACAATATAGGGGGCCATCGACCCACGGGTTTTGAACCGATGGTCTATTCTAACGTGGTAACTAAACGAAAAAGCATTTTACAGGTAGAATTAAAGAGAACGCAGATCTATATTAAATCCTTGCCAACGGTTTCTGTAAACGTATTTAACTACTGTTTAATGCGACTGATATTTAATATTAACTATTTCTTGCAGGTCCTAACAGCTTCTCAGATGTGCCTACCAAATACCAAATCCCAATGGTCAGCAGGCTTTGTTGCTGCTGTCCGAGAAGCTGGCAACTTTGGCTGAACTGCAAGAGAGATTTCAAGCAACCAGAGGTTCGTAGTTGGCACCACCCTGCCTTCCATAATTATATCCGGCATATTACAGAAAGCACACAATGATGAAATTGACACCAGTAGGGCCCAAACCATTTTCAGTCAGGCGACATAAATTTCTAACACGCATGCTATGTGTCGCATTATTTGTAAAAAAAAAACATCAAAAGGCTCCAAAAGACTCGAACCTTTACCGCTTCTTTATGTATTGTAAGAAATTTTGAAGTAACTAATAACATCGCGTTACGGACCGGACACGTAGGACGTAGACGTAGGTTGGGATGATGCAAATGTCCCTAACAATCTTTTTCGAACGATTCTCTGTTGAACTTTATAAAAGATAGTATTGAGATTTTTTTTTTATTATACATCGCATATAGAGAACCGCACCAGACAGAGTGTCTTAGAAAGGGGGGGGGGGAAGGCTCGAAAAAGAGAATATTATGTCACCGTCACTGTCCGTCAGTCCATCATACAAATATTAGTGTCCCTGAAATGACCCATACGAAGGGCCCCGCACACTGCAAAGGCCGCTTCTGAAGCCTGCAATCGCCATTGAAACATGTATCAACCGCCATTTTGATTTCTGCTTATTATAGGAAATAAGATGTGAAGAGAAAGACAAAGAAATAATTGTTGAAGATCCAAAGGTCAAGGCTATCAGTGACGGAGTAGTCAATAAGGCTTTTATTCCTGACAATGGTACAGTAGGTAAGTCTGAATTGAAGATGTCTAAATAAAATCTTTAGATCTATATTATATATGTCTTTGTTTCTTTAAAGTACATGTTGTTTACTAATTCAAGTTAATATGCATTGAAAATATTCAGTACAATTTCCATTCATGGGCGAATGATCCGTAGAGAGCTTAGATGACGTCACTTACTCTGGGCTCATTGGTTGACGAGGATATGTGTTAGCCAGGACAACGATAAGCTTACTTTCCTTTGTCCTCTTTTATCTAAAGTATTCACTGCGTTCCTAAATGTTCAGTTAAAACTCTCACCACCTTAAGGATTCGATCTTTAAACCCCCATTTCAACACCTAACCACTTTTAGAAAATACACCATTGCATGTTATATTATATTATATTATATTTAAAGTAGAGATAATTCATTTTTGTCGTATATATTTAAATAAGAAAGTGACTAAGGTTAACATAGTGGAAGTATGACTGAGTTCGCTGTTTAGCTACAATTGAATTAGATATTTGAATGCATATATTTTGCTTAATTAAATTGCTTCAGATCGAGTAGGAATTGTTTACAAGCATTGTTATTGATTAAATATTGAATGTCTTGTTAGCATGCATTTCTTTACGCTATAGGATAAATTCTAGGAGGCGCTGTGGTTGAGCGGTAAAGCGCTTGGCCTCTGAACTGGTGAAGACTGGGAGTTTCAATTTCGGGATCTTTGGCGCCTTTGATTCCACCAAGCTCTAATGGGTACCAAACAATAGTTGGTTGTTGTGCTGGCCACATGACACCTTCGTTAACCGTTGGCCATAGACGACCTTTTTCATAATCTGTCACTATTCCACAAGGTCTGAAAAGAGGAACTTTCCTTTTTTTTTTTTTTTAACTGTGTTATAGTGTTATAATGCTAGTTTTGTTACTCTTTCTTTGACAGTGCCAGTTGTTGACCAATTACCAAATGGTCAGATAGAGCTTAAGGCGAAGGACGAGAAACTAAACTTCGATTTGAATGACCTGAAATCATCAGTGCGATCTCAAGAACAGGAAACACAATTCGTTCATTACGAAACGGAGAGAATAGCCCCAGTTATCCCAACACCAAGAATGCGAGTAGCTCCTCTTAGAGGACCTTCTGATAGTGATGTCATCAATGAAAGGCTTTAGAGCTTTAAATAAAATACATTGAATGACATTTTGAACAAGCTACTAATTCATCAGCAGTTGTTACCTTCTGTCTGTCATGGATTTAAACAATATCGATTCAATACTCAGGCAAGACATATATATATGTATATTCTTTGACAATGTTTTTAACGGTTCCTTAGATCAAGAGATGTTCTATTCTGCAGTATGTACATCCATTCATTTTTGGGCCGTCCACTTGTCTTTGGTTTTCCAGGTTAGAGATTATATTTTATTGCTGCAATCAGGGTTGCGGATGGTATGGCCTGAAGGAGACCTATTTCAATGGGGCTGCTGCTTTGTTCTCTGCCATAGTTCCTAATTCAACATTTTGGCTTTGGCATCTCATTTTTATCCTAATATTCGATGATACGGAGTCTCTGATGAAATCCATAAAGGAAGATTAAATAGAGTCCAAAATGGTAAAATTAGTGCGTCTCGAACTTAGTGGGTCGTATGTTTAGTTTTATACTTAGGATATGAGAACTGATTTTAAAAATGCTTTTCTAACGCTGTAAGTCTAAATAACTGTATGTGTATATTTGTGATATATTTTATAACAAAAAAAAGATTTTCCTCACCACCAAAATTAAAAAAAAACAGGAATGATGTATATGATTTTGTTTATATCCAGTAACTATTGAATAGAATTGTAAAATATTTAGTCGTTTTTTTTTTTTTTTTTTTTTTTTTTTTTGTTTTTTTTTTTTTTGTTTTTTTTTGTTTGTTTGTTTTTTTTTTTTGTTTTTTTTTGAGTGTATTTATTATTACGACTCACTTAGCCGAAATCTGAAACCAACTCATTTATTTTTATATTACATTTAATGCTGACTTGCATTTATGTAGAATTAATTAATATTTGTATCACTCAGTGCCTTACAAGGATCTACTTAGGTATGTAATAATTATGAATACATTGTAGCACTGTTTTAACTTTGAGCTCAGATATAAATGTACATAGTTGCATACATTTACGGGGTTATCTAATTGTATTGTACATAATACTTTTAGTTTCGATATGTACATGGTAGTATACATCTATTTGTTTTGTCTATAAAAAGTCGCTAAGTGTAAAACCTTTTGATGGTTTAGTTTTTGTTTTGATTTCGAGAGAGGCAAAAAAAAATAATTAATTCTCATTATGTCTACTTTAAAAATTGGTTGGACTATAATTAAATGTAAATATAAAACCGATGTTTAAAAGTTATGCCAATTACTTGTTTCTTTGTTGGTGTCTTTAATACTTATCTTATTTGAAACAGAAAAAAAACAATAGATAGTAATCATAGATTACAGAGTCACTTGAATGAAAATTCACTGCACTTAATAATGACCTGGATTGGATCCACTTTCTTTCCATCCTATCTTAGATTTAGACTCAGGCGTGGAGCTTGTTTACTACTTTTGACACCCAGTGGATCATAGGGCGCAACGATGCTTCATCTTCTGGGGAATTTCCCTCAGTTGGGGTCCATGTCCATCTTGATGCCTTTGCTTCTTGGACTATCGATCTCCTCAATTTGCTTCAGTCTCCCAGCCTTTTGATTCCCCCCCCCCCCCCCCGAGTTCCAGTACAGAGCCTGTTTAGCAATCGACTTGATCTTTTCATTAATTAAGAATGGTTCTAGCATTCCAGGTCCCTAGTCCTGACCTTTTTTTTTTCTTTGGTCATCCTTGCATAGGTCGGCACATACCCAGCTTGATATGGGCTTTCACTGGTGTGCGAAATGACCTTGTTTTAAGAGTAATCATCATGGATACTGCCTTTTTGGCTTTCTTCTGTTGTAGTATCGTGTGGTGAAGTTGCTTGCCTTATGTCCAGCCTTCCTCCCTTGCCATTGTATGGGACCGGCATAAGACGTTTCCCGATGTTTGCTTTTTGTAGGAGTATGATTTGTGTGGTACTGTTTTTTTTTTTCCATAAACGTCTGTAAATTTTAACGTTTACTGTACCAATAGAGTGGTATGAAAGATAACTCTATCCAAAAAATGCACTCTAGTATTATATAAGTTATATGCCTTTTACTTAGTGGTCCTATTTTTAGTTTTACGCTTCGAATATGAGAACTGATGTTAAATAAATGTTTTTCTGAGTCTGTAACTCTAAATAACTGTATGTGTATATTTTTTATTTATTTTATAACAAAAAACCATGCTGAGATTACTCCCTTAGAACACATTGAAAGGAAGCGGGCAGTGAGTTTTAAGGTCGCCTTGTCCCCAATCGCCACACATGGACCAGATCTCTCTCTCTTTCAAATCCTTGTCTGGTTCTTCCGTCATGCAGGACGCCACATTCATAAAGAATGTGGTCAACTGTTTCTTCGTCCTATATGCAGTGGCGACACCGTGTGTCATGTTTTTTTTTCAAAACTGTCCGAACCAGAGTTTAATCTACCACGATGCGAGATGTTCATTGCATCCAAGCGTTTATTACTTTTTAAAAAGACTAGCAAGCATTTAATGTAAAGGCCCCATCATCTTTACATAATAATATACTGGAACTGTGTACATATGAAGACACATACAGGATGACTTTATTATATGTAGTCACATATGTCAGTAGCATCAATTGCTGAGACTAAACTCCCTAAATGCTATTTCTTTGTTTTTATTTATGTACTATGTTAAAGAGTTACATTTTCTTTGATTATCTGTTTCCAAGGTAGGAATACGAAGCGTGAACTGAATGCTGTGAATTTCTTTTATGACATGGTGAGTCATGTGACTGGTTGGAGTCGGTTGTTTTCTGGGACTGAAAGAGATCAGCTGTCACTGAATTTTTTCTATTTTATCCTAAATATATACAACTTTTTGTTCTTTCTTGGATAGTTGGAATTTTTTTGTGGATTTATTTTGTATAATTGTTATTCATTACTGTAATATCTTTGTTCTGCATTGATCGAAGTCCTATTGCTTTTAAGTATGCTGCCTCTATTGAGTCATGTAGAGATTTTGACAACACTTAATTAAGTTGTTTTTTGTTTTTTTTTTTTGGGGGGGGGGGTCTTCAGGTAGTATGAAATATATTATTAGTTATTAGAGATAGGATTCTAGACACACATTTACACACACACACACACACACATTACTTTCCTGCGTTGTTTCAAAAGAAAAAGCAACAACTCCAAAAGTGAGATTGATTTTGGTTTGATAAAATCAAGAAACAAAAATTCAAGATTGAAATACGAACCTTTATAATATTTAATGGAAAATGTTTGACTACAGACTCGATTACCATGGTCTTAGTTTAAGGTCTAAGACGTTCCATTTTTATTTTTTATTGAGAGGCTTCTGCTATTGACAAGTCTCTAGAAATTTCATACATTTTTATTGATTTTATTTTTGAAATCTACGATTACGTAGTATTGTGTATCTCAGTATTTCTACATTTGTTCCAATGTAAACTGCTTCTTTGGCTGAAATTGAAAGTAAACAAAAAATATTTAAACGTTTATGGATTAATAGATGAGAATGTATTAAAGATAAACAAAAGTTGCACAATGTTAAACTCGACTTCTCAATTGTGCGACTCTGTGTGACTCTTTTCCCTTGACCTGGATTAAGTCAATGGGGTAAGTTGTCCACGAGAGACTGGGGTCACGACACGACCTAAATTGTGCCGACGCGCTAGATATCTAAAATACCAAACAAATCAAATATATCAATTGGATTCGTCCAAGCTTAGCTTAAAACACTGATTTCGTAAACTTGAAAAAATAGTTAACAATATTTAATTCATAATAAACAAATTATAATACTGTGTTTTAATTAATAATTTTGATTATGTTGGAAAAACAATAGGGCTCTATTCAATCATTTCGTCCTTTTAAAAAATCATAATAAAATAAGAATAATAAAATGGAAAAACAACATAAACCCTGCCCGCTCCCATCCCCCGTCGTCCTGCGGGAGGTTTGGACTAGGAAGTAATTATCTTCAACTCTGAAGGAACATCCGAAACATGTAAAACATTTTTACAAACATGACCTCACAAATAACTTCAAGTTCCTGAACATTCCTAGGAACATTCTGGTTGCCTGTCAAAGGGAGGTACTGCTACAGACCTGCCACATCATCAGAAAATTCCTCATTTAAAACTGATAAAGGGACTACAAGACATTTTGTTTCTCTTTAATGAGACTCGACCCTGGCAGCGCCACATAATCTTTCGTTCGTTTCTAACATAATAATAAGGTTTATAAGATTAATGGGGAATCCAGTCATTCTCGTTTCTACGCAGCTCAAGCTGCGACATACACATTTTTCCACATGCAGTGCAGGCATTACCATTGTCGCCGGTGTTCGATTTAAATTTTCTTTTCGCTGTCCACGTCTGTCCTAGGTAGACGATTTTTTGGGTCTCAATATGTGTATCCCGCAGTCTTTGTAAGAAATCTCCAGCTGTCTCGTTTTGAAGCCGCCTGCAAACAGGTGCTCTCTATAATGTCAGTTAAAGGTAAGTTGTCGCCTAAGATTATCTTAAAAGCGTTTCCATGGGGCGTCTCTGTTAAGTCGACCACTTTTTTTGTTCAAAAAAAAAAATGCGTGTGGAATACGTTCGTCTCCCATACGGGATACTTGCCCTGCCCAGCGTAACTGTCAGACCATAAGAAGTCCCTCTATACTGTCCATACCGGCGTTTACAAAGACGTTGCTGATTGTAGTGCGGTCTTGCCACCGTATGTCCTTAATGGAGCGCAAGCATCTTTGGTGAAAGCGTTCAAGTAGTCTTAGTTGCTTTGTAAGAATCATTATACTTTCCCTAAATGACTTAAAATGTTGTTTTTTTTTACAAATGGGCATTTAACTATTGGGTTACAAAGGAGAGTTGATAAGAAGATCTAGTGCTACGCATTGAGATAGTGTTACAATTCGAGCTCATTTCTTTTTTATTTAGCTGGCAACTCTATTATCTTATCTTCTCTTATATAATACAGACGTTACTTCAAAAAAGAAGATGATTACGTCCTACGCGTTTAGTCATGCATATTAACCAATGACTTAAATTCTGCCAAGTCACTGGTTTTTCCGGCTAGCTCAGGCAACCCATTCCATGCTCTAATAGCACTAGGGAAGAAGGAGTATTTATACAAATTTTTTCTAGCGTATGGGACGAGCAATGTGCCTTTATTTTTGTGTCTTTCAGAGTATTTTATTAAATTTTGGTTTTGTATTTGAAGATTATGGTTCAGTGTTTTATGTATAATTGCTACTTTACTTTTGAGTCTTCTGTCCTGAAGGCTTTCTAAATTTAGTGATTTTACTAATGGTGTTACTCTAGTCAAATGTGAATATTCATTTGTTATGAATCTCACTGCTCTATTTTGTGTTTGTTCCAGTTTCTTAATGTTTTCTTGAGTTGAGGGGTCCCAAACGGTGGATGCATATTCTATTATTGGCCTAACCAAGGATAAATAACATTTTAGTTTTATGTTCTTATTTGATTTATAGAAATTTCTTTTAATAAACCCTAATGCTTTGTTGGATTTTTTTATAGTTTCATCAATATGTGGATTCCATGACAGTTTTTCATTTATTATAACACCTAGGTATTTTGCGTTTTTAGTCTGTGTTACTGGATTGCCATGAATAAGATAAGTGGAATTAATTTGTTTTAGTTTTTTTGTTACTCTTAACAACTGACATTTTTCTGGGTGGAAAGACATGCTCCAATTTGATTCCCATTTCTGTAATTCATCTAATTCTCTTTGTAAAATATCTGTGTCTTGTGTTGTTTTTATTGTTCTATATATTATGCAATCGTCTGCAAATAATCTGACTTTTGTTCCTGAACTAATGCAATTTGGTAAATTATTTATGTAAATTAAAAATAGTAGTGAACCCAAGACTGTTCCTTGATGTACACCTATTCTATGGCCTCCTTCAGTAGCGAATTGACTATGGATCATCTCATAGAAATGAAATGAATGCCTGGTCGGAACGATGTCGACCACATATCAGTTCCCCCCTCTCCACGCAGCTGATGTATCCAAAGGAATGGCAGTGCCGATACAGTTTGGGGTCAGCGGCGTCGCAGGTTTTGCTAGGGTGTAGCACTGGGTCTGCAAAATGCCTTAGGATCGAAAGCTCATGCTTTTTCCTCAGGGTTGACGCTCGAAGCCTTTCCCATGATTGGGTATAGCTGCAAGGCAACAGAGGTTTGAATCCGAAGTTTTCCTACTTTTAGGTTGGTAGCTAGACAATGCTAACGAGCTACTCCTGCCCGAAGCTTACTGGTTAAGGCGCCATTTAGTTGGCTTTGTCCCTTCTCTTGTTAGTGAGAACAGTTCCGCCGACTTAATATCTGAGCCACACGTGAAGGCCAGGAGTTGGACTGCTTGTCAAAGGCTATTTGAGACGCATGCCATTAGGAAGCATTTTAGAGGTAGTGGAGTGCTTACATCCATTACCACTTCCGGAAATGACAACCTTGAGGCACGAATGTTGGCCACAGTGAAGTTCACTTGAACGTCCTTGACATTCTTTAAATTTTCGTGATAATCTCCCAAAACAGTATCGACTACACTTTCTTTTCTTTTCCAGTCAGATGTACATTTCATTTAGAGTGAGTTTTGAAACCGATACAAGAAGAAATCGATACCTACATGTTTGACATCGGCGATTATTTGTTTTATTCTTGTCTTCGTCATGTCTACATCTGTGTCAATACAAACTTCTTTCTTTGTCTCTTCGTAGAATATTTCCTAATCAAAAACAAAAAAAAACAACATCTTCGTTCATGTGAGAGTTTACAAGATTCGTTTTAGGTTTCTTAGGGCAAGAATCGGAAGGATTTTTTTTGTTTCAAATCTTCGTTGCTCTGGCTCACTGATGGCACAGACTTAACAAAAATTACGACTTGAAAAAAGCAAACGAAGATAAATTGTTAAAGAAAACGAGTGGTCCCATTTCATCTGTTACCTTTTTTTTGTCCTTAATCAGTATTGGTTCCTTTTTTTTTTTTTTTTTTTTTTTTTTTTACTATGCTGAGATTTTCTAGAGAAACTCTTGCTACATAGCAATACATTCTATTTCAATTTTAAAGAGATGTATTCATTAATTTCACATCGTCACCCTATTAACCTTTCACCTTATATTGGCAGAAGTAAAAAAAAAAATTTATTAAAATAAAAATTAAAATTAAAAAAAAGATTATATAAAGAAAAGAACGCCGCACTTACAACTCAATAATGTAGAAGTTATTTCTATTGTTCGATATCAAAAATGATTAATTATAGATAATGAATCGGCTAATTTTGTATGACTCATGTTTTGTTAGGTACTATATATAATTGTTTGAAGTTTCAACTTGATCCGAAAAAGGGTCTGAGAGAAATTACGTATTCAGTTATCTAAGTGGAAGAAACTTAACATATTTAGCCGTTTATGTGAATGCTGATGAATTAACTTCCCTTGATGATGTAAAACATAATAAGTAATTACAAGTTACTAATGTACTAGTGTAGGGAAACCATAAAAAAAGCTAGCAAGAGACAGTGGAGAGTGGCGTGTTTTTGTCGAGGCCCTATGTTCCATGAGGAACTCAAAAGGAGTGATGATGATGATGATGAATGTACTAGTCCGTTGTTTTTTGTTTGTTTTTTGAACTCATGTCTTGTCTTCGCCATTGAGTAGCTGTGCCACGTTTCAACTTGATCCGATAATGGGTGTGGGAGAAATAACGTGTACAACGTTTTTACCAGACAGACAAAAAGACAGACAAAGTAAGATGATATAAACTTTGTAAAATAGCTGCCATTTTATATTACATTCATTTAATATTTTAAAGATTTCTTTTTATAGCGCTACGTTCATGGTATAACATTCCCAAAGTACTCTGGTCCAATCTACTCTGTTGGGGGGGGGGGGGGGGTATTTAGCAGCGTTTTTTCTTTAATGGGTATTCTTACTAGAGCCCTCTTGATAGATGGCCACGCAGTATTTTACCATTTAACTCTACATCCCACACAAATGTGTTGTTATATATATATATATATATATATATAATATAATATTTGATATTTTGTAGTCCGACCTGTTAGCTAATAATGTTTGGGATTATTAAAACAAGTTTGATTTCAAAATGTAATTTAAAATGTATAACTCTAAGGGATAGAAGGATAATTTAAATGTAATATTTCAAGGGATAGAAAGATAATGTAAATGTATAATTTCAAAGGATAATGTAAAAGTAAAACTTCAAGCGATAGAAAGATAATGTAAATGCATAAGGATAATATAAATGTATAGCTTCAAGGTATAGAATGATATAACATGGTATTTCACATACAAAGTCCAATGCCAGATGATGTAATACATAAACAGTCCACTCCTACTTTAATTCAGATTTTAAAATGTGTGCATGCTCCCGAAATTCAAAACTGGGAACGACACCTACAGGGCCGGATTTAGACTTGAAAAGGCCCTAAGCTATAGGGGGACCTTTCCAATCAACATAGAGCCACTTACTTGTTTTGCCATAAAAAAAATAATTTTTTTTTTGGGGGGGGGGGGGGGGAAAGGGGGCCATACGCTATAGGTAAATCCAGTACAGTATCCTGATTCAGAATATATACCGTCTTTTTTGTTTTGTTTTGTTTTGTCTTTTAATTTTTTTTTTGTTATCTCCATATGTTTCTGACACACATTTTCACATGGACTCAGCTATATGCAGCGGTTCTAAAATGTCAACATTAGGTAATCTAACCCCCGCGTGTACATGTCTTATAAATTGATGAGTTGTTATGGGAAAAAATGCCAAAATATCATAAAGTGATCTTAACGAAAATGTTAGTGAATGTCACGCTTAAACGTACAAGTCAGCTAGAAGCTAGAGATAGGCATTTCAGTAATGTGGATCAAGCTTTGTGTGTAAAGGTCACCAGATCCTTCCGGAAGTCCCTCTAGAAATGTTATGGTCAACAAATGGGCGCTGACAAGAAAAGATAGAAAATTCAAAGAATAGCTCACGAATACTGTAAGAAAAAGCACAAAATTATTTCCTTTCAGACATTACGATCTAAATGGCAGATGATGTAAAGGTCATCCTTTTCTATGACTAACACTTAAATAGGGTGTTTGGGGCCAGCACAACGACCAACCGCCTTCCATTTTCTAAAGTAATGTCACGTGCACACATTTGAGTTGGGTGGACTCATGCACGTCCTAAAGATCTCGAAGATCAAAGTCCCAGTGTTCTCCGAAATTCGAACCCCATATCGCTCGTTTAGGAAGCCAAACGCTTTATCACTTTCCACCAAGACCCCTCAAGAATTATGCTCATTACTTTTAAAGCAGAAACTTTTAACTGTTTAAGAAACATGACACATTCCAACAATGACCTAATGTCATAAGTAAAGGAACAGCAGGCAACAGAGCTTTCTATAACACACAACACATACTTAAAATAAAATTATATCTAAGAAAACAAAGAAAACCATTTTTAAAACCATCATCAGACCCTGTAGTCACATAGGCAAGTGAGACCTGGACGCTGACAGTGTCCACAGAAAATCTGCTAAATACCTGGGAAAGAAAAATACTAAGAAAGATTTCTGAAAAACCGGATGGAGGATTCGCACCAACCAAGAAATATACAAGCACTATGAAGACCGCTCCATAGTGATGGAAATAAAAAGAAACAGATTACGTTGTGCAGGTCACCTCGAAAGAACGGGCAGAGAACTGAGGAGCAAGGATTGTTCACCGTCAAAAAACCGAAAGACACGCGCCCCAAAGTGAGACCACGAGTACGGTGGCTTGACCAAAATTCAACCAGAAAGGACAATGTGATTAAACAACTGTCAAAATAAATTTCTGACGGTGTATGTGCATATGATCATAGTTGTTTTCTTAAAATCGAAAAACAAGTGTCCACTATGGGTACTTGGCTGCGCATGTTGAGAAGCCCTGGCGTTTTGGGAGAGACAGTACGAATATATCATTGGTTACCTAGATTTAAACAACGACCTGAGCTGCTAAACCAATAGATGTAGAACTACATCATGTTTGTTTGTTTGTTTGTAGTAAAAATGAAGTCTAGTATGTTGTGTCTCATTGCGTTGCTAATAGTAATATGTATGTATACATCGGAAGGTAATATACAATACTTTATTAAAATATAGTCAAGTTAGTAATCGTAATCGTGTTACACTGTAAATGTCGACTATGACAAATCATCTCCTCTGCCTTTGCTTTGTAATTATTTTTTTTACTATAACAAATATTTCCAGGTTCCACTATATTATCCAATCTTCAAATTCTATATCGAGCATTTCAGTCGCATTTGCTCTCTTTTCTGCATAACAAAAACTTAATTAAGAGAGCTGAGTACAAGTCAATTTCATATTCTTTCTTATTTTACTTTAATTGTAAACCTTGTTTATACTTCCTGGGAAGAAGTGATGAACTATCAAAACCACAGTCATGTATTCTACCTAGACTGGATGAACTATCAAACCTCAGTCATGTATTATACCTAGACTGGATGAACTATCAAACCACAGTCATGTATTCTACCTAGACTGGATGAACTATCAAAACCACAGTCATGTATTCTACCTACACTGGATATGGAAATCTCGAACGCTACACTAAAATGTCTTGAAAAATTGAAAAAGCTAAAACAAGGCGTAAAGTAGTTATAAGGAGTAAAGTTTTCTTTTCAACCCTAACCTATATAGCATATACTTGTTTAGATCTTGGTCTAGTAATTGAACATCGAATATAAGAGCCCTCTTGTCTCATCATTATTATTTTGCAATTTTTAGATACATACTCTAGAAAGATCTAGGTGATCTATTTAAATGTACATAGGATGGTTAAGATCAGCAGACGTGAATTATTTCCATCTTGGATTTTCCGAACAATATCTCAATGAAAACTAACAGGAAATGGCTTTATTTCATAGATTTGCGTGAATGTGTAATTCTGTGATTAATAGCCAATTCTATTTAAAATCCGCAAAATCGTATTGCATTATTTCTAAACTTTGAAAATCAAAGATCATTACTTTTTTTTAAAGCAGAAAAGATCAATTTTCCTAGATTCGGGGCGACTTCCCTTACAGCTTGAAAAAAGAGTTACGTACAAAACAATTTATATATAGGTATCTGATCTGATCATTGTTGGATAAAAATTCGTTTCCGTTTTGCAATCTAGGTCTAATATATATAGGTCTGTGATCCAAACATTGTTGTAGAAGAAATAAGACTTCATTCCTTAGCACGCTCTTCTGCAAAAACGGTTTGTGTGTGCCCTAAGTGCAGAACATTGTACAAGTTTTGTCATTTAAGTTATGCCGAAAATAGTCTTTCGTCTATCTTTACAGGTAGATCTAAGTATATTCCTTTAAGTCGCACATTCTTTGTATGATACAGTGTGTCTGCAACACAAGAGAGGCTTCGGGTATCAACCGCACGCGTATGCAAAACCTAGTTATTTCTAAACAAATTCTCAGATGTAAACAATAAGTTAGAGCGTAATCCGACACGCAAACACTTATGTATCAGCACTTTGGTATGACTCATATATGTATAAGATGAAAAGTGCCACATATATAAATAAATATACATATTACAACACTCAAAATTAAATGTTCATAGCCTTATTAACCGAGGTTTTTTAAACTGAATTGTATACGCTATTATTCATTCCTTTGGAAATAATTATATACAATTATTGTCGCCCCGAAAAAAAAAAGTATCTATTTAAAAAGGGGAAGTAGCCATGACTAAATTAATTTGTTACAGCTGTACTGTCATTATTTCCCTTTGAAGAAATTAGTTAATTAGTAACCGATTAAATATCAAATAAATGGCTTACAGGTAAAAAAAAAAATCCAGTACTGTTCAAAGGTAAGTTAAATAAAATTTTCTAAACACTTAATTTTCACCAATATATTTGATCGAGCTGACATCCACGCTTCGCTACTGTAGAAATACTTTGTTTATGTTTTGTTTTTTTTTGCTACGAACACTTTTAATTCTTTCAATAAAACGACCCGCACACTTCCCCACCACCAACACCATTTTCTGTCATCAAATTTTAAAAGTTCCCTTCTTTGTCCCTTTCATCCTTCAATCTAACGGCGGCAGCCCCTGATATAGATTATGCACAAACACTTCTAAGGCCCATCAGTTGTTGCCTTCTCTTCTGCCTGCACTATAACATGGCCCCCTCCCAAACTACACACTATTTTTGAATGAAACACCCGTCCCCTAACAAGACAATTCTTTACCTTATATGTTGCAATGGAATGTTGCCACCAAAGAAATGATAAACATTAAACAATAATAGGAATAAGCGAATCTACTTCTCGAGGTTTCGCGAGGTTCTTTATTGCCGTTCCCAACAATGCTAGCGAAGAAGTAATTGCTCTTGATTTATATACTATCTTCGGTCTTTAAAGTGCATGTACAAACATTTAAACTATTAATTATTTTTTTCCTGTCTATCCAACTTGTAGGCGCCCCGACACAATGCCCCAATATGGTGTACTGTTTTGTTGCACCCTGCGGTCTGGCACGGTGCTCGGTGCCTGGTGCAGTATGTCAGTAAGTTTCACTTTTTTTCTTCTTTTTCCTAACTTTTAATATACATGTAATATAGATAGATAGATAGATAGATAGATAGATAGATAGATAGATAGATAGATAGATAGATAGATAGATAGATAGATAGATAGATTGATAGTTTCTTGAAATGATCATAGTTCACAAATAAAGTATGATAATAGGTTTCACATGTTCCTTAAGAGCTAAAGATAATCACAGCCCCAAGCCCAAATTTCCCGGGGGTGGGCAGGTTCAAAACTGAGACAGTTCACGGTGGATACCAGACGACTAGGCAGCCATGGTACTTGCTATTCAATTACTAGTGTGCTATATGGCAGATTAACGCCTTAACACCTATAGTTTCCCCAGTAAAACATTTCTTAGATCCTGGTGTGATCTAAGGTCTAAATGTCAAATTATAAATTTATAAAAAGAGAAAGAAAAAGACCCCTTGACTGAAAACTTAAGACAACATTGACTGACATCATGCAGGCAGCCGGGCGCTATTTGATGGCCCTGTCTCTAGTTGTATGCAGATTTGAAGCATTGTTTTTATATAGATCTAATTATATATTACCCTTTTTTATGGTATCCACAAACTGTTTATTATACAATTATTTAGTAGTATCGGTAGAGGGCGAGAGACCCAATATATTTATACACAATTTTTATCTTTGACTAGTGATGACTACTGTGGAGGCTGCCATGCTAGATGGTACGTTGGAAGTAATGAAGTTACAAGTCAATGCACATCCGGTTCGATACCCTAAATATCATGCCAGAGGGATACTGCCAACTGTGGACATTGGGAAAACTGAAGTAAACAGAAAAGTTCTATATGACAGCTTGAATTAAAGTTCTTAATGCACAATCTTAGAATAGTTGAATTTGAAACATATAGAAATAGGGAGTCGAGTTTAAGAGAGAAACAGAGAGAAATAGAGAGTCGAGTATAAGAAAGAAATAGAGAGAAAAAGAGAGTCGAGATTAAGAGAGAAATAGAGAGTCGAAATTAAGAGATAAACAGAGAGAAATAGAGAGTCGAGTTTAAGGGAGAAATAGAGAGAAATAGAGAGTCATGTTTAAGAGAGAAATAGAGAGTCGAGTTAAAGAGAGACAGAGAGAAATAGAGGGTAGAGTTTAAGAGAGAAACTGAGAGAAAAAGAGAGTCGAGTTTAAGGGAGAAATAGAAAGAAATAGAGAGTCGAGTTTAAGGGAGAAATAGAGAGAAATAGAGAGTTGAGTTTAAGAGAGAAACAGAGAGAAATAGAGAGTCAAGTTTAAGAGAGAAACAGAGAGAAATAGAGAGTCAAGAGAGAAATAGAGAGTCGAGTTTAAGAGAAAAATAGAGAGTCGAGTTTAAGAGAGAAACAGAGAGAAATAGAGAGTCGAGTTTAAGAGAGAAACAGAGAGAAATAGAGAGTCGAGTATAAGAAAGAAATAGAGAGAAAAAGAGAGTCGAGATTAAGAGAGAAATAGAGAGTCGAAATTAAGAGATAAACAGAGAGAAATAGAGAGTCGAGTTTAAGGGAGAAATAGAGAGAAATAGAGAGTCATGTTTAAGAGAGAAATAGAGAGTCGAGTTAAAGAGAGACAGAGAGAAATAGAGGGTAGAGTTTAAGAGAGAAACTGAGAGAAAAAGAGAGTCGAGTTTAAGGGAGAAATAGAAAGAAATAGAGAGTCGAGTTTAAGGGAGAAATAGAGAGAAATAGAGAGTTGAGTTTAAGAGAGAAACAGAGAGAAATAGAGAGTCGAGTTTAAGAGAGAAACAGAGAGAAATAGAGAGTCAAGAGAGAAATAGAGAGTCGAGTTAAAGAGAGACAGAGAGAAATAGAGAGTCGAGTTTAAGAGAGAAACAGAGAGAAATAGAGAGTCGAGTGTAAGAGAGAAACAGAGAGAAATAGAGAGTTTAAGAGAGAAACAAAGAGACATAGAGAGTCGAGTTTAAGAGAGAAACAGAGAGAAATAGAGAGTCGAGTTTAAGAGAGAAACAAAGAGACATAGAGAGTCGAGTTTAAGAGAGAAATAGAGAGTCTAGTTAAAGAGAGAGACAGAGAGAAATAGAGAGTCTAGTTAAAGAGAGAGACAGAGAGAAATAGAGAGAGTCGAGTTTAAGAGAGAAATAGAGAGTCGAGTTAAAGAGAGAAACAAAGAGACATAGAGAGTCGAGTTTAAGAGAGAAATAGAGAGTCTAGTTAAAGAGAGAGACAGAGAGAAATAGAGAGTCTAGTTAAAGAGAGAGACAGAGAGAAATAGAGAGAGTCGAGTTTAAGAGAGAAATAGAGAGTCGAGTTAAAGAGAGAGACAGAGAGAAATAGAGAGTCTAGTTAAAGAGAGAGACAGAGAGAAATAGAGAGTCGAGTTTAAGAGAAAAACAGAGAGAAATAGAGAGTCGAGTTTAAGAGAGAAACAGAGTGAAATAGAGAGTCGAGTTTAAGAGAGAAATATAGAGTCGAGTTAAAGAGAGAGACAGAGAGAAATAGAGAGTCGAGGAGACAGAGAGAAATAGAGAGTCGAGTTTAAGAGAGAAACAGAGAGAAATAGTCGAGTTAAAGAGAGAGACAGAGAGAAATAGAGAGTCGAGGAGACAGAGAGAAATAGAGAGTCGAGTTAAAGAGAGAGACAGAGAGAAATAGAGAGTCGAGGAGACAGAGAGAAATAGAGAGTCGAGTTTAAGAGAGAGACAGAACAAAAACAAATAGAATGAATTTAAAACATAAATTGACAAAAAAAAAAAGAAAGGAAGGAAGATAGAAAGATGCGGGGAACAAAAGAACAGCTTGACGTCTTCGAGACTCTAAGGTTTATTTAAATTAAATCCTGAAAAATTGTAACGCGATGTCCGTAGACGATTAAAAAATAAGATAAATATAGGAATGCTTAAAAAAAAGAGACTTATCTCTATAATGTAGAAATTATTTCCCCTTTTCCATATAACAAATGACTAATTGGTTAACTTTTTAATTGATGTATATTTTGTTAGGTACAATAAATAATTGTGAAAAGTTTAAACTTGATTCGAGAATGGGTGTGAGAGAATTCATGTGTACTATAGTCTAAGGGGGCAAAACCCTTCTTTTAGCCTGAAGGATTAATTTCCTTTATTGGTATCAAAGAAAAGAATTAATTACCAGTAATTATAGTAGTTTATTTAATCCGGACATTAAATGAATTTTGAGATTCACTGTTTTTGTGGTCATTAAATAATTATTTTAATAGTTATTATAAAACTAGCGCGCTGTATAATGTGCTTGTCCATTTTCCAATGATTCTGACCCAATTTCCTTCCATTTAACTGTCTTTTATGTAAGAAAAACAAATTTCAAATTTGTTAGTCAGGTTGTAATTTTTTCCTATGTTACCCGGATGACTTTACCTCTTCCTAGGGTGAAGACTATATTTTTTTGATTGGCTAAGTCTATACTAATGAGCCCGGCAATATTTATTCTGTTTTTGGAGCTGATCTATTTGATTCATAAGCCAAGTTGTCTGATTCCACACACAAAAAAAAATTAATAGGGTGTCCGAATTAAATTACGATGTTCTTACCAAAATTTATTTCGGACAGCCAGTTTTGGACATCAATAAAAATGATCTTATATTCTATTTGTTCGTTTGTTTGTTTGGTTTTTAATAGAGAATAAATGGGCAAATGTTTGCAGTGAGCTATTGGTACATTGAATGAAGTTAAATGCTTAGATCTAGACCTCCTAGATAGATCTAGATTTATAGAGAGAGAATATAGAGAGAGGATTCAGTTAGGCAAGAAGGGCTATCCTAACCTGTACTATACTACAAAAGAGCATCTGTATTAGAAATTTATGAAATTAATAAACAAAAAACACAAACATTCAACACACATGCAAACATAAAATAAGTCTAAAAGTCGGTATAGAAGTCAGTATACCAGTGACCTAATTTTGGTAGAATAAGTGTGTTCCTATTTTTACTTTTGTGTTCGTATTTATGCATAATTCCGAAACAATAATTTCATGTGAGGGGCTATGCCTGGGGATCTTAAAATTTAGTTAATGTTAATAAAGAATTAAAATCTGAGTTTAGTGATGCCTAAATATAGAGACTGTCCGAAATAAATTATGGTGTCCGGAATCAAATAATGTGGGTCAAATGTGTCCGAATTAAATGAAGACACACGGCCTCTTTGACCTTAAATATAATAACAAATATAGTTAGGGGTACAAAGATAAGAAGTCATCCTTATCTTCCTTTAACTAAAGTAGATTTAATATTTCATTTTCTTTTCTATGTCAAACCATTGTCAAATAAAGCGCTGTCAAAGTCAAACTTTCAAATTTGGGCCTAAAGGTGTCCGAATAGCATAAACTACTCTAATTGACTTATTGTTGTTTTTTAAATATTAATTACTGTTTTGTCTTAGCCAATGAATACTTGTGTAAAGTTTTAACTTTATCCGAGAATGGATGTGGGAGAAATAACGTGTTCAAACTTTCAACCAGACAGACAGAGTGAGCTAATATAAGCTTTGTAGAAAAACAAACAAACCTCTGGTTTCTTAACTTCTCTCTTACAGTTCAGCCAGAACCTCCAACGTGCAGGACAAAAGCAGCACAGCCTGTCTGCCAATGAGATGACGTACTTGGTGGGGACATCGTTCAACTTGTTAGGACCTGGGACACCAAATATTGTCTTAACCATTACTGAACAAAAATTAGACCCGACTAGCCCAAATTTTCTTCCTAGCATAAAATGTAACTCTAACTTTGAATCCATCATTAGCCAAGAAACGACCTACAGAAAAAGTATTAACCGTCAAGCTAGAAGCATTGTAATAATAATAAGGCTTCTCTTCGAATCTGAAGATGAAAGAGGAGCACAACATTTCCCGTGGCTACCCAGTCCTAGCTGGGATCTACCTATTTTGCCACATTCAGTGCAGACGTGACTGGTGTCTGCCGGTGGTCGGTCTGAGTTCTCTTTTCGCCGTCTACGTCTGTCCTCGGATGTAGATTTCCTTTTGGTCTCAATGGTGTATAAAATCTCCAGCTGTCTAATTAAGAAGCCGCCTTCTGCCAGGTGCTCTCTTCTATGTTAGTTAAAGCAAACTGGAGTCTGAGCTGGTCTTTTAAGACTTTTTAGGGGACACCTCTGTTGCATCGCCCACCTTTTTGTCTCACCAAAGAAGCACTGCCTTTGACAAACGGTCGTCCCTCATACGGAGTAAAAATAATGCGTCATATTGTGTTTTATTTTAAGATATTGGTCATTTTAAAAAACTAAATAAGAAAGATGAGAAGGGAAAGATCGGCACTTTATAGCCCTCCCCCCCCCCCCCCCAATTATATTATAAAGTCCAATCGCCACAATCAACAATGTGTCGGAATGTTGACTTGGAAAGAATGGTTGAAGTGGATCCCGCTTTCTTTACGTCTGACTCACTCTTTTTCTGTACATGGTCAGAATGGTGGCTGAGTGGTTAAGCGCTGGGCTGCCGAACCTACTGTCCTGGGTTCGAATCTCGGTGAAGACTGAGATTTTGAATTTCGGCGCCCCAGAGTCCATTTAACTCTAATGGGTACTTGACTTTAGTTGGGGAAAGTAAAGGATGTTGGTCGCTGTGCTGGCCACGTGACACCCTGATCGTAAATTGTTGTCAAATAAACAGATGACCTTAACATCATCTGCCCCATAGATTGCAAGGTCTGAAAGGGAAACTTTACATGATCAGAACCATTTCCTAAACCATACATCAATGCACGAAAAAAAAAGCTTGAATATACCCCCCCACACACACACACACACATGGCTTGTCTACAATAGATGTGACAAAATATGTAGGTCACAGCTGAGCTGCACCATTTGCACGTAGCATTGATCTTCAGAATTGAAGGCAATGCCTTATAATTATTGCACTGCATCTTTGGATAATCTGGAAGACAAAGCAGTATTAGGCCTAATCTTTCCGTGCCCTTAATGTAATCAACTTTTTAAAGCAAATATCGGGCCCCATGGCCATCTTCGAGTTCCTATGAGATGATAACGTGTTTTTTTTCTTCTTTCCCCAAGGAGGAAAATTATTTTTAATATCGTGGCGCTGAAAAGATTAATGGACAGGTGAAGGGAAAGTTGAAGCTTGATGATTAAATGGTTCGAAGACACTAAGCTTAGCGAAATCAACATTTGATCTGATTGTTCTCTGCTCTCCTGACACCGCTGCAGAAATCATCACTCTTCTTTGTTATCACTTTTGTGATTCTTTCTCTACGTTACATTTGGCTTGAATGTAAGATTATCTGAAATCCTCACCTGTGATAAAACTAACCACCAGACCAACCACGATGGTCGATGACATTCCAACAGTTGGAAACCAGGCATATGAAACCGAATAGAAGTCGTCCAAGGCTGATCTATTACAGGAAAGAAACATTTAAGAAAGCAATTCATTTAAAGGAGTCACAGATCTGTCCTGAATCACTCGTACTCACAAACAACATGGAGTTACCCACATAAGGACCGTGTATCAAAGGTAAATAGCCCTTGCGATCTATGAAAGCAGCTAACGTGAAAAGTCATCTCTTTCTATGGCCGACATTGTTTTGTTTTGTTTTTAAGATATCGTTCATTTTGAAAAACAAAATAAGAGAAAGATGAGAATGGAAAGTTCGGGACTTTATAGAGTCTCATGTGGCCAGCAACACGCTCAAGCGTCTTTACCCTCTCAAAACTTAAGTCAAGTATTCCTTTTAGTTGGATGGACTCAAGAGGAGTCAGATAAATCTTGAATTATATAACAATCACAGAAGGAATTCAAACTCGAGATTTCTGATATGCATTCAAAAGTTTCTTAGTTCGTATTACCAAAAAATGTAACTAAATGTCTGCAATACAATAGATTTGAGTGCTATTAGTAGTTTATTAGTAACCCAGAAAGTCATACATTACTCTCTATCGAGGCACGCTTAAAGTAAACAGATATATTCAAGCGTTAAGGTGTTTAATATCGGGACCATGAATAGATTAGCTTAAGGCAGATCCCTGGTTAATCTGGGTGGGCTAATATTATTAAGTTTGTCAGTTCTTCTCTACACAAAATAGTTTGAAACTAAAGCAGAAGTGATACAATTATAGTGTAGTGTGTTTTTTTTTTGTTTTGTTATTGTTTTTTACAATAAAAAACAACAACATATACACATTGTCGGTAGATAAGTTACCTTGTGTTTAGGGCATTCGACTGTAGAGCCTTAGAAACAGTGGCAGCAGTTGTGGTCACGTGTGTCAGATGAGACATGATTGTGGTTTGAAAAGTACCGACATTCACTGATGGACAGGTGCCGTTAGGAAAAGGTTTGAAAGGCAGACGAACTCCATTTACGAAAGAGCCTATAGACATCCAAGAGGTGAGAGCGAAGCCAACCAAAGCGCCAGAGATGGCACCCTGGAACAACAAAGATGATGATTGTTTCTTTTAGAATTAAAAAATTGCAACCTGAAAGTGAGACTATTTTGTCTTCATGAAATATAAAAGTAACAAGACAATGAATTCAACTATAGAACACATTTAGCTTATTATAACGTTTATATCAACTATCTGTCTAGTACAAAGATTGAACGCGTTATTTGTGATACTTCCAATTCTCGGATCAAGTTGAAACTTTGCACAGTTATTAATAGCATCTTACAAAACACGAATCAATACCACCGTAAATAATACGTTTTGACAATTTTAGATAATTAATTCAATGTGCTTAATACCGGAACAGGCAAATAAATCTTTCACTATTGAGATATGTGATGTAAATGTGGAATTCTTCCACATGGATAATCTTTCATTTTTTTAAGCACTTTTATTGCTTTTTGTATTGCTCTTCTTTACTTTGCATATTATAATATTTTTATTAGTACAATTCAATCTTATGATTCAAGACTCCAACTTTGTGAATTGTTAAGTGTTACCTTAAAAACGACTTTATTGTATAGCAAGGCAAATAAAAATTGTGGTATATGTAGGTCACAAACTGATACAGTTATTTGTAATATATATACATCACAACTAAGTGGAGTTAGTTTTTGGTGTATATATATAATCACAACGTGGTGGAGCGATTATACCCTGATTTTCTTACCAAGCTTTAAATCAATAAAACCCTGTTTCATGTTTTGACTTTCTGTAAAGAGTTAAGCTCTGTAGTTAAGCTCTGTAGTTAAGCTCTATTTCTGACATCGGAAGTTAGTACTCACGTAGCTGTTTGTCCAGGGGAAGAAAGCTCCAAGGAAAAACATCCCAGTCAGCGGTCCACTCGAAGCACCTGTCAGGCTTAACGATATCTAAAGAAGGATTTTTTTTTTGAAATGAGAGTGAATATAGCTATACACATTTCTGAATAAAAGAAATATTTTGTTTTACTATCACTAGGGCTTTTGTATCAGGTGATTTGGAAATATGAAGTATACAGGAATACGCAATAATGCAAAGAAGTAATGTACAGGAAAAACAAAATAGTTTGAAAATCTTTGAAAGTATGTAATAGTTTGCCAATGTTTAGAGAGAATAGCAAAAAATTGAAATTGATCATGCATAACCCTGCCGCGAGATTCAATAACATAACCCTGCCGCGAGGTTCAATAACATAACCCTACCGCGAGGTTTAATAACAATGTTATTCAGAATGAGTGGCTCCGATTCAATGTTTTCTTCTTAGGAAAAAAAAACAACCTTAAAATTGAAATTAAATAACTTGAGAGAATGTAACATTACAATAACAATAAAATAATAATAAAGGAGATGTATACAATTACATATAACACTCTCGTAAACTGTGCGTACAAAGTACAAACATCCATACAATCAAAGATGTGCACAATTTGTCAATCTCATGCAACCAAAAATACTGAGACCAATAGTTAAAGTACGCCTGATTACAAGCCCACAATTTCACTCACAATCACACACACATTTTTACTAAAAATCACACACATTTCACTCACAATCACACACACTTTCACTAACAATCACACACACTTTCTCTCATAATCACACACACTTTCACTCGCAATCACGACATACTTTCACACAATCACACACACTTTCACTAACAATCACACACACTTTCACTTACAATCAAAAACACTTTCACTCACAATCACATACACATTTCACTCACAATCACACACACATTCACTCACAATCACACACACTTTCACTCACAATCAAATCTACTTTCACTCACAATCGCACACACACTTTCACTCACAATCACGACATACTTTCACACAATCAAACACACTTTCACTCACAATCACACAAATTTCACTCACAATCACACACACACTTCACTCACAATCACGACATACTTTCACACAATTAAACACACTTTTACTCACAATCACACAAATTTCACTTACAATCACATACACACTTTCACTCACAATCAAGACATACTTTCACACAATCAAACACACTTTTACTTACAATCACACTAATTTCACTCACAATCACACACAAACTTTCACTCACAATCACGACATACTTTTACACAATCAAACAGTTTCACTAACAATCACACACACACTTTCACTCACAAGCATAAAACACTTTCACTTATAATTACACACACTTTCACTCACAATCACACACACTTTCACTCACAATCACACACACATTTCACTCACAATTACACACACTTTTACTCACACACACACTTTCACTCACAATCAAATACACTTTCACTCACAATCAAATACACTTTCACTCACAATCAAATACACTTTCACTCACAATCACACATACACTCACGAATGTTCAGATGCGTTGGCTTAGACACACTTCTCAAGAACACTTTCATTAATACACACATACCTCTCACGCGAACTCAAAAACACATGCACTCTCTTTCATTCTTAGTGTCATCATTTCTTTCAATCTCTTTATTTCGTTCTCTCTGTTTCTTTGTCCTCTTTCTTTCAATCTCTCTCTTATATATTACAGACGTTACTTCAAAAAGACGATAATCACGTCCTACGCATTTTATGTGTAATCTCGTTAATCATGTTAATTGATGACTTAAACTCTGCTTAGTCGTTGGCTTTCCTTGCTGATTCAGGCAACCCATTCCATTCACTAAATGCATTCTTTATCTCTCACTATTTTTTCTTTTCATTTCTCTCTCTCTCCTCTACATAATTTCTTCCTTTTCTCATTATCTTTTCTCTTTCTTTCTTCTCTTTCTCTCCATCTCACTTTCTCTTCCTATCTCTATTTCGTGTTAGTCGGCTACGACTCAACGTTAATATGTGTTATCACTTTAAAGCAAAGCCTTAACTCTAGGCATCTGTATTAACAGAGTATCACTGACCTGGACAACCGATCCCTCCAATTGTGTAGCTAGAAAACTAATTCCTATTGACACAACTCCAAAGATAAGAACTTAAATACAAGAAAATATAAAGAGATAATTTAAAAAAAAAAATAAATATAATAGCTTAAATTAAGCAGAGTTGTATCAATTTGTTTGGATCTAATTAAATTTGTAATACATCTAGAGCTAACAATAAAAAGCATTTATATGACAAAAAAAACAACATAAAATATACTTTTCTACAAAACAAAGCATGTATTAAGCTTACTTGTATCAATTAGTTTAGATCAGTCATGTAATTAAATTTGTAATAGATCTAGACTAACTAAAAAAAAGCATTTTAAAAAATAAATTTAAAAAAATAGAAATTTGAATTTCTGAGTTAAAACTTTCTCGGGCTTCTCAAGACACTCTACTAGCGTAAAGTCTATATACATGGAAGATTGATCTATTGTTTCTATTTCATGTTTGTGTTTACTAAGTCTAAGACGGCAGCCTAATATAAAGGGGACTAATTCAGTCAAGTACAATTTCATTCCTTGTTTGAGTAATTTTTTACCAATAGTTAATTAACTAATTGTTATTTTTTAATTGATTTTTGTGTTGTCAGATTATGTGTCGGAGAAATAACATGTACAAACTTTGGCCACAAAGACACATATACAGAGACACGGTGAGTTAATATAAGCTTTCTAAAACTCAAGGAGGGGAGGAACGACCTGAAGTCAAGCTCATGGCTCAAGCCTCCTTTCATGTTTGTGTTCACTAAGACTCAGCCAAAGACCTATAAAGGGGACTAATTAGCTTATACCACTACTTAATCAATTGCAATTTCTTTCCCTTGTTTGAGAAAGCCTTCGACAGTATTGACAGAGACGTAATCTGGAGACTGATGAATCACTACGGAATTCCAACAAAATTCACCAATATCATTAAACAGTTATATGATGACTCTTCATGCCAAGTAATACACAATGGTAAGCTGACCAACCGTTTTCTAGTAAAAACAGGAGTAGGACAGGGATGTATGCTTTCGCCCATAATAATTGTGCTGATGATTGATTGGGTCATGAGACAGACAGTCTTAGATATTAAAAGCGGCATACAATGGACATTAACACAACATTTAGAGGACCTGGATTCTCTCCTATACACAACAAAATGCTCAGACTTTCAGAAATAGCGAAATCAACAAAAAGTAAAACAGAATTTATGAGGAACAACAACAGACAAGAGAACCCAATCATGCTACAGGGAGAGAACCCAATCATGCTACAGGGAGAGAATATCCTTGATACGGACCACTTCACATATCTGGGAAGTAGAGTTAGTAAAGACGGCGGAGCTGATGATGATATACTAATTCGGATCAATAAAGCTAGGTCTGCCTTTTCAACTCTTCAAACTATCTGGCGCTCTAAGGCACTATCTCTACATAACAATATACGAATCTATAATACAAACGTTAAGTCTGTCCTTCTATAAGGTTCAGAAACTTGAAGAGTCACTAAAACAAATATGGAAAAGCTCCAGACTTTTGTTAACAGATGCCTACGCCGGATATTAGGAATAAGTTGGCAGAAAAGATAGCTACTATCGATTTGTGGGAGAGAACTAGACGAAAGCCCATAGCCCAAGACATCACAAAACGAAAATGGAGCTGGATAGGACACACCGTGCGAAAACCAGCTACCAATGTTGCAAGGCAGGCACTTGACTGGAAGCCACAAGGAAAGAGAAAAGTGGGCAGACCCAAGCAAACCTGGAAGAGGTCAGTCATCAGTGAAGCTGAGGGTACCGGAATGACATGGGAGCAGATGAAAAAAGCTGCTCAGAAACGAGTTCGGTGGAGAGATGTGGTTGCGCACTATGCTCCCCTGGGAGTACAAAGGTCAAGTCAGTCCCTTGTTCGAGGTAGCAACAAAATACTGTTTTTTTTGTTTTTTTTCGATGTGAATAATTAATTTCTAATTTACTAAGTATACTTATTTTTAAGCATTTAAATGAAAAAAAAAAGAGTTTGCTTTAGGAAGTAATAACGCCGAATTGAAATATGTCAATAACTCACATTTGAAAAAAACTATCGGAGTTTCCCTATTAGTAAATGTTCACCAAACACTGCTGTGTACATTCATTCAAAGTTTTATGGACATTTGCAAAACAGTTTCCTTTGATGTGGACACAATGTAGTCCCAATTAGCTAAGCCAATCTCACAGACAAGCAAAAGTTAAATCTTAAATGAAATCAAGGGATCTTGGTTTGGTAAAGGCGGTTGTTCGGGTCCTGGTCATCTGTCCTATAGATCCCTTTTTCAATTCACTAATATCTGCAGGCCATTATCTATGTAGTAGGGTTCAAAACACAGGTTTAAACACAAAATGTTTAAACACAAAATGTTTAAACACAAAATATTTAAACACAAAATGTCTTAACACAAAATATTTAAACACAAAATGTTTTATGATTTTTAGTTGTACTTGCTGGCGATAATTTGGTCTGTCTCTTCACTTTCTGTAAAATCCTAGTGCAGTTTGAAAGTAAAACACAAGTGATCTATCATTCTCCAAGAAGAGAATTGTATTCTCTTCCCCTCTTTCTCATTCTCTCTCTCTCTCTTTCTCTCTCTCTCTCTCTGTCTCTGTCTTTCTTACTACACCATCCTATGCACCTACATTTTGGCATTAATGGACCACTGCATCAGTGGATTAAAGATTTTTTGATAGGGAGAGAACAAACTGTAATAATAAATGGCTCTAAATTAACACCGATAACAGTAAACTCAGGTGTACTTCAAGGAACAGTCTTGGGTCCACTACTATTTTTAATTTACATAAATGATTTACCAAATTACATTACTTCAGGAACAAAAGTCAGATTATTTGCAGACGATGGCATAATATATAGAACAATAAAAACAACACAAGACACAGATATTTTACAAAGAGAATTAGATGAATTACAGAAATGGGAATCAAATTGGAGCATGTCTTTCCACCCAGAAAAATGTCAGTTGTTAAGAGTAACAAAAAAACTAAAACAAATTAATTCCAAATTATTCATGGCAAACCAGTAACACAGACAAAAAAACTCAAAATACCTAGGTGTTATAATAAATGAAAAACTGTCATGGAATCCACATATTGATGAAACTATAAAAAAATCAAACAAAGCATTAGGATTTATTAAAAGAAATTTCTATAAATAAAATAAGAACATAAAACTAAAATGTTATTTAACCTTGGTTAGGCTAATAATAGTATATGCATCCTCCGTTAAGGACCCCTCAACTCAAGAAAACATTAAGAAACTGGAACAGACACAAAATAGAGCAGTGAGCTTCATAACAAATGAATATTCACATTTGACTAGAGTAACACCTTTAGTAAAATCACTAAATTTAGAAAGCCTTCAGGACAGAAGACTCAAAAGTAAAGTAGCAATTATACATAAAACACTGAACCATAATCTTCAAATACAAAAACAAAACTTAATAAAATACTCTGAAAGACACAAAGATAAAGGCACATTCCTCATCCCATATGCTAGGACAAATTTCTTCCCTAGTCCTATTAGAGCATTGAATGGGTTGCATGGGTTGCATGAGTTAGCCAGGAAAACCAGTGACTAAATGATTAAACATACACTATTAACAGAATAATTGCGTTTTCAAAATATGTTTTAAAAAGTATTTAATATGAAGCTTGTAACTTATTGACCAAAGACGCCGATATAAATTAATCCTATTTTCTAATTATTTGTTTTGTTTCAATAAAAACATTTCAAACTAGAAAAAAATAAAACTGTTCATTTCTAATTAACCCCCTTTCATCCTCCGATTTCTGTTTTTATGAAAATCGAATGTTTGAGTAAGTAAACTGTTTACACTTCTCTTGAGACCTTTACGCGTACATTACTTCACAAAACCAGCTGTCATACATTGCTCTGAACAGGAGACTTAGGAGATCTGTAGCTGGAAGAAGCGATAAACTGTTAGAATAATAGAATAATGTGCATTAGTTTTCTAATTATTCGTTTTCATCCCTCACCGATAATTTTGGTCAGAAATGTTTTCTGGGACTCGGTTAGGGTTTTCTCAAATCGTGGCTTTAAGATGTCCTCCCAGGTAATGGCTCCAAGTGCATTCAGCGATGAAGAAACAGAACTGCAGATTATAGGAAATAATATTTTAAATTAAATATAGTAGTTATACAATTAAAGAAACAGTTAAAGTAAACTTAGATTTAACTCCTGATAACTCTGATTCAGTAAAGCTAAAATAAGTATAATTTTATATCAATTTTTACCTTAATGCGCCAGAAAATAAGCATGCTATAAATAGACCCGGGATGCCGGGATACCCCAAGTTTTCCATTACGAAGTAGGGTACAAGCTTCAACAAAATAAAATATAAAAACAATAATAATGAAGAGTAAAATAAGTGAAATATTTAAAGAAAAATTAAAGTGTACTATTCGACCCGCAGAGTAGCATACGCTGCTATTTAGTGACGGGTGAACACTTCCTCAAAAGACACAGTTGCCCAAGTGTGGTAACTCTAGTCTGAGTTGCAGAAATAAAAGAGTCATCTTTCCATGACTTTTTCATCGAGGATTAGAGAGTCGCAGTGCGTGCTGGCTCCGCATGGTTGGGCGACGAAGAGAATTATATAAATAGATTGAATAAAAAATTTAAGAAAAAAATATATATAAAAATAATTTATATTAGTGAAATTTCTTCAATCATTTTAAATCAATCATAACTGTAAGTAATCTTGCATGTTGAGAAAAGTTCAAACGCTGTGAAATATCTCAATATTGTAAGGCTTATTTTATTGTTATTTTAGTACATTTTTCGTATATATTATATTTTTCATATAAAAATTGAATTATTTATTGGTTAATATGTTGACATTGACATTGAATCATTGTGCAGAGTTTAAACTTGCTACGAGAATGGGATGTGGGAGAAACAAACTATTACAAGATTCCAAGATAGACAGACATAAGTAAATGTAAAAAGTAGAAAGTAAACATCAGTGAGTTTAATCTATTCATAAAGCTTGTAACTTTAATTTATTGATTTAGGCATAATTTATACAGAAATTTCGCGTAAAACATTTGTATTCCTAAAACGCAATGCTTTGCTAATAATATTTGTTAAAAAAATATTAATTTTCAAATAACATGTCTCTGTACTAGCTTCTGGAGACCAAGTTTGTGTATTTTAGTTCAGTGTTTCTCAAAGGGAACCCCCCATTCATTCTCACCCAACTGGGAGTATGGGGGGAGAGCCGCAAACTTCCAACAATAGGATATGAAGGATATACATTAATAGTAATTAGTATAGATCTAGTTATAACACAATTTTCAGGGTTTTCTTTGCCACTTCATTCACGTTTGGCACCCAAATAAACACGATGTCAGTTAAAGCTAGTATGTTTAGTTATTGCTTCTCCGGACATTGTGTTACATTTATAAGTTGTACATCTTCCGAACACAAGAAATAGAAATCTTTGTTTATTGAAGAGGCAGCAGGTTACCCCTCTAGACAGCAAGGGCTCTTGGTGGAGCCACTGTTTTCCAGCATTCTGATTGTCAAATATTTTTTCGGGTGTCTAGGTCTACTCCTTACTTTTTTTGAATAGTAAGAAAAGAGCCTGTTTTAAAAGGATTAAAGTAGGCGTGTATATTATTATTATTATTATAGCTTTTATATAGCGTTACTTTCATGCTTATAGCATGCTCAGAGCGCTTTGGTCCAATCTCATTTGTGGACCAGTGGGGGGGGGGGGGGGGGGGGGAGGGGGTATCTTGGAGTTTGTTTTCTGCCTTTAGGCGCTCAGTAAACGAAACTCTGCCCGAGTCGGGTGTCGAACCTCGAGCCCCCTTCTAGGTAACCAAGACAAGCCAAGTTCAAGCGCACTTGGCCTCTCGACCACGCTTCTGACATAGGATAGGATGGGCCTTTATTAATCTAATTAATTCGAAAGAACGAGGTGGCAGGGCTTGCCAAAACTAGGAATATGAATATTTCAGTTACGTATGACTTTTGTAAATTTGTAATCGGCTTGATCGTTTTAAGATCATCATCCAGATTCTTTTGTGTGTGTGTGTGTTTCTCGAAAACGTCAAACTAATGCCATATGACATTTTTGGAGAAATTACACTGTTCTGACATAAGAAAATGGAGTTCAATCTCGTAATGTCAAGATAGTAAAATAACCTCACTCACCTGGTTAGGGTTACTGACTAGACTCTGACCCAGAGGGTTACAGTTCTGATCTGCGTAGAAGGCGAAGAGTGCGAGTCCAGACATACAGGTCAGTGTCAACAATAGAAACACTCCAATGATGTTGAGCAAGACAGACCTAGTGCGACAATGGACGAAGTGTTCAGAATATACAGGCTTGGGAAGTCGTATAGATTAATAAATTAAGAAAAGCTCTAGATTTACAGGTTGTGATTTGAAAAAGTGAAGATATGATTCTAAATAAAGACTCCTCGAACACCCCCAACGTTTTTAAGCAGAAGATCTATATAAAAAAAAAAGAAAACCAGTGTAAGATTAAGATGCGTTTAACGTTTAGCGGTATCGAAGTAACTAATTGATTACAGTAAAAGCGGTGTCGCACAATTCATCTGTGTAGTACCGTGAACTAGATTTCGCAGTACATAGTGCTAAACATGTTAGATAACGGCTGTAATTTGTAAGATAGGATAAGATAAATATTAATATATTAGTTTCGTAAGAACCAATTATATCATTTCACATTTTTTTATGCAATAAAAAAAATAATAATTATAATTTCTGTACTCAAAAAAAAAAAAATGTTTCCAACAGAAATTCAGAAACGAGAAACGGCCGACAATCAGGGTGCCACTTTAATTTGTGCATGTTTCTTACTGCGTGGCGTGTCGTATCGTGGGTAGACTGCTGTATCTTTGTACGCTCGGCTGGCTGATTCCATAGATGCTACACGACATACATATCTGTGCCAAAACTAAATTCCAGAAGGTGTGTCTTACTCTTGGGTCTGGATCGAAGCTGTCATATGATTAAAACACAATGAGAGATCATAAATGATACCATAAATAAGTATTGAGCATTATATCTTAAACATTCACTACATATGTTACTTTTATTACACGATAGATTATACCGACAGAAAGGGGATTAACTGTATTGCGATAAATCATTAAGCCGCAAGTCAAAAAGGCATGATATAATTTTTAATGAAAATCATAGATTGATATACACATAAAAATTAAAGCTATAAAGTTAGAAATTGTCAAATAAACATGAAAGAGATGTTACTTTAGATATGAAGTAACAACCTTAAATATATTATCAAAGTTCACTAACTGTTGTAATAATTAATTTACTTGACAAATTTGATTCTCTCCCATTTTTGGCTTATTTCCCAGACTCGTGACCAGCTTCCAACTTTTATTGTTCCCTAAAGAATTTCGGAAAATGGAAAGAGTTATTCAATTCGTAGGAAAGCGTATAGTTAAATTGTCCTATTATGGGAACACTTTCACCTTTCAGGGCTAAACATTGGCATAAATTAGGATTTCAATTTCGGAACTAATGTATAGGGATACTTGTAATTTAGGTTAATACTTTGTGCAGGAACAGTGAGAGGGAGTCACAAAGGAGCAGTGCTAGGTAGTATTAAAGGACCAATTCAAGGAAGTAGCAGATAAAAATCGAATCCGAATTGTATTAATCATTGTAAATTTTTGATATGGGCTCCAGGTACAAAAGAATAAGCAATACTACATGAAAGACTATATTTTAAACAAAATAATTTTTCTTACCTGTATTAAAATAGACATTATTCCAGCCATCATAATAAATGCCTGAAAAACATCTGTCCATATCACGGCTTTTATTCCACCCTAGGAAAGTATACAATGAGCTAGCTAAGACATCATCTCTAATAATGTACTAATTTTATCTTTGTAATTTAATTAAAGCAGTGGCTTACCTACTAAAGCACGATAATTGCTGCGTTACACTAAAATACTTACAGTATATTTTATTTAAAATTACATATACAACTATAAAGATTATTTTTAACAAGATATTGAAGTATATTTATCAAATTTTTGTGGAATTAATTTTAAGTGATTATTATTTTGGGTGAAGGCAAGCTACTTAAATAAAAACAAGAAAAATATTTAAAAAAATACTTTTAAAAAACAAAAAACAAAGCGCATTAGTATTCATTAGTTTGGATCAGTCATGTCATTAAATTTGTCATAGATCTAGACCAACAATAAAAAAGGATTGTTTCAAATAAAAGAAGGGAAGGATCTGAGATCGAACTCATGGCTCAGTCTTCTTAGGCTTCTTAAGCCAACGCGTTAACCACTCTACTAGCGAAGAGTCTATGAACATGGAAAATTATATAGTTATCTATTGTTTCTATTTCATGTTTGTGCTCATTGAGCCTAAGACGGCAGCTTTATGCCACCTATTTAGACAAGTACTATTTCTTGCCCTTGTTTCAAATTCCTAACAAATTAATTTATTTCCAAAGTTAATTAACTAATTGGTAAATTTTTATTTTATTTTTGTGCTGTCAGGTAAAAGAAATACTTGTGCAAAATTTCAGCTTGATCCGAGATAAGGTGTCGGAGAAATAACGTGTACAAACTTTTGGCCAGTCAGACATACAGACAGAGTGAATTGATATAAGCTTTGTAAAATAAAACAACAACTTACTATGGTTGTGTAAATAGTTGCCACAAATCCTGTGGTGACTAGTGTCGCCCAAACTGGAATACCTGTGACTAAATAGTGAATACATGTTACTTAATACTATACATACCTCTGTTACAATCACTAGCGGATCCAGAACTTTGGAGTGAAGGGGGGGGGGGGCGATTTTTTTCCAAACCCTAACCCTAACGCCCAGTAAACCCTAACCCTATGCATAAACGTGCGTACAGCATATTAGCTTGGAGGTCTGGGGGGAGCGCTGTAAGCCTCCTCATTTGGGGTTCGGGTAAAAGCCCCGACGCCAAAAGCGTTTTCTTGCATTCTTAACTGCAGAAACGCCTTCTCCTGACATCTGCAGCTCAATATTCATCCTAATAAAACAGGTACATTTGAAAAATTGTTTTACTTGAAAAATATTCTTATATGAATTAGATATGCCCTTACTACGATTTGAAGATACCCCCACATGTTTTAAAAAAAGGCTTTGAGGATTTTCGACAAATAAAATGAAAATCGAAAAAATAATATAAATAAAAAAAGCTCATTTCTAAGTGATACATTTTGTTCATTAGGCATGTTTGTAACTTTGTTTTCTTACATAATAATAATCTAAAGCTCTAACAAAAAATTTTGGAAGTGGAAGTGGACTAACTAGATTCTACTTAAATTTTTGGTGTGCATTTTTAGGATTCAAGCATAAATTGTGAGCTAAAGTCCCAAATTTATTTAATTAGAAAAATGGCAGGTTGAGTAAAGGTTGGGAAAAGGCGACTAGGAAAAGAATATTGTTGTTCAAAACAATTTATAATCATTCGATTTATTAGAATTCAAGCTTAAAGTTGCAACGCGTTTTTCCTCAAGATATTGTCACTTACTGTAAAATGGCATGCAACTCACATAGACTCTGACAACCAGTCTAATCCCTGGAGTTAATGGGTGCTCATTTTTTGGGGGGGTCCTTCAAAAAATATCGCTAACAGGAGATGGGGCAAATGTGAAAAACTGGCGCCTAAACCAGTAAGCTCATGCCGAAGAGACTCGTGAACATTGATTTAGAGAAAGAAAATTTTGGGGCGAACCTTTTTTGGGGGGTCATATGCAGTTTTCCCAGCTGGTAACAAGCGAAATAAATAAAAACCTTATTCGAGGGAAATAAGTCCACACTTACAATTATAACTCAATAATGTTAAAGTTATTTCCCTTGATCGATATCAAAGAAAATAATTCAATTAACAATAATTTATAGAAAAGTAAACTACCCTTTTCAGACCTTGCGATCAAAGGGCAGTCGATGTAAACGTCATCTGTTTCTGTGGCCTACGGTTAACGAGGGTGTCATGTGGTCAGCACAATGACCAACCGCCTCTACTTTCCCCATCTAATGTCAGGTACCCATTAGAGCAGGGTGGATTCAGAGGTGCCCGAAGATCCCGATTCGAACCCGGACCTCGGTTAGGAACCCAAGCGCTTTACCACTCAGCCACAGCGCCTGCAATAATTAAAGACTAATAAGTTAATTTCTTTCTTACTAATGTATGTTTTGTTAGGTACAATAAATAAGTGTTTAAAGTTTAAACTTGATTCTGTAGTGGGTGTGAAGGAAACTAAGGGATCGAAACCCTAATATTTAGCCAAATCTATGAATACCGAAGGATTAATTTCCCTTGTTGGTATCAAAACAAAATATTTTAATTTCAAGTAATTAATTGACTTATTGGCTAATTTTATTTTATTTATTCATATCTTGTCTTTTTAAATACATATTTGTGCAACATTTTCAACTTGATCCCAGAATGGATGTGGCAAAAAAAACGTGTACAATGTTTTTACCAGACAGACTGCGTGAGTTGATATAAGCTTTATAATATAAAGTGGAACTGGTGGTTTCACACTATAGCACTATTAGTCACAAAAGTCACATATGCAGGTAAACAATTACTTGAGCTAAAGATCTACACAGGCTTGTGCTGCTTGTCCCATTGGGAATATGTGACATTTATCAAGGAAACAAAAGATGTACGTAAAATACAATAATCAACCTTTGTCATTTTTTAATCATTTTTGTTTTTTTTTTGGTATTTTTCATTATTTTGAAATGCAAAACAATAATTTCTATATATAAAAGAATCCAAAGTATTTCTCTTACCAGCTTCAAAAGCTATCGCTGGAGCAAAGGATGCAACACCAATGTACAAAATCTGTTTTAAAAATGGATTAAGTCTTATTAATGAATAGCCGCAAAAATTATTAGTACATGCATAGAAAAAAAAGGATTTAATTTCAATGAATGATGTATAATTCTGCCATCTATCATTGTAGGATCCAAGCACATATTTTATACTTGTAATGACTCAATAGCAAGACGCGTAGAAGTTGGGTTTAATTTGGGTATTTCCTTAGTGACGCGACAATACATTAAAAAAGCAACAGGAGGTCGAGAACCAAACTTAAGTTGTTTACTTCTCTATGACAAGTTGTTAAAGTAAGTTTCCTTAATAATTTGACATCAGATTTGATCCCAGCCAATCAGAGCTCGGTTTTTCAGAGCGTGAAACTATTAATTGAGATACACATACCTGGTTGGTAAACATCATTAGTGTTCCAACAAGCCTCGCAGTCCTGGACCGGAACCTGATTTCTAAATACTTGGAAAGACAAACAATGTGACGATAAATGTATATTTCCTAGAAACGTTTGATCTAGCCATATCAATAAATAAGTAATATCTAACATTAAAAGACGTCTAATTAAAAAAAAGTATATATATATATATATATACAAAATATATACAATGTAAACATCGTCTAGAGTCTAGGGTTTTATAAAAAAAAAATCAAAGTCTAGCTTGAACTTGGTCTTTGCCTCCCAAAGTCACGTAAACTTATGCATATAGATGGCTGCATGTCAGGTGGTATGCGCCTATGGATCAAGCTTTTTTTCCCTACATAAAATGTAAGACATACCAGCAGATTTGGCACGTTTATAGTTAGGGTTACTCCACAATATGTGACCCAGTTATTAAAGCTCATTACGAATCTCATGGTCAAACGGATATTAAGTTTCGTGCTTGGTTATACTAATTAGTCAGTCCAGCATCTGGCCTTGTATTCTCTATTGTGCCATTGGCACGGGAAACAAACGTTATACGTGAATAGTAAAGGCGGTTACCTTTTTGATTAGTTCAGCTATTGCTAGTCAGGCTTCAACAACGCCAATTAGTTAAAATCCTTTTTCTTTTACTAAAAGTTGAATATTTGGTTATCTATATATAATATGTAAAACAAGTTGGTCATTTTACAAAGCTTATATCAACTCTGTCTGTCTGGTATAAGTTTTGTTCACGTTACTTCTCCCAAACCCATTCTGAGATCAAGTTGAGACTTTACACAATTATTCGTTGTACTTAACAAAACATGAATCAATGAAAAAAGGACAATTAAATTGACAATTAAGCATTTCGTTTGGTATCGAAAAAGGGAAATAAGTGCTACTTAATGAGACATGTGGCTCTATTATAAGGAGACATTTCCCTTATTACGTTTTGTAGCCTTTTCGTTTTTCTTCCACTTTCCTTTCTCTGAGCCATTTGAAACTGTATATATTTATATATAGCTTTTATATAGCGCTCCTTTCATGCTTATAGCATGCTCAGAGCGCTTTGGTCCAATCTCATTTGTGGGGGGGAGGGGGTATCTAGGAGTTAGTTTTCCGTGCTGCCTTTAGGCGCTCAGTAAATACAACTCTGCCCGAGTCGGGTGTCGAACCTCGAGCCCCCTTCTAGGTAGCCAAGTTCAAGCGCACTTAGCCTCTCGACCACGCTTCCCACTGTACATAATTATCCATAGTCCATGACGATACACGAATCAATAAAAAGATTAGCCACTTATTATTTTTTTAGATAAAGGTAGATTATTCCTACAGTATTAAGATATATTGTCTTGTCTTGTTTAAAAAAAAAAGATATTTTTTACATTCCACTTGTTATTCTGTTCTGAAATGATTTGATCATTTATTGTTTCGTTTATTAAATGAACCCTTACCTCGAATACGCTGGTCAGTTTGAGTGGGTAGATCAGCGGGACAAACAGCACTGAGGCAAGAATAATTCCAAGTATCAAACCAATAGTAGAGATATAAAATTCTGTCCCCTGCAATTTATGGTGCAATTTTTAGTTGTTTTGTTTTTCGCATTATGATATTAAATTAGTATGATAAGCCACTAATTCTACTTCCACCAGCTCTTATTTGGTCAAGGCATGAAAGTGAACCTTCAACCGGCTCTTATTTGGTCTAGGCATGAAAGTGTACCTTCAACCGGCTTTTATTTGGTCTAGGCATGAAAGTGTACCTTCAACCGGCTTTTATTTGGTCTAGGCATGAAAGTGTACCTTCAACCGGCTCCTTTTTATTGCAGTGATAGAAAGTGTACTGTTAAATATAATTTCCCTAAAAGGAAATCGAATTTCTATTTATCTTATGTGAAGTGGGAGCCTAGCAGTTTTATTTTAAATTTGAAAGTCGGTGTCCATAGAAGACTTCAACTTTTGCTTTGGGAACTTGGAACAAAGTAAGAGATAAGTCTTTGAATTGTCAAAAACTAGAAAGACTACATCACTGTTTCTCTCTCCCTCTGTATCATTTTCCCTCCTTTCTTCTTTCTCAATAACTCTACCTCTCACACTTCTTTGTCTCTCTTTCTTTCAATTTCATTCTCTCTCTCAGCTCTCTATCTATATTCCATGTTTCTCGCTATCTCATTCTCTTTAGTATCACACAACTCGACAGAAGTCTTAAACCCACAACCTGTTTTGTATTTTGATAAATGGCTTCAACTGATTATTGCTTTATTTTTCCCATTAAAAATGGGAACAAACTTCTTTAAATGTATATAGTACATTTTAGTAATAAAATGTCTTAACGAAGCTACCTGCATGTACATCTCTGCTGGCGTTCCCAGAATCAAAATGGCAGAAAAGAATGATACCAGGATAGAAATGGCAACAGGTACGACAGACATGCTTCTGCTGGCCTTGAGATACTCATCTGAATGAGAGGACGTTACATCACTTTAGAGCAATGTTTTATTTTCAAAGCAATATATAGCAACAATCGCTGCAGCGAGTGGACCCCTGCTAACCTGCTAACTATCGTAAAAAAACGTAAGCTAAAACTCTAAGGCCATATAAGCCCATATTACAAGGTCTTTGGGGCTCACAAAGACCTTCCTTCAGGGAACAGTACCAGGAAAAAAAGAAGAAGAGGCATACAGAGAAAGCGATGGGAAGACAACATAAAAGAATGGATTGCCCTGCTATTGAAAGAGGTTCCAAAGTAAAAGACAGAGGAATGGAGAAAGACGGTCGACAAATCTTGCGTGGTGCCCCAACGGTCAAACATACTAATGGATAGGTAAAAGTAAATAGATAGTAACAATATGATTGTGTGGAGTCTTAAGTTTGTAGTACGATTGACTGAGTTCGCAGAGAATGCTAAGGTAATTAATTAAAGAGCATGTCGCGCTTCGCCAACTTTCTCTTTCTCTTTAGTAACTTTACATGATGAATTCGGCTAAAGAGACAGCTCTTTGTTACTCATGTTTGAAGGGACAATTCGTATGACTAGAAGTAGTAATAAAATTAAACTTTTTTTTTAAATTAACTCTGTTGAACTATTTTTCCTTTTCTTAGTTGGGACACGAAGGATCTAACAATGTAGTCCTATAAGGCTTTGACTGTCTTTTACGAAAGAAAAGTTTTTTGTTTTTTTTCTTTACATGCTTTGACTTTTGGGAGAAAAGTTTTCAGTAGTATAGAACAAATTGTGGGAGTAAAATGGAAGAGCCATTTAGCTTTTAACATTTTTAGCTGGCACATATGTTGATAAGTTGAAACATCTCCTTCAAGACACGGTATAATGAGTTGATTAAAAGCCCGATTATCTTTATTTCGTCGGTTATGGTTGGCCTCACCAGCTGACACCTAACCTGGAAACACATCTGATGTAACAGAAACATTAAGGTCTGCCTTTGCCAACTCTAAATGTAAACACACAAAAATACAGTGCACATGAGACCTACCTTGAGTCTTTTGTCCTCCGCCTCTGACAGCAAACCATAACCCGATGCCCATGGCTACCACTAAGGTAGCCGCAAATACAATATAATCTAAGATACCGAATGAATTGTGTACAACAAACATTGTGGCCTTCTTTATGCCTTTATTTGAATTAAATTTGGCTTTATAGTGCAGCTATCCCAATGTAGACCTTTGTCCGATAGAAGTACGGCAGCCGTATAGCCCTCATTTTACATATTTTTATATCTGCGGCTCTATTTACTGATTGTCGCAACTATTACATACGGGTCCCAGATAGATGTTTCGCAAACATGAATAGAAAACTTTGATTTCTTCAAATGCTAATATTTTGAACTGAACAGAACTAAAATAACATAATGGATTTAGGACTGATGAGATTTACGATATTTGGTGATTTTGATGCTCCTTAAGCGATGTTTGAGAAACTGTGGCAAAGAACAAAGCAGCAGCCCATTGAAGTCAGGTACGAATCCAGGTGGGGGCGGTAGGAGCGATCGTCCCTCCCACTCGGCCGGCTCCCCTCCCCTTGAAAGTGTGGGTGGACTAATTTGAGTAGAGAAATCACACAATTTATATACGAATTCTAGACTTATGTTAATAATATACACTAATTTTATTTATTTTAACCTATTTTTGGATTATATCGCCCCTCTCCCTTTAGTATGTTGGTCAGGTGGGGTGGGACGATCGCATCTATTCCGCCCCCCCCCCCCCCACCGAACCTTAACATTCGAGTGGGGGGCTGTCCGAATTTTTTTGTGTGCAAAAATCACAGGTAGCTAACATAATTGGATACATATCTATATGATAGAGCCAATTAATGTTCATATTATTTCGTTTCTCTTCTGGTATCTTGCCTTTAGGGAGTAGGGGTGGGGGGTGACTGCATCTACTGCCCTCTCCACTCTAGACTTTTGAGTGGGGGGGGGGCGGTCAAATTTTTAAGCAGAAATTATAGTGTGTGTACAAAATAAGTTGAGAATCTTTATATTGTAAGCTACTAATTGATATATGAACTCTTTTGTATATAACCACACTCTAATCTCAAATTAAATCGTTAGTAAATATAAAATGAAAGAGGGTTGAACCATGTGGTTGGGGCGTTAGATGTAAATTACCTCGGGCAGACCAATACCTTTCCTTTAGTATTATAATTAAGAAATTACAAAATAAAAAAAAAAATCTTTCACTAATATAAGTTATATATGCTATAAATTACATTTTTATATCGAGTCGCCCCAACCTATATTCTTTAATGGCTAAATGCTATCATTAGCAGTAATTATAAAAAGGGGAGATGACTCATACTGTCTCTTATATGGTAATCGTTTCCACTCCACCGCCCCGACAAAAACATGAAGTCTTAATACAAAATAGTTATACAATAATATACAATAATCACGGTCACATTAACTTTACGAGAAATCTACAGTAGATGGTAGTTTTCCAACAAAAATCCGATAAACATTCAGATCTGCCTTTTAGACTTACTATCGACTAGCAAAATTACGCTTTTAATTTTTTATTTAAGAAGTCAAGAGAGATTTAGATCTATATCTACACACCAATGACTATTAAAGTCAATTAAGTATTTGAACTTCTTGTTTTAGTTAAAATTCGGCTTATTATTATATGTTAATTAGATGACAGCTGACAATGTCGTTTGTTTTTTTTGACGCGAGTAGGATTTGCGTTTTCCATATTGAATGACACCCCGGAATGACAATTCTGTCTGTTTTTAAGCAGATTTGTATGAGTTTTCAGAAGATTTAAATAGTTTATGATTTTCATGACTTTTTCGTATATTTTGCCATTTCAATAGGTTCCAGGAGCTCCTGGAAAATCAGGAGGCCGCGGTAACCCTTTAATAATTAGTTAAAATGGTTTAAACTTAATAATTTACACCTAAGATTAGCGCGGGGCCTATGAAAGTGCGGGGCCCACTGCGGCCGCATAGGTTGCAGTGGCCTAAGGCCGGCCCTGAAGGCGAGTGTTATGTGCTAATCATGATATTGAGTGTCAAAGCCAGGTGTTAATATATTAATTTTGCTACTTGTTTATGGTGTTGATATATTAATTGTGCTACTTGTTTATGGCTACCCAGGTAGCCATATTCATATATAGCTGAACACCCTGCCATTGTATGTTCTATTGACTTTGACTCACGTTTTGGGATACGCTTTTCATAATTTATTGTTTTAATAATTCGGTCATGTATTGCTGCGTCATTCGATACCATGCTTCCTAGATATGTGTAGTGGTCTACTACTTTTAGAGGCTGTCCATTTACGTTGGTCTTTGAGGCTGAGTAGGTTTTATTGGACCCAGGTGAGCTGTTCTGCCTCATCGTGGCTACTTGAGGGGGTAGCTAGGCGAAACGAATGGCAAAACATAACCCCCGTGGGGATGCCCACCGGTATACGAGAGTCAACCCCTTGTACGGGTGGGGTTGTAAAAAAAGTCCCCACAAAACTGTCACACATCCATACGCCGTTCCTTAAAGAACCGTTACATAAATGGCGAGTCCCCCACGGTTAGCTTGGTATAGTGAAGGAAAATGACGGAAGCTCCCGGTGTCCTCGGCCTTCAGCCATGAGTCGGGGGCCAAAGGCATTGGAAACAGCAATGCTTTACATAGGCATTGACTCAAGTCGCTCTCAAACAGAACTGTGTGTTCACACAGGTTGTTTTTTTTTTACTGTTCAGGCTGGACGACCTAACAGGTTTTTTTTCAAACTATGAGCTCGAAGAGCCTTCGGCTCAGCTCAGACGACAATCAAACGGTTTTATTGGATAACTTCTGGAACATGACCTCTGTTGTTGTTTTTTTATGTTAGCAGTGACAAAGCTTTCTGTTTCGAGATAGAGATAACCTGCTATAATGATTAAACTAAAATTTTGCCCATGTGACCTAAGAGCTAGTCATTCCTTTCTCAACGATAAGCATCAACTGTTAAATGTCTAGAAAAGTCGTTAGAGCAGTTTCTGAGAACAGCGTCCAGGTAACATCCTCCATCCACTCTCCACGAAGTCCTGACATGAATAGAGGTATTGTAATGAAACAAGTATATGTTGTCACACGGTAACTGTGTGGTCAACCGTGACACACGGTCAAGTGTTGGGTATCGAGAGTTAGGGGACTTGCGGGAAATGACAAGTGTGTAAACAGAGAGAGAGAGAAAGTCAGCGAGTGAAGTCGGGTATCTGTATATAACGTTGCCGTGTATATATGTTTTGTTAAAATGTTCGACAATTAAAAGGCAGTGTCAACGTAAAAGGACTTGTTTCTTCACAACTGGCGACCCCGACGAGATACGACGAGGCACAAGTAAGTAAAAATGTCGACATACAAAATATATAGAGATGCGGGCAAGGAAAATGGCCTGCAAGGCGAAGAACTTGAAAAGTTCATAACATTAAAAATAACACAGGAGGAAGAAAGGGAAGAAAGGAGATTTAATAGGGAAGAAGCCAAAAAGAAAGAAGAAGATAGTAGAAGGAAGGAAATCTTACAACTAGAACTAAAACTTAAAGAAAAGAAAGACAAAGAACAGCAAAATGAAAAGGAGGAACACTTTGACAAATACAAACAATTAGACAGAATGTCTCCATTTGACGAGAGCCAAAATGAGTGCATTGACTCATATCTACTGAGATTTGAGGATATAGCAACTTCATGCAACCTCCCACAGACAGAATGGGCAAGAAGCCTCAAGGTGCGCTTAAAAGGTAGAGCAATCAGCATCTGTCTTCAAATGAGAGATGAAGAAAGAAAAGAGTACGTGGCCGTGAAGAAGGCGTTGCTGAGACGGTTTGGCTCCACAAGTTACGAATACAGAAGGAGATTGAAAGAGTCGACACCTCTAGCGAACGACGATCCACAAATATTCGTCCCCAACATGTCGATATACTTCGATCGATGGGTACACCTGTCAAAAGTGGATCACAAATATGAAACCCTCAGAGAACACATGATGGAAGCTTACAATAATAATGTGAAAACATACGTCACGGAGCGCGAGCCAAAGACCATCAGAAGCCTGATAGCACAACTAAGGCAGTATAAGGCCGCACACCCAAGGGAAGTGTTAGCTAGAGATAACCCAACTGCGGCATCAGCTTTTATGGTGAACAACGCTACAAGAATGCGGACTCCAAGCCCTTTATATAGAAGAGAGAACGCTGACAAGAGCCCAACATATAGATCTCGAAGAGAGAAAGAAGAAGGAATGAGCCCAACTTATAGATCTCGAAGAGAGAAAGATGAAGAAATCAGCCCGACCTATAGATACCGAAGAGACAAATATGAAGAAAGGAGCCCAACATATACTTACAAGAATAGAGAATATCAACGTAATCAACCAAGAGTTCGTTTCCAATGTCAAATTTGTGGTAGAACAAACCACACAACAGAGACTTGCTTCTACAACCGACGCAATAAAGATTGGAACGACAGACCAAGAGATCGAGCATTTGCTGCCAAACACACTATTAAACTGCAGGTAACCCAGGGTTTGTGGGAGAAAAAATGACCAACGTACTGTACGATACAGGTGCAACTGCAATTTTAGTCGCAAAAGAATACGTCAACCCACAAGAGTACACCGGAAGAAGACAAGACTGTGTTGGTTACACTGGTCAAGTAACTACACATCTGGTAGCACGTATCATCATACACACACCGTTCATCAGTGGTTGGCATGAGGCTTTAGTACTAGACAATAAGCCTGACAACATTGGCCTTATCATTGGCTGTATCAAAGGCTCTAAACCTTGCACAGTAGAAGAATTGAACAAGTGGAAAGAAAAAGACACACAGAAATGCTCCATGGTTACTACAAGAGCTCAGAAGAAAGCAGCAGAAGTGCTAAATACAAACGATAACATACAAGTTCCTTATAACAATGAAAATGAAAATACAGAAACAGAAAATAGTGATATGAGAAGCCATAATCAAGTAAACAACCCGAATGAAATCTCCACAGAAAGTCAAGACCCACTACAGATTAAAACAGAAAAATTTGTCAGTGAACAGAAAAAGGATCCAGATCTAATAAAACTCATAGAAAGTGAAGCTCCACCAAGACGAGGGTTAATCAAGATAGGCGAAGATGGTGTTTATGTGAGAGAAATTCATCTGAAAGCAGACAAGACACAACAATTGCTTATTCCAAAGAAGTATAGAGAAACAATTTTAAAGCTTGCACACGACACCCCGTTTGCCGGACATATGGGAGTAAAGGGAACATTGAAAAGAATCTTGAATGAATTTTTTTGGCCTAGAATTACGCAAGAAGTCAAGGCCTACATAAAATCCTGCCATATTTGCCAAATACATGGAGCAAAAGGAACATATATGCAAGCTCCAATACAAACAACAGACTTAAGTGAAATGACATTTGAAAAGATAGCTGTAGATATTATTGGACCAATGCCAGTAATATCCGGAAGAGGCCATCGCCAAATAGTGACTGTTGTAGACATGTGCACACGGTTTTCGGAAGCAATGCAATTGAAAAGAATTTCTTCCGAAGATGTCGGAGACGCACTTAAAGCAATATTTGCAAGAACAGGTTACCCTCGCATAATACTGAGTGATCAAGGCACCCTTTTTAAATCAAACGAATTCGCATAGTTTTGCAAAACTCTGAATATTAAACAACAATTTGCTGCCCGTTTTCACCCCCAAGCAAATGGGATGTGCGAACGCCTGAATTCAATGCTGAAAACAATGCTGAACAAAGTAGCACAGGACAACCCAACAGACTGGGACAAGCTGATCAACCCCATACTGTTCGCCTACAGAGAAGTAACACACACAACAACGGTCTTCTCACCATTCGAGATGCTCTACGGCTCACCTATTAGGGGACCCATGTCATTATACAGAGACTTTCTAGTAAATAGGAACATAGAAAATGACGTATTCACAGGATACGATCTTGTCATCAAAACAAGACAAAATATAATCAAAGCATGCGAAACTGTCCAAAAGCAAACAAACAGAGAGAAACCAGAACTATTGAGAAAGCTAAATCAGGGTCGAAAGTTGAGAACACTACAAGTTGGTGATAATGTCATGGAACTGCTGCCTGACAAAAATAACCAGCTATTTATAAAATGGCAGGGCCCATTCCAAGTCACAAAGGTGATTTCGAAGGTCGACTACAGTATAAACATCAGAGGTCGAGACAAAGTATTTCACATCAATATGCTGAAGCTGTACATGCCCAGACCATTTACCCTCACAGCGAACGCTAAGCAAGACACGCAAGACAGTCAGAGTCATGAAGATAGAAACAATAGAGGAACCAGATGAATTACCATGTCCAGTTATTGAAAGCTGTGAAACTGTGAAAGATATAGACACATCACACCTCCAGTATCAAGTTAAGCAAGATATTGATAAACTGCTATTCAATGGGCGCCAATATTCACAGACAAATCGGGTAGAACAACTGCCATAAAACACACTATCCAACTGACTGATACGAAGCCCACAAAATCCAAAACATATCCAGTTTCCTTACACCATAAAGAGATACTGAAAAAGGAAATTGAAACGCTGCTAAAAATGGGAATAATTGATGCTTCCACATCCCCATACTCAGCTCCAGCAGTCCTAGTGAAACAAAAGGAAACAACCGGAAAGATGCGGCTATGTGTAGACTACCGGAAACTAAACGCCATCACAGTGACAGATATATACCCAATGCCTAACATAGAGAACATTATACCTAAACCTAGAGGTGCAAAATATTTCACTACTCTTGACTTAGGGTTGGCAAATTCCACTAGATGAAAATGCTAAGACACTTACAGCATTCACTACTCCATTTGGTTGTTACCAATGGAATTACATGAGTTTCGGGCTTAGTAACGCACCTGCGATCTTCAACAGAATAATGGCAAAACTAATAGGGAAAAGACCTGATGTCATTTTCTATCTTGATGACATATGTGTCTTCCACAACACATTAGAAGAACACGTTGCTGGTCTGCAACAAGTATTCCAGATACTACAAGACAACGGGCTTACAATAAAACCTAGTACGGTTAAAATCGCCAGAACAGACATTGAATTTCTAGGGCACAGAATACAACAAAATACGATCAGACCATTACAAGACAATATAAGCAAGATACTCAACAATACCTACAACAAAAGGACAAGTCCGAAGCATCTTAGGTTTATGTAATTACTATAGACGGTTCCTGGCAAATTTCACAAGTATTACACAATCTCTAATTAAACTGACAAAAAAAGGCATGCCAAACAAGATCACATGGAACTCCAGACTACAGGAATGCCTGCAAAGCATTAAAAATGTCTTCTCAGACGACATAGTACTCCAGCTTCCAGACATCAGAAACCTTTTCTACTTGGCAACAGATGCATCCTCCACAGCAGTGGGAGGCACTTTAATGCAGAAGTGTGATGCAACGCTAAGACCAGTTTACTACATTAGCAGAAAGCTGAACGCAGCAGAACAGAAATATTCCACGATAGAGCGTGAAGCTCTAGCTATTGTGTTCTGCATAACGAAACTATCCCGTTACTTGCTTGGGAAATCATTCATCTTGTTAACAGATCACGCCCCACTAGCTTATATCAATACAAATAAGCTAGCCAACCAGAGGATCACTAGATGGGCTTTAAAACTTCAAGACTTCAGCTTTACAGTTCAAGTTATTCCGGGACAAATCAACGTGATAGCTGACGTGTTGACAAGATGTGTCTAGGGACCGCTGGACTTATGTTCATTCATTAATCAGATGATGAGAAAATTAACAAATACCTTGTAAGATAACTTTAAAGTCTGTCTTGTCAAGATTGAATTAACATTACGCTCCAGAATTTTTTATTTTCAATCAGTGATGGTAAATTTGTACTACAATTGAGTTTTTTATGTTTGTTGCATTGATTGTAGTCATAGATGATAGATGTCCATTTAGGAATTGGTATGAAAGGAACACATAGTAAACAATTCCCTTAATTTAGAAGATGTTTTGATGTAACAAAAAGTATTAACTAATTGTGCATTTTTCACCTGACAATGTTGGCATTCAAAAGATAATTGTTACATAGAAAAAAACTAAATGCGTGGATTTTTTTTGTATATAAGTTGGATAACATAACAGGAAAACTTTCTGCGATAGTTCAATTGGAAATGTCCCTTGCAATAACATATTATTGAAGATTTATTTGTCGTCCTAGACATTATCAGTTCTCTCATAATAGAAGATGTCATTGTATTACATGTCATTGTTTTTTCTTGTCGATGTAAAACATTATTGATGTACACCCAAACTATTGGGTTCATTTTTCTCTGCCCTGGGAGGACTGTTGTGATACGGTTACTGTGTGGTCAACCGTGACACACGGTCAAGTGTTGGGTATCGAGAGTTAGGGGACTTGGGGAAAGTGACGAGTGTGTAAACAAGAGAGAGAGAGAGAGAGAGAAAGTCAGCGAGTGAAGTAGGAGATCTGTATATAACGTTGCCGTGTATAGATGTTTTGTTAAAATGTTCCACATTTAAAAGGCACTGTCAACGTAAAAGGACTTGTTTCTTCACAGTATACTATATGGAAATAAAACGTACTTTTATTGCATTCACATTAAGAAGGTAAATGATACATTCTGTACATTGTCTTTAAATTAGACTTTGTGTAAATCGTACAATTGAACGAGGTACCTGTGCTGCAATACAGTTGAAAACTTTAAAAAAAAAAAAAAGAAAAAGAGAATACACAAACACTTCTTAGGCCCATTCATTGGCAGCCTTCCTGTCTGCCTGCATTAGAATGAACCCTCCAAACACATAATACACACAGTAATGTTTAATAAAACACTTCTCCCCCCAAGAAGACACATTTTGGAATTGTATAGTCAATAGAATAACAATTATTACAATAACATGTACTTTTTGGTCATAGAAAGATTTCCCAAGCAAAAACTCTCAGGCCGGCCCATTTTTTTTAGTCCCTCAAATGAAAGTCAAATAAAATTGTTTTAATTATTTCCGTCCGAACTGACGATGCCAACGTTGATTCCACCAGAATGTGGTAAATAATTACGGAAAGAGTTAAATAATTCAAACTCTTCTTTGAAACACCCGTTGCACACTAGTATGTAATAATGCACCAGCACTTAAGTGGGAAGCGTGATCGAGAAGAGGAGGGGGGCTTGACCTTGGCTTGGCTACCTATGAATGGGGCTCGAGGTTCGACACCCGACTCGGCCAAAGCTGTGTTAAATGAGCGCCTAAATGCCGCACGGAAAACCTCCCAGATACCCCTTTACCGCACTGGTCTACAAATGAGATTGGACAATAGCGCTCTGAGCATGCCTTAAGCATGAAAGAAGCACTATATAAAAGCTATATTTATATTTATTTACTACACACATAAATTACAGAAGAAGTACTGATAAATAATTTCTTGAAGTTTTACTTTAGGCAGTTTGGAAAAAGAAACACCACTGTTTACAACCTATTCCACTCTTTACAAAGATCTAGATCAAGAGAAGCACTTTTCTAGAATAATTTAGTATACATCCAGCCCACCCTCTTTCCATTCCCCCCCCCCCAAAAAAAAACACATACACACACTATTAAAAGGCCTGTATATTCGCTGTGACAATTTTAAGAACTTTTTAAATTCTTGATTTAAAATAAAGGCCTACTTGTAGATCCAGATCTAATCGTTTGAAAAATTGTTTCTACACATTATCATTAACTAGTCTTAACATTTAGATGAAATTGTTTCCTCACTCACACAGACACACACGCTTGTATACAGCTGTTTCGTGTTCTTTGGACAGACACATTTGATAATCATACTGGCCTAAAGATAATCTCTCTCAATCACTCTGGCCTAAGGATAATCTCTCTCAATCACTCTGGTCTTAGGATAATCTCTCGATCGCTCTGGCCTTAGGATAATCTCTCTCAATCACTCCGGCCTTAGGATAATCTTTCTCAATCACTCTGGCCTTAGGATAATCTCTCTCAATCACTCTAACGATTATCTAGATCTAGAAGAGACTTATGTTAGGCCTATAAATCTAGATCTGGGTAGAAATAAACATAAACAAAAAAACAACTAGAGAGAAAGAAAGTTAAGTACCCAAAAAAATAAAAATAATGCTCAACGGAAGGAATTATAGTTGTGTATTTTAGACATTGAAATGTTGTCTTTCAAAAATATATTAGGTCGAAATTACTCATAAAAATTGTTTTCGATAACTTTAACCGCTGTTCAAGGCTTCAGTTAAGTTTATAGCATGTTTAATTTTGTATTTTATCCCATCCAAGGCGAGTGTGAGAATTAGTGATTGTCAATGCGTGAGTTATTAGAGCCAAGGACTTTGTATTGTAGACTATACTGTGTAAAATATATACAGTGCACGAATTATACTTCACATGAAATATACTTTACATAAAGTATACATTATGCAATGCATACGTTACAGAATGTATAAATAAATTATAATTTACAGACATTATAATTGTCAAAAATCATTATTTCAAAAAGAAAAACAAACTCAACAAAAATGTTATGTACACAAAATATGCGTTACCAAAAAATATACTTACAAAGTAGATTTTAAGTACATTTTTATTGACAAGTGATATGCATTACGCATGGAAACAAAATTTAGGACACACTTATAAAGTGTTCTGAAAACCAGGCAATACATCGGGTCTGACCTAACAAAACTGGAGATGGTCTAACTTTCAGAACTGCTTTCACCTACTTAATCTATACGAAGTTTGAACATCTTCTCATCACATTTCTCAGTATTCCCATAACTGCTCTCACCTTTCGAGGTAGGTGTAGATTGTGGGATGACAAAGGTAGACTTCTTGGGTTGGTCTGGAAGAGGCTGTTTGTACATTGATACATATGTATCCTTGGGTTGGTCTGGAAGAGGCTGTTTGTACATTGATACATATGTATCCTTATCCATCGTAACGTAAAGGTTGGATTCAGCTTTTTTTTTTTTAGAGCTTTCTGATCCTGAGGTGCCGGTCCTCCAATTCAATATTTAACCATCATAGAGGATAATTCTCTTTCTTGGGAGAAATTTATGGGAGTGACTACTGATGGCGTCATAAGTATGGTCGGATGTCACTGTGGACTAGGAGCAAGAGTCATTAGAAAAGTTGTCGAGTCAGACGGAGCCGGGTGTCAGCAGCTTCATTGCTTTTTTCACCAACGAAACTCAGTGGCAAAGTTTGGAGTCTAAACCATATGATAAGGTACTAAATTGTTTTTTTTTTATATTTGGAACATGAAATGTAAATATTTAAGACTGAACAATCAAAGCAGGTATCTCAACTGAACTACCCTTTCCTGTGGCATTTTACGTCTCGAGAGACGATCTTTTCCCTTTGCAACTTATTGTGTGACTAAAGAGGCCAATCCTTGATACACAGCTGCGATCGCAGGTTGGGCATATATAATCACCAGGCGCCGTTGCATTTTCACCCTTCTTTCTGCTTCTGTTGTGTATGACGTCTGCAATCTTTGACCCTTCCTTTATGCTCTCTCTCCATGAGGATCTGTCCAGTGCCACCTCTTCCCAGTTGCCAGTGTCGATTTTGAAGAGCTTCATGTCGCGTTTGCAAACATCCGTATAACGTAAAAGTGGGCGACCAGCGGCTCTCCTGCCTTCTATTAGATCGCCATACAGGATGTCCTGTGGAAGTCGACCTACTGGCAATCTACGAACGTGGCCAAGCCAGCCAAGGCGTCTGCTGCTGATAACAGAGCGGATGTCCTGGCACCCTGCTCTTTGTAGCACTTCCTCATTGGTTATCTTATCTTGCCACCTTATTTTAAAGAACCGCCTTAGGCATCGGAGGTGGAAAACATTCAGCTTTTTTTCCTGCCATGAGTAGGTTGACCATGCTTCACTTCCGTATCTTAACTGAACTACCCTTTATGGTTGTGCAATTAGGCTATTTCATGCGACATTACATCAAATCTGAATGAACTGAACACCAAACTACAAGTTGATTTCTCTTAGCATGTCTTATGCTGGCAAAAGCGCTTTCGAACGATATTTCAACTCTTCATTCAGTAAGGCAAGGGGATCACATTATAACCTGTACCGCTATACAAAAATACAAACAGATGCTAATTAGGCCTATCACAAAATTAAAAAAAAATGATCCTATTTTTTAGGCTATTGAAGGATATTTTCAGTGACAGATTTCAGGATTTTCATATTTTCTAAGACTGAAATAAATCTTTTAAAAAATTCATTTGGGGCCGATGTGTCTAGTGCAGCGATTCTCAACCTTTTAAGCTCGGCGACCCCTTTTTACAATTCCTCACTTTCCCGGGACCCCCCCCCCCCTTACACACATACAGCAATAGAAGAGTAGACAATAACAATCCATATTTTCGATGGTCTTAGGCGACCCCTGGCAAATCGTCAATCGACCCCCAAAAGGGTCGCGGGCCACAGGTTGAGAACCCCTGGTCTAGTGTCATGGCATACCTGTAACTGGAACTGATTGGCTTACAAAGCCATACATTCCTGCTTGGTACATTTCTAGCGAGGCACACGATTGATTTCTACTCTGTAGTCTGTATTGCCCACCGAAACTTTTCTAAATTTCCTAATACAAGAATTAAGGTTGGTCAGCTTGTTTACAAGCACAAACATTTTCAGACGAGAGTCTAGATTCATGCTCTGACTTGTTGGCTCTTGTATGTAGCGGGATATTCTGAAGTTTGTTCTCGAATAAACTGCTAATATGCAATTAATCTGTGAAAAATTAGATAAAAATCATTTCAAGCCAATATTTATTTTTTTTTGAATGGTGGATCGTTTTGGCTGTGTAACGATTTTTGGAAATTAAAATGGCCCGCAGACCGAATTATGTTGGACATCACTGAGATATACGATAGCAAGTTAAGTAGATACAAATAGCAGAGAATATACAGTGTGCTGTCGCCTGTTTCAACTGGTTGTTGTCTAGGTTGATTCTGGAGGTCCGACTGTTGAGGCTGGAACTGTTTCTGTATCGTGCTTTAGCCATGTCTCGATTTACAATTCTACTTGTAGCTTTGGTGTATCTTTGTATTTCTATATGAACCACGTTCACATACATCGCAGGACACCAGAATATCTCAAATTACGTAACGTAGAACTTTATTAACACTTATAGAATCATACAAACACAATACACATCAATGAAAATGAAAAACTAAGCGATTTAAATGCCTTTACTTTAATAAATGAATAAATGGGTTGTCTAAAACTGTTATAAGAATTAAGTAACATATTCTTAAAGTTAAATATCAATTATAAAATATTATTAAAGCAAAAGCTGGGAGGACGACCCTCCGTGGTGAAAAAAAAGCCGACTGCCGCTTTGTCCCCAAGTACCCACGTCATCCTGCCTCGTTTAAGACCAGGTCACCTGGTCACGTGACAATAAAATAAAGAAGTAAAATATACAGGTAGTTATTCCGTACCCAATAATAAAATAATACATCTTATTTAATTATTTAAAATATATTAGAAACACTAATAAATAAATTTGATTAGAAACTAATAACAATTAAAAATAAACCATTCTAAAATAACTAAGGCCATGATGGTGGGTTAGAGGTCAGTTGAGGTCAACATTCCATAGCCAGGCCGATAGTGGACTGTTGCTGTTCTGCTACACTCATACAAAAGGGATTGGGGGTTGGGGGGGGGGGGGGTACAGACAGTGTACACACCGGTTTGTGACACTAATGATGATCAAGCCCATTACAAAAGCTTACATCCAGATGCGTAGCAAGTGATTTGGGGGCCCCGAGGGCTTGGCCTCTTTAGGGGCCTCTGATTTTAGACATTTAAAATTTTAACATGTATTTAATAAATATATAAGTCGAATGTGTGGAATATATGCAACAAGGTCACTAATTTACATAACAACATGAATAGCAAGATAACATGGTACTGGCTTAATATTTAATGTACAAAAAAATTAAACACTCATTTGGGACCCCCTCAAGTGGGGGCCTGGGGGGGATTTCACATTTGGACCCCCCCCCCCTCCACCTCTCTAGCTACGCCATTGCTTGCATCATTACTTGTTCGAGTTGAACAAGCTGATGGTGCACGTTCTACCACCTTTTCAATTCAGTGTATTTGTAATAATAATGATAATAATCTTTATTGACCTGAAATCTTATAACTGGAAGAAGTAGGACTTCGTAGACGCCAAGAAAAATAGTGTCTAAAGCTAAAAAAATATGCAGGATTAGCAGATGGAGCTCGGGGATCAGCCCCGGACCCTACCGTGGTGAGCTTTAGGCGCTACCCAGACCAAGCTGGAGGTTGTGAACGTAACTTTTTATCTATAGTTAGGGGACATTGGTAAAAAAAAAAAAGAGAAACACTCGTGTAATCTAAAACCGTCAGGGTAAAGTCTAAAAGTCTTTAAAAGGTTTGAAAGAAAGAAGTTCCTTTGTTCTTAAGTCTATTTCTAATTTTAAGATTAACCCTTTCTCTCTGTAATTATTTTCCTCGTTTCGATAGTTTTATTCGTTGTGCTCATTTATATTTCACTATCCTTTTATGATTTAACTTCAATAATTTTTGTTTGTTTGTTATCAAAAAATGTTATATTTGGTATTGAATTAAAGGATAATGCATGCTCTTTTTACATACATATATTAAACATAAATGAATAGCAGCAACAGGGACCACGTTTTTAAGAGAGAAAGTAGTGAATTAAATATGCTACGACAATAAGGGACTGCGCCGACCAAGGCTCGAACCAGTGACCCGGTGAAACGACAAATCCGCCTAGCGATAACGCACTAAGCGATCTTAACCTCTTGACCATCGGAATGTCAAAAAAATGGTTCTTCTGATCTAGAGTCATTTCGCACGTATGCAAATGTCCACCCCAGTGGTCAATGATCACATGCCCTAGCTAGCCCCTGCCCTCACCTCGCCACATCTGTTCACCAACAACTTCAATAGAGCCGACACAGACAGCCGTTAGGCGTGTATTAGTAATTAGACAAACAATGGCTCTATCTAATTGTGTATCTCTCATAATGACAGGTGGACAACGAAAATACATTACATATAGAAGTTTACACAACACAAGTTAAAGTTTATAAATCCAAAAATCAATTTAGTTTAATCGGAGTCAAATCAACGTTGGTATCATCAACTAGGAAATAAAGAGTTAAATTTTTACATATGTAGAATCATTTTAATAAAATGTCATGAAAATTCAATCAATTAATAGTACCGACATTCATTTTACAGTTTTGTAGCATTCAATGACTGTATGTATTTAGCGCCCTCTATTAGGGTTAAAAATAAGAAGAAAAAAAAACATTTTTATTGGGAATGGAGGGGCTGACAACCTTAGCAAACCGCACCTGGTGATACCGACTTTAGTGACGCAACTGATACATATCACAATTTGTCTGAGAGCCATTGTGTATTAAAAATTAGATCGTAATTTGTATAGAAGAGATAGAGAATCAAGTGGCTAAATGTTGTTTGTTTACCATTGTTGAATGAGGTCCATTGTTGGGGAACTAAGGAGCTGTCTTTTGCTCTACCGGAGACTGTAATAGGGACCTGGAGCGAAGCAAGGAAGGCTGTCGTTGGTCCGTATTCAGGTTTGGTGGAGAAAGGATTGATAGAATTAGGAACAAAAACTGAATCTAATAAAATACTCAGAAAGACCCAACGATAAAGGCACATTCCTCATTCAATATGCTAGAACGGATTTGTAGAAAAGCTCCTTCTTCCCTAGTGCTATTAGAGCATGGAATGGGTTGCCTGAGCTAGCAGGAAAACCAGTGACTTAGCAGAATTTAGGTCATTGGTTGATATACATGACAGAATGCATGACGCGTAGGACGTAATCATTTCTTTTTTTGAAGTGACGTCTGTATTATATAAGATAAGATAAGATAAGTCTCTTTGATCGTAGAAGGCTGTTGTTGTTTTTTGTCCTGGTAAACAAACACATGTATTTATTTATTGTAGAATTTCGCTGAGTTACCTGCCTTAGATTTACTACAATATTGTTTTTAGACCTTCCGGACGTTTCAACCCATACACAATGTGACCTATTAATCTGGTCATTTACAGAGACAATAGCCCTACATTTGAGTGCCAGATGTTCGTTGATGTTACGGTGAGATTGTATTGATCAGACAAAGTGTTTCTGGTGTCGATTTCGTATAATTCCAAACGATGGAAAATTCCTAGATACGCCCCTGCTCACTCTGTCTGTCTGGTAAAAAAAAATATGTTAACGATTTTTCTCTGACACTCAATCTCTGATCAAGCTGAAATTTTCAAAATTATTTTTTTTTACATACCAATACAAGAATCAATTTTAAAAAAACAACCATAAACTATTGATAATAAATTTTTTGTTTTGGTATGTCGAACAAGGGAAAGAAATAGTACTTCACTGAAGTGGTGGTATAAGCTGAATTAGTGGCTTTATAGGTCACCTCTCTAAATTAAAAAAAAAATAAAAAATATTTAAGTCTACAGTTTTCTCTAGTTATAAGTACTTCACTAGCAGAATGGTTAGCAAGTCAGCCCAATTTCGTTCCCCTTTTTTAAATGCTTTCAAAGACCAATTACGGTAAAATCCACACAGAAATCCCTTTCTTCCCCCCCCCCCCTTTTTTTTTTCCTAAATGGTCCAGACAAGTAATGGATCATATCGTATTGAGAAAGCTAAAAGCATGAAATAGCGCTAAACGAAAACAATGGGTAAAAATATTTCTAAACGTACAGATTTATAGTTGTTAGTCTAGAGTCTAGAACTATGACAAATTTAATGACATGACTGATCCAAGCTAATTAATACAATTACACATCATATAAGCTTTGCTGTTTGTTTGTTTTTTTAAAGTATTTTCTATGTTGTTCATGTTTCTAAAACAAATTAAATTGTTATGTAGAGAAAATATCCTTTCTTCTTCTTTAAAAACTTTTACCAAGCTATCTACAGATTCCAGGAAAATGTTCCCTTGATTTAGTGTAGCCTATCGTAAATAGCCTACGTGGTATTACGTTCAGTTTTTCCCGATTTCAAGTGATGTCCTGGGGGAAGATATTTTCAGTATAGCATCTCCATATCTTCCCAAGAAGATAAGTAGATCAGAAGAGGCACTTATCTTTATACAAGTTCGAAACATTTTATGTAGTGCCACTTAAAAAAAAAAAGCCAGCGGCCTGTAAAATGAACTTTCATAATATTTACAATGATACGTGATTATGTTAAAAAATAATTATCTTTGGATATTTTCAAAAGAGAGAGGAAGAAAAAACGGAAAAAACAAAAAATCCGAATTCACTGACGAAGGTATCGATATATCCTGCTGCAAAACAAAATCCGGATTCACTGACGAAGGTATCGATATATCCTGCTGCCAAACAAAATCCGGATTCACTGACGAAGGTATCGATATATCCTGCTACAAAACAAAATTCGAATTTACTGACGAAGCTATCGATATATCTTGCTACAAAACAAATCCGAATTTACTGACGAAGGTATCGATATATTTTGCTGAGAAAAAAACTAAACAAGAAAATCACACGAACACCTCCACAGCTCCGTGGTTTGACAAACTGGACAAGAATTTCCCTATTGTCGAGATGTATATAAGCCAATATTACAGACGACGTAGAGACCTTTGTAAAAAGAAGTCGACTACACTTATTCACAATGAAAAAATGAAAGACAACTCAGAGAGATCTTTCAGTTGAGAGCATTTTTCAGCTATTTCAGTGTAAAAAACTGTTAATGCGAAATTTATTTGTCTTGAATCTATTGCTATAGTTTTCTTAAGTGGAAAGAAAACAAGGTATAAAAGTATCTTATTCAATATTATATATGAGAAGTACCTAGATTAAGTCTTTAATACGAAAGAAAAAGCGAAAACTCTTTGATCAATAGTATGTAGTACTTAGTATTGCTATTATTATTTTTTTTCTTGTATATTTTTAAATTCTGAATGAAAACAATAATTCTTATCTTTTAACTTCTTTTTCATTAGTTTTATACGAAAGTCTGTTCAGTGTTATTAGCTACTACCTATATGTTTTTGTTTTGTTTAGTGTGTGTGTCACTGGCGGATCCAGATAGGGAGCGGGGCGGTAGGAGCGATCGCCGCTCCCACTCGGCCGATTTCCCCCCCCCCCCCCCCCCCCCCAAGGGGGACGGACCAATTTGAGTCTAGAATTCACACAATTTGTTTACGACTGTATAACTTACGTTAAGAAAATATGCTAATTATTTATATTTCAACCTATATTTTGATTATTTCGCCCTCCTACTCTAATATGTTGGTCAATTTGGTGGGGTCGGGAGGGGGGCATCAATCCCGCTCCCCCCCCCCCCATTAACTTTCGAGTGGGTACAATTTATTTGTAGAAATCACAGCTTGCTAACAGAATCAATTAAATATATATATATATATGATTAAAACTTTTTATTGATATTTTAACCGAACTTTATATTATTTTGTTTCCCTGTTGGCCATTAGTTTGGGGAAGGGGGCGAATAATACTACTGCCCTTCCCACTCTAGCCCTCTGAGGGGGGGGGACTGTCCTGTTTTTATGGAGAAATCATAGTTTGTGAACAAAATTAGTTGAATATTTATATAATATAAGCTACGTATTGATATGTGAACCCATTTGTATATTATGTCGCACCACACTCTAATCTCAAATTTATGATTAGTAAATATAAAATGAAAAAGGGTTGTACCAAGTGGGAGGGGCGGTACATGCAATCGCCTTTCCCCCCATCGGACAAACCAATACTTTTTCTTTTTGTATTATATTTAAGAAATTCCTAAATAAAAAAAAATCTGTCACTAATATAATTTATATACGTTATAAATTAAATTCTTATATCGAGTCGCCCCACCTGCTATTCTTTAATGCCAAATGCAATCTTTAGCAGAAATTATAAAAAGAAGCGAGGATTAATCTTTTTCACTCTACCACCCCTCTACTTTTAAAACAGAATAGGCAAATATGGCGATAGAGTTTATGTAATTTCACATGAATTTATCATAATTATTTTAAGAAAGACTTTGGAAAATTTAGAATTCATACGAAATGTTTCAGTATAAGAGTAACGATTGAGATGAGTTCGAAACCCAAATAATATTTTCCTAGTCGCCTTTTTCCAACCTTTACTCTATCTGGTATTTTTCTAGTTAAATGAATTTGGGACTATAGCTCACAATTTATGCTTGAATCCTAAACATGCAAAAAAATTTCGAGTAGAATCTAATTGGTCCACTTAATTTTTCCTCCCATTTACGAAATTTTTTGTTTAGACCTTTGAATTAGAGTTATGTAACAAAACAAAGCTACAAACATGCCTTTTAAACAAATGTATCACTTACAAATGAGCATTTTTTAAAATATTATTTATCGAATAATTTTTTTTTTCGGCCGCGATCCTCAAAGCCTTAATCTAAATGTATGGGGTATCTTATCTTTTCAAGGAACTAATCGGTTTTATTTGCAATGTATTATAAATTCATATAAGAATATTTATCAAGTAAAATATTATTCAAAAAGTCCTTTTTTAATTGGATGAATAATGAACTTTAGGTCAGGAGAATGCGTTTCTTTAGTGAAGAATGCAAGAAAACGCTTTTGGCGTAGGGACTTCGCTCCGAACCCCACTGATGAATAATGAGCTGTAGATGTCACGAGAATGCATTTCTGCAGTGAAAAATGCAAGAAAAGCTTACAGCACTGCCCCAGACCCCCAAGCTTGCAAGAGAAAGGCCTCAACATGACATTTTTTGTTGTTTTTTTTTCGCTGAAGGTTGAGAAGCACTGCTTTTTTTTTATTCACACACACACACACACGCATATATATATATATATATATATATATTCATTATGTCGGTGAACATGTCCCGCAAACCTCATTTCTACGCTCAGGCACAACCTTACTAAGGGGTCGACTCCCAGTTCGGCAAAGAATTTCCTTGATTGAGACCTGATCTATATAACTGACTCCTAAAATCCGTCTTAGCCATCATTGTTGCCCTTATTTAAACTTAAAACCCTCTTGGCTGCGCTGGGGCAAGTGATGGTTTAGTATTAAAATGGCACCTAAAATAAAACAAAATCAAAGCAAAAAAATCCGTCACTGCGGGGGGGGGGAGGGGGGGGTTGACCCCCCCCCCCTCCCTGGCTACGCCCATGTTATTATTATTTTTAGTAGTTCTATGGCCTCCTTCAGTCGCAAAGCTACTATGGATCATCTCATGCAAATGAGATGAATGCCTGGACATTAGCTGTGGGTTGAACGATGTCGCCCACACATCAGTTCCCCCCTCTCCACGCAGCTGATGTATCCAAAGGAACGGCAGTGCCGATACAGTTTGGGGTCAGCGGCGTAGCAGGTTCTGCCAGAGTGTAGCACTGGGTGCTGCAAACTGCCTTAGGGTCGCCAGCTCCTGATTTTTCCTAAGGGTTGACTCCCGAAGCCTTTCCCATGATTGGGTAAAGCTGCAAGGCAGCAGAGGTTTGAATTCAGAGTTTTCCTTCTCTTATGTGGGTAGCCAGCCATGGCTAACGAGCCCCTCCTGCCCGAAACTTACTGGTTAAGGCGCCAGTTACTAGCCTTTGCCCCTTCTCCTGTTAATGAGAACAGTTCCGCCGGACCCAATATCTGAGCCGCACGTGAAGGCCAGGAGTTGGACTGATTGTCAGAGGCTATTTGAGACGCATGACAATAGGAAGCATTTTATAGGTATTGAAATGCTTACATACATTACTACTTCCGGCAATGACAAGCTTGCGGAACCTTTTAGTAGTTAAATGTTAGGCAACCAACTACTGAGTTCCGGCACCTAATCACTAAGTACTGGCACCTATTTATTTTTTTTTACAAAAAAGCATTTAATATACATACAACAGCATGAAGAGAGGAGAACTGCTGTGTGAACGACATCGCACCGACCATAGCTAAAGCCAGGCTCGCGACTGAAGGAGGCCATATATTGGTAATTATTTTGGTTGATATTGAAAAAGGAAATAACTTCAAAATAATTGAGAGCTAGTTATGTTTGTGTGGAGTTCTTCCTTTAGATAAGCTTTTCTTTTTTTTTAAAGGATTTTTTTAAAATTTTGAATGTTTCTCCCAATTCCCATTCTCGGATCAAGATGAAATTTTGCATAGCTATTCATAGTCGGTGGCAATACATGAAATGGGTGAAACGACGCAGTTAAAAGCCTTGCATCCTAGAAAGTGAATGCCAGACGCAGTTGTCAATGTGTTTCTAATAACGATGAACTATAAATAGAATAGATCGAGCCTTCTCCATCTTTTCAATTAATTTTTTTTTTTAAATGGGAAATATTTCCTTAGTAAAATGACCAACATCGCTGTAACTATAACTAATTATGAGCTATTAACACTAAATTTCTTCTTCTTTTTGTTCTATGGCTTTGATACGTCTGAAAGGGAAACTTTACTTTTTACTTTACTTTTTACTTTACTTTTTACTTTACTTTTTACTTTACTTTTTACTTTACTTTTTACTTTACTTTTTACTTTACTTTTTATTTTAAACTGTTACGAACTACACGCGAATCTTTACCTGAAGGCCGTCTCTCTACTGTCTGTCTTTTGACAGGATAAGTCACTTTCGTGGACACTCCCATTCTTGGTGTTTTTTTTTTCTTTCATTCGCTTCTTTTTTTTTTGTCTGCCACTCTTTCTTTTTCCTGGTACTGCTCCCTGTAGAAAGTCTTATCGGAAGTGCTGAGGATCTTGAGACATTAGGTCTATATTTATAATTCTTCAAACTACAGACGACGTCTGATGTGAGATGAAGAGTTCCAATTATAACGGATAACTTTTAAATAGCCACCTTTTTGGTTTGGTGCATCTGGTGTCAGAATAAAGCGAGTGTTAATTAGCTAAACGACATGTCTATTTATGTCGGGAGTATTTTAAATGCCACTGTATTCAAATTGTGTATCAACTGTGTACAGGACATAAGTAGTAATGGTAATCTATGTATTGTAATAGGTTTACGATAATGTGTGAATATTTGAGCATTGTCCATCAAATGTATGAGCTCATTTTCTAGTTATTTTTTTTTACTGATTTGACAACATTAATCTTTTAAATGGTGTCCTTGACATTGTTAAGTTTGTCTCTTTATTTAAGAGTCTCTCACAATTTTTTTTTTTAATTTGTTACTTTTTTTTTCTTTAGGTTTCCTTATCTCGTTTCCACGTTTCTCCATATTACTTATTTCTCTTCCATTTATTTATATTATTGTTTAAAATATTCAGAAAATCGAAACCAAGAAAGACATGAGAGTACTGTTTTTAAAACTGTATTGTGAAAATTCCCAAATGCAGTATCAGTACCGCACTATAATGTATCGGCACTTTTTAGACTCTTTATATTAAATTTCCAAAGTCTTCTTTTTTCGTATCATAAAATAATATCACTATGGGAGAGGAAGGTCTATTACAGGTTCGCTCTATGACAGCTAGGAATGTAACCTTATATAAAATTAGCAATAAATGTGCATCTGTTTTCATTATGTGAGTTACTTAATTGGTAACAGTGTGGTAAAATATGTAGACCACAGCTGGGGCTGCGTAGCCATGGGAAATACTGCATTCCTCATTAATCTTCGGACTCGAAGACAAGAATTATTAATTGGCAACAGTGCTTTTGTTTTGTATGTATCATTCTTGGCAGGGTTTGGTTTATCTATTTCAGCTATTTCCAAATCTCAACCATATTTCTTTTCAATTGAATATGTTTTAGTCTAGGGTGCCTTATTCACACCTTCACCTTTCTCTTAGTCTTTTGACCCGTTACAGCGCCACACAAGTTCTGTCGACTATCTTTCTCCATTACTTTCTGTCTTTTGCCTTGGATAGAATTTCATTCAACGACATGTCTGTCCATTCTTTGATGTTGTCTTCCCATCGCTTTCTGCCTCTTCTTCTTATCTTATATAATACAGACGTTACTTCAAAAAAAAAGATGATTACGCGTCATGCATTTAGTCATGCATATTAACCAATGACTTAAATTCTGCAAAGTCACTGGTTTTCCTTGCTAGCTCAGGCAACCCATTCCATGCTATAATAGCACTAGGGAAGAAGGAGTATTTGTACAAATTTGTCCTAGCATATGGGACGATGAATGTGCCTTTATCTTTGTGTCTTTCAGAGTATTTTATTAAATTTTGTTTTTGTATTTGAAGATTATGGTTCAGTGTTTTATGTATAATTGCTACTTTACTTTTGAGTCTTCTGTCCTGAAGGCTTTCTAAATTTAGTGATTTTACTAAAGGTGTTACTCTAGTCAAATGTGTATATTCGTTTGTTATGAATCTCACTGCTCTATTTTGTGTCTGTTCTAGTTTCTTAATGTTTTCTTGAGTTAAGATTTTAAAAATCAATTCTTCTGGCACTGGGTCCCTTATATTTCTCCATAACGCTTTCTGTTAATATATTGTTTTGTTTAAAAAAAACTGTAATTTATGTAGATTTTAAAAATCAATTAATTTACCTTAAAAATTGTAAATATTCTCTTTTGAAATAGATAATCTCTCGGACCATAATATATATCAGATAAAAGATGATCTAAAATGTCCTTTAGTATTTAAATATTCAAGAAAAAGAAGTGTATATATAGATAGATACATATAAAATAACTTTCAGTACGACTCTAATTGGCCCCTGTGACCAAAAAAAAAAAAGCCACAGAGTAATTGTCTCTGAACAGAAACTCCCGATATACTGACTCTAGCAGACAGGATTTCCACCTTGATGATGAGGAAGTAGTTTTCCAAATCTTAAGGGAGGAAATCGAAAATTGTCATAAAAAGGGAGACAACAAAAGAAACAATATAAATGTTTAAATGCCTATGTTCGCATAAGTGTGTAAACACATAGATGTGTATGCACGTTCGATAGAAGTTAATATAAAGAACTGGGGTAATGTAGCAAAGCACAAGGGAAACAACCATAAGCAATGTAGACAAAGTGGAAAAAAATGTGACTACGATGTTTAAAATGTTTTAATATCATTTAAGTTTCTACTTTCACTCTTTGATTGTTTCTATTTTTAATTACCTATTGTTGACATTCTCACCACATAAATTTTAAGAACCTTAAATTTCAAAAAAATATTCATTATATGCTATTGGAAAAAAATAACGCCATATACAAAGCAATTTAAAACGTTAAAATATTATGACAACCTAAATGTAAACTATTTGCATTGCCATGTTTTGCAATCATTGTATTTTAAAATGTAACTATTTAATTTGTACGCTTACTAATAAAATATGCATCTTTTTGTTATTAAAAACAACTAAAAAATAGCCCAATAAAGAGAGGCAATGCCTAGAAAAGAGGCAAAAGCCCAAGGATTCCTAGGATGTAAACAGCTCGACTAATGAAGTCAAAAGCTAAAAAGCTGAGGTATCCTTTAAAAAAAAAATTGTGTACTCTAAAGATGTGTGGTTGAATGTTCTGTTATAAATAATAGATTGCCTAAAATGGAATTGTACACATCATGGATTACGTCATGTGAAAAGCTGCTAATAGATCTTCTATATTTAAAATAACATTTAATCTAGATCTAGGAGGAAAACAAATCTAGATTTACTAGTTAGATTTGATCCTATCGCATGATAGTCAGGTGTGCGAAAACGCTTTACTAATAACTATACAGGGACCGCCGTGACCTATATCGAAGTTGCCGACTATACGCGCTCAAGGTAGCCGGCCCGTTGTGGTTTAGCCATGCTTTCAGATTTTTGTTTTAGGTCAGTGCTGGTTTTTTTTCATTTAAACCTTTTGGGAATTCCTAGTTCTACGATCATTCATTGTACGAAATCAAACGTGTAAAAAGGCTAGTGCACTAGCCTAACTACTATGGACCATAGATCGCCTTTAAATAATGTTTGCAATACATTAAGACCCATGTTAAGTATGAAATAAATCAGAAAAAGTAAACTCGTCTAGTCATGAATGACAAGATCTAGATAGACTCTCTAGAATACTCTAGATATAGTCCTAGACTCATACTTAAAGTCAAAGAATGAAAGATGATAAGATCTATATAATTATTATAGTATATAGATCTATTAGTATTATTTCTAGATCTATTCTATATCTAGGTCTACACATCTACTCTAGTCTAGATCTAGATGAGATCTAGAATAATGTAGATCTATATATTTATATATACGTTATAAAAAAAATATATAGATCTAGTTAGTTACTAATTAATAAGTGTGACTGTAAATTGTAGATTTAGTCACAAATTAGACTCTATTAGATTCTAGATCTAGTGTTACAAAATACATGGATTGGTTGGTGATAGAAAGATAGATCTAGATCTAAATCAATGTTATTTTATGTTACTGATAGTGATAGAATCAAGATCTAGAGTTAAAGTTAAAAGTAGTTAGTTCTAGATCTATATTATTATATTACTATATTTTATATATACATCTAGATTAGGTTACTCACGTTGCTGTTACTGTTAGAATAGATCTATTTCTTATATTATCTAGGTCTAGATTCTAGTAATTATAAGGTACTGGTACTTATCCCACTTTAGTGGGGGAAGGGGTTCTGGCAGTGTTACTGATCTAAAACTAGAGTCTAGATCTAGATTCTATTACTATTAGACATTTTAAATTTTTTAGTTAAGTGTGAATATTCATCTTTTAAACAGTAAGCACTGTCTCCACATTGTTTACACCAGCATAACATCAAAATTAAAAATATTTAGACTCTACATTATTGTAATCTAGATCTAGATTATTCTACACCTAGATCTCCATAATGATATGATAAAACAAGCTTTCACCTGGCCATTACAATTTACATGGTAAAATGATGGTTACTCAATAATAACCTCTTCCCCACCCCCCATCCATCAATATGAAATGGGAATGTGACTCAAAACTAAAATTTATTGCAAATTTATAACTTGGTATTTAATAAAATGCAATGGTTTTATAACCGAAACATCTATTTTTTGGGGAGGGGGGGGGGGGGGACATTAAAGTTTTACCATCACTATTGGTACTGAAAATCCAGAAGTCTTACTTTTATTGCTGCTCAGCCAGAGGCCAGGAAATCTATTTCTCTCCCATTCTCTTTAATTTTTTTCAAAGATGTCCTAATCTGAGATCTGGAGAAAATTGTCACCAATGCAGTGTACACAAATTTTGTGAAAAATTATTCAGCTATCCCATGAAGCTCATCACAAACTCTGTTTTTCAGCTTGCTAGCTCATAATTTATCTATGGTTATTCATTGGTAACATTTTTTTTTCACTAAATGCTATTGATAATCTCTTTGACATTAAACATTACATATATAAATAATATATATATAATATAGAAATGACAGTTCACCCTTCAATTGGAAGCTCATTTTGATCCTGAGAAATATACTTTTATATTCTTAAGAGTTTAGTGTGATTAGCTTGTATTATATATTTGTTTGCTTAAAATCTCATATAATATTTTAATGTATATATTTAAACATTTTAAATTGGATTTAAAAGCATTGTTGTGGCTGATAAGTAAACCAGAACCTAGCCATGTAAATATAAAGTAAATAGCAAAATAGTAAATCTGTAAAAAAAACTAATTCTCATAACTGCAGACATTGCCTTTCATTAAATTGTTTGTTTGCTTTATTTGTTTCGGGTTGGAAATGGATATTATTACGTCCTAATGGGACCTTCTGCAGGACAGCATGGGATAGTAGCAGGCAGGATTTGAACTTAGGACCATCATTTTAATAGTTCAGAGCACATACCATAGGACCAGCTGGCAGCCATTTTAATTACCATTCTCATTAGGAAACAATGTAGCTCCACTGCAATGGTAGAAAAATAATATTATGATGTATCGGTATGTTATTGTATGCTTTAGGCATTAGCAGATACATATATTGTTAACCCAAGTTGGACATTTAATTACATACAACTTCTGATACACATAGCTTAAAGTCGTAAGCAACACAGATCTTCAATCAACATTTTCTTTTAAGTTAAGTTCCCCACACCAATAAGTACAGATTATATATAACTATCTTAATTATAAAATTAAAAACAAATTATTTGGAGCACTTAAATGTTCTGACGCTGTTTTTTAGTTGGGGGAAGGGGGAAGAAGAGAGAAAACATACATTTTTTTCAAATTTTGAGTTCTATTATTACATACTTCTATGGTTGGTTATGTTTTTAAAATTTTAAAATAAGTTGTTCATGAATATTTTAAAAAACCAAATTGTCATTGTAGATTAGTGAGCATATTATATAATTATTTTTACACATTTTGAACTTTAAAATTATGTGTAAAAGAGTTAAAGCTTTGAATTACTCTCTAGAAATTTGGAAAGTGTTATGCTTTTATGTAGGAAGTACAGTGGCTGAGTGGAAAAGCACTTGGCTTCTAAACTGAGTGTTCCAGGTTCAAATCCTGGTGAGGACTGGGATTTTCTTCTTCTTCTTCTTCGTTCTCATTGTTATGTTGGAGTGTTCAGATGAGTAGACCAATACATGAGATGAAATGCGCAGTGGTTTCCAGATCAGGGAGCTCTCCATATAGTTTCCTTTCTATTGGGGTGATTTGGGGCCAATGTCTTATACGGGCCTCTTGGTATAGAGAGCAGTTTTGGAGGACGTGGTCTGTATTCTCTGGTGATTCTCCACACGGGCAGATTTCACTGGTTCCAATTTTGAGCTTCCGGTACATGTGTTGTCGCATTCTGTTGTGTCCGGTCCTGAGTCGAAAGATTAGACGTTGGTCTTGTCGGGATAGCTTATAGTAAGCGTCATCTTTCTTGTGATTTGGATGAGAGCTCGTCCATTTCTCATTTATTTTATTTACTATTAATTTTTTCAATTCTTCTGGATAGAGTGCAGAGTTTATTAGTGTGTTAGTTCTCCCACTCTTGGCGAGTGTGTCAGCCTTCTCATTTCCTTCTAGTTCTATATGAGCTGGGATCCATTGAATTTACAGTTTGAGGTTATTAATATATGAGGAATCAGAGTTTTGCAGGCTTTGGAGGGTTGTTTTTGCATCGGTTAGTAAGACAATCTGACGGTGTGGGGAACTTGGATGATTTGCTAGGATGGTAGCAGCTAGTGCTAGTGCTTCCCTTTCTGTTCTGTGACTGTCAGAGAGCTCTCCAGTTGCAATGGATTTTTCTAGTTTTCCTCCATCTGGCCATTCGATAAGTATTCCAGCTCCTCCATTTGTAGTGGCTTTATGGGTTGAGCCATCTGTGTAAACTCTGATCCACTGATTGCTAGGATAATTGGTATGTAGAAAACAGTTCACTATTTTCTTGAGCTCTGTTGGTCTGTAATCAGATTTTCTTTTAATGCTTTCAATATGGTCCCTTATAGTAGGAAGAGGGCTTTCGTCCCAGGATGGAGATTCATAATAGTGTATCGAGGATTCCAGGGTAATTTTTTCAAGTTGGTGTTTCTTTTTTAGGTTTAGAGATTCCTGTATGAAATTGGTCCTTTTGAGGCGTTTTTTGGTGCCAGTTTTGTGGATTTTTGTTCTGAGTGGGTGCCTCTCCATGGTTTCCAAGGTATGTAGGGCTGTCATTTTTTTCTAAAGCTTCCTTATCTAATGTTAATTTTATTGTTTGCTGTTTTGTTGACAGTGAGAATATGGTATATGTGGTCTTTTTTGTGTTGATGGACATGCCCCAGTCTTTGGACCAATTATTGAGTATATCGAGAGCTGGGATTTTGAATTTCTGGATTTTAGGGTGCCTCTGAGTCCACCCAGCTCTAATGGGTACCTGACATTAGTTGGGGAAAAGTAAAGGTGGTTGGTTATTGTGCTGGCCACATGACACCCTCGTTAACCATGGACCACAGAAAAAGATGACCTTTATGTCATCTGCCCCATAGATCGCAAGGTCTGAAAGGGAAACTTACTTTTAATGCTTATATGTGTATCCAGCTTTTACAATAATACTAATACAAGTATTATTAATATTTATATCTCCATTTATTTATATCTTACAGTGATGATAGTATATAGAGTGCATCTTTCTATGCTCTGACCAAAGTTTTTCAAAGTATTCAGCATTCTGTAAAATGTTTTACATGTTTCGGATGTTCCTTTAAAGTTGAAGATAATTACTTCCTAGTCCAAGCCTCCAGCAGGACAACGTGGGATGGGAGCGGGCAGGGTTTGAACCCTGGACCATCGATAAATCTGAATGACAGTCCATCGCGCATGACCAGGCAGCCATTCTCACAGTGATTGACATTCATATATCACACAGTTGACATTAATTAGTATCTGAAAGTTTACATTGATCCATGTATCATAACTTAACTTAGATTAACACACTTATTACAGCATTTTTGTGATTCTATTAGAAGACCTTGCATTGTCAGAGAATAATTTTTAGCAAATCAGCAGTGTCAAGTCATTTGAAAATGGTTTTAAGTACAATTTACCTTTATGGAAATATTTTGAAATTGCTTAAATTAATGAAAATACTTGTATTTAATATTTTAAGACAAACTAAATTTTATATGATTGAAATGTGAGGTCATTTGTTTCATTATATATTAAAAGTAATAATTTTAGCCTTTATTATCCTTGTTTTCTATTTATGACACAAAGATCTTATAAGTATTACATCTCTGTTATATCTCGTTTACATCTCTGGATGGCTGCCCGGTCATGAAGTTTGCACGCTGGACTGTCGTTCTGACAAACCCTGCCTGCTCCCATCCCCCATCATTCTGTAGGAGGTTTGGACTAGGAAGTAAATTATCTTCAACTCTGAAGGAACATCCGAAACATGGAAAACATTTTACAAACATCTCTGCATTGCAAAGCTTGTTGACTAAGGTTTTTGCATTCCCATAATTCCATCTTTAAATTCATATTTTCCTTTAAAAATTGTAGATCCTCATGTTTATGTTGATTGGCTCAATCTGTAAATTTGATGATTAAAATTGGGTTAATTTTTAATTTATCCTTGCATTTTTACATTATGTCCTGTTTGGGATTTGAAAGAGATCTTTGCTGTCATCTAATCTACATAAGATTAGAGATATCATGTATGATATTCTGAGTTTTATTTTTTTTTTCTTTATCAGTTGTATTCATCCTAACTAAATAATTGCCAATAGTTTCTTCAATCTTTTGTCTCGAGGTTTTGTTTGGTAGAAAATCCACTCCTATTTTATACAAATTCCTCCTGTTTACTTATGTTACATTTGAGATATTTTCTTATATATGCCAACACACTTAATCACAATGTAAAGAATATGTCATGTCACCAAAAGTTGTATTAATACTATTTAGAATCACATAAAGGTAATAAGTGTGCCTTGTAGTGCACACTAATGCATGGGATGGTAAAGTTTTTAAGTAATATAATGTGTAACATCAACTGAAGGAAAGATACAAAAGATGCAATCTGTTCTTTCAATTCCTTGTGGACAACTTTTTTTTCTTTTTGAGTTAATAGTACTATTTTGGTCTCTCCTTTTTTTTTTTAAATGCATAAGCTACTAATAAATGTTTTGTTTTTATTATTTAAGGCATTATAAGGGAATGCATATTTTTATTCTTACATTTATTGCTCTGTTGTTGTTTTTAACAAAAAAAGCAAAAATCTTTCTTTTCAATTATTTTGTTCCATTATTTTGTAAGTGGATATTCAGTTGATAAGTCCAACCTTTCTAGGCTTGAATAGGTGCTCCACAAACTACTGGAATAATTAACTAGTAGGCCACCACATGAATTAACCTCTCTAATTAATAAGCAAATTGTTCCACTAAATACTCAGAATATGCAAAACGTTCCGTTATGAAAAAAGTTTGGGAAACACTGTTGTAGACCATCACACTTTTTACAGCTTTAACAGTAAAACCAAAATGTATTCAGTATTCTTAATACCATTTTTAGCTGCCCCTGAAAGGGAAAAAGATGTTATTAGTTTTGTGTGGAATGTTAGTCCGTCTGCCCGTCCGTCTCGTTTAGATCTCGTAAAATAGAAAAGATAGTGAAAATCTGTCATCATAATGTTTTAAACCATTTAAAGTTCCGATGCAACTTTTCTGAAAGTGAAAAATCTAATTTTTTAAATCACTTATGCAAGCAGTTTTTTCATAAAAATACACCACTTTTACAACTATTCACTATTAATAGTAACAAACACAGAAGGTAGGGGGAGATGGCTATTTACCATATTTTTAACACATTTATGCAAATGGTTTTAGATTTTGTGTCACAAAATGTTGTTTTTTTTTACATTTATATTATATAAGTTAAGTAAGTTCTGTTATATTAACTACTACATTTTCACACAAAAAATGTTTTTTTGTTGTTTTTTTTTAAGAGAAAAAATCTATTTAGTATGCATATAAGTTGGACATAATTTAAAACAATTAATAAGTAGTTTTTTATATTATCGGGTGAACTGCAGCACATAATTATGCGTCATAGTTACTGAACCAAAGGAATTGAATTTTTTTTAAAGGAAATGTTTTTCTTGAGGAATAAGAGATTGTCCCTTTACAAAATAATTAAGAGCAATTAAATTTTCATTATAAGGCATTAGTTAGGCTAGGTTCACATCTAACTTCACATTCACTTTCAACTATCCTTTGGTCTGTGGACTGCTGGGGCACCACACAAGATCTGTCAACCTTCTTTCTCCATTCTTCTCTGTCATTTGTGTTTGATAGAATTTCATTTTGATGTTCTTTCTGAAAATATTGAAACCTGCCTTTTTACCTGCCTGGCTGGACCACTTTGGGGGCCGATTTTGAGTTTGTGTCTCTACACAAACTGTCTTTGTAACCTTGTTTTATACAATTTTATAACTTGAAAATGAATTTTACAATATATATGTTATTTATTAGCAACATACATAAATTTCACACTTTTTTTTCCCCATTATATTAAGTGATTCTTAAGTAAAGTTGCTTCCCTTTTTTTTTTATATTGTGTTCATTTATTCCATAGCATATGGCTTACTAGAATATTGTCACTGTTGTGTGACTACACTAACTTAAACACTAACCATTTAACTTAACCTAAAGGGATGTTAGTTATTCAGCCAAAAAAAGCTTCTTTTTTCTACAAAGGTTATATCAACAATAGATGTAGACCACAAGGTCTGAAAGGGGAACTTTATTTTTTTTTTTTTTTACTATATCAACTTTGTCTTGTACAAATCTTATCCACATTATTTCTCCCATTTCCCATTCTCGGATTAAGTTGAAACTTTGCACACTTATTCATTGTCTATGACATCACATGAATCAATAACAAAAAAATTATTGATAATTAACTTTTTTTTTTTTTAGAAAAGGGTAGATAAATCTTGCTGTATTGATATGGAAGTATTGATCTTTTTTTTCCCTTATATCTATGTGCCTGGCTTCTAGCTCAACCATAGCCCGTCAGCTTCGCTGTTCTCGAGTCTACTTGATGAGAATGCACTATGCATTTCCACCTTTTAGTCAATACGTAGACCTCAACGTTGTCTAGTCGAACCTCTTCCCCTTCTTTCAGAGAGCCCCTTATAAAGTTCTGTGCAAGATCTTGTGGCAGTGAATCTTTCTTCTACTCAGTAACTAGTAGCACTGATAGACACTAGTACCTGAAAGGCAATACCGCCTACGACGACAAAACGAAAGTGTCTGTCTATTTGATAAACTATATCCAAACCCCCCCCCCAAAAAAAACACACACACACACACACAAACAGCGGTTTAAATGTTAACATTGTCCGTCTAATCATGAACTCCAAATTTCCTGTAAAGTTTGGTTTGGCTGTCGCTCACTTTTAGACTATTAAACAAACCACAGCTGACAAGTAGAATATCAGGCTAACATATAATCTATTCAAATAACGAAACAAATATCCTGCTAAGTTAGGCTTGGTTCTTGCTCACTCGTAGACTATAACGCGTAACACATACAGCTGATTAGTTGAATATCAGGCTTAACATATAGTCCCTTTAAAGAACTTAATATGTCCTGATAAGGTAGACTTGGTTCTTGCTCACTGTATTCTACTTGTCCAAACAAATATTACCGAATAAGTAGGATACCATGCTAACATACAGGGTGGCCCATAAGTATGTTTACAGTTATTAAACGACTTTTTAAATGGTTGAAGTGGAATTTCGCCCGCACTGTTTGCCAGAATATCCCGAAGAGATTGGACGAATGTTGCAATGTTGAAGGGGATATCTTGAGCACCTGAGAGATTGTTTTGTGTATGTTAACAGGTATAACGAATTTCGCACTGTTCTTAGTGTCTAGTTTTCAAATAGACAGCTACGTGATAACTGTAAACGTACTTTTGTGTTTATACCTACATTGTAAATATTCGTATTTCCATCTATATTGTTTTTGTTACAATAGTTACGCTGAGGTGGTGGTCACTTGTAGTCAAACTGAATTTCCATTTGATTGGACCAAATAAAAGTTATCTTATCTCTTATCGGAATATATTTGGGGGGGGGGGGGGGGGGGAGGAACGTCTACAATATAAGATAATAAATACGGCCCTTGTCAGAAAGACACATACTTCGTGTAAGATCAAAGCAACTCTAGTGTCAATACGCATGCAAAATGTGTTTGTTTTAAAATAGTTTGATCTCTCAATGTCAAGTGCGTCCCTCTCTCGGGGACCTTCGAAAAAGTCCGTTTCGTGGTCTCTCGGAGCGGATGGGCCCACCATAAGTACCTAAATATGACCCTAAACATCCTGCAGCATCCGGACTCAGTTCTTTTCCCTCTGGAGGAAATAGCGTCGCAAAAAGTTTCATTGCATTTTGCTTTGCATCATGCCTTGTTACTTGCAGGAGGCGCTTCATCTATTCCCTGGTCTTCCGAGTCTTGTCGTGTGTTTCTCTGCGATCTGAGTCAAATGACTACATCATCGTGATCTTTATTTCTTATTCTTTGGTCCGATTTAACGGAGTGTTGGTCCAAAGAAGCAAGTAACGCTATATGTAGTCAGAAAGATATGTTTAGGAACTTTTGGATTCGGTCTGAATAAGGGACTGGTTCGATCAACCGATTGTCCAAATTAATAAGATTCGACTTTTTTTTAAAACTAGGCTAACATAGTATTTTACTCATAACGTATTAGCAAAAAGTAAATCGCTTCTTAATTTGTATTTTCATTTCTTAAATAAAGTTTTTGCATTTTTTAAATAATAAATGCAGTAACGAAGAAAAAAAAAAAAGAGAGAAAGCTATGTGCAGATAAGAAACAAACGAAGAATATATATATAGATATATAAAAGAGGGAGATTGTGAAATACTGAAAGAGAAAAAGGTAAACGTATTTTTTTTTTAAATATCAAGTTTTTCTTAACTAACACGACTCCGTCGTACAAGAGCTTAGAAATTTGGTTTACAGTGCTAAAACGAAAACCTTGCTATTTAAAAGTTAGACGATATAAAAAAAAAAAAGGGGGGGAATTCCCAATGAAAACATTTATGAGACACATGTCAAGATTGCGTCTTAATTTAGCAAATGGGAAAATCCTGGTATTATTTATTTAGCTTACTTTCTGACCGAATTGCACAAAATGCAGCATGTAATCTAGATAGATAACTAGATAACTGCTTATCGACTCGTAGATAAAGGTTTTTAGTGAAAGGAAACTCGATCTAGACTTGTCTATATAAGATAAGATAAGATCATACACCGCAGCTTGGACTTGCTCGCCCCCCGACTGAGACTTGTGAGAAACCAATAAGAACAAGGAGATTGTCAAACGAAATCTTCAAATCATTTCTCCCAACTTAGATCTAGATGTCTAAGTAATAAATCAGAGTCAATGATCTATTGATTTTTAAAGCACTCTTTTGAATCAAGTAAGAGAAAGAGTGGGGTGGGCAAATGGGGGGGGGGGGAAATTAGAAGAATAAACTAGACATATACCGTTATGAGGTGGGTTTTTTTTTTTTTTTTTGTCTAGGCTTATCAAACAAAGCAATAACAAATTTCATAAACTGACCGAGTTAAGAAAAAAATATATGCGCAATTATTATTTTTTTTTGTTATTGTTTTTTTTTTTTTTTTTTTGGTTTTGTATTTTTTTATGCGTAATTTATGAATTTGATATATAAAAACAACAATCAAGTGTTGTATTTGTTATCAATAAGTTAAAAAGCCTGTCCTACCTGTGAAGCATCTAACCCAATGCTGATTGGGTCAATGAGCGTAAAAATAAGAATGGAAAAATATTTTACACAAGCAATTTAATATATACACAGTCATCTCAGGAATTCCCGATTCCTTTAGGGAGAGGTATTGATGCAATTAAGTCAATGTAAAGCGTGTACCAGCTCCATCTCAGTTTCTGTGTTTCCCACCAAGTTACATTATTTTGAAGTTCTCGCACATTTTGACCTGTATCGTAGTTGTACGTAAGTTTGCTTGGCAATACTCGATTAATAAGTTTATCTAGGAAGTTTCTTTGCTAACGGGAAATTCAAGGCACACCCTTTTGGGTGAAGTCCTATAATGTGTAACCTAGGTACGGTATTATATTTATAGGCCTATACATATTTAGGATGGGCTAATGAAGTCTTTAACTTTATATATATATATCATTCTGTATAATGTTTAAAACACATTTATGTATTGAATATTCAATGTACAAGGGTATGTAATTGTAAGTATCTCTAGTTGATGACCTGTTTATAGTAGTATTGTGACTTGTCTGGTCCAATATTATTTGACTCAGAGGCTTGATTTTCTTATGATGTTCTAGATATAGTGAAAAGAATGATCTTGTACAATTAGAGCCTATTATAAACTTTAGAAACGAAATGACAATATTTTCAACGTTTGATCGATGCACGAGTTGACTTATTTAAACGTTACAATCAATAATTGTTTGATCGATCCCTCTGAGTCTTTTTTTTTCTCTAAATCTCTCACTGCCTCTCTATTTCTCTGCCTTTCTCCTCGTTCTCTCTTTTTCTTACCATATGCGTGTGTGGTGTGCGAGTGTGTAAATATATATTCTGTCTCTTTCTATGTAAATAGTTCTTTTTTTTCTCTCCCCCCTCACTCTCTCTCTCTCTCTTAATCTCACTCTCTTAATCTCTATTTATTTCTCGATCTCTCTTTCTCTGTCTCCCTATTACTATCTTTCACTCTATTTCTCCCTTTCTCTCTCTCTCTCTGTCCCACTTTCACTCAGCTTCTATTTCTTTTTCTCTCTCTCTCTCTCTGTCCCACTTTCACTCAGCTTCTATTTCTTTTTCTCTCTCTCTCTCTCCCCCCCCCTCTCTTTCTATCTATTCCCCCATCTCTTCTTTTTTTTTCATATATGAAATATAATGACGTCTAGTATATATTAAATGGGAGTGCGTTTGCAGAGTGGTTAAGCACTTAACTTCCGAACCTTGGGTCCTGGGTTCTAATCTTGTTCAAGACTGGGATCTTGGGGGGAGGGGGGGGGGGGGGCTGAGTCCACCCAACTCTAACGGGTACCTGACACGAGTTGGGGAAAGTAAAGACATTTGCTCATTGTGCTGGCCATGACACCCTGCTCGTAACCATTGACCAAAGAAATAGATGACCTTGATATCATCTCCCCATAGATTGCAAGGTCTGAAAGGGGAACTTAACTATACATAAATAAAAGAAATAATCTTTATAACCTTATATATCGATAATGATGTCATATAGTAGATAGTACTGACGAGACTAAATAGTGTAGAGCTCTAAACTAGGAACAGGAAAGAGATTTTGTTTTTCCCAAAACATTTAACAATCAGCCAAACAAAAGCCTTTTCAATGTTTCTCGTTATTATTAACTCTGCCCAATAGAACAGCTCAAGATAATTTTAGCAGCGGATATATCCCCAAGCTAGACTCAACAAATCATGTACCGGTAGGGAAAGTACAATCCTTAAGTCATCAGTATAAAAATACTGTGATTCATCTTCGATAAAAGTTTAAAGGTCAATATATATATATATCATTATATTATATATGTATATATATATATATAAACACAGTAAGGGTTTTAGTATAAAAAACATATGTCATGGTCATATGACACAAAGTCAGTGTCTAGGTATGACCACGTACGATTAAGGCTGCCAAGTTTCTCTTTGAGACTGACTGACTGTCATTAGGACCTGACGATATCTAATGTTTATCTGTTTTCTGTGGTAAACTATAATGTCATGCAGCCATCACAATGTACGTATGTATGCTACTAACATTCACTCGCCAAAAGTAAACAAAAATAAGCGGAAAGGGTTTTTAACCTAGAGAAGCACGGCTATCAGCTATTATATGTAATATATGATATATATCATTGTTATTTTAGGTTTCATAAAACTCTACAGTTATCCGATTGCTGATCTATCACGGTCCCTTAAGATACCTACGTTAATTCATTTGAGTTACATATTAATAAAAAAAAAAATCCAATGATAACTACTGGAAAACAGTAATCCACGGAATTCACATCTAGCCGATGTTGAATATGTCTTTTCTTCTGTTTTGCCATAATAATCTCTCTCTCTCTTGCACACACTTCACGTATCCTTGAGTGCACGTATTGTATCACACACGCACACACGAAATCTTTAGGGTGCACGTGGTCGTCAAAAAGGGGAAGCTATTCAATACACACACACACGAAATCTTTAGGGTGCACGTGGTCGTCAAAAAGGGGAAGCTATTCAATACACACACACACGAAATCTTTAGGGTGCACGTGGTCGTCAAAAAGGGGAAGCTATTCAATACACACACACACACGAAATCTTTAGGGTGCACGTGGTCGTCAAAAAGGGGAAGCTATTCAATACACACACGAAATCTTTAGGGTGCACGTGGTCGTCAAAAAGGGGAAGTTATTCAATACGCACAGCAAGTGTAAAGGAATGTGACATGGACCGCACTGAACACACCAGAAGTAGGAAAACAGGCTGAAAACGAAGCTAACGCTCAACCTGGAATCCACCATTGTTTATTATATAGCAAAGGTGTATTAAGTATTGGCCTCTTTAGACTTATGAGAGGCAAAACAATCGTGGCATGAGATATAAGAATGGAACAATTGTTATTAATTTATCATGCAGTTTTTTGTTGGCACTTTTTAAATTTACTAGTACTTTTATTGATTGGGTTTTATATTTAATATTATTATGGGTGCTTTTTTTTTTTTTTTTCAATTTGTTTAAATGTTTTTATATTTTTTTAATCATAATGTGTAATGGTTAGAATTTTGAAATTTTCTTTTATTATGTTATTTTTTTTCTTAAGAATGTTTTCAAAATAATTGTTTTATTTTAAAATGTTTATTTACTTTTTATTTGTAATTTTTATTTAATTTTTTTTAAATTAAAATTTCTATATATTTTATCTCTGTCTCTGTCTCTCTCTCTCTCTCTCCATATATTTATTTATATATCAACCAATTTACTTATTTTTTATTTATATTTTGTTATTATTTTATTCTCTTTTTTTTTCTTGTAATTTTGTTAAGTTTTAATCTTTACAATATATTTTATTTAATGTTTATAATTATTATTAAAATATTTTAATATTTTTTTTTGCAGTTTTTTTTGTTTGTTTTTTATCTTTTAAATTGTTTTACAAATTTCTATTATGAATTACTACATTTTCTTTATGCTGAAAATAATTATAGGTTTTTCTAAATTAGGAGTATTTATTTTAATTAATTTAATGTTTCAAAAGAATTGTTATAAAAAAATCTCTTGTTATTTTGTTGAATGATAGAAGTTACATTTAAGAGCTTCAATTTTTTAATATTTTTATTTTTTATAATTTTTTTTTTTAGGGCCTATTTATTTATTTATTTTTTTATTATTATTTTTTTAATAAATAATTTAATTTCATTCAATTTATTTATTTATTTTTTATTTTTATTTATTTTTTATTTTTTTATTTTTTTTTTTATTAATTTTTTTTTTTTAAATTTTTTTTTTTTTTGTTAAATTTTTTTCTATTATTTTTTTTTTTTTTTAATTTGTTTTTTTTTTTTCATATATTTAAAAAAAATTTTTATTTGTTTTATTTATGTTTTAATTATTTTTTTAATTTAATTTTTTTTTTATATTAAAATTAAATTGTTTTGTTTTTTTTAATACTGGTAATAATAATAATTGTTATTATTACTTAGTCACATTTTTTTTCTTTAATTTTTCATATTTGCATTGTTTTGTTGCTTTTTTTTTGATGGATGGGAGCCATTATTTGTGTACATTTGTTATGTTTATTTATTGATTTATTATTTATTGAAATATATATAGTTTTTAATTACGATTACATTAATATTGTCTTTTTTTTAAATTATATTTATGAATTTTTTTGTCTATTATAATTTCTTGTTTATTTTTCTTTTTGATATTTTTTTAGTTGTTTAATTTTTTTATTTAATTTTTTTTTTAATTTTATTTTCTATTTTATATTTTGCTTTACATTTCTTTCTATTAATGTATTGCAACAATTTTAAAGTTTGTTTGTTTTTTATTTCTGTTTAACAGTTTCACATGTTGTCTGGTTGCACTTTCATATTATGTTTTGATTTTATTGTTGTTGTTGTTTTTAACAAACAATTTAATTTTTAGATTCTGATGTACAAAACTTGTCTAAATTTGTATTTTTTATTCTATTTTGCAGCCAAATTTCCAAGAAGGCTAGACAAAACGGCTCTCACGCTATGAATACATCAGAACCGTTATTGTCTAAGTTTGTCGTGTGTGTAGGAAACTCCATCGTTCAAACACAGGACTCAATTAATGACAATATTGGAGGTATTGAAATGAATAACTTTGAGACATCACTCCTAGACAGATTTTCCAAACCTGAGATACATCAGTCCTATAAAACGTTATATGCGAGTCATCGTACTGCCATACAGTCGATTCAAGAAACTGAAAAAACACATGTGCTAGTGATTATTGATTGTGCAAATTCATTGGTGGAACGTAATGTCAAGGTTAATGCTACCACCCTGTTTCAAGAGTATTTGAACGTTTCTTTCAAGTTGAGTGAAACGTTTTGGAGCTACTTGCACCGGCAATGCCCTGAAAGTGAACTGGACTTGTCAGTGTCCTCTGTTGGTGACCATGTTGACAGCGTAGCGCTGCCGTCTCCGAGTCCGGCCTCGGTGACTCCAGCAGCGCACATTATGTTGAACTTTATCAGCGCCGAAACGTCGAGTAGCCAAGCAGACGGCACGTTATCCAGCCAAAGGACTAGCGCGTCCGACAGTGTTGGCGCCTTAACCCAAAACGATCAGCAGGATATAAACGTGAATGTCTCACTGGCTACAGCGATCGTCGCCGAAGACGTGACGGACAACGTCAGCCTCCCAGCGTCGAGACCTTTTCCTTTGGAATCGACATTGAACTTTGGGTTCAAACAGGACAACTCGCTGCTCGGTGCAACAGCGTCCGAAGACAGCCTCCGGCCGGTTTTCAAAGAGAGAGAAGGCGAACAGCAGGAGGACAGGTCTCAGGCGGTCGACGCGAGGCACGTCAAGGAATGCCTGTGGGCCGTGCAGCATGAAAACAAGATCCTGGAAACGTACAAGCAATGTGTCCTCTGCAAGAAAAACGCCAGAGACATCACTTTCTTGCCGTGCGGCCATTTCATCACTTGTAGAGTTTGTGCGGGCCCGATTTTTACTTGCACGCTTTGCAACAGGGCCATCCTTGCTACCATTGATACCTATTTGAGTTGAACTGTTCACTTCTTATCAAGGTAATTTGTTGAAAAACTTTTTAAAAAATGTTATAAGCCTATACAAACAGAAATAAAAGAAGCATGCATACATTTAGGTGTGACTTTTAGAAAACCTGAAATTGTTTGTTTATATCTGTGAATGATTTTGTTTTGATATTTAAACAAATATTTTGTATAAATTAATTGTTCCGAAAAATTCTATTCCAAATCTATTTTTATCAAATTGTCTGTTCTGTCTTGTAAAATCACCATTTATTTGATATCAGTTTTGTTTGTCACAGACAATAAAAATATAAACACAGGTGTTGTTACCCCCGCCCCATTTTTTTTGTGTGGAAATTTGTTCGGATCTTATTCAGAAAAGCTTCACTACGTGTAAGCTCAACCTGCTAATAGATCATGAAAGAACAAAGGAATGACAAGAACGTTCGTCAACAGAACATGCTTCTTTCTCTAAATGGGAATCATGTCCACGTTAATTAGTCATTCCCCCCCCCCCCCCCCCCCCCCCCCCAAAAAAAAAAAAAACCAACTGCCCAGTGTGCAGCCGAATATTCCGGGCTCACATAGCTCTCGCCAGCCACATAAGGAAGCACAAAACCCCAGTGCAAAGCCCTCAGCCCTCCTGGATGATAAAAGTGGTCATCATCGAACCACGATGGAAGAATTATATATATATAATTATTCAACACCCAGTCAGTATCGTGACCCAAGTAACCATCGTTTGCTGTCTATAAACTACCTTTTTGGGTTTAGATCATAACATTCCTCAAAAATTAAAACTATTTATTATTCTGGCAATGTTCTCTGACAATTTCTATTAAAGTTAGTCAGTAAAGATAAATGTTGAAGTCTCAAGATTTTGATACAATCTTTGCTGCTTGCCATACATCTAGTTCGCATGTAATTTTTCTCTTTCTAAATACATACCCGGTATTTTAGAATGTTGTATTATGTTTAATTCATGAGATTCGCATACGATTTTTCAATAGCATATTTTTTCAATAGTTGATTTCACGAGCTTTTTATTATTAGCCAAAAAGTCACTGAGTAAAGTAAAGATCATTTTCGGTGACTAATTATGTATCATGGTACACAAATTAGGAGTGCGAATACAGTCAGTAACTAAACGCGTCAAAACTAATGACAAACAGGAACAAGAATATGCCTTTTTTCGAAATAGTACTAATCAGATTCATCAAGCGATTCATCGCTAACCGTCACTTCCTAATCAGGAAAAAAATTTGGATTAGCAATTTTTAAAAACTTGGATATTGCCTTTTTTGTTTAATGGGAAAACTGATTTTTTTTCCCCCCATGGCACTAAAAATAGGTTTGCGGAAGTATATAATAAAATTGTTCTTTTACCTCTAGCTAGATTATATCTTTTCTCTATTTTTTTATGTAAATATTCTTTTGGGCGTCTTTTGTACTATAGATCTAGAGTGCTCGTGGTCCAATCCTGTTGGTGGACATCTGTGAAAGGGGGGGGGGGGTATCTTGGTGAAGGTTTCCGTGCTGCCTTAAGGCGCTCGACAAACGCAACTCAGTTCGAGTTGGTAATCCAAGCGCTTTACGACTCGGGCACCACGCCCAAGGAAGTGTGTACTATGCTTATAGAGTGGTAGAAGCAGAAGTCGTTTAAACTCTGTGTATCGGTACATCAAGCAAAGTTACTGTGAGGCCTCATTCTGGGCATAGGCAAACTAAGCAGGCCGCCTAGGGCATCCGATTAACGAGGGGGCCTCGCGTAGGACTCATAAAAAAATTTTCAGAGCAGAAATTTTAGTGTTAGGGTACATTAGATTTTAACTAGATTGTTTTTTTTATTTTCGCTGATTTTTTTTTAAATTTTTTTTTGATTTTTTTCTATTTCCTTTGCGGCCCTCAAATCTCCGCCTAGTGCCTCCAAATATCTAGGGCCTGGCCTGCCTCATTTGTTACAATCACGTTGACCTTATTTTCTAACTTAAAGAGAGAAAAGGTCCATAGGTCAGATGATGTTTCACCTGTTTCTGTGGCCCAAGGTTAACGAGGGTGTCCTGGGGGCAACATAACGACAAACCGCTTTTACCTTACCCCAACTAATGTCAGGTATCCATTAGAGCTTGGTGGACTAAGTGGCGCCCTATAGATCCTGAAATAAAAATCCCAGTCTTCACTAGCATTGGAACTCGAAATTTTTCGGTTAGGAAGAATGGCGTTTTCTTACCCAGCCACCGCGCTTTCGGTTTGACCGTTATAATTGTTCTTAATTTTATAATGTAAAATTTAATTTGGTCTGGACTATCTTATTTGATAAAATCTGTAAAAAAAAATCTGAAGATCTACAATATGAGACTAACAAGAGCATATTTGTCATGACACATTAACTTGGAGACACGATATAATGTTGAAACAATCTAGAGATTTCGTATTCCCCCCCCCCCCCCCCCCACCCCCAGGGGCACCAATATGATAAAGCGTAGAACTTGACAAAAAGACGCACATAACCGCCATTTAAAGTATGCTCGAAGCATCAAAATAACTTTAAAATGAAACCTGAAGTGTCATGCAAACATATATAAGCCAACCACTGTTCAAGGGCTGACAAAGCAATTAAAATACTAGTTTCGTGCTAACTCTTTGCTTCTAAATATAATAAAATATGAATATTTTAGACGCACTTACAATGCATGCATAGTAGTACATTTTATGTTTTTTCAAATTATATACCGGTATTTGTTATATCTTTAATTAGGTTTTGGATATGTGAATTAAAGTGTTCTGCATTTTTTTTTCTGGATTGGTTTTAATCTAGTGCGTGTGTTTCTATGGTAACGGTAGGAAGAGGTTAGCGATTGGTTGTGAATGAGGCAAGACAAGCGGCAATGTCGTCAGTTGTCTTATGTAGGACAGAGTTCCAGAATGCCAAACTGAAAAGACGTGTTTTTGCAGTGATTTAGATTTTGTTCAAAATAAAAAAAATTTATATTATTTCTAAAGTCTACTACATTTATTCTATTTAATCTCAAGTTGAATTTGTCTGTATTGTAGTAAAAGTTATGTATGTTTTGTTCACAAAGGAAGTTATTCAAGTTATTTTGAGCTTTATAAGATTTTATACGCTAGAGCGGTTTTGTTGTCTACCAGCAGTTTCGTGCTAAAAGTCAACGACAGTACACAACACTTTGTTTATGCCCTATTCAAATTGTATACAAGGAAATGGAACCGCTGGAGTATATTATATAACTGGAAATCATTCAAAGAAATTGAACGATTTGACACCACTATATTCAGTTTGGTATCTTGTCATTCATATCGAAGACAGCCAATGAATTCTAAGAAAGTAATTACACCTTTGTTGGCTTCTAACTCTGAAAGATCAGTGCGTCCTAAGGCTTTACGAATCAGGCTTAATAAGAGTGTAAATAGGTTGATTGAAATCAGTTAGTTGGGTAGAGTCTAGTTCAGTAGTTCAACTTTTAATTATTCAACTTGTCCTATTTCATGCTGTGGAGTTTATTGTCTGCTCATTCGTATCGTACATTCATTCATGTTGTGATTTCTTGGTTCTTATTAACAAATTCAATGTTTCAAGACATGCTATTAAAAATGTCATTATTTTTCATTGTATTACTGTTCAGTGAATTTTTAACCCAAATAGCTCACACTGTTGTTCCGCGCATCTTGTACGCAGGGCCGGTCTTAGGCCACTGCGACCTATGCGGCTGCAGTGGGCCCCGCGTGATGCGAATTCTAGGTGTAAATTATTAAATTAAACCATTTTAACTTATTATTAAAGGGTTCCTGGAATTCTCCTTAAAGTATAAAATATAAGAAAAAGACATGAAAATGTCCTGAGATTATTAAAATCTTCTGAAAACCGATGCAAATCTTAAAACAGACAAAATGGATAAGGCAAATCCTACTCGCGATTCAAAAAAATATAAAGGCATTGTAAGTTTTCATTTAATAAAAATGTAAAAAAACAAGCTGAATTTTAATCAAACAAGAACTACAAATATTTAATTTACTTCAATAGTCATTAGCATACAAATATAGATCTAAATCTATCTCGACCTCTTATTTAAAAACAAATCAAAAGCGATATTTTGCGAGTCGATAGTAAATCTAAAAGGCAGATCTGAATGTTTATCGGCTTTTTGTTGGAACACTTCTATCTACTGTAGATGGCTCGTAAAGTTAATATGATAGTGATTTTTTACTTAGTAAAAGAATGAATAAAATGCAAAGACGAATTTATTTTCTAATACAAAATATTAATTTTCACTTATTATCACAACCCAAATTAGGCCCCGCGCAATCCGTTTCGCATAGGGCCCCGCAACCTGTAGGACCGGCCTTGCTTGTACGTTGCAATCCTACAGCGTTGGAAAGCTTGCAAAAATTTTTTAAACTTTCTTATAAGAAGAGCATATAATATCACGTTTAGAACTGAACTACGGTAGTAATTTTTTTTGGTGTGAAAACTGCATGTGTATCGCTTTTTTATTACTTTTTAAAGAATTTTTTCTAACGAACAGGACATAGCCCCAGTATAAATGACCGCACCATGGGCATATTTTTAAGTTTATTTTTATATATTCTAAAAGGTATTAAAAGTATATATACATATATATTTTATAATTAGACATATCGTTCTATTTTTCAGTTACTAGTTATTTATTAGTATAAGATATTATATTATTATTATTTTTTTCAAAATGTTTATTTCTTAAACATTTTATTAATTCAGAGCTACCCGTCTTTGCTTATGGTATGCTACGCATTTTTCAAACCGGAAATTTATTTACATTTAATTTCCTTATACGCTTGAGTGTTTTCGTCACCGATTTAATATCTAGAATTAATGATTGATAATCACCACACAGTATTAGATCCATACAGTCCATGATCCGCTAAAAAAAAAAACAACAGCGTAGCACACAATTATTTAATGAAGTCAAGGCAATTATTTTAGAAAACAAAACAATAGTGCTAAACAAAGAAATGGGTGCAGACACTACAACAACAGAAATACAATATTTCTAGTTGAAGATGTTTGTTTACAAATATAGATAATGGAGATGTTTGTTTACAAGTATCGGCTGGTCCTTCAGATTTGAAGATAATTACACCCTAGCCCGAATCTTCCACAGAACGACCGGGGGGGGGGAGGGGTATGGCGGCGGGCAGGGTTTGAATCTCGGACCATCGGACGACAATCGTGAGCGCCAACCACACGACCAAAGTAGGATCTCTTACAGAGGCCGCCGGATACACACCTGAGACCAAAAGGAGAACATTCCTAAACTGCTAAAAGTAAACTTAAACCGGCCCCTGTAGACAGCGCTGGATGTGGCAAATTATGTAGATCACAGGACTTTGTGCGAGACCAATCGTTATAGAAGGCCTGAACACTGACCTGCAACGTCACAAACTTGTGGGCAGTGGAGACCAATAGCTGATTGTCACGTCACTGTTCTGTTCTATTATTGGCGTCCTTTTAGCAATGCCATTCTGTATGGAAAAGAAAATCTGGATACAAATTAAAAATTATCGCAGCTACAAGACTTAGCTGCCTTTTAATTAATTCAAACCAATTCAATTTTCTCATAAATTTGCATAAAATGACATACGACTTTATAATAAACAAGGATAATAAATAAAGTTAGTCACAGCAGGAAAAAGAATTCCCAATATGTTCTATACACTCTTGAACTGTTAGGTTAACGACCAACGCATTACTGCGTCAGGCGGTGCTGTTATCATATATCTAGCAGACGTCAGCAAGGTCAGAACGGGAAAACCTTTTTTTTTTTTATTATAACGTAATTTTAAAAGCATTAGAACATTGGTTCGAGATTTTTAGTCTTAGGGGTCATTTAGATTTGAATACATTCGTCACGGGCCACATGACAATAGAAAAAAATTTACCGGTATTTTAAAAAACAAAGCTTCGATTATTTTGTCTTAGTTATGTAATTAATTTGTAACAGATCTAGACTTCCAAGAATAAATCTGTGCAATTGAAAATATTTTTACCGATTGCTTTGCTCAGCGCAATTTTATGCTTTAAGTTTGTCACTGACACTAGTGTATACCATTGGGGGTAGGGGGGGTAGCTGGTAGTTTTCCTTGATGGCTTTTTAAAAGCAATGTTTAAAAAAAAAGTTTGTTCGACTTGAATTCGAACTCGACAGGCCAAGCCGGCACACTAGCCATTGAGCCAGCCAAGTGATTATGAAAATAGAAGGTTTTATAGTTAATCTATAGTAAGTTTCAAATATTTTGGTGTCGAACTAATTCTTTACATCCTATTATTAGTACTGTCTCCGTATAAAATAAAATTAATTAATTATGGCCAATTAATAAAATAGTTGGTAAATTTTTTCGATTATATCGTGTTTTGTTTGGGGAAAAAATAATTGTGCAGAATTCAACTTGATCCGAGTACATTCGTCACGGGCCACATGACAATAGAAAAAAATTTACCGGTATTTTAAAAAACAAAGCTTCGATTATTTTGTCTTAGTTATGTAATTAATTTGTAACAGATCTAGACTTCCAAGAATAAATCTGTGCAATTGAAAATATTTTTACCGATTGCTTTGCTCAGCGCAATTTTATGCTTTAAGTTTGTCACTGACACTAGTGTATACCATTGGGGGTAGGGGGGGGGGGGTAGCTGGTAGTTTTCCTTGATGGCTTTTTAAAAGCAATGTTTAAAAAAAAAGTTTGTTCGACTCGAATTCGAACTCGACAGGCCAAGCCGGCACACTAGCCATTGAGCCAGCCAAGTGATTATGAAAATAGAAGGTTTTATAGTTAATCTATAGTAAGTTTCAAATATTTTGGTGTCGAACTAATTCTTTACATCCTATTATTAGTACTGTCTCCGTATAAAATAAAATTAATTAATTATGGCCAATTAATAAAATAGTTGGTAAATTTTTTCGATTATATCGTGTTTTGTTTGGGGAAAAAATAATTGTGCAGAATTCAACTTGATCCGAGTACATTCGTCACGGGCCACATGACAATAGAAAAAAATTTACCGGTATTTTAAAAAACAAAGCTTCGATTATTTTGTCTTAGTTATGTAATTAATTTGTAACAGATCTAGACTTCCAAGAATAAATCTGTGCAATTGAAAATATTTTTACCGATTGCTTTGCTCAGCGCAATTTTATGCTTTAAGTTTGTCACTGACACTAGTGTATACCATTGGGGGTAGGGGGGGGGGGGGTAGCTGGTAGTTTTCCTTGATGGCTTTTTAAAAGCAATGTTTAAAAAAAAAGTTTGTTCGACTCGAATTCGAACTCGACAGGCCAAGCCGGCACACTAGCCATTGAGCCAGCCAAGTGATTATGAAAATAGAAGGTTTTATAGTTAATCTATAGTAAGTTTCAAATATTTTGGTGTCGAACTAATTCTTTACATCCTATTATTAGTACTGTCTCCGTATAAAATAAAATTAATTAATTATGGCCAATTAATAAAATAGTTGGTAAATTTTTTCGATTATATCGTGTTTTGTTTGGGGAAAAAATAATTGTGCAGAATTCAACTTGATCCGAGTATGGGAGAAATAACGTGCACGAAATTCCAGACAGAGAATCTCAGACAGAATTATGAAAGGCACTGTGGACAGAAAGCTAGAAGGCCAGATAGCACCGCCTCAAGGTCCTAGGTTCGTAGTTTGGGCATCACTGTTGTAAAATGTAAAGTTCCCCTTTCAGGCCATGTGATCTATAGGGCAGATGATGCTATCTCTTTCTGTGGCCCACTGTTAACGAGGGTTTCATGTGGCCAGCACAACGACCAACCAACTTTACTTTTCCCTAATTAGTGTCAGGTACCCAAAAGAGTTGTGTGGACTCAAGGGCGCCCAAAGATAACGAAAATTATAAATCCTAGTCTTCGCTGGATTCGAACCCGGAATCGCCGGTTCGGAAGTCAATCGCTTTACCGATCAGCCAACGTGCCTCGCTGTAATAAAACATTATATAATTATACAAGTATAAAAAAAGAAATACTTCCTCAATATGAATGTTAGAAATTCTATGAAAATGGTGTTCAGTTTTAAGAGACGGGTATAGAGTAGGAGAGACATAGCGACTGAGACTCCTGATTGAACATGTGCAGAAATGTAGTGTCATTCTTTAAAAAAAGAACAGAGTTATCGTCGACTTCCTGGTAGTTTTATGTGACGTTACTGTGTATTGAATTGGTCTGTGTTGATATATAGGTTTAGATGTTATGGACACCGTGTGATCCTATGCCAAATATCTTAACTCTACATATAAAGTCAAGATCCTCTTTCAGACCTTGTGGTCTATTGGGCAGATAATTGTGCTGTCCTCATGACACCCTCGTTCACCGCGTGCCACAGAAAGGGATAAATACGGATACGAGTAATGTTGATACACAAAAAAAGGTAACAAAATACGTATTTTAAAACATTTGATTGCTGATATAATACTATTTTTAACCTCATAAAAAACAAACTGCTTATGTCCCCTGAAAAGACACGACGAAATTACAAGACCAGTAGGCTACTAATTAATGTCAATATGTACTAACGGGCATTACCAACTTTGGCAACGTATAAAAAGCTAATTATAGATAATTGAAAATAAAACTTTCCTTTTAGTATTGTTAAACATGCTATATATATAGATAAATAGATCTATTTTCTAAAAATAGTTTATATATTTATTTATCTCTTCTTTGTTTTCTTTCTCAGAATGTAATAGCTGGTAGACCCGGATGCAGAAAGAGACAGGATTATGCCAAGATCAGGCCGGATAAGTCAACGGAAGAATCGTCGTGCCCGTCAAACGACTAAATCGGTCTTATTTTTTTGAATACTTGACCATTAATCTGTTCATTACTTTCAATTCATATATAGAATATGTCTGTATGTAATCTAGAAAACACACAGAAACATGTTTATTATTGTAGGTTGTGAACGATTTGTATTATCTATAATCTAGTTTATTTTTATTATATAGCTTTTTAGCCTTTTTTTTTCTAGCACATTTTGATTCTGTAAAAAAGGCAGAGAATAAAGTCCATCAATTAGTATGTTTTTTTAAGAGTTTTTTTTTCTCTGTTCTCACATAAACATATTTCTCATTCTCCCTTGCCCTTTTTTACAAAGTGTATAACAACTCACTCCGTCTGTCCATCTGTCTGGGTGTATTCTGGGAGTATTCTTTGACACGTTTATCCTCCCACTTCCCAATCTCGAGTTCCACGGAGATTCTGCACGATTATTCATTGCAGAAGAAACTACATTAATTGATTTAAACATATAACCGTTTAGTTATTTTACTTAATCCTATATTAATTAATTTTAATTTACGTAGAAAAGGGGTTGATACATCCTGCAGTATTAAGAGATTTGTCAGTGATTGTGCTTTCCCTTATTTAATCTTTGTTTTTTCAAAAAGTATTTCTATTTTATTTTTTTTTGCATTTTTGTCCATTCCATATACCCCTGCGGTATTACAGCCCATTGAGTCACTGGCCTGCTTGACCATATGTTTTTATTTTAATTTCCTCTGAGCTTTTCGTCTGCATTTCAGAGCTTTGAGTTGAAGCACTGCCTTTACAAGGTCTAGTAGTATACAGCATCAAGCCATCTTATTCGTGGCCTGCCTTTGGGTTGCCTGTATACTACTTATCGCTCGAAATTTTTTCCCACTCGGCCACCGCGACCCACTCTTTCGACCTGTAAAGGCATTTATACTCTTGAATCTGCTTAATGCCCTTGAAGTAATCAGAGTTCGATTTACACCGAAGCCAGAAAAATAACTGAATAAGATTGATCTTCTTTAAAATTACCTCCTTTGTCTATAACGTGAGGCTGTGTAGTATTGTAGATCTGATCTTTAGTTTTTCACAAAGAGTTTACCATAATGATTTTGACATATTTCTCTGTAGTAACTTTTCATGGCTATGTTTTGTTTGTCGTTACAACTACAAGAATAGGTTATTGCTCTTTAACTCTTTCTCTCCTAACTGACGATATCAGCGTTGATTCCACCAGAATGTGGTAAATAATTACGGAGAGAAAAGAGTTAAGGATTTGAAATCTAAGAGATTGACGATTCCATTCTGTTTATTATGTTTTTTTTAAGTAAAGTTCTCTTTTCAGACCTTGCGATGTATAGAGCAGATGATGTAAAGGTCGCCTGTTTCTGTGGCCAACTGTTTACGAGGGTGTCATGTAGACAGCACAATGACCAACCGCCTTTACTTTTCCAAACTAATGTCAGGTACCCATTGGAGCTATGTGGACTCAGAGGCGCGAAAATATCCGTAATCCCTGTCTTCACCTGGATTCGAAACCGGAACTCCCGTTTCGAAGCCAAGCGCTTTACCGCTCAGCCACCGCGCCTCCATTCTGTTTAAAACTCTAATAGTCGGCCTACTTACAGTTGTTGAAGGACTCCCTATTATGGAGAGACCTTCCCGTCGACATGTATAGATTTCATTTTCTATGAACTCAAATTTGGCTATGGAGTAGTATGCTCCCTTTGAAAAGACGACCGCTCACATGGAAGGTTGAGTCGCTTGCCGAGTTGCCCGCTTTGATTCTTAGCTATGAGTTCTTTTGTTATGGCTGAACCTTTTGCCCTTTTCCCACGTACAACACAGGTAAATGTGGGCCTTTACTTTGGTGGTAGAAGAACCGGTCGTTTTTTATTTCGTAGTTTGGCTCGCTTTTCTTCTTGATGCTTGTGCTTGTTTCCTGTCCACAGCTCTTGTGGTCACCATCTCTATCAACACTGTGAACTGTGGGGCTATGTCTTCCCAGTTAGTCAACATTCATGTCCACTGCTTTCAAGTCCACTTATTGGAGGTGGGGACTAACTTCGCGAGTTGACATTAAAGGATGACTTTCAGGGTACGTTTATCATCGACATAATGTCCCCCCTTCCAGACCTTGCGATTTATGGGGCAGAGGATGTAAAGTTCACCTGTTTCTGCCGACGGTTAACAAGGGTGTCAGCACAATGACCAACAGCCTTTACTTTTCACCAACTAATGTCTTGCACCTATTTGAGCTGGGGGTGGGGGTGGGGGGCGTCCTAATGATCCCGGCATTAAAATCACAGTCTTCACCAGGATTCTAATCCTGGATTCTTCGGTTTGGAAGCCAAATACTTTACCACTCGGCCAACACACAGTGGCTTATTTCTGGTGGGGGCAGGGGTACTCCCGAGCCTCCACTTGAGGGGGAGTACCCAAATAAATGTTCTAAAATTTGTATTACATTCAATATTAAATATTACGCAACTGCCCTATGTAATCTTACTATTAACGTCAAGTAAATATTACTAGACTGCACTGATCTAGATAATGTTATAGATGCCTTTGCTGCACAGAAAGCACGACGTGAGGCGATATGAATTGAGATTTGTCACTTGTGTATTAACTCACCAATAAACAAACGGTTTTATTCATTAAAAGAGTCTTAATGATTTTATTTTATTTTATTTTACTTATATACTGTACCAATTGGACTTTAGACGTATGTATCTCATGTCATGATGTCGAATGTCAAAAAGCTGAGGCACCTATAAAGGACAAACCCACGGGCTCCCAAACCCCTAGCTATGCCACTGGCACAACACCTCCATCATCAACATAATAACTCATAATTTTTAACCGTGCATAAGAGACAGGGAGAAAATGATTTAGACTTTTGATAAGGCCAAAAACGAGTTGATCTATTAATGCCCTCCCTTCTTCCTCCCACGTTACTACATCAGACAATGCCCTCCCTTCTCCATTCTTCAAGAGGCTTGACAACCTCCCTGGAATCTTTATGGGGGGTAGGGTGGAAGAAAGTTGGGACCCTAAGCTTTAGCTTGTGTGGGTACATTCAGCATTGTCCCCCCTCGTATTTTGAAATCAATCGTGCAATGTTACGGATAATAATGTTTAACAAACTGTCAACACTCTGCGATCGATTTCTAACATTGCATTGGGTGTGTTATCATGGTGTATATGATATGTTTTGGCGCTAGTCACTAATGTCCTATTTAGCTTGGTTTTTTTTTTTTATTAAGGGACAAAGAGGAGATGCTATAACAATATACACTTAGCTATACCGATGTTTTATTCTTTATTCTTTAACAGATGTATTTTTTACGCGTTCTCATTATCACGTTGGAGGGTTCAGATAATTAGGAGGGTTCAGATAACTAGGAGGGTTCAGATAACTAGGAGGATTTAGATAACTGGGAAGGTTTAGATAACTAGGAGGGTTCAGTTAACTAGCTCTATTATCTGAGCTGAACTACGCAGTGGTTCACAGATCAGGCAACTCTACGTACAGTCTTCTTTCTCCGGAGGGTTGCGGCACCATTATTTTATTCGAGCATCTTACTAGAGTACGCAGCTTAGAAGAACGTGTAAACATTGTATAAAGACACTCCAGAAGGTGTAAACATTGTATAAAGACACTCCAGTTATTCTTATTGGGGACTCAATAGAGTACGCAGCTTTGACGAGCGTGTTAACATTGTATAAAGACAGCCCAGAAGGCCATGTTTCGCTATTTCCAATTTTTAGATGATTCTGTTTTGTCTGTTCGGAAGCGAAAAACTATTGATGAATATCTGATGTATAATAAAATATGCATAAGTTCCAGCATGCCATCGGCCTCCCGGCATGCCTATCCTGCCCTAGAAAGGTATGATCTACTTTAGATAAGAAAAAACCGCAAATGCTTTGTTCACTAATAGACTTGTAGATCAATCACTTTGTCTAGCAGATCCCAATTCCTATATTTAGACTAATAGACTTGTAGATCAATCACTTTGTCTAGTAGACCCCAATTCCTATATTTAGACTAATAGACTTGTAGATCAATCACTTTGTCTAGTAGATCCCAATACCTATATTTAGACTAATAGACTTGTAGATCAATCACTTTGTCTAGTAGATCCCAATTCCTATATTATAATTATGTAATTCAAGAGCATAAACATTTTATTTATAAAAGAAATATTGATATATTTTAAAATCGGAAGTTTCGACAAAATAGAAACTAATTAACTTTCATTGTTTGCAAATCTACGTGTATTCAGAAAGAAGCTCTATGTTTTCGTGTTCCAGTCTATATATAGGCCTAATATAAATATAGGTCTGTAGTCTGTGATATATATATTTAGTAAGTTATTTTACAATTATTTGTGCACTTTTTAGAAATTTTCAAATAAATGTTACATTTTGCTATTTCTGACGCTTGCAAAACAAACTAATTGTATTATAGAGTAGGCAATATTCATTCAATATGTCGACTTTGACATTGTTTTAGGTTTTCTTTTTATTATTTTTTTTATCAATCTTCCTCTAAATATTTTATTTCGGATAGCTGCTTGGTTATGTGGTATACGCACTGGACTGTCATTACGTCGTCTTGATGGTCCCGGGTTCATACCCTGCCCGCTGGTATACCCAGGGGCGGACTGGCTATGTGGGCATTCGAGCAAATGCCCTGTGGGCCTATACCCAAATGTGCCGGTAGGGACACCGAAAGGAACATATGGATGTCACTATGATACGTATAAAATTGTTAAAGATTTTATATTTTTTTCTTATAAAAGTGACCCTCTGAACGTTTGGTTTAAAAACAATCTTGTACAGACTCTAATTAATCTAACACATTTTCCGAAATGATACAAAGCCTACATCCAATGACAGGCTGGTATACTCCATCGATTTAGGGCCTACACATTTAGCAATAGAAAAGCAACATGAGGTCTATATTTCTTATCAAGATTTAAAGCATGTGTACAGTTATCGATATATTATCAAACTTAACATAATGACTTTGAATTACAGGTAGGCCTAGAATTATGCCCATCGTATGATATACATTTTGTAAGCCGGATTGTATAGAAATGCCCGTGCCGATTTTGACATCCAGTGCACATCCTGGCTATACCCGTCTTCTTGCATGAGGTTTGGACTAGGAAGATATCGAAAGGAACATCGGAAACATGTAAAAAAAAAATTACAAACATTTCGGGTTCGTTATTTTATGTTACGTCATACTGCCTCTACCAATAATTTGTCCGTGTATCCCTCTTTTTGATTTTCTAGGCTACTGTATTTTATCGCTTTATGAAATGACCTTAACCGGATTTTTTGAAAAAAAAATAGAAAGTTGAAAAAAAAAAAGGAAAACACCATGTTTAAACTGTTTCTTGAAAACCCAGAAGTTTACTCAAGATATGATTGACTTTATTTGCTTTATCATATAACTGCTATAAGTACTAGCTAAAATACACATGTATGTATCAATACTTCCTCTTTTGTATTCTAGTCAAACAAGAACAAATATGTTGTTTTTGTGTGTGTGTCTTTCTTTCATGTATATTCTTTATAATGCCTTGAAGAGATGTATATCGAAAAACAGTTATCTATTTTCTAGTATTGGAATAGGAAATGTTTAAAAATTATTTGTTATGTTAGTATTAAATATGAAAGATTATAAACCTTAATCCTGTGTTTGTTTGCTTGTTTTTTGTGGGTTTTTTTCTTTTGTTTTTTAAAAATTAAACAAAGTTTAGATCAAGTTACTCTCTCTGTCTGTCTGTCTGGTACAATTTTTATACACGTTATTTCACACAAACCCATTCTGGGGTCAAGTTTAAACTTTACACATCTATTTATTGTTTCTAACAAAACATGAATCAATCAAAAACTTCACCTATAAGTTGATAGGTTTGATAATTTTCTTTTGTTTCGAATAAATAAAATAAATGCAGCTTATTGAGAAATGTAGCTTTATAAATGGAGTTATTCCCCTTGTTACAATGTTTACACGTATGTTTTTACACTTTCCATTCTCACAAGTAAGAAATGTTGCTCTTTTATACATAGTTTACAATAATAGATGAATATATTATTATATGTATATATATATATATATATATATATATATTAACCATTAATTAATGATTTTTATTAAATATAGAAAAAGAGAGCTTATTCCTGCAGTAAAATACTATATGACTGTGATTTTTAGGTTCTTCACCTTAGATAAGAATTTTTTTTTTCTTTTAGATTTTTCATTATAAAAATAACAAACTTCATGTAGCCCTACTGACTATTATGATGTTTGTTCAAAGGTGCTTTGAACAAAATACAACAGACATATCTCAGACATAACACATACATTGCACAGACAAGGCGCAGAACTAAAAGATCATAGTATTGTTCGTATCTTTAAACAGAAGGATGCTTATTTCTTCTTGAGCGTGATTGGAGCACATGACCTGTCGAAGCTCAATGGGAAACAAGTTCCAAACATTCGATCTTTGAACTCTCAAGAGGATGGATGATGTCATGATAACCTTTCATTAATTCTGGTAAAAGTATAACACGTGTTGGTTTTTTATTTTAAGATTTTGTGATCTGAGATTGTCCTGGCGTTGTACTGTATCTGGTTGCAGAAAAGAAATTTATATGTTATTTCATGACTAGAATAGCTTTTTGAAAATGCAATATCATGATTTCTTATAAAGTTCTGATGCAACTGCTACTTCTCAGTGAACTGCTAAATTTTTAAAATTAAATATGCCTAATATTTTTTCCCCAAGAACACTATTTTTGCAATTATTCATTATTATAAAAAAAAAAAAAGAGGAGACTATTAGGACATTAAATGTTTCTGGTATATATATTAAAAACATTTATGCTCGGTGGCCTAGCTGTAAAGCGCTTGGCTTCCGAACCGGGGACTGGGGTTTGAATCCTGGTGAAGACTGGGATTTTTAATTTCGGGATCTTCGGACGCCTCTGAGTCTACCCAGCTCTAATGGGTACCTGACATTAGTAGGGGAAAAGTAAAGGCGGTTGGTCGTTGTGCTGGCCACATGACACCCTTGTTAACCGTAGGCCACAGAAACAGATGACCTTTACATCATCTGCCCTATAGACAACAAGGTCTGAAACACGCAGGCAGTAAAACTTTTTCAAAGGTTACTTTTTTTAAATCATTAGTTTCAATTTTTTTTAACTATCCGTGGCAAATAGTCTCGGTATTAAACTATAGAAATTTAAATTTATTTGTTCTTTTGTTAAATGATTCAGTAAATTGTTAAAGCAGCCTAAGTTAAATATTTATCAGCAATGAACAATTCAAACATAATCTCATAGGCCTAATAAGAGTATGGTCGAGATGTTAAGTACGCTTAAATTTGGCTTGGCTACTTATGAAAGGGGCTCGAGGTTCGACACCCAACTGTTTACTGAGTGCCTAAAGGTAGCACGGAAAACTTTATCTATGATAAACCAGCCCCTCCCACTTGTCCACAAATGAGATTGGACCATAATACTAAGAGCTTGCTATGAATGTAGCGCTATATAAAAGCTCTAATTTATTTATTTTAAGATCTGACAAATATTTCGATAATATTATTCTGGGAGTAGGTGAATTGGTTGATCCAGAATGTTCACGATCTGAGATGTCTAGAATAGGAACAAGAAAACTTGTTTGATTTCACGATCTGAAATGTCTAGAATAGGAACAAGAAAACATGTTTGATTTCACGATCTGAAATGTCTAGAATAGGAACAAGAAAACATGTTTGATTTCGAGCATTATGAAGAACGAAGACCAAGTCCAGTATACATTGATTACTTTAGAACCACGTTGACTTTCAGAGAGTACATCGCTTTCCTGTGGAATTGGGGCAGTTGGTAAGGCAATTCTGGCAAGGAGTTTTCTCGCTATTGCCAGCCTCAAGTAATGCCATGGTTATTATAACAGATGGACGTGTCACCATTGTTTTGTACAGGGATGTGATTGTGGCCTCCTAATGAAGAGGCACGCTAAACTTTACGTTAGAGCAGCACACCCATTTTAAAGGCTCCTCCAGGAAGACCATCAGAACCAGGTGTAGTTTGAGTTCTCCTATTGCAGCCTCAACGTAATGAAGTCATCAAGTTTCCTTTTAACTGTTTCATGTGAAATCTCAGCAAGAGACTTTATAGAGATTTTTTTTCTCTCTAAATAATAAATTAAAAGTGCTCTGAATATATCATGACGAGACCGTCGGTAGTTCTATGAGGTGCTACTTACGCAACGTACAGTTTCATAGTTATTTTATTGTGCAGAAAGAAATATGTCAGGAATAGGGCTCAAATAAAAACCATTTTGTTTTAAAACTACATTTAATAAATCTTCACGAAAGATTTTTAAAAAAATGGTACGCTGCGAGAAGGGTTCGAACCTACGCGGGAAGATCCCATTTGATTTCAAGTCAAACGCCTTAACCACTCGGCCATCACAGCTGGCAGATTGTTGTTACTAAGTTAGTTAGTCCCTCGCTGAGTTGTCACAACAGACAACTAGTCCAATTAGTCCAATGTGAGCGTATAAATCTCTATAGTTTGGCTTTGAAACCTGGGTATTTTATTAGTCATCTAAGGCTCTTTCGACTAACAATGGGCATACGTTGGATGGCTGCCTGGTCGTGCGGTTTGCGCGCTGGACTGTCGTTCAGATTTATCGATGGTCCAGGGTTCAAACCCTGCCTGCTCCCATCACCCGTCGTCCTGCGGGAAGTTTGGACTAGGAAGTAATTATCTTCAACTCTGAAGAGACATCCGAAACATGTAAAACATTTTACAAACATTTTACAAGACTACCAAACAATGAGCCAAGATCTGCTGAATGCCTGTTTAGAGTCTAGAAGTACTACTTACCATTCGACACCTTCGTTTAGCCGGAGACCTATCCCCTATGGCGGAGGGCAGCATTCAAAAGACGATCTACTTTGGCAAAGTTAAAAGAAGATGTTCAAGTCAGGCGCCAATTTGCTCTCGCTAGAAATAGAGGAAAGCAGTTGGCTGCATATGGCCTCCTAAAAAAACACATTAAGAGTTCTCACAAAGCTTGATGGACCTGCATTTGTGACCAAAACAAAAGCTCTTGTCCAAGACAAGTGCAGACGACAAATAAAAAAAAACTTAAACAGACTCCCGGCAAACAAAGACCTCATCAGATGTGACAAATAAAAAAAAGCCCCAACTGGGTGTGTTGGTAACCTGACATACTTTTCGGAAACAAAGACAACTCCTAATTATTATTATGATAAACTTATTATATATTATTATTATATATATATAATCTTCTTTTCGATCCCATACTTTATATAACATATAAAGTTCGTCCATCGTGGTTCCATGATGACCACTTTTTTTCATCCAGGGGGCTGAGAGCTTTGCAATGGGGTTTTGTGCCTCCTCATGTGGCTGGTGAGACCTATGTGAGCCTGGAATGTTCGGCTGCACACTGGGCAGGTTATTCCAGATGGAACTAATGTCATTAGCCTTTTTTTTTCTACTCTGGCGCTTATCTTCTGCCAGCGCTGTTCTCTTTAATTTAACATACCATCCGAAAATGTATTAATGTTATTATTACAGTAAAGGATTTTAAGGTCATCTTTTTTTTTTAGCCAACGGTTAAATACCATGGTGTCACGTGGCCAGCACAACGACTAACAGCTTTTACTTTCCACAACTTAAGTCAGGTACCCTTTAGGACAAATTTGTACAAATGCTCCTTCTTCCCTAGTGCTATTAGAGCATGGAATGGGTTGCCTGAGCTAGCCAGGAAAACCAGTGATTTGGCAGAATTTAATTCATTGGTTAATATGCATGACTAAATGTATGACGCGTAGGACGTAATCATCTTCTTTTTTGAAGAAACGTCTGTATTATATAAGATACGATAAGACATGGAATCAGGATTGCGTAAAAATCCCGAAATTCAAAATCCCTTCATCGAGATTCAAACCCAGGACCCCAGGTTCAGAAGTCATATAACAATTAATGCATTAAGTTATATAACAATATAAATGCATTAAACAACATATCAGAAGTTCAACAAAGCCTACAGACATTTTGTGTTTGAAAATGTATACAAAATAAGTAGCGTTAAAAATATGTGGCCATCTGTTTCCTTGGCCTACGGTTAACGAGCAGAAACAGATGACCTTAACATCATCTGACCCAGGGCCGGTCCTAACAATTGCAGGGCCCTATGAGAAATTGATTGCGCGGGGCCTAGTCTGGGTGGGAATAAGTGAAAATTAAGATTTTGTATTAGAAAAAAAATCTACTTTGAATTTTATTCATTCTTTACTAAGTACAAAATTGCGATCCAATTAACTTTACTTTACGAACCTTGCAGCCTATAGCATATTTATATGTCAAGTGACTATCAAAGTTAAAAAATATTAGAACTTTAAGGTTAAAGGTAAAATTAAGGTAAAAATTCACCCGATTATTACATTTTATTACATGAAAGCTAACAATGCCTTTTTTCTTTTATCGCGCGTATGATTGGCATTTGCCGAAATGAATGACACCCGCAAATGACAATGTCGTCTATTTTTCAAGAGATTTATATGAGTTTTCAGGAGATTTTAAAAAAGCGCACTTTAAAGCGTATATATTTTGCAATTTAATAATTACACCTAGAATTAGCCCGGGCCTATAAATGCGCGGGGCCCACTGCGACTGCATAGGTTGCAGTGGTCTAAGACTGGCACTGATTTGACCTATAGATCACAAGGTCTGAAAGGGGGAACTTATATTTAAAAAATTGTGCAATGAAGATTAAAGAAGCGTTTTCCTACTGTAGCCTAAAATCAATTCAACTGCTGGAATATATTTATAGAAATAATTTATCTTCAATTTGTTAAAATGTAGTAATAGCACTGCGAATTTATTTTTCTAATTAAACTAGTGTCAGGGGTAGCGACGAACGGTCGTTTTAAAAAAAACATAGTCAAAAGAAAAATTGTCAGCGCTAGCACTAACAGCAAGGAAATGTTAAAAAATTCTTTGTTTTACTGTTCAAAGTATTAGATAATAATTTGCATAGTTGTTGTTGTTTTTGCTCCCCCCCCCCCCCCCCAAACGGGAAAAGATGTTATTAGTTTTGTGTGGCCTGTCTGTCCGTCTGTCCGTCCGTTCCTTTTAGATCTCAGAAACTAGAAGAGAAAATGAAAATCGGACATCATGATATTTTAGATCTTTCAAAGTTCTGATTCAACGGCTAATTTTTTCTTTTCTGAAAGCGAAATATATAATTTTTTAAATCAATTATGCAAGCAGTTTTTTCATAAAAATACACCATTTTTTCAAACAATTCACTATTAATAGTAACAAGCACTGGAGACTTTTTAGTAAGGGAGATGACTATTTACAATTTTTTAAAAACATTTATGCAAATGGTTTTAGATTTTTGATCAAAAAATATTATGTTTTACAATTTTATTGCTAATTTATGTAAGTTCTGTCATGTTAAATACTACATTTACAAAAAAAATGTAAAATTTTTTTAAGTGAAAAAAATCCATTAACTATGCAAATAAGTTATGCATAATTTATAACAACAATTAATAAGTAGTTTTTCATATTTTCGCGTGAACTGCAGGGAAACTGATACTACAATAGTGTACCGAACTAAAGGAATTTTTTAAATATTTTTTTTTTTTTACAAAGTTTTTTTATTGAAGCTTTGAATAAGAGATTAACCCTTTACAAAACAATTAGATACTCATTATAAGACATCAGTTAGGACTCCACATTCACTTTCCCCTATCCCTTGGTCTTCTGGACCTTTGGGGCACCACCCAGGATCTGTCAACCTTCTTTCTTTATTCTTCTCTCTGTCATTTGCCTTTGATAGAATTTCATTATGATATTTTTTCTTTTTACCTGCCTGGGTGGACCACTCCTGATAAAATTGAATACCGATTTTCTTTTGAAAATATTGAGACCTGCCTTTTTTCCTGCCAGGGTAGACCTCTTCGTCGGCCGATTTTGAGTTTGTGTTTCCACACAAACTGTCTTTGTAACCTTGTTTTCTTTTCTTTTTATTTAGAACATATGGTGACAATGTGTTTGTATTAGATATAAAATTTTGAAAACATGTATTTATGCTAATGTAATGATTAGTATTAAGTGCTTAGCTGTTTACACATACAACTTTACACCCTGCATCCATATACAGTAATAAGATACTCCGTAATATAAGTCAATAATTTCTTTTTTCTAGTAACAAAAATATGTCGAGGCATTTTTTTTTCGTGGCGACAATCCTCGCATTAAACTACTGACAAAACCCTTTTAAATACTTAATCAAAGAGAAAGGCTTCTTCCTTGAGAGTTGACATTTAACGAAACCATCAATTCAATGAAAATTCAATAACATCAGTTAGGCCAACACTTCACCAAAGTGTTTAAATAATCAATTTAATGAAAACAGATGAATATTAACAAAGTAATAATAATAATAACAGGGGCGTAGTGGTTGAGTAGTTAAGCGTTAGACTTCCGAACCTGGTGTCCTGAATTCGAATCTCGTTGAGGCAAGTAAGTGGAAAAACAAAGAGGCTTTGCTAAAATATGGAACAATCTTGACATCATTTGTTTTACTGAACAAGTGAAAGGTCCTGTTTTGTTTATTCTCAGCTCTAAGATACAGACAGTCAAACTAGGTTTACAAGTTAATGAGAAAGCAGTATATGACCTTGTGATGATGTTAAGCTCATATGTTTCTTTGGCCAACGGCTAACGAGCAGGGTGTCATGTGGCCAGCACAACGAACAACCGCCTTTTCTTTCCCCAACTAAAGTTAGGTACCTGTTAGAGTTAGGTGGACTCGGTGGTGCCCTAACATTCACGAAGCTCAAAATCCCAGTCTTCATCGAGATCCAAACCATAGACCCCAGGTTCGGAAGCCAAGTGCTTAACCACCTCAGCCACCGCGCCCGTGTGACATTGTGAAATGGGCAGTTAAATAACGGAGGATGAATACATGTATTTGTAAATTGAAGTCCATCTGTCCATATGTCGAGGAGTGGATAGAAAAATACACAATATTTTCCTGTGATGGAGGATATTCATGTACAGGTATATGTTAATGTATAATTGTATATGGTAGCAGGAATTGGCTCACATGAAGAGATTCCCCATCTTCCCCATACTTTATTCATTTAGTAATAGCGCTTATCGGATAGTTTCAAAATGATATAACTATTCATATATTCATACAGCTAACTAGTTTCGATACTTTATTAAACTTCACACAATGCTCTTGGCGACAAGTATGATTGGATACCCATCATGTGTCATATAATTTGTGGGCCGCATCTGTATGGAAATGCCCGGACCGATATTAGCACCAAGTCCGCCTATGCTTTTAAGTTTTTAACCTTATTATTTGTTAATTGTATTTATCTATTTTAGAACTTTAGGTAAGGCTAAGTCTTTACATTGTTCTATATAATTTTTTTCATTAGCTGATAATGAAAAGACGTTCATAGCCATATCATGAAATCTCTGAGATCAAGGAGCGTATATAAATGGGAAAATGCATTTAACTAAGCACTTTGGACAAGTGGGAAATAACCATGCTGTAATATTAAACTTGACATTAATCGGGAATTTCCGAACCTATTTCATCTCTGGGTTAAGATGAGGAGGGCGTGTTTACGCATTGCGCCACCCATTTTATATGTGCAGCATCAAATATTTATCATTTTAAACTAAACCTAATAGGATATTATTATATTCTACCAGTGTTTCAATTATAATGTAAACATGTTTTAAGATTTACAAAATATCTTAAAACCAAATACTCCTTGTCCCTAGTGCTATTCGAGCATGGAATGGGTTGCCTGAGCTAGCCAGGAAAACCAGTGACTTGGCAGAATTTAAGTCATTGGTTAATATGCATGACTAAATGCATGACGCGTAGGACGTAATCATCTTCTTTTTTGAAGTAACGTCTGTATTATATAAGATAAGATAAGGAGATAATTAATTTATTTTATTGCAATACCAACGTCTGCGTTGGTGGCCTATATTACTTTACGTGTGATCTATTTTTAGCGGTCATCGAAAGGTTAATAACCGCAATGGATAAGCTTATTTCGTCTCAGGGTTAAGATGAGGAGGGCGTGTTTACTTAGTGCACCACCCATTTTATAAGTGCAGCATCAAATGTTTATCATATTAAATTAAACCTAATAGGATATTATTATATTCTACCAGTGTTTCAATTTTAATGTAAAATTATTTTTAAGATTACCAAAATATCTTATTTTATTTTATTTTAGTGCTAACTTTTACTCTGTTCGCCTAGATCTATATTGGTTTACTTATAATCTATTTATAGCGACCACTGAAAGGGTATTAACCGCAATGTACAGACCGCGGTCTGTTCATTTGTCTGTTCATCCAACCCAATAAGATCGCAAGAAAAAAAAAAATAGAAAAGATAATGAAAATCATACGGTTTTAGTTTTCTGAAAGCTATCCTTTTAATTTAACCGTTTAATTTTAAGTTAAATAACTTTTTTTTTTTGCTTTCTTTTTAAAACGTTTTCACTAATCACTTATATATATATATATATAATTAAGGTCAAAGTTTTAATTAGACAAACGGTAGACTTTAGTTAAAATTGTAGTTATATTTTAAAAAATTCAGTTACAAATTAAAAATTTCAATTAAATTTTTTACAACTTTTCAACACGTGGTAGCGTTTAAAATGTACGTGCCTGTTTTCTGGTCATGTGAGTATCAAAAAGATGATGCGATTGACAACTAATTTGTCAGTCTGAATTTGAAGAGGGGCTGGTAAAGCAAGAACCTGGTAGAAGTTATGAAGCTAATATTTGCACTTGAATGTAACAGCATAAGGAAATGTTTTGCTTCTATGCAATATTGTGTATGAGGTTGTTCATTATTCTTCCGAGTCATGTGGTAGTGTTTAACTTTCTGTTAGTTTATTGTGGTTACCTGAAGAGTGTTAGGTCAATGTTTAGTGGTTTTAAATAACCCACTCATAAGTGGCAAAAAAATAATTTATTAACTACAGGAACATTAAGTACACCCTTTTTATAGCTTAAATTTTAAACGATACTTAAACGTATTATTGATTCTAGTCGGTAGGCATATTTTAGAGATCTACTATAAGCAGGCTTATCATCAACTGACCACATCTACCCATGCCACGTATGCGACCAATATATATATATATATTGAGATATATATATATTGAGATATAGGTATTTTCTACTGTCAGGCCTATTTTAGATCTAAGAGCATTAGCATAACTAACTCTGGGGAAAAAAACATTCTAATCCACACTCTCCCTGCCGAAAAAGCAAATAGACTGTGTGTCCGACTGATTTTAACAACCTGGTCAGATGGACGTACACATTTAGAGCTAGCAGTAGCGGCCTAAGTGGGTGGCAAGTGGGGCAGCCGCCCCCTGGCCCTGCGTTCATGGATTTCCTTGTCACTTTCAGCTTCAGGGTTTTTGAAGCTAAAAACCACCTCTTCAATATACAAAACAAGCAAATTAAACACTCAAAATTCTATGAGCGTAGCCAATATTTTAAACCCCCTTCCTCCAGAGGGCTTTAATTTTAAAACCCCTTAAAATGGTTTTGACTTTAAACTCCCTCAGCGGGGTTTGAAGCTAAAAATCCCCTCTTCAATATACAAAAAAAGCAAATTAAACACTCAAAATTGTATGAGCGTAGCCAAGATTTTAAACCCCCTTTCCTCCAGAGGGCTTTAAGTTTAAAACCCATTCACATTGGTCTATTTTTTTAAAATCCCCCTACAGACAGTTTTGAGGATGAAAACCCCTCTCTTCAATATTATTCTAAAGCAAACTACAGTCACCAAATTTCTATGAGCGTAGCTGGGGGAATTATTAATTTGTTAAAAAAAATCTAGATATTTTTTATTTTAAACCCCTCAACAGATTATTTTGGCGATAAAACTTGCCTTTTTGATATAAAATCTAAAGCAAACTACATGCAACGAATTCCAAGAGCATAGCCAAAAGAGGTTACAAATTTCTACCAGTGACTGGGTTCCATTAATAAAGTGCAGTGAATAGTCACCTGCCGAAATAGGAAAAAAAGGCTAATTGTGGCTCAACCAAGATGGTTAAGACGGATTTTATGAGTCAGTTATAGAGATCGGGTCTCAATCAAGGAAATCCTATGCCGAACTGGGAGTCGACCTCTTAGTAAGGTTGTGCCAGAGCGTCGCATAAGGTTTGGAGGACATGTTCTCCGACAAAATGAATTACGCATACTAAGAGTTGCGATGACAGGAAGGCCATTACGAGGGAAGCGCAAACAGGGACATCCTAGTACCACTAGGAGCCACACTTTCATGAAAGTCCTCAGAACAGTGGACATCAGGTGGGAAGAGGCTTCAGACATTGCCAGTGACAGATTTTTGTGGAGGCAGCTTGCCGCCCGATGCGCCGAGCGGCGCGGGAAAATCTAAGTCTTAAGTAAGTAAGAATAGCAGGTTAGGTTTTTGAAATAAAATTTTTAATAGCAGAATAATGCACTGTAGATACCACAGAATATGATTTTTTTTTTTGGCTTTAACTCTCACAGCGCTCCCCCAGACCCGTTTGCTGTCAAGGGCAGGGTGTGTACAATTTCTTACACTAACTCCAGGAAGCACGTATTCTAGGGTTCAATAAACGTCTCTCGAGAGAACGAAGGGTCAGAACTTAATGAAAATATTTATATATACACACACACACACACACATACATATACATATATACATATATATAAATATATATATATATACATACATATATATATATATAATAAACAGGGTTGGACTGGGTGTCAGAATCGGCCCGGGCATCTCTATTTCGTCCGGCTCATAAATTGTATATTATATGATGGACATCCAATTCTAGGTGAAAATGTCCTCAAAATCATTCTGTCAACTTTGATAATGTATCGACAGCTGTACACATGCATACAGTGACTATAAATACTTCACCCAGAGGGGCCTCTCTTGTAAGAGAATACTAGAAAACCTTCCACAATTTAATACGTGCCTTAGTGACATCCATGCCGCCCTTATCTTATAAAATACAGACGTGATTTTTTTAAAAAAAGGTGATTACTGTGGTTCTACCGGCCCATTTAGGTACCGGCCCACCGGGCATTTTCCCGAATGCCAATATAGCCAGTCCGCCCCAATATATATATGTGGAGAGGGGGGGGGGGGAGAAAAAACTCTCCCACCCCCAAACTCCCCATCCACGAAAAAAAATCCTGGCTACGCCCAAGTCGGGTGGCCGTGGGAAAACCAGTGTTCAAAAAAAAAGGCGTGAGTATTTTTTTCATTATTTATTTTGAAAACCTTGTTATAGCGCTTGCGCGAAGTCTGATCTGCGAACATCAAGGGACAACTTTAGCTCGTACCGCATACCTACCTTGTTAATAAAGACCATCAATTTGGACCGCGCACCGGGAGAGAAGATATATAATATTATTAGTGCAAAGCGACAAGCCAGGAAAGTTCTGTGACTGAATCCGTCTGTAACCGTCTAATCAACTATTTGGTTCTTGCAAGTGTTCTGGTCCTCTTTCTTAATTAATAGTTAAATTCTAGCGTGCATAGCCGAAATTATTATTATCTAGTTTGTTGATTTTTCATGCAAAATGTTCCTGAATCATTAGTTATGTTTATTAAGCTTTAAAGTCGAAATCTTTCATGCAGTACAATTACAACAAAATATGTAATTAGCGAAAGGCCAATAGTACTTAAGGTACTATGTTTAATAGCAAAAATAAGGCCTACAGTGTTAGAGATTCATAATGCGGTACGGGGCCCCGCGTCTGACAATCGCCCAGGGCCCCGCTCTCTGCTAAGGCCGCCTCTGAGGCCTAGTGTACTGTTGCCTGTAAACGATGATGACCAGACCACCTCGCGTTGTTTCCTTGCGAATTAGGCAATAGTGTTTGCACATTGAGTGGTCAGACAACAAAATGACATAGAGATTGGCATGGTTAGTTAAGCATGTACGTAGATCTATCTAGCTTTACACCAGGGGCTCTCAACCTGTGGATCGCGACCCCTTTGGGGGTTGAATGACGATTTTTCAGGGGTCGCCTGAAACCAACATAAATATGTTGTTGTTTTTTAAGTGTAAAACTTGAAATTTTCTGAGTTTTTCCATTGGTAGTTAATTTTTTTTAGTTCGAGGATAGATGTTGCGGAAAAATGAATCAAAATGTTGTTATTGTCACAGATATGTGTGTGTGTGTGTGAGCAAAGTGAATTATTTTATAAGGTGTTTTCATGGCTCACAAACAGACTTGACATTGTACAGACAAAGGGTAGGAATAGTGTGACACTTAGAAGTATAGCTTGTAGTGCGACTCGATACCCGTAGGTCGTGACAGACACGGACGATTTAGTAGTGTTGGTTTAGGCGTGGGTTACGGTCTCCCATATATAGAGAGAGTGTTTAGGTCAGTCGGGACACAGCGCCATGTAATGTTAGCAGGGGCGTGTGTCGTGTGCTAGGCGTTTTCTGGTGAACGACACATACAGACATTGGGAGCAAGTCGCCGAGGCTGGCTCGCGATCTTGGCTCCAAGAGGTGTGAGTTATTTGCCAGAGACAACATATAGTGAATTAATTCTATTTAATTAATTTGTTACGATATTTTTTACTTTGATAGTTAAACGCTGAATTTGAAAACCCCAGTGAGCCATTTGTAACGAAGTTTTATAAGCCGAATCCATGAAACACAGAAGCATGCGAGCTTTACCGAAAAGTGATACGCTGTATTTTAGACGATTTTGAGAACCTCTTGAAATGAATACTACAATATGCTATGTAGGCGACTATTATAAAGCTGCTTCACTTTTGGAAAAGTCTAAAATCTGATGTAAACTATTTGTGATTTCATTACGATGATATTGGTCTTGATTTCAACTTTTATTACAAATTGAGTCACCATATATCATATGAACTCATTGTGTGATTCAGCGACGAATATCAGTAACAAACAGACACAAGAATTACAAGAGTCAACGAAAAACGTCAGTGCAATGTACAAATACAACATGAATCCATTTGTCTGAAAATATATTGTGGGCAGACACAATTGGGACAAAAATGAATGTTCTGCTTTCTATGAAGATACAAAATTATAATTTCTTTGAAAAAAACATTTGCGCATGCTTGTGGATGAAATTTCATACTTTTCACATCTTTACCGTTCGCCCTTGTTAGAAGTCCATTCACACTCAAAGTTGGAGATGTTACGAAGACATGACAGAAAATATTTATTGAACTCATTGATAGTGATGCAGTGATAAATGAGTTCTCTTCAATGTCAGTGACACACTTACACAATTCTCGATGTATTTCAATCATATCCCTGTTGTGACAAGAGGGACAATACGGATAGCTACTTTTATTTTCAATAAGAGTTAGTCCCTTTTAGTACTAGATTTAAGTCCCTGTTAACTATTTACAATTGTTACTCTCTCATGAGTCTTTGAGCTGACCAGTGTAGTTTGAATTAAATCTCTGTAATGTTTAACTAAATACTTGTGTTGTTGTTCTATGACTGTGTTACTCAAGAGGAGTGTACCACTGTTATGGGAAGAGTGTTTCGATAATGAGCCAAGTAGACTTTATTTATTTGTTAGTATTAAGTTCCCTTATGTAAATATTAATTGTCTACTTAATCTCTTATCCTGTCCTGTGTTTTTTGTTGTTTTTTTGTAAAAGACATCTTTTTTTTTGGATACGAAATAGTAGTGTGTCTCATTGATGATGTCATTTCATTGTTAATGCTTATATGATATTATTGTAAACCATCTTTTTGGTTTTAGACATAAGACATTATTATGCCTCTGTGATGGTGGTTCTTTAATTACGTAGACCTGAACCTGTCTTACTATTTTGATTTGTTTCATTATTTCAATTTCTTTTTCGAAATACAGAAGTAGACTTTGATGAACATGATGACATTCGTTGTGCTCTTGCAAAGACTGCTAAGAGAATTGCTGACCTTGGGAAACAGGAACAAGCTCATACTTTCGCATCGATGTTGTCTTGTAAAAAAGTAAAGTAAAGTTCCCCTTTCAGACCTTTTTGGTCTATAGGGCAGATGATTCTGTGGACTACGGTTAACGAGGGTGTCATGTGGCCAGTACAACGACCAACCGCCTTTACTTTTCCCCAATGTCAGGTACCCATTAGAGCTGGGTGGACTCAGAGGCGCCCAAGGGTCCCGAAATAAAAATCCTAGTCTTCACCAGGATTCGAACTCGAGACCCCCGGTTCAGAAGCCCAGCGCTTTACCGCTCAGCCACCGCGCCTCCGACATTGTCTTGTATACACTGACTATTGCAATAGTATTACAGCAGTGTGGTTTACTTTCTTTCCAGCATGCTTATGAAAGAGTCTCACAAGTATACAACATGAATATGGGGGAAAGCGCTATTGAAAATAAAATAAATGGTAGTCATAAAAAAAATTGAATTTAAATTTGTTTAAATTTAATTATTAGCAGAAATACATTTTAGACAAACTAAAATTTCATATTATTTCGTAATTGAATTCAAAGCTTTGGCAATGATTATATCCTTATTATGATTACGATTTATATAACATAATCAAAAGTGGTGTTACTTTAGAATATTTTAGGAATTAGGTTGTTGATCGCCGAATGGTGGGGAACAGTAAAAAGAGGTCGCCGAGCTAAAAAAGGTTGAGAACCGCTGCTTTATACTAAAATAGCTACGCGGGTCAAATGTTTCTTATCACTCCAGCAAATTTGTTTTTCTTTCCTTTGGTTACTAGATCTAATTGTAAAATTCTAGATGTTTCTTTTATAAGATTGTAAGTCAGGTCTTTCGTTATATAAGTGAATACAATAAAAAAAAATTAAAGTACCCTTCTTTTACAAAGGTTTTAATTCAAGGCAATAATAACACACACATATTTTTAACAGCTTTTTTAAAATTATTTTATTGTGCATGAGCGATTGTAAGAAACATTTTTCCTTATTGATGATTTTATTTTGGAAAAAAATTCCTACAATTTCAAAGGAATTAGATCGAATCATAGGCCTACAGTCGGATAACGGAAAAGTTCTATAGCTATCGGTAGGTTTAGATAAAGACAAACCAAACAGAAACATTTTCGCAAAAGTGTTACAGTTTAATTTTTTTTACGTTAGTTTAACTCTATCTCTATGCTAATTATTTTCCATGTTCAGAAGAATTTTTTTTTTCTCATTTTTATTTTAGTAGCCTTTTAGGGTTTAACTTCAATAATGGTTTTCTTTTAATCAGAAAATGTTATAATTGGTATAGATAAAGGCATGCACTTTTTATATAACACAAATTAAAGTGTAAAAAACCCAAAATTAAGTTACTTTAATGGGGTCAAATTAACGATGGCATCGTCGATCGGGAGGGAAAGAGTTGAGGATATTTTGAAATTATTGATAAACTTTTAGTTTAACTTCTTTTTTTGAGTTGAAACTTAGATTAACTTTTAAAATGTAGTATAGTTCCCATCACTAATAGAGGGTTTTTTCAAAATTACGTCCTAGCATTTCTTATATGTTACAGACGTTACGTCCCAAGCAGGTTATATGTTAATCTAGTCATACATGTTAGTCAATGGCTTAAACTCTACCAAGTCGTTGGATTTCCTGGTTTCAGGATTGCTTCCTTATCTGTCAAACGTTGTGTCCCATCAGCATATAGTAGAGGGGATTACCCTGACTTAAAGGCGCCTAGACCTTGCTTATGGTATGGAAGAAGTTCTTCTCCTACCAACAAATGTTTGTCTCAAAAAGTAATAAGAAATCATCTCTACACGTGAATTAACTAGTTTATCTCCGTGTAAGAAAACTCACTCAGTATAAAGTTAACACATCTATTTATATGTTAGTATCAGTAAGTCAAAATATTATGTACCTGCTGTGGAAAAGAATTAAAAGATTGTCCAGAAATAGACGAACTATCAGTGGACACGTTACTTTATCAAGAGGCCCTAACAAGACGCTGGCCCCAAAACCCTCCTAAAGAAGAAAAACTATACGTAGAACTGCCTGGTCTGGAAACTACTGTGCAGTTTAACTCAGATATAGGATTACAGATCTGAACTGCCTGATCTGGAAACAACTGTGCGGTTTATCTCAGATCTAGGATTACAGATCTGAACAGCCTGATCTGGAAACAACTGTGCGGTTTATCTCAGATCTAGGATTACAGATCTGAACTTTCTGATCTGGAAACAACTGTGCGGTTTATCTCAGATCTAGGATTACAGATCTGAACTTTCTGATCTGGAAACAACTGTGCGGTTTATCTCAGATCTAGGATTACAGATCTGAACTGCCTGATCTGGAAACAACTGTGCGGTTTAACTCAGACATAGGATTACTGGTTTAACTCAGACATAGGATTACTGATCTGAACTGCCTGATCTGGAAACAACTGAGCGGTTTATCTCAGATCTAGGATTACAGATCTGAACTGCCTGATCTGGAAACAACGGTAGTGGAACTAAATGTAGTTGTCACTTGTCAGTACAGCCAGTGGCATAGCAAGGCACCCGTAGGTCCGGGTTCAAGAATATATTGGTGGCCCCCGATTCCCCCCTACCCTAATCAATAAGACAAATTTACTATGTGACATACAAAAAACAAACAAGTAATCTGTATGTAACCGTATATTTATTGACTAAATAAAAAAAAACATCAAAAATGCTAATTAACGAATCTTAAATTTGTAAAAAAAAAAATGAAACATAGTTTTCACAGAGAAAGAACCCTGGTTAAGTGAATGTACAGATCTACTAGACTTTTAAATATTTCAATGATAGGCCCACAGATCTAGCAGTAAACTGACGTATGACTATGTGTGTATAATTCGACTGTCTAAATCCTATTAAGTCTTCATTTATTTATTTTTATCTAAAAAGAGGGTGTAAAGTATTGAATTGCTTCAAATAAGTCATCTAGCTTTACTGTAAAGATGTGATTGGGTGATCATATCAAGAAACAGCTTTTGTTGTTATAAGCAATATGCGTGACTCTATCTTAAACCTATGATGTAATTAGGATATATATATATATATATATATATATATATATATATATATATATATATATATATATATATATATACAGAGAGAGAGAGAGAGAGAGAGAGAGAGGGAGAAATACAAAATGTATTTTAAAAATAAGAAAATGACAAGGGGAGTAATATCAGATTGTAAGCGATTACTTTGAAATAAATGTATCACCTACCCTTTCATTTGGCATGACCAGACATTGTTTTATAAAGACTTAAGGTAAAAAGTAATAATAAAGCTTTCTCTCTATCTCTCTTTTTTTTTCTCACTCTCTTTCCATCTCATTTTCTTTTTCTCTCTCCCTCTCTTTCTCTTTGAATCTGTCCGAGGCAAAAGCGGTCTCAGTTTTCTGTAATGTACCTGTCACACTTTCAATCTGTCACTCTTTCAATCTGTCACTCTTTCAATCTGTCACACTTTCAATCTTGCACACTTTCAATCTGTCACACTTTCAATCTGTCACACTTTCAATCTGTCACACTTTAAATCTGTCACACTTTCAATCTGTCACTCTTTCAATCTGTCACTCTTTCAATCTGTCACTGTTTCAATCTGTCACTCTTTCAATCAGTCACAATTTCAATCAGTCACAATTTCAATCTGTCACTCTTTCAATCTGTCACACTTTCAATCAGTCACAATTTCAATCTGTCACACTTTCAATCTGTCACTCTTTCAATCTGTCACTCTTTCAATCTGGCACACTTTAAATCTGTTACACTTTAAAATGTGTCATACTTTCAATCTGTCGCACTTTCAATCTGTCACACTTTCAATCTGTCACAATTTCAATCTTGCACACTTTCAATCTGGCACACTTTAAATCTGGCACACTTTAAATGTGTCACTCTTTCAATCTGTCACACTTTCAATCCTGCACACTTTCAATCTGGCACACTTTAAATCTGTCACACTTTAAATCTGTCAGCGGATCGTTTAATTTTGATAATTAAATATAAAAGTATATTTTTTAATATAAAATACACACCTTTTAGAAATGTACATCAATGTAACGGAAAATATATTGGTAAAGAGAATGATTTTTGTTTTATTTTGGGGGTAAATTTTTCTGTACAATTTAGTAAATTGTCAATCAAAATGTTATACAAATATATTTACATTAGTTATTTGGTTACCTATCAAAAAGTTCCACTTGAGACCTTGTGGTCTATAGGGCAGAAGATGTAAAGGTCATCTGTTTCTGTGGCCTACGGTTAACGAGGATGCCATGTGACCAGCTCAATGACCATCCGCCTTTAGTTTTCTTCAACTAATGTCAGGTACCTATTAGAGCCGGGTGGACTCAGAGTCGCCCGAAGATAATGAAATAAAAAATCCCAGTCTTCACCAGGATTTAAACCCCAGACCGCGCTTTGTAAGCCAAGCGCTTTACCGCTAAGCCACCTCGCCTCCTATTACCTACTACAAGTTAGATAAATTTTAAAAAACAACAACAAAAAAAAGCAAAGAATTTGAAATATAAACATAAATCTATATTTTGAAAACGAAACTTAATAGTAAATGGTTAGTGTCATTTAAAAACGGTTATTATAACATTTCGAATAAGGTACAAACACAAATACCTTTTAGACCCTTGACAGAAAGAAAATTGTTTGTTCGAGGACAGGAATAAGAGATGGGCTCTCCTTTGCCAAACACCCAGTCCAAAGGGCTCTCTCTCTCTAGCTAGAGGTAGATAACTCCTTCGTCCTGAACACTTCCATTTTGAATGCACACGAGGTAGGTTGTATTTTGAAAGCTTTTATCAACTCCCTCTGAGAAAAGCTACATAAATGCAAAGTATATCAATTACGAATGTAAAAAACACATTTTAACAAATGAATGACTTGGATAAGGTTGATGAGATTGTATGCCTGGCTTGATGTTCATACTTACTAAATTACTCTACAGCAGGGGTTCTCAGCCTATGGGTCGCGACCCCCTTGGGGGTCGATTGACCATTTGCCAGGGGTCGCTTAAGACCATCGAAACTATGGATTGTTATTGCCTACTCTTCTATTGCTGTGTGTGTGTGTCGGGGGGTGGGGAGGTCGCGGCAGAGTCGGAGATTGTAAAAAGGGGTCGCCGAGCTTAAAAGGTTGAGGATCGCTGCTCTACAGGAACGGCAAATAATTTCTTATCATTCATGCTTATTGCGCCTCAACCACCTGTGTCAAGCTACACAAAATTGAACATGATTACAATGATATTTAACAAGCCATTAAAGCGACAGTATAGTTCACACATAAAAAACGATACTTTGCTTAATAAATGTAGCCTCTTTGTTTGCATTTCTAGCAAAACCCCATGGGTAGACTCCTCGGAGGCTGCATCTTAGGTTGTGTAAAACACAAACTCAATTTGTATTACACGAGCATTTGTCATTGTTATTTTTTTTAAAGCTTATATAAACTCACCCTGTTTGTCTGTCTGTATGGTAAAAAGTTTGTACACGCTTTTTCTCCGTCACTTAATCTCGGATTAAGCAGAAATTATTTCTTTTACATGACAACTGAATAATCAATTAAAAAAAACAACAAATAGTTAAACACCTATTGGTATTTAAATATTTTGTTAGGTATCTTGAACAAGGGAAAGAAATAGTACTTGACAGATCTGGTGGTATACGTTTATTTAGTCCTTTGAGGACTCCTGAGCCCTGGGTGAACATTAAAAATAAATACGATCATGTAAACCTTCACCAAGATACCCCTTTCTCCCCCCTCCCCCTTACCCAACTGGTCCAGATAAGTCATGGGATCATAGCCTAGTGAGAAAGCTTAAAGCTAAACAAAAATATTGGTAAAAATATTACTAATCGCTCAGATGTATATGCCTAGGCCAATTGCAAATGCAATGACTGGACTGATCTAAACTAATTGATACCATTTCACTTAATATAAGATTTGTTTTTCTTTTTCAAAAGTATTTTTTTTTCTTGTCTTACTGTTCTCTATATTATTGTTATAGTGATGTCATGGTATTGCTAAACAATTAATGTGTTCTAATTGTGTTAGTAGTGTTTTGTTAGTGTGTTGGTAGTGTGTTGCTAGTGTGTTGTTAGTGTGTTGGTAGTGTGTTGGTAGTGTGTTCTTTTCTGTCTTGTTTTGTCTCTTATTTCCAAAGTTATTTTCAACTATTTCCAACTATCACAAAAATTTTTTCCCTCTTCCTCCTATTCTTCCCGACCTACCCTCCCCCCTCCCCATCCTTTCTCATTGTCGATCTTTCAGATTTGTAATTCAAATAGCCAAGTTTCAAACGCTATGACTTGTCTGAAACAAAAATGTCCCCACTGTACTTGGCCATAGACTGCCAATTGTAACAGTCTTCTTTTTCTAGTCTCAGCGTGCATACCAGCGAGACTAAATAATTAGTTGTTTTTTTTTAATGTTTATTACTGTTTTATCTTTCAACCTTTTTAAAAGTTGTTTTTAATTTATCTTTTTTTTTAGCTTATTGAAATCTATCTTAACTGTTTTTAACATATTTTAATCAAATTTAGTTTAATTTACTTTTACATACCACATCTTAATGTATGTAATTTCACTTTAATCTATCTTATTATGATATATCTTAGATCTTTATATGTTATTAACTTAGCTTATTGCACTTCAACCAATCTTATTTGATCTTTTCTTCGTTACTTATGTTATTGCACAACATCCTGCACCAGGGGCGGACTGGCTATATTGGCATTCGGGCAAATGCCCGGTTGGCCGGTACCTAAATGGACCGGTAGAACCACAGTAATCACCTTTTTTTTTTTAAAATCACGTCTGTATTTTATAAGATAAGGGCGGCATGAATGTCACTAAGGCACGTATTAAATTGTGGAAGGTTTTCTAGTATTCTCTTACAAGAGAGGCCCCTCTGGGTGAAGTATTTATAGTCACTGTATGCATGTGTACAGCTGTCGATACATTATCAAAGTTGACAGAATGATTTTGAGGACATTTTCACCTAGAATTGGATGTCCATCATATAATATACAATTTATGAGCCGGACGAAATAGAGATGCCCGGGCCGATTTTGACACCCAGTCCGACCCTGTTCTGCACATATAAAATCAAAAAGTAATGGTCAATAAAGAACTTAATTACTTCGAAAAAAATGAGTCCAAGTAGTTTAGAGATATTCGTTGTTAAAATTATGATTATGTTACTCATAGGTGAAAAGAGTTGGATTCAAAACCATCTGAAATTATTTGACATTAAAATTAAAAATAAATGTCGTCTAGAGTAGGGCGGGAACAGGCTTCCATCTGTTACAAGTGCGCTCTTCTTCCATTTTGTCCCGAATTTAACGAAGGGAGAGAACTCATTTTCAGAACCAATTTAAGAAATCCTTTTCCGGTAGAGGACACTGAGGGCTGATCACTCACACTGTAGACCAGGAGAATGTGTCCTGCTAGCACCGGACACAGTGTGTCTCTTCAAACGTCAGCCGTTTGTTTCTTTCACTCCCACACAGCGCTAACAAGGGAGGCAGGGTGGGTGGGAGGGTGATCTAGCGGGGGGATGGGGGACGGGACGGAGGGAGCCGAAAAATTTTTTTAAAAATCTCTCAACCACCCACGCAGACGTCACGCGCAACGTCACCAATACCCGCCAGGCGTCGCATGTCTCTGGAACAAATTCCAGCACCTTGTCAAGCAGGAGAGAGCGACCAGGGCGAGCCCGTGGAGTATACCAGGCAGTAGTGAGCAGAGCTTTGTTTCCAGCGGCCACGGGCAGGCAATCGCAACAGCAACAATAACATCAACACACACGGGAAAAGAAACGTGAGTTATGGTTCTTGTTTATTTATTATCATATCATTACATCGTTGGATCTCTTTTGTTATTGCATGATGAGATCATATTACCGCCCTTTCTGTCTTAACCTGAGTTATTGAGTTTAGCTTACTCTGACCAGGTTTCTGGTCAACGTGATGACCAAATTAAATCATTTTTTAACTTTGCTTTTGTAATAAGAAGCTATCATTATACGTCTGACATAAATTAACCCAGAATCTAACCAAAATCTTGAATATTTGTTTAAATTTAAACCCAAGAGCTCCTTGTTAGACTGATCATAATATATTAACAAAATCTTTGACTCGTTCGACATGAAACCTAAAAATGTAATTATTATTTCTATTTTTTATTTTGTTATTATTATTATTATTATGTTAGAAATGAACGAGTATTCATTCTCTGGCACTGCCAGGGCCGAGTTTCTCGAAAGAGAAGCAAAATTCATTGTAGTCACTTTAACAGTTTCCACTGAGGAATTTTCTGGTGATGTAGCTCCTAACGAAATCTAACCGCTACCATAATCTAAACAATAAGCTTAATTCGTAATGCGTGAAGTCTTAAATTATGAAAGCATCGAAGAAAGATGAAATAGACATTAACTAGTTCAACCCTTTAAAGACAAAAACTCTTGAATGGCAGTGCTAAAATTATTTGTTGACTTTTTTTTGTTCATATGCACGTTACAGATCAAAAGTGCCAGATTCTCCAACGAGAGCAAGCCTTAAGACCCTAAATATTGAAAGTCCAGGTATACGAACCGAGAAGCTGGTTTTATAGAGTCGCTAAGCGTTTACTTTACAAATCAAGGAAAACAACAACGCAAGAATGTCTATCAGTTACGTCACTCCGCTAGTCTACGTCATCCTACTCTCCACGTCAGTTTTCTCCGCGCCCTTGAACAGCAAGCCAGATGAAGGTAAGCAGTAGTTCTTAAATAGTTCTTACTTTCAGAAGGCCTGTGTGTGACCTTTGCACCATGACCTTTCATTCTCAAGTAACCCTACGTTTCGCAGTGGCTGGATGCCAAAATAGGGAATGCCTCTATATCATTTTTACATTTATATTTTATTCTTCCCCTTTACTTAACCCCTAATCTGTTCACGTCTGCCAAGAGGGTTGTCTGCTCATTCAAAGTGAATCTTATAGTTACCAAAGTATTGCGTGATAATAACTGTCCAACATTCCCGGGGATGTGCTAATGGCGAGGTGTGTTAATGACGAGCTGTGTTAATGACGATTATATCCAAGCTAAGCCGAAGATGCTTATAATGGCATGAGGAACATACACATTGAGTTCAGAAAATGTAATATTTGAAAATATCACCGGAAGACTTTTTATTTGATGCGTAAAGAATAATAAATCAATTTGAATTATAAATCTTTAGAGATAGTGTTGAAATGAAGTATAGTAAACGATGAACTCCTAATAGTACCTATGGGCCGGATTTAAGTTAGTGGAGAACATGTGGAACAAGTTTATGGAGGCCCATGCACAATTAATAAAACATAGAAACAAAGACTCGTATAGTGATCCTCCTCTGAAGATTTAATGACGTTTCACAATTTGTTTTATAATACCATGATTTTCATTGGAGCTGTGGAGGTACTCCGCCAAATAGAGGCCCTAGGCGGCTGCCGAGTAGGCCCATGCCTAAGGCCAACCCTGAGTGTCCAGATTTCTCTTATTCATTTTTAACTCCCCTGGTCCTTTATGACTATTTTTAGCTTTTTGAAAGCTCTCTCCCGATCGCCAGACTAAATGTCCAATATAGTATAGTATGACAGGTTTTATTAATTACCGGACACCGACTAGAAGAACAAGTTCTGACATAGAGACTATCAAATGTCATAAGAACAGAAGTCTTGTCATTTTTACAAACCTACGTGTCATCAATGCCAATAAGCATTCTCTATATTTTTCATTTAAACGTTTCAGTCTTCAAAAAGCCACGAGAAATCTGCCGCGAATGACATTTTTTTTATATAAATTATAATTACCCTAGAATTAGCGTCTTTTCTAAGCTATAACTGAATATGTTTTGCAAATTTTTTTAAAGTTTAAGTGCCATGGGGGTCTGTAGATGATAACATCTAAGTAAATCAGGCCCACATTTATGAGCCTATCCTTTCTGTGTTTACAACAACGCTGTGGCTGTGAGATGTTCCAAAAACAATATGGCAGCTAATGTCTCATGAAACACAAGGGCGGACAACTGATTTCCTTATCTGGGTTTAATGAAATGGAAACTGGTGGGGTCGTTGATAAACTGGGTTAATGGATTTGTTGGATCTGATCTGGATGGTGTTTTTTTTCAGAGAAACGTTGTCTTGAGTAATGTTTGGAAATGTTTTACATGTCGAAGATAACTACTTCCTAGTCCAAACCTCCCTCAGGACGACGGGGGATGGGAGCGGGCAGGGTTTGAACCCTCGACCATCGATAAATCTGAACGACAGTCCAGCGCGCAAACCGCACGACCAGGCAGCCATCCTATAATAATACCAGTCTGCTTTGATTGGTTCATTTGGTCATTTTGTTTTTCCTTTTTGACTTGATACACTGTTTCGTCTTTTAGACGTTTTCAATGTGTTCTTTTCGGTTCTAAATTAAAGTTTTCCTCTTCTTTTTTTAGACCTTGCGTTCTATAAGGCAGATGATGTAAATGTCATCTGTTTCTGCGGCCCACTGTTAACGAATGTGTCAAGTGTCCAGCACAACGACCAACCACCTTTACTTTTCCACAACATATGTCAGATACCCATTAGAGCTGGGTGGACTCAGACAGAGGCACCTATAAAAAATCCAAAATTAAAAAAGTTAAGTCTCTACCAGGATTCGAACCCGGGATCCCCAGCTCGGAACCACAGCGCCTCCATCTTTTCGGTTTGCTGTTTTCAATTCTAGTAAGCGAGTTATCGACGATATTATCAATATTATGTTTGTTTTATATATATAAATGTATGTTTTGTATGTTGTGTATATGTATGTTAGGTATAAGCAAAGCCTCCGCTGAGGGGGAAAATTTAAACTAATGACAATCATTTAGGAACTAGTGAGGAGAAACTTTGACGGTTTGATCTATTGAACTCGTCTAAGACAGTACTAGAAAGGGTAAAGGCTTCTTTCTGTCTTCTTTTCTTTTATTCTTTTTCTTTTAATGAAATTATGTAACTAAACTTTTGACACATTCAAGTGTTTATTCATGTACAGTATCTCTTTCCGTCTACTTACAACTAAATTTTGCTTACTTTACACTAGAAAATTTTTTTATTCCTATACAATTCTAGCCCATTTACTCACACAAGAAAAATATCTTTACACTGTAACAAAAAGGTGAAAATTATGTATGCCCCAGAGTACTTAACATGGCTGTGTCCCAGCCTGTCTGTTTCCAAGACATATTGGTCCATTTAGACTTAATTTTTGAGTACTATAAAAAAGTAATTAGTCACACACACACACACACACACCAAAGTTACACACATACCTCACCACATATACTGATGTTATCTCCCCTTGTAGAATGTTGCTAAAGTTGTCTTCGCTTTGTATGATCTTTGTCTTATCTCAGCTGTGTCCGAGTCGTCTGCTGAATAATTTACTCGGTAGCTTCGGTTTTGGAGCTGGACAAAACAATAAATTAATGGTCCCTGGTGGCATTATTAACTTCAATAAGCTTCTTTGTTTCTCTCTCTCTCTCCGTCTGTCTCTCTCCCTCTTTCTGTGTCTCTCTTTCTCCCTCTCTCTCCCTCTCTCTGTGTCTCTCTTTCTCCCTTTCTCTCTCTCCCTCTCTGTCTCTTTTTCTCTCTAACTCCCTCTCTCTCTTTCTCTCTCTCTCTCTGTCTCTCTATCCCTCTCTCTCTCTCTGTCTCTCTCTTTTTTCCAGCTCTCTCTGTATGTGTATTTCCATCTGTTCTTCCTTCTGTCTATCTTCTACAAGACTTATTGCTTCAGACGACACAGTTTTTCCCTCCAGTAAAAAAAAAATATTTTATCAGATTTCAGTTGATCTCTATGTTGCAATGTTGGGATGTTAGCCAAGACTTTTTAATGTCCCCTTGTCTTGAGTTCTGTTTCTTGTTGTTTTATGTTTGACATTTCCTTCAGACTTGAGGAGTATTACATCCTAGACCAGGCCTCCCGCAGGACGGCGGAGGTGGTGGCTTGCAAGTTTCGAACCCCATAGTATCAAGGCAAAAGACCATAACCCAGACAAGATGAATTAGCAATGAATTAGGATGATTGAAGTATCGCTGTTCTATTTATATTACTCATTTAAAGCTAAATAGCTAGCACTGCACATGTGGGGAAGATTTTGACAAAGCTTTTATCAACTCACTCTGTCTGTCTGTCTGTGAAGTAAAATGTTTGAATACGTTTTTTTTTCTCCCCATTCTTGGATCAAGTGAAAACTTTGCACAATTATTCATCGGACCTGATTAGTTATTTTTGTTTGATTTCGATATAAGTGCAATAAATGCTACTTAATGGAGATGTGGATATCTATATATGGATTCTGTTCTCCTATTAAGTGTTGGCACCATAGACATCAATAAATATAGACTGGAAAAAGGAAATAACTTCATGTAACTTGAAAACATGTATATCTATTGTTGTCGGATTTCCGAATTCTGCAAGTTGAAATTGCAAGTCACAAATTTTCGTTTCATAAAACTCTTTTATCGGCCAGTCTCTATTTATTGATGTCTAGGGTTGGCACGTTATTTCTCCCACTTCCCATTCTCGAATCAAGTGAAATATTTTGTATCATTAATCATAGTCGATAACAATGCACGAATCAGTCCAAAAATTAGATTGCGTTGATAATTAATTTACTATTCAATTATTACGGATATTTATTTTAATTTTTGTTTTTTGCACTCACTAATGTAATGTGAAATTTAGGACTGTATATATATAAATTGTTGGTTATTTTTTAGTTTTTTTTTGTTTTAAAAGAAAATGAATGCAAAAATTATATTAGGTCACATTCTAATTGAAACATTCGGTGGCTAAAAGTTTTACTCAGTATTAAAACATTATGTCACGGTACGACATAGAAAAAGTTGCACTTTTTTTTTTACAAAGCTTATATCAACTCTTGTCTGGTAAAAAAAGTATGTACACGTTATTTCTCCGACACCAATTCTTCTATACCAGGGGTTCTCAACCTGTGGGTCGCGACCCCCTTGACGGTCGATTGACGATTTGCAAGGGGTTGCCTAAGACCATCGATAAAAAGGATTGTTATTGTCAATTCTTCTATTGCTGTATGTGTATGTGTGTGCGGGGGTCGCGGAAGAGTGGGGGATTGTAAAAAGGGGTCGCCGAGCATATAAGGTTGAGAATCGCCTTTCAAAATAATTAATCACCACTCTGTGGCATTTTACGTCTCGATAGATGAACTTTTCCCATTTGCAACTTCTTGTGTGGCTAAAGAGATACACAGCCGCGGTCAAAGGTTGGGCATATGTAATCACCAGGCGCCGTTGCATTTTCACCCTTCTTTCTACTACGGGTGTGTGTCTGGCATCTGCAATCCAGGACTCTTCCTTTATGCTCGCTCTCCATGTGCATCTATCCAGTGCAACTTTTTTTTCCCAAGCTGCTAGTGTCAATTTTAGAGAGCGTGCATACATCCGTATATCTTAAAAGTGGGCGACCAATCACCAATGGTTAATTAAGTTTTTTTAAAATTAATTCTTGTTTTGTCAGGTGCAAGAAATAATTTTGCAAAATTTCAACTTGATCCGAGATTGGGTGTGGGAGAAATATCGTGTACAAGATTTTTACCAGACAAACGCAGTGAGTTGATATAAGCTTTGTAAAAAAAAAAAAATAACCTTTAACCCTTACTCCACCCAGCGCGCAGTTACGTGTTCATTTTCCATCATACCATAAGCTACATTTAGCTTGTTTTGTGATTCAAACAAGTTAATGCTTATTGGCTGCTCATTCTTGAAGCAATCAAAATCAATGACGATTCTTCAGGGCTGTTTCTAGTTCAAAGACATGATTTTATGTTATTCAATGAGGTTTACATTATCTACTTTCACTATAGAATTATTAATGATTTATTTTTTTCTGAATATCAGACTTTTAAAAAATATATTCTTCTGCTAATATCTCATTTGGGTTCTGGTTGCTTAGCAACACTGTTGGCTGCCGTGGAAGTTTGTCACGCGCTGACCATAATGGCGAACTCGGTGACCTTCCTGGTTGAAGTTTTAGTGATAAATTGTTAGATTATTTCCTCGGTCTTAGCACGCCCTGTCTAGCGCCCTAATTGGCTAGCTGTCTAGCGCCCTAATTGACTACATCTATTACACTGAACTTATATTAATAGATAGATAGATAGATAGATAGAAAGATAGATAGATAGATAGATAGACAGAAAGACAGATAGATAGATAGATAGATAGATAGATAGATAGATAGATAGATAGATAGATAGATAGATAGATAGATAGATAGATAGATAGATAGATAGATGGATGGATGGATGGGTGGATGGAAACAGTGCCCCCGAAGATTCTCTTTAAAAGTATGTTACTTCCTTGAGAAACACTGAATCCTTGAGACAAAACTGGTTTTCCCTGTCTAGCGAGGCCGGAAACCGAGCTTCACGAGAAGTATTTTTTTTATATGAACACTATTTTCTAATTTAGATGTTGTGAAAACACACCGTTACATCCTTTCCTCTAGAGAAAAACACTGTTGTCTACGTGGCTCTGAGAAATACAATGTTGTCTGAGTGACTCCTGAGAATAAATGTAAATTCATGGCTCCTGGGCGACATGCTGATGTCTAAATGAAACCTTTTAATTATCTTTTAGCCAAGTACAGCACTTTTATCTTATAATAACATCTTCTAATTCATTCTTGAATTGCTTCTTTTTTTACAAAGCTTCTATCAACTCACTGTCTGTCTGGTAACACGTTTGAACACGTTATTTCTCCCACACCCATTCTCGTATAAAGTTGTTTAGAATAAATTCATTGTACCTAACAAACATGAAACAATTAAAAAATTAACCAATCCTTCGATTAATTTTTGGTGATTAATTATTTTGGTTGATACCGTTAAAAGGAAAATAATTTCTACAATATAAAGTGTAAGTGTGGAGTTGTCTCCCTTAGATTAGCAATATTTTTTTTTTTTAAATTATTATTTTTAAATTATGATTGTATTTTTTTTTTATTTTCTGGTTTTGGTGTTTGTTCTGTAAAGGTATTATTTATATATATATATATTATATATTTAAGTATTATATATATATATATATATATATACATATTAGTAGCGAAGTTGATGCCCTGTGCGGCAGTTCCTTATGGTACACTCAAAAAAAAATTTAAAACAGCAAAAGGTTTCTAATTTCGATATAAAGTGTAATCATTATTTAAGTATTGCTATTTCACCAAGAAAGGTATTTCGGTCAGTAGCTCTTTCTTGTGTGTTGATAGAAAATCTATCTTCATCTTTTTTCGCCTGGCAACTTTTATCTTGTGACCAATACCTCTTTGAGGCTCTGCATGACAATGTACCATAAAATTTTGATACAGACTTTAGATGTTAGAAAGTTTGTCCTCAGTTTGATGCCCTCACCACTTGATGCTCCGTGCGGCCCGCACCACCCGCACATTGCTAGCTACGCCACTGATATATATATATATATATATATATATATATATATAATTAATATTTAGTACAGAAAACAAAAGCAAATGCATCTATTTATTAGCCTGAGCTTGAAGGCAGAGAAAGCCTTTGGATTTCTTTACTATAAACAAAATACAACGTTCCCTTGTAAGGACAACAACGTCTTCAGTACAGCCCCCCCCCAGTGACCTTAAACTTTGACCTTCCATTCGATGTCATCACTTTCTTTTCTACGTACGTGTCATTAAATAAAGATATTCCCGATTATTCAAATGTAGAAATCCTATATTTTCATTGGATATTATTTCTTACGCCTTTTTCTTTTAGTCCATTTCATGTAAAATCCAATTCCAAAAATAGACCAAGGTGACTGTTTAGAAGTATTACGTTTCCTTTGAAATAGTTTCTCTTCTTGCCACGTAATACTAATAGTTATAGGATTTCCATAGTGTCATAACTAGGAAAGATTTTACAACTTCAGGAGAAGCAGATTCCGAATTTAGTACGAAATAGAGATAAAAGGTGCGATGAAAAAAAGTTTGATTTTTATTGCAAAGCTTATATCAACTCTGTCTGTCTGGTAAAAATTGTTTACACGTTCTTTCTCCCACACCCCTTCTCGGACCAAGCTGAAACTTTGCACAATTATCTACTGGCATAGACAAGACATAAATGAATAAAAACAAGGTTATAAAGACAGTTTGTGTGGAAACACAAGCTCAAAATCGGCCCCCCAAAAGGTCAACCCTAGCAGGTAAAAAGGCAGGTTTTAATATTTTCAGAAAGAACATCAGAAAGAAATTCCATCTAAGAGAAATGACAGAGTAGAATGGAGAAAGAAGGTTGACAGATCTTGTGTGGTGCCCCAGCGGTCCAGCAGATCAAAGGATAGGTGAAAGTGAATGTGAAGTTACATGTGAACCTGGCCTAACTGATGTCCTATAATCTGATTATCTAATTTAACTAATTGTTTTGTAAAGGGTCAATCTCTTATTCAAATTCTCAAGAAAAAAACATCCGTAAAGAAAATAATTTTTCCTTTAGTTCAATGACATATGAGTAATGTGTACTGTTGCAGTTAACTCGATAATTTAAAAAAAACAACTACTTTTAAATTGTTGTTTAAAATTATGTCCAACTTATATGCATACAAAATAGATTTTCCCTTTAAAAAAAGTTAACATTTTTAAAGTGTAAATGTAGTAGTTAGTATGACAGAACTTACTAAACTTAGCAATACAAATGTAAAAAAAATATTATTTTTTACAAGAAATCTAAAACCATTTGCATAAATGTGTCGAAGATATGGTATGTAATTATCTTCCCTACTAAAGAGCCTTCCGTAATTGTTACTATTAATAGTGAATAGTTGTAAAAGTGGTGTATTTTTATGAAAAATCTGCCGGAGTGAGGGATTTAAAAAAATGGATTTTTCGCTTTCAAATAAGAAAAAAGTAGCCGTTGCATCAGAACTTTGAATGGTCTAAAATATTATGATGTTGGATTTTACCTTCTTTTCTAGTTTACGAGATCTCCACGGGATGGACGGACAGACAGACATAAATTCCACACAAAACTAATAACGACTTTTTCCCTTTCGGGGACTGCTAAAAAGTAACCATTTAGAGAATTAATTACTGGTAGTTAATTGTTTTTGTTTAATAGCAACAGGAAAAACTAACACTTCAGTATTTACATGTATGGCTAAATTTGTATGGTTTAGCCCCCTTAAATAATTATTTTTGCTATCTTTCCCTCACACATTCTCCGATCAAGTTGATTCTTTAAACAATTATTTATTGTACCTAACAAAACATGAATCGATAAACGAAAAAAACTCAACTATTGGTATATTAGAAATAATTATTTTGTTTGATATCAAAAAAGGGAAGTAGCTTGTACATAATAGATAGGTATAGTTTTAAGGCCAGAGTTCATCCCCTTTAGATAAACTTTGTTTGTTTGTTTTGAAAGAATTTTATTATATTTTGCTTGTTTAAATTGTTTTTGCTTATAGCAAGCTCAAAGCACTATGGTACAATCTTTTTTATTTTTGGGTACAAAGTTTCCGTGTTGCCGTGATGTTCGAGTCGGGATTCAAACTTGAACCCCCTTGTTAGGTGGCCTAGCCGTACCCACGTGGTTTAGGCCTTTCAGTCATAACATCTGTTTAGTGGACGATGTTAAGTTTAAGTCTTTTTTTAGCCAACTGTTAACGTGAGTTCTAAGCAACCAGTACAAAAACTAGACAATTTAATTCATGAGCTGTTAGGCGTACGAAAACCAAATTTCAAAACTAACAAAGTCATTACGAGGCTTTGAACTGCATACCCCCGAGAGCAAATGTCTTTTCAAGTGGGAAAACCTCAAGTCCTGGAATATTTGGTAGTCCATGCTTATGATCAAGGTGTAAGAAATGGTCAAGTTGTAAGAGATGGTCAAGGTGTAAGAGATGGTCAAGGTGTAAGAGATAGTCAAGGTGCAAGAGGTGGTCAAGTTGTAAGAGATGGTCAAGGTGTAAGAGATGGTCAAGGTGTAAGAGATGGTCAAGTTATAAGAGATGGTCAAGGTGTAAGAGATGGTCAAGGTGCAAGAGATGGTCAAGGTGTAAGAGATAGTCAAGGTGCAAGAGATGGTCAAAGTGTAAGCGATGGTCGAGGTGTAAGAGATGGCCAAAGTGTAAGAGATGGTCAAGGTGTAAGAGATAGCCAAAGTGTAAGAGATGGTCAAGGTGTAAGCGATGGTCGAGGTGTAAGCGATGGTCAAGGTGTAAGAGATGGTCAAGGTGCAAGTGATGGTCAAGGTGCAAGAGATGGTCAAGGTGCAAGAGATGGTCAAGGTGTAAGAGATGGTCGAGGTGTAAGAGATGGTCAAGGTGTAAGAGATGGTCAAGGTGCAAGAGATGGTCAAGGTGCAAGAGATGGTCAAGGTGCAAGAGATGGTCAAGGTGTAAGAGATGGTCAAGGTGCAAGAGATGGTCAAGGTGCAAGAGATGGTCAAGGTGCAAGAGATGGTCAAGGTGTAAGAGATGGTCAAGGTGCAAGAGATGGTCAAGGTGCAAGAGATGGTCAAGGTGCAAGAGATGGTCAAGGTGCAAGAGATGGTCAAGGTGCAAGAGATGGTCAAGGTGTAAGAGATGGTCAAGGTGCAAGAGATGGTCAAGGTGCAAGAGATGGTCAAGGTGCAAGAGATGGTCAAGGTGCAAGAGATGGTCAAGGTGCAAGAGATGGTCAAGGTGTAAGAGATGGTCAAGGTGTAAGAGATGGTCGAGGTGTAAGAGATGGTCAAGGTGTAAGAGATGGTCAAGGTGCAAGAGATGGTCAAGGTGCAAGAGATGGTCAAGGTGCAAGAGATGGTCAAGGTGCAAGAGATGGTCAAGGTGTAAGAGATGGTCAAGGTGTAAGAGATGGTCGAGGTGTAAGAGATGGTCAAGGTGTAAGAGATGGTCAAGGTGCAAGAGATGGTCAAGGTGCAAGAGATGGTCAAGGTGCAAGACATGGTCAAAGTGTAAGAGATGGTCATGGTGTAAGCGATGGTCAAGGTGTAAGAGATGGTCAAGGTGCAAGAGATGGTCAAGGTGCAAGAGATGGTCAAAGTGTAAGCGATGGTCAAAGTGTAAGCGATGGTCGAGGTGTAAGAGATGGTCAAGGTGTAAGAGATGGCCAAAGTGTAAGAGATGGTCAAGGTGTAAGCGATGGTCGAGGTGTAAGCGATGGTCAAGGTGTAAGAGATGGTCAAGGTGCAAGTGATGGTCAAGGTGCAAGAGATGGTCAAGGTGTAAGAGATGGTCGAGGTGTAAGAGATGGTCAAGGTGCAAGAGATGGTCAAGGTGCAAGAGATGGTCAAGGTGCAAGAGATGGTCAAGGTGCAAGAGATGGTCAAGGTGTAAGAGATGGTCAAGGTGTAAGAGATGGTCAAGGTGTAAGAGATGGTCAAGGTGTAAGAGATGGTCAAGGTGCAAGAGATGGTCAAGGTGCAAGAGATGGTCAAGGTGCAAGAGATGGTCAAGGTGCAAGAGATGGTCAAGGTGCAAGAGATGGTCAAGGTGCAAGAGATGGTCAAGGTGTAAGAGATGGTCAAGGTGTAAGAGATGGTCAAGGTGCAAGAGATGGTCAAGGTGTAAGAGATGGTCGAGGTGTAAGAGATGGTCAAGGTGCAAGAGATGGTCAAGGTGCAAGAGATGGTCAAGGTGTAAGAGATGGTCGAGGTGTAAGAGATGGTCAAGGTGTAAGAGATAGTCAAGGTGCAAGAGATGGTCAAGGTGCAAGAGATGGTCAAGGTGCAAGAGATGGTCAAGGTGTAAGAGATGGTCAAGGTGTAAGAGATGGTCAAGGTGCAAGAGATGGTCAAGGTGCAAGAGATGGTCAAGGTGCAAGAGATGGTCAAGGTGCAAGAGATGGTCGAGGTGTAAGAGATGGTCAAGGTGTAAGAGATAGTCAAGGTGCAAGAGATGGTCAAGGTGCAAGAGATGGTCAAGGTGCAAGAGATGGTCAAGGTGCAAGACATGGTCAAGGTGCAAGAGATGGTCAAGGTGTAAGAGATGGTCGAGGTGTAAGAGATGGTCAAGGTGCAAGAGATGGTCAAGGTGCAAGAGATGGTCAAGGTGCAAGAGATGGTCAAGGTGCAAGAGATGGTCAAGGTGTAAGAGATGGTCAAGGTGTAAGAGATGGTCAAGGTGCAAGAGATGGTCAAGGTGCAAGAGATGGTCAAGGTGCAAGAGATGGTCAAGGTGCAAGAGATGGTCAAGGTGCAAGAGATGGTCAAGGTGCAAGAGATGGTCAAGGTGTAAGAGATGGTCAAGGTGTAAGAGATGGTCAAGGTGCAAGAGATGGTCAAGGTGTAAGAGATGGTCGAGGTGTAAGAGATGGTCAAGGTGCAAGAGATGGTCAAGGTGCAAGAGATGGTCAAGGTGTAAGAGATGGTCGAGGTGTAAGAGATGGTCAAGGTGTAAGAGATAGTCAAGGTGCAAGAGATGGTCAAGGTGCAAGAGATGGTCAAGGTGCAAGAGATGGTCAAGGTGTAAGAGATGGTCAAGGTGTAAGAGATGGTCAAGGTGCAAGAGATGGTCAAGGTGCAAGAGATGGTCAAGGTGCAAGAGATGGTCAAGGTGCAAGAGATGGTCGAGGTGTAAGAGATGGTCAAGGTGTAAGAGATAGTCAAGGTGCAAGAGATGGTCAAGGTGCAAGAGATGGTCAAGGTGTAAGAGATGGTCAAGGTGCAAGTGATGGTCAAGGTGCAAGAGATGGTCAAGGTGTAAGAGATGGTCGAGGTGTAAGAGATGGTCAAGGTGCAAGAGATGGTCAAGGTGCAAGAGATGGTCAAGGTGCAAGAGATGGTCAAGGTGCAAGAGATGGTCAAGGTGTAAGAGATGGTCAAGGTGTAAGAGATGGTCAAGGTGCAAGAGATGGTCAAGGTGCAAGAGATGGTCAAGGTGCAAGAGATGGTCAAGGTGCAAGAGATGGTCAAGGTGCAAGAGATGGTCAAGGTGCAAGAGATGGTCAAGGTGTAAGAGATGGTCAAGGTGTAAGAGATGGTCAAGGTGCAAGAGATGGTCAAGGTGTAAGAGATGGTCGAGGTGTAAGAGATGGTCAAGGTGCAAGAGATGGTCAAGGTGCAAGAGATGGTCAAGGTGTAAGAGATGGTCGAGGTGTAAGAGATGGTCAAGGTGTAAGAGATAGTCAAGGTGCAAGAGATGGTCAAGGTGCAAGAGATGGTCAAGGTGCAAGAGATGGTCAAGGTGTAAGAGATGGTCAAGGTGTAAGAGATGGTCAAGGTGCAAGAGATGGTCAAGGTGCAAGAGATGGTCAAGGTGCAAGAGATGGTCAAGGTGCAAGAGATGGTCGAGGTGTAAGAGATGGTCAAGGTGTAAGAGATGGTCAAGGTGCAAGAGATGGTCAAGGTGCAAGAGATGGTCAAGGTGCAAGAGATGGTCAAGGTGCAAGAGATGGTCAAGGTGCAAGAGATGGTCAAGGTGCAAGAGATGGTCAAGGTGTAAGAGATGGTCAAGGTGTAAGAGATGGTCAAGGTGCAAGAGATGGTCAAGGTGTAAGAGATGGTCGAGGTGTAAGAGATGGTCAAGGTGCAAGAGATGGTCAAGGTGCAAGAGATGGTCAAGGTGTAAGAGATGGTCGAGGTGTAAGAGATGGTCAAGGTGTAAGAGATAGTCAAGGTGCAAGAGATGGTCAAGGTGCAAGAGATGGTCAAGGTGTAAGAGATGGTCAAGGTGTAAGAGATGGTCAAGGTGCAAGAGATGGTCAAGGTGCAAGAGATGGTCAAGGTGCAAGAGATGGTCAAGGTGCAAGAGATGGTCGAGGTGTAAGAGATGGTCAAGGTGTAAGAGATAGTCAAGGTGCAAGAGATGGTCAAGGTGCAAGAGATGGTCAAGGTGCAAGAGATGGTCAAGGTGCAAGACATGGTCAAGGTGCAAGAGATGGTCAAGGTGTAAGAGATGGTCGAGGTGTAAGAGATGGTCAAGGTGCAAGAGATGGTCAAGGTGCAAGAGATGGTCAAGGTGCAAGAGATGGTCAAGGTGCAAGAGATGGTCAAGGTGTAAGAGATGGTCAAGGTGTAAGAGATGGTCAAGGTGCAAGAGATGGTCAAGGTGCAAGAGATGGTCAAGGTGCAAGAGATGGTCAAGGTGCAAGAGATGGTCAAGGTGCAAGAGATGGTCAAGGTGCAAGAGATGGTCAAGGTGCAAGAGATGGTCAAGGTGTAAGAGATGGTCAAGGTGCAAGAGATGGTCAAGGTGTAAGAGATGGTCGAGGTGTAAGAGATGGTCAAGGTGTAAGAGATGGTCAAGGTGCAAGAGATGGTCAAGGTGTAAGAGATGGTCGAGGTGTAAGAGATGGTCAAGGTGTAAGAGATAGTCAAGGTGCAAGAGATGGTCAAGGTGCAAGAGATGGTCAAGGTGCAAGAGATGGTCAAGGTGTAAGAGATGGTCAAGGTGTAAGAGATGGTCAAGGTGCAAGAGATGGTCAAGGTGCAAGAGATGGTCAAGGTGCAAGAGATGGTCAAGGTGCAAGAGATGGTCGAGGTGTAAGAGATGGTCAAGGTGTAAGAGATAGTCAAGGTGCAAGAGATGGTCAAGGTGCAAGAGATGGTCAAGGTGTAAGAGATGGTCAAGGTGCAAGTGATGGTCAAGGTGCAAGAGATGGTCAAGGTGTAAGAGATGGTCGAGGTGTAAGAGATGGTCAAGGTGCAAGAGATGGTCAAGGTGCAAGAGATGGTCAAGGTGCAAGAGATGGTCAAGGTGCAAGAGATGGTCAAGGTGTAAGAGATGGTCAAGGTGTAAGAGATGGTCAAGGTGCAAGAGATGGTCAAGGTGCAAGAGATGGTCAAGGTGCAAGAGATGGTCAAGGTGCAAGAGATGGTCAAGGTGCAAGAGATGGTCAAGGTGCAAGAGATGGTCAAGGTGTAAGAGATGGTCAAGGTGTAAGAGATGGTCAAGGTGCAAGAGATGGTCAAGGTGTAAGAGATGGTCGAGGTGTAAGAGATGGTCAAGGTGCAAGAGATGGTCAAGGTGCAAGAGATGGTCAAGGTGTAAGAGATGGTCGAGGTGTAAGAGATGGTCAAGGTGTAAGAGATAGTCAAGGTGCAAGAGATGGTCAAGGTGCAAGAGATGGTCAAGGTGCAAGAGATGGTCAAGGTGTAAGAGATGGTCAAGGTGTAAGAGATGGTCAAGGTGCAAGAGATGGTCAAGGTGCAAGAGATGGTCAAGGTGCAAGAGATGGTCAAGGTGCAAGAGATGGTCGAGGTGTAAGAGATGGTCAAGGTGTAAGAGATAGTCAAGGTGCAAGAGATGGTCAAGGTGCAAGAGATGGTCAAGGTGCAAGAGATGGTCAAGGTGCAAGACATGGTCAAAGTGTAAGCGATGGTCAAGGTGTAAGAGATGGTCAAGGTGCAAGAGATGGTCAAGGTTTAAGAGATGGCCAAAGTGTAAGAGATGGTCAAGGTGCAAGAGATGGTCAAAGTGTAAGAGATGGTCAAGGTGCAAGAGATGGTCAAAGTGTAAGAGATGGTCAAGGTGTAAGAGATGGCCAAAGTGTAAGAGATGGTCAAGGTGTAAGCGTTCTTGCAGTTAAAAAAACTGAGTTCAGAATTTAATTATCTGTTTGCTAGCCAGCTGTCCAACGTCATGACGTTAATTAGAAAGTTTGACTAAGTCTTTTAACTTCAATAAGAAAGAAAAATAAACTCAAACTATTAAACTAACGTGACCTTTGTCCTTGCTTTTAAAACTAACATACTTTTTTGTTGTAATAATAGGTCGATCAATCCGACACTAATGAAATGACCTCTGTTGACCTCATTTTCACTCTATTCATGATGAAAACCTCGCGTGCAATCTCCTCGGAGAGACCAAATAAATTTCCGTTTTAATACTGGGAGATGTCATTGAACTTTTTTTATTTTTGATTTTTACTTTTTTCACTTTTTGGTATTATTATTGGTGATTTTATTATCTGATATTGTGGAGAAAATTTTGGGATTTCAAACATGTTATCTAGATCTCGTGATGTCACATTGAGGTTTTAGCAAGGGCTGCTGCTTTTTTTGTTTTTACCTTTTAAGACCTTGTGATATCTTATAGAGACTCGGTCAAGGGGTTCTGATTTTGTACTTGCTAGATCTCATAATGTCTCGTTTAAGCCTGTACAAACGGTGTTAGTTTTGTACCTGTTAGATCTGGTGATGTCTCGTTGATGCTTGAGCGAGGGTTGCTGATTTTATACCTGTTAGATCTGGTGATGTCTCGTTGATGCTTGAGCGAGGGTTGCTGATTTTATACCTATTAGATCTGGTGATGTCTCGTTGATGCTTGAGCGAGGGTTGCTGATCTTATACCTGTTAGATCTCGTGATGTCTCGTTGAGGTTTGGGCAAGGAGTAGCAATTTTGTACGTGTACGACAACGGGTTTGTTATGAAAGTGCCCTACGAATATTCACTGGTTGTGAAGTTAGATTTACCCATTCTTCTCCATTCTAGTTTTAACCATTACAACCATTGATACTAAGCTATGTTGCAAGATGTTTAAGTTTTATTGGGGAGAAAAACAGTGAGCAGTGAAATTGTTAGGCCTATACTTTATTATACGTCTAACGTTAGGTGTGTATACGATTGAATGAGAACAGTAAATTTATACGGATTTGTTATCGAAGAATGAAATGTGTACAAGATTAACCCATTAGGCCTAAAAGTCTCCGTGACAGAAGATGTGAATCTTATCTATAACTGTGTCAGTGGGGCTTTGCAGTCTAGAGTTAAAGTCATTTATGAAAAAAAACATGTAAATACATTTAACCAAAGACTTACGATTCTGAGGTCATAAGATTTAAGAACAGAAGAGATAGTGACTATCTAAAGAGCAGTTGTTTGTTTCGGTGCACAGAATTCAAACACGACAGAGGCACGAGAAACTATAATGAATACCAAGAAAAATATAAAAATACTTTTTAAAAAGAAGTATCTAAGGGGAATAACTCCACGTGTTCGACTATATATCTCTATAACTTTGAAACTATTTCCTTTTTTCGATATCAAAATAATTAGTCACCAAAAATAAATTGGTTGGTGTTTTTTTCTATCCATTTATATATTGTCTTTGTCATTGAATAATTGTGCAAAGTTTCAACTTGATCCGACAATGGGTGTGGGAGAAATAACATGTTCAAACTTTTTTACCAGACAAGAGTTATACAAGCTTTGTAAAAACATGGTAGGAGAATCAGCCAAGGTAAACGTTGGCATTGAGCTCCAGGGTAACAACCAGAGTATAATCTTCCTGTTCTAAATGATAAACCTTGTCTAAGCAAGGCTAGGGAGGTAGAATAAAGAAGTAAGGCTACTTGTTGTTAGGTCTTATGTCTATGTTAGGGATAGGTAAACAAGCAAAATAAAAAATAAAATAAAAAAACAACAAAAGCTTATTTAAAGGAGAAGAACTCCATCCTTAGAACTATATATATGCCAAAAATGTACAAGTTATTTCCCTTATTCGATGTCAAACAAAATAACTAATTACCAATAATTAATTAACTAATTGGGTATTTTTGTTTATTGATTCATGTTTTGTTAGGTACAATAAGCAATTTTTTAAAGTATCAACTGCATCGGGAGAAATTAATAACAATTTAAGGAGACTAAACCCAACAAATTTAGCCATATCTGTGAATACTGAAGTATTTGTTTCCATAGTTGCTATTAAACAAAATATTGAATTACCAGTAATTAATAGTCTAATTGGTTACTTTTCTTTATTGATTAATGTCTGAACTATGTCAATGAATAATTGTGCGAAGTTTCAGCTTGAACCGAAAATGGGTGTGGGAGAAATAACGTGTGCACACATTTTACCAGACAGACAAACAGGCAGGCTGACAGACAGGCACAGTGAGTTGATATTAGCTTTGTAAAAAAAAAAAAAAAACAACAACTCTGTATTGCAAAGTGAATGTTGGGAGAGGATGGGTTGATGTTTCCAATAAAATATTCATGTCATACTGGCAAGTGGAAAACAATACACACAGCTAAGCACTGGTAGCCAGATTTTTTTATGCCGCCTTTTTTTTTTTTTTTTTTTGGACCAACGCTAATCAGACGCCATTTGGCTTGCTGGGCGAAATACAAGAAAGAGATGGGTTTTAGAACCCAGCGTATCCCAACCCAGGCTGTTTTCCCAAATTGACCGTTTTAAAGATAAAGATTTTCTATATGACTTGTATTGTAATATAGTCTTAAGGAATTTCATGAGCAAATGTGATCGTTTTAAAAATGGTTGTAGTAGTTGGACAATAAATTTGTAAAAAATTCTTTTTACGTATTTGTATTTCTTGTTAGTGCCGATATTCGCGTGTTCATTTCACTGACTATTTCATAAGTTGTGGCAACTCAAAAATTAAAAATTTTGACTGGAGATCGTTGAGAACAAGAAAAAAAAAAGGCGATGCTGAGAATTTAATGAAGAAGGCGACCCTCAAGTCATTGATCTACAATCTACGAGAGGAATGAGATTCCGGCTTAATGAGACAGCGGCGTATCTAGGGTGGAGAGAGGAGGGTGGAATTTGAAAATTCCCCCCCCCCGAGCTCCCACTTAAGAAAGGTCTCAAATGATTGTTTTTTTACATTAAATATTAAATATTAAGCAAAATCCAGGGGGCCCCCAAAGAGGTCAAGCCCCCCCGGGCCCCCAAATGATGGAAAATTCCTAACTACGCCCCTGCTTTATGAGCTACCGCCAAATAAATTTTGTGTTGACATGGATAGTACTTAGCGAGATATGATCACAGTGTTTACACAGATACGGAAGATCTTTTGACCAGAAAATATGACAAAGTTTATTTCGCATATGTTGACAGTGTCGCATGTGTCTGATTATCTATAATGTAAAGAGCAAAGTAAGGCGTATGTATGTATGCATGTATGCGTAGTGCATACATGTCATCATACAGGTCGAGAATTTTTGGTTTCCCAGACCTGTCGAGACGGAGATCAGCAAGTTTGGGCAGTCAAACAGAATATGAGACACTGTTTTTTCTTCTTCTCCACAGCGGGGGCACCGTGAATCAAAATTTGGCCATAGCCGTGCTCAGGCCTGGACAGCTTCGACCACGGGGAAGTGCGGTCAGGGCGCCTCATGCGCTCTCAGACTCCTCGGGTTTTTTTTTTTTAACTTGTCCCATCAGTCTTGATAAACCTGAGCATACATGTTCCTTGGATTATGACGGAGACCTTAGCGTACAACCACGGGCCCTAAAAATAGACAATAATTACCTACCTGTATCTCTATTTAATAACCAAACATTTTAACAAATCGGGTAAACCCGTTTTCACAATATTTTAGATTTGATATGAATATGTCGGCTGAACGGGTAAACCCATTTTCATACTCTACTTTTATTTTCGTGGCAAAATAAAACAAAATGTGAAGGGAACAAACATTCCCTTTAACATTTTAACCTTAACGCTTTGGGGAAAAAAACTGTCAGTAGGTGTTTTCCCTGGAAAGATAACTCCCATCAATGACATGTCAGTCCATTCGATGACACGTCACACACTTCAAAGACACGTCAAACACTTCAAAGACACGACCCACACTTCAATGACATGTCACTTCAAACGACATTAATATGTCTACGTCACATGACTCTCCACTTAATCATTGAAATTCCTTCTGAATTTGTTTCTATACAGTAAAGATACACGAAGACACTGTAACGATATCCTACTGTATATTTCAAAGCTAGTATCCTATACCTAAAATTACTATATGCCCTAATAGTTCAGTAAAGTGCAATGAAGTTTCTATTTTTCACGTTTTATCTAGTATATATCCCTTGCTTAGGGAAATCATTAATCTAACAATAAAGTGTTAGAGTTACCTTCTTCCTGGGTATCAAGTTTCGCTTAATTATAAATTAAATACGTTTATTAATATAAAAACATAAAGCTACTGTGTAAATATACAGGTTGGATTAAAGCTTCCTTCGCAAGAAAGCATTAGCGTAGATAAACACAAGCAGTAGAATGTCAGTTTATCACGCGCCAGTCGGTGAATTCTTTTGATCTTGGGGCGTATTGATTTCACCTGTTCATAAAAATAGTTCCTGATCAACAAGATGACCTACCTCAGAAGGAAGAGAAACTATTGATTGATCTCATTTCCTCTTGTAAATCCAACTGATAATGTCATCTATTGATTTGTCCACGTTGTTTTAGTTTTAATACTAACAATTTCAACTGCCGTTGTTATTTTCCCGCCAAGCTGTCTTTTAATTGTGGGCTTTGCAGAAAGTTCGGCCATCTAGAACAGCGTGTCTTCCATTTAGCCAGCAGAAACCATTCCAGAGTATGTAATGTTGTATATTGTTTTTAAAAGTAGTTAGAGAAGTGGCCACTTGGTCGTGTGGTATGGCGCTGGGCTGTCGTTCAGTCGTCTCGATGATTCCAGGTTCAAACCCTGTCCGTTACCATCCACTGTCGTCTTGCTGGAGGTTTGAGACTAGGAAGTAAACTAGCTTCAATTCTGAAAGAGCATCCAAAACATGAAAAACATCCAAAATATAAAAAAAAACATCCAAAATATGAAAAAACATCCAAAATATGAAAAAAAATCCAAAATATGAAAAAACATCCAAAATATGAAAAAACATCCAAAACATGTGAAGCAAACACACATAGAAACACATCACGTGGGTTATGTCATTAAAATAACAAAAGGAACGACTTTGCTGCATGTGTTAAAACGGATCATCACTTAGGACGCTTTGGCATATTAATGATAATTGATCTATTAAATTGGTGAACTATCAATTTTTCGATTAGTTGACTATTTACAAGAAATACTATATAGTATATAGCTTAGGTCTAGCATTAAAATACTGTTGTGGAATATTATTCGCCATTTTTTTTAAAATCTGAATCCAGTTAATGTATAATATTCAAATAATCGAATAAATGTTTTCCTCGGTTTTGTAGTCAGACTTTAGAGGCTTTATAATTGTGTAAGCTTCTTTCTTTGAGACCATCTCTCTCCCCACCCCCTCTCTCTCTCTCTCTCTATATATATATATATATATATGAGCATGTTTAGAAACAATAAGCAAAATACTATACACAAAATACAAACGCTGATAAAGACACCCAAAACTTTCTACAACCACACGTTTCTCACACACATGCATACACTTCTTGCTTCTATCAATGTCCTTTGATACACATTTCCACATCTCTTTCTCTCTCCTGAAAAAAAAAAAAAAAGCCATTGTCCGTAACTTGTGAACAAAGCGCTAAAACCATTTATTATTCATTTATTGCCCTGCTTGTTGCTAGAGCACATCCGTGTTGAGCCGATGCCTCAATGGCGTCATTATGGCGAGAGAAAAAAAAAGGGCGATATAGTGAAATCCAGCAGATCCACGTGTACAGGTACAATCTCTGCCCCGTTCTTCGCAGACTGCGGATCAGTGATGTCCAACTTACTGACCTAAGGCTATACGTCCCCTAGACACTTTTGCCCATAATGTATAATAAAGCCTCAGATGGATTTTTTTTTTCATTGGGCTAGACGATTTAATTTTGTGTTGATGTGTACCGTGACACCACTCCACTCTTTTCAATGACAACCTATTCTTAGCGGCGGAATATCAAGAAAGAGGGGTTGTTCCTTGCAATCGCTTTTTCCAAACATTTTTTCTTTGGACTCCTTCCACTGACCATGCAGCAAACTAATGGAACACCAACTCTAAAATGGACAAGTTGTGGAGAAACTACAACAGAAGGTCACAAGATTTGGTACAGGGGATAAAAAGAACCGTTTTTTATATCTAGAAACGAGAAAGTTAAATGTATTTTAAGTTTCTGTTTTATAATCATATAATAGAATGGAAATGTCTTCGATTTGCGACCTCCATATTTTTCCATATGTGATGTAGACAAAGCCGTTGTTTGCCGGGATCTATTTAAGTTTTCTTCTCGTCGTCTGCGCCTGTCTACTACAAAGGTTTTCCTTGGACTCCAGATGTGTGTCTCGCAGTCTTCTTGACAGCTCTCCAACCTTCCTTTCTGAGGCCATCTGGTGCAAGCTGTTTCCCTCTATGCCAGTGAGGGCAAAATGGTGCCAGAGTTGATCTTTATAGTGCTTTCGAGGGACACCTATGTTACGCGGTCCTTCTTTGACCTTGTCAAATAAGATCGCCTTTGGAATGCTGTCGTCCCCTTGCGGGATAAGTGTTCAACCCATCGCAGCTGTTGAATTGGTAAGTAGTGCTTCTATACTGTCCACATCGTTCTCCAGCAGAACATGGTTATTTTTAGTGCACTTTTGTCAGCGCATGTCCATCATGAAGCGAAGGCACTTATGACTGAAGCGCTCGAGGAGCCTTAAATTTCCTTGAGGGCAAAAGTCTCTTGTCTTTTATCTGGGCGGAACACAGCAAAAGTCTCTTGTCTTCTATCTGGGCGGAACACTGGAAAAGTCTCTTGTCTTATATCTGGGCGGAACACAGCAAAAGTCTCTTGTCTTATGCTCGTTCTAATGTTTCTACCGTTTAGCACCGTTGCGACTGGTGCGCAACTAGTGGGTGTCGTTAGTGCTGCGCGGCACAAACAGAGTGACAATAATAGGAATGTGTCTGTTTATGCCTATCTTAAGGTTCACGCCCTTTAACCTTGACGAGATCCCAGTCATCGCTGTAACGGCATTGTCAGCTTAGATTACGTCATATGCCGTGTCTACAACACAGCGTCACCATTGCCAATTTCAAGAAAGTTAAGAAACAAAAAGCGTGGACAGGGATCTAGTCGGGAGTTATTTCCCATGAGAAGTAAGCACATCTGGCCAAGGGAGACGATTGCGAAATAGCCAAAAAAACATAACTAGTTAATGGATAGCGTGATAGCACACAAACACACACACACACACGCACGCACTCACGCACAATGTGATAGTCTAAGATGTCCGAACTCACATCTATCTATTTCAACACAATAAATTGTTACAGGAATGAGTTTGACATACATTATAAGTGTCAGGGCTCTAGCCGTCGCATACAGTTACCTCCCCGTACCACAATGCTTCGCCAATGCTCAAGGGCATTAACCTTTTATCTTATTTTTCAAGCTTTTATTTAACTTTAATGTACTTTCTTTGTTTGATGGCCAATTTCTATCTTGCAAGTGATTTTAACTTAATTCGACGTAACTGATTCGTGTTCTAGAGGCTAAGTACGCTTTAACTTGGCTTGGCTATGAAGGGGGCTTAAGATTCGACAACTCGGGCAGAGTTGTGTTTACTGAGCGCCTAAAGGCAGCACGGAAATTCTCTTCTCCCAGATACCCCCTCCACCACCGGTCCACAAATGAGATTTGACCATAGCACTCTAAGCATGCTTTAACCATGAAAGTAGCGCTATATAAATATAAGCTATAATTTATTTTATGTTTTTAACGGCCCCCAAAAGGGGAATAGACCCCATTAGTTTTATGTGGTCTCTCCGTCCGTCCGTCCCGTTTAGATCTCGTAAACTAGAAAAGATATTGAAAATCCGACATCATAATATTTTAGACTATGCAACGGCTACTTTTTCTTTTAAGAAAGCGAAAATTTTAATTTTTAAAATCAATTATGTAAGCAGTTATTTCTTAAAACTACACCCTTTTTACAACTATTCACCATTAATAGTAACTTACACGTGTGGCTATTTGTCATATCAACAATATAGAGAGTACACTTTCAAATTTTTTGTTAAAAAGAATTATTAATATTTGTCATACTAACTAATAAATTTATAAAAACAAATGTTTACTTTTATCTCTAAATAGACAAAAAATCTATTTTGTATGCATATAAGTGTAAGTGGAATATTATTTAAAACAACAATTAGTAAATAGTTTTGCATATTAACGCGTGAACTGCAAAGACACCACATATATAAGATACCGAATGAAAGGAAGGGGACATTTTTTGTTTTGTTTCTGAGGCTTTCAATAAGAGATTGACCCCTTATTGGCCTCCTTCAGTCGTATATCATCTTGAACACTTTTTCATATGGCTAGAAATTCCTATTTTTTTAGAGACACTCCCGTCCAAATATATTGCGACAAAGTGGCTTTCGCTTTAGTGATATAGGAGCCGGCCATTTTACGTATGGCACGCTTTTCTTCAAGAGTTGAGGCCCATGTTTTCTCGCTGTCCATAGCTTTCTTGGTCACTGTCTCTCTCTAACTAGTGCGGTCTAGGGCTATGTCTTCCCAGTTGTCAGTATCAATGTTCACTGATTTTAAATCCCGTTTTATCACATTCGTTTTCTTCGTACTAATGGTTAGGCCATACTCTTTACAAGCCTGAGAGAAGAGGGACATTAGTGACTGAAGCTCCTCTTGTAAGTGTGCCACTATCGCTGCGTCGTCCGCGAATAGCATATCTCTCACGAGTGTGGGTTTTGATTTTAGTTTTGGCCCTCAGTCTAGCAATATTTAGAAGTACTATGCTACATTAATTAAAGAGGAACATTCCTAGGAGGTACTATGCTTCATTATTTAAAGATCACTTTGAAATCATGTGACCCGGAAGTGAGAAAGTTGTCTAGTACACTTTCGTGCTAAAAGTCTGGCGGCTTGAACCAGGTCTGTTGTGATCCTGGTCGTTGATACCAAGAAGAAAGAGAAGACGACAGCCTAAACAAAAGCTAAAAGCTAGCCTCGAGTTGGGAAAGTAGATAATGAGGGGCCAATTACTGGCGCTCCTTAAGGGTAGCGTCGTGGCGAGGAAGAACCAGGAGAATTGATTTTCTGTGTGTTAAGGAAACCTAATCCCAGATTGTCTCTAAAAAGGGTTCGGTTCTTGCCTTTGTGAGAAGACATCAACAAAATGTCGATCAAATGTTACTGTATCATGAATGGACAAGCAGAGAATGTAACATTTTTTGATGTACCCAGTACACCCATTTTATTTGAGGGGAGGGGGTGTTGAAGCTTAAATTGTACTCTTACGTATTAAAATGATTCTAGAGTTAAAGTTTTGCATCTAATCGTCTTTATTGCGAACTGGTCTCTAATCGAAGACCTGGTCAAGGAAATATGCGCCGAGCATTATAACAAAAAGACACTATGGTGAGGTGGCATGAACGTAGACCTATCTGTTCTAATCAATCATTTGTTTTTATTTTTAGAAAGCTTATATCAACTCACTCTGTCTGTCTGTCTGTCTGGTGCAAATCTTGTACACGTAATTTCTTCCACTTTCCTTTCTCGAATCAAGTTGCAATTTGCAACTTTGTTGTCAATGACAACACACAAATCATATTTAAAAATTACCAATTAGATAATCAATTTGCGGTTATTAATAAATTGTGTTTTATCTATAAAAAGAAAGATACATTTAAAAGATTTTTAATAGTAATTGTGCGTTTTTTTCCCTAATAAATTCTTGGTTTTTCAAAATGATTTTTATACTTGTTCGTAAAAATGTAAACGCTTGATTCGTTTCTCGTGTTAAGATTATGTTCATACATTCTGCAAATACTGATGACATTTATTTTTTATGTCTTTTCAATATTAACCTGATTTCTAATTTCTTGAATATTTAATGATTATTTTAATGATGTACCGATGTGTGAATAAAGGATTCAATTAATTTCAAAGTGTTTTTAAATTATTTTTTAATATTTTGACACAATATTATGATATTTTTTATAGGTTTAGAGACATAATCTATTAAATATATTTAAATACATTGTTCAAATATCAAAAAGGTTTAAATTGAACAAAATAATAATAATAAGTGGACATGTGAGACCTACTATCCCATGTCACCTATCTAGATTTTAATCAAATAATATCAAACAGCAAACGACGTCATTATTTTAAGATGTTCCTTGGTATTCTTAATTTTTTACACACTTGAAATTACAAAATTTGTTGACGTTTTAAAACGTCCCATTTAATCAAATACAATTTTCAAATAGTCGAAAATGCACTAATTTTTTTAAAGTACTGATACAATTTTAAAACATATCTTCAATGGACTCACAGGCGCTACGAAAGTATCTGATCTTATAATCTTCTGCTAAACAGGCCAATTCATTTAAATTACCACTCTGGCTTCAGGTAGTCGTGGCGCATGGGGTTCAGATGATCACCGATCTAAAAAGTGCAACTAATGTGACATTGTCTCAACTCTAAAAGAAACCAAAAAACCTGAATGGAAACATAAGAAATATATGTTGGCGGATTGACAATGCTCTGAAGTTGTAGCTTGTCAGCCTGGGGTCTGTCAGTTAGTTTACAATGAAGTATACGAAACCATCTTCTACGTATTAATTAATGCTTATTATCTTTTATTAATTGGAACGCACTCCTCATTGATCTCAGGCAGACAACAAGCTACACTACTTTCAAGAAGAACATTAAGACCTATCTGTTTAAAACTTTTTTAGATTAGTTTGTCATTTTAGCTCTTGTGTTTATGTTTGTAATGTTATCACAGCGCCTTAAGCATTCACTTTGTTTGTTAACAACGCTTTATAAATAAGATTATAAAATTATTAGTATATAATAATTATTTTTTAAATTAATCGTATCATTCTTCTCTTCTCCCGTATGTCCTCAGTGAAAAAGAGAAGTGTGGACTCAGCATCTAGCAAGGTATGTTAAGTGCATACAGCATATATTGTTCTTTTTTTGTTTAAATTACTAGACAAGTAGCCCGGCTTTCTTACGGTTACAAATATATATTGTATAAAAAAGCTGTCACACTCTCACTTTCAGATACAAACACACTTACAAGCACTTTTGATGTTTAAAAAAAATCTAAACAAAATCACATTAAAATAAATTAAGCTAAAAAATGTAGTTTCACCAAAGGAAAATATTGTAAGTATAAATGTGGGAGAGTTCCAAAATTACATTTGCAAATACACTTATCCTGTGGCTCATTGGATTACATATGAAGCTTTTTCAACAAAGAGATATGTTTATATTTAATTGTATAACATATTTAAATAAAAATTTTGTATTGGGTCGAGTTAATCCCATGCGATCTTTGAACTCTGCAGGGTCAAGAGCAGGAGGAAGATCTTCGTGACCTTCTCAACTTAGTCAGTAAGTAACAGTGTGTATATATGTGATATATGTGCTGTTATATATGTGTGTGTATGTATGTAAACTCATGTAAGTGTGTTCGTATTCGAGACTCCAAGTCAAAGACGCAGCTCATTAATAATGTTTCTACCTTGAAACACTCAACCGAAGAGGCTATCTTGACTTCTGCATGGTAGCGTAGTGCGCTGTATGCACTCTCGTCCCGATGGTCTGGATTCGATCCGAGGTCTGACTACAAAGACATAAAACAATGAATCATGATTTACAAATTTTAAAAAAAAATACAACCAAATATAATACTCAGAAAGACACGAACATAAAGGCACGTTGGCTTATTCCATATTCTAGGACAAATTGTTCTAAGTTCTCTTTCTTCCCTAGTGCCGTGAGAGCATGGAACACGATGCGTAAATCAGCCAGGATAACCGATGACTAAAAATGTAAGTCTCTAAACATACATGACTAGATTGATACATGGATACGCGTAGAACATAATTATCTTCTTTGAAATAACGTTTTTTAAATTTATAAGATAATAAGACAAGAGAAAGAAAAGAGAAATAGTTCTAAAAGAAACATGCTTAAGAGGAGTAGAAGTAGCGCAGTGGCGTAGCTAGGAATTTACCATCATTGGGGGCGGGGGGATAAACCGCATTAGGGGCCCCTGCATTTTGCGTAATATTTAATATTTAATGTAAAAAAAAAACACTCATTGGGGGGCCCGGGGGATTTTCAAATTCTTCTCTCCTCACCAGCCCTATCTACGTCTCTGACGTAATAAATCAGAGTCCAGGAATAACATCTCTAGCGACTGCGTTCTTCTATCCGAGCTTTACATTTCTCTTTAGGTTTCAAATTTAAATAACAACATAGGAAATCGACCCAAAAAATGCTTTTTCTTTTTTCTTTTTGTTTATTGTTTATTTTTCGTCAGATCGCCCAGCAAACATAGGAGCCGAAAAGGAAAATTAATTATATAGATGTCCCCCCCCCCCCCCAAACAAAAATGAGTTCATATCATTGAATCAACGTCAGAGCCGCATTTAACTGGCAGGGCGCAGTGTGCTTAAAATAAAATTCGCCCACGCTTTAACATACATCAAAGCCAAGCTTCATTCTATTGGCTTTTCACATCAGATTCCCAGTAGATCGATGGGCACCGGTGTGTGAGACAGATCACACTAGAACAAATGTACGACCGATGTAATTCTGCACCATTTAGTCCTCAGGCGTGTTCACTTTGAATGCTCACGCAAATTTAAATGGAGTTTTATTGCGTATGGAAGATGTTTTAGACCTCAATATTAAACTTAAAATCTAATTTGAAAATGTAACTATCAAAAACTTTTGAATCTCTGATAGCTACAGAGTAAAGTTAACAAATTATATGTTGCTGTGCAGAATAAAAAAAATATTACATAAAATATAGTTATTGATTTTGTTGATTGAAATTGGAGTCATTAATAGCTTTAAAATCCGTTTTAACAAAGATGCAAGTTTAGTTATAATGCAGTGTGACTTAAAGTACCTAATATATAATTTAATTTTATTAAAATTATAGTTTCTTTAATTTAAAAAAATCTTATCTTAATCTGAATTTAAAAAGTCACGCAAATATCATAATTAGTTCACTCGATTGCTCTCCCTTGCTTCTTCCGACAGGAAAACTACATGATTTTTTTAGATTCATATCGGAGACGATGGCTTAAGAGAGCCGATTGTAACATAGTCCTAACAAAGGCTTCCCGTCAGAAACACACCTTTGTAGAGTGTCCAAAAAGAGTTGAGCTTAATTCCTATCAAAACTCTGCCCTGAGGTTACACCCATCATACCAACAAGAAGATCATTTTATCGCATTGTGGGGTTACGACTCCAAGTGCCAAGGGGTCCAGGGCTCGAATCTCGGTGAAGACCGTGATTTTTTATTTCGGGATTTTAAGTGCGCCCTTGAGTCCACCCCAACCCGAATAGGTACCTGACACTAGTTGGTAAAAGAAAAGTGGTAGGTCGTTGCTCTGGCCACATGACACTATCGTTAACCGTCGGCCCAGAGAAACAGATGACCTTAACATCATACGACTTATAGATCACAAGGTCTGAGAGGAGGCATACAGAACAAGAGATGTTGGTTAGTGTAGCGCAGTGATGCCCAAAATACGGCCCGCGGGCCAGATCCGACCCGAGACGTGGTTCCATCCGACCCGACGAACCGTCGACGCAAAAGTGTAGAAAATTCCCTCCCTCCAAAAAAAAAAAAAGATGGATTGGTATTATGAGTTTTAACATGTGTACGTTTATGCAATGGGGAAGCCGAAGAAACTACAAATGGACCGTGAATGTATATAGAATCTAACAGGAAATGTGAACTATCTTTATTTTTTTTGTGAAACATGATGATAATCCAAAATATTTGATTTGTAAAGAAAGTGTGGCTGATTTTTTAAAAAAATTAAAAAAAAACATAAACGGCATTGTAAAAAAATCTGACGCCATTCTTGCTCTGAGCCGTGAATAAAAGATTGTTATACCACGCCTAGCAATCGGAGGATCGATGGAAATATTTACCAAAGAGAGACAAGAAAATAAGTCGGTGGTAAAATAGCTACCAGTGATAAGTGATATTCACATTTTAAGCAGACACGTGAAGCCATTTTCCGTCGCGTAAAAACTAAGATCAACTTTAAATGTCCCATTAAGAGAGCCACAGGCCTCTAATAAACTTGTTTCAGGTCAATTTCATTTTGTTGTTGTACCTTTTCGGTCATATGGCCCGCGACAATGTCGGAAATAAAAATGGCCCGCCGGTCGAATTAGGTTGGGCATCACTGGTGTAGCGGATAATTAGAGATAAAGGGAGAGAATCTTTATTAATACTCCATAACAAATTATATAACAATATTTTCATTTGTATTTTAAAAAATAGTAATAAGCAACTATGATTATATTTGAACGACATTAGAGTACAATACAATTTTGATGGCAAAAAAAAAGGATATTTTTAGATGCAAGGGAGAATCAGTTAATATTAATGTCAACATCACGATTACGCAACCCTTAATTCACGACACTATACTAAGAATAGAACACTTGGTAGACAAGGGACTGTATTAACGTGAATACGGAATTACCTTCCCTTTGACTGTAATGCTCTTTTTTTTTAATCTCTTAAGCTCGTTGTAAATATTTGAATTTTCAACTCAGGACACTCTGATGTGTACATATTTAATTGTAGAGAATTAACGTGACTGGTGTTTCTAACAAATGACGCAATGAATCGTGCATGGTCTAATGCGGGTCATCGTGACAAAGACATCAAGATATTGTTTTCGTTACCAATGATTACTTTATCTGAAAAAAAAAAAAAAAATAAAGTGGAAATTGGAAATCATAAAAACATAGGAGAGGCTACCAAAACAAATATTATTACCAATTTTATGTTAGAAACGAATACGTATTATCCCTCATAATTATCATTACTATTATCATTGTCATAAATGTCTCTTTTGATTATCTTATATACTCGCTTCATGGCAATAGTAATATATTGTATTTTCTGATGTAGCTGCTGATTCCCCTCCAATTGTCCCATAGTCTGTTGGACGGTTGGGGCATCACAGAAGATCTATTGACCGTCTTTCTCTATTCCTCTCGTTCTAAAATTTCTCTCAATGGCAGGCTTCTACATTCTTTGACGTTGTCTTATCAATTCTTCTTTTTCCTGGTACTGTTCCCTGAAGGAAAGTTTTTTTTGCAAGCCTCTGAGAACCTTGTGATATGGCCATAGAGTTTTAGCAATTGCGTTGTTTGTTTTTTTTAATCGGTCAACGTGTGTTCCCGAGCGCTGAACTAAATCCTTTTTTCTAGTCTCTTTCAAGGTTTAAACTTTTGTAATATCTGGGTTTGTACTTTCTGTGGTTTGATTTTTTTTAAAAACTTAACTCCATTGACATTTGTCTCATTTTAAACAAGAGAAAAGAAAAGAACAAAAAAAACCAAGAATGTGTTTATTTAATCATTGTCCTGAATCCTGGTGACATTTCGAAAATTTTCCTGACTCTGCAATTAGATTGAAAATATGTGTCCCTATATAGAAACGTAATTTACGTCTTGACATCTTCGACGGCATAATGAGATTACGAATATAAAAGCGATGCGATATCGATACCTGTTTGGTGATATTGAATTCTAAAAGAGTAATGCTAAAGCGATACTTTACTTTGTCTTCAAATAACGATATGTAAAATACCATGCGGTATTTAGGACAGATGATGTTAAGGTATTCTGTTTCTTTGGCCAACGGTTGACGAGCAGGGTGTCATGTCGCCGGCACAACGACCAACCGCCTTCGCTTTCCCCAACTAAAGTCAGGTACCCATTAGAGTTGGGTGGACTCTGGGGCGCCCAGCGCTTAATCACTCGGCCACGACCCCCCCCCCCCCCTTTTCCGAATTCCAAAAATCTGTCGTATGCAAAGTTATTTAGAAATAGTCTGTTCTGCAGCGTTAACAGGGTCGATAGATAGCAATGCTCAAGTTGTCTCCTTTTGCCGTTGTCCTTTGAAAATTGTCACAAGTTAGCGAAACACTGCTTTAAGCCATAAAATATGGTAAAAGAAAAGAAAACAAACAACGAATTGAGCCTTCAATTTTGATTACGCAGTGCTGACAAGCACAAAAATAATTATAAGTTTGCATAATACTTCGCTACTCAATATTTCCATATTCGTAATGTTCGATACTGGATACACCAAAAAGCTTGCAATTTATTGTTTTGCCTCTATGTGTATGTAAATCGCTGTTACTAGGAAGGATGTTCGTGTATAAACAATACAAAAAAAACATCGCAAAACATCAGGTCAAATATTATGGAGGTATTTTGGAGTTTGCATTGTTTATGCTTGTAAGAGATCATACATTTGGGTCAAACAGACACACAAACTTTGACATTTACAAGAAAAAAAGTAAAAACAAAAATAAAAATAAAAACTTTTTTTTTTTTCCGCATCGCTAAACACATCGGACAGTGAGGGAGATAATTGCATTGGCACTCGAGCGCATCAGCCTGTGTGTGGGATAGTGCGTGTGTGTGTTGATGTGTTTGGCGGACATTGTGTGTGTGTGTACGTGTGTGTGCGCGCGTATTTTTTTTGTGTACAATGTTGTTGTTTTTGTCACCGCTCTATTTGATTCAACAAAACCATTAGCACTTTGAACATCTTTGTACAACAAACGAACAATTGAAACATGAACTATTCGGCATGAATGCAATGCTAGAATACAATATATTCATTTATTTCGTATTCTTCAATTTGATACTTGTTTCGGTCGGGTTTTTATTTTCAAACAACTAAATGTGAAATACATTTTTTTTTTGGTCAGTGGTGGCTGAGCGGTAAAGAACTTGGCTTCCGAACCGGGGGGTTTCGGGTTCAAATCCTGGTGGCGATTTGGATTTTAAATTTCGGTATCTTTGGGTGCCTCTGAATCCACCCAGCTCTAATGGATACCTGAAATTAGTTGGAGGAAAAGAAAAGGCGTTTGGTCGTCGTGCTGTCCACAAAACTCCCTCAATAGCCGTGGGCCACAAGGTCTGAAAGGGGAACTCTACTTTTATTTTTATAATGAAAATTATGCATGGATATGATTTATATATGCCAGTGAACTTGCGTAAGGATGACATTTGGTAAGGCAATGAGAATCGGGTTCCGTCAGTGAAATCTCTTTAGTTTTACAAAGCTTTTATCAACTCCCTTAGTCCGTACAAAGTTTGAGCACGTTATTGTTCGCACAGCGATTCTCTGATCCAGTTGAAACTTTGAACAATTATTCATTTGGGTATCCCAGTGTTTCCCAAACTGTGTTTCGCGGAACCCTAGTGAAAAGGTGCTCCACGAACTAATGGAATAATTAACTTGTAGGCCACGACATAGATTAATCTCTCATTTAAAAAAAGCAAAGTGTTACCCTGAGCACACAGAATGTGTGAAGTGTTCCGTTACGGGAAAAGTTTGGGAAGCACTAAAGTAGCCGATATATGAATCAATAAAAAAAAAACAATTAGTCACTTAATCACTTATTATTAATTATTTTAATTGATACCAACAAGGGAAAGGAATTCTTCAGTATTCACAAATATGCTTAAATATGTCGGGTTTTGTCCCCTTAAATAATTGTACACGTTATTTCTCCCCCACCTATTCTCAGATCAAGATGAAACTTAAAACAATTATTTATTGTACCTCGCAAAACATAAAGCACTTTTTAAAAAATAACCAAAAAGTCAATTAATTATTGGTAATATTTTTATTGATATCGTAAAATGGAAATAAGTTCTACGTTTTTAGAGATATAATTGTAAGTGACTGTTCTTCCCCTTCAATAAGCTTTTTTTTTTTTTGTAAAGAATTTATTTTCTATTTTGCTCGTTTACCGCTTTGTATGAGCCTCGTGTTAAAGTTTATTATCATTCCAACCTTAAAGTTTATCTTTGAGAAGCGTCATTCAATGGCTTAATATTAAAGAACATTTCTGTTCTCCTATTTCTGTTAGAGATGGAGGGGGAGAGAGAGAGGAGAGAGAGTAAAAGAGAGAGTAAAGGAGAGTGTGAAAGCGTAAAGGATAGAGCTTAAAAGGAGGGGGGAGAGTGAGAGAGAGAGCATTGGAGAGTGAAAGTGAGAGAGAGAAAGTGGATGTTATAAACTTGAAAACATTTTTTTAAGATGCTGAAAACATTTTTAAATATTTAGCAAATTTTAAAGAAAAAAAAAGTGGATTTACCTTTTGAGAATGTAACATAATAGATCATAGGTTTCACTAAAGAAACACTATAGAATGAACACATGAAAGTTCAGGGGGAGGGCAGGGATATCAAAATCGATTCTCTTGACCCGGAGCTGTGCAAATTGGAGTTTCTAGCAGAGAGGCAAAGTGTTGAAAGACAGAACTACAGGCAATGATGACGCCCAGTTGAAACAAAACAACATTCATATTCAGCCCTAGACACATTCAGAGTCCAATATTTCAAGGAATCGGTGTATAAATAGCATGAGATTGTGTACATTTTTGTTTTACATAGGAACTGAGATTCTGTACATCTTTGTTTAACATAGAAACTAGAGATTGTGCCAATCTTTGTTTAACATAGAAACTAGAGATGGTGCCAATCTTTGTGAACATAGTAACTGAGATTGTGCTCACTTCACAGAGAATAAACTTTAAAATAATGTCTTCAAGTTTGAGAATAACTGACGGGCACAAATATTTTCCACATCTCAAATGCACACATTCTCTCTAAATTGAAACCATAGATTTGACCAAAAAAAACCCCTAAACTGACATCCCTGGTCTTGAATAATGCTTAGAGAGTTACCGATCAGAAAATCGACTAACCGAATACACCGATCTTGTATAAATATACCGCTCAGCTAATCGACTAACCGACATCACTAATCTTGTATGATGCTGAGAATGCTACCACTCAGAAAATCGACAAAACTCAAACACGACTTTTCTTTCAATTACCAATTACAAACAGCACACGTCGTAGCTCATACATCTTTAAAGAGGCTAGGTCGAGTCAGTGCGTGCAAATCACTCGGGCCAGACCAAGGTAGTCATTTTCCAGCTGTAGGATACAATGTCCCTGGGATTAACCTCTGACCTATAGGATGAACAGACGCAAGGAAGGCCAAGGGTTTAGTCCCCTTGGTGTCTATCCAATCATTTTTTGTGTGTGTGCATAAGGTAATTAGGTCACAGGTCATTCACTTGTTCAAATGTTATTGCAATTAAATGTGTGTCCAGCTAAAGTGTTGACCGTGTGTTTATTTTGAGTGTACGCTATTTAAAAGTTTCCGACATTACTTCAAGAGATGTCAATGTGCATGCCACACTAGGCGTTTTCGTATATCCGTTATATGTAATATTACAAAATGATTCGTAACTTCTGTTGTTGTTTTTAGCGGCCCCCCGAAAGGGGAAAAGACGCTATTAGTTTTGTGTGGCCTATCTGTCCGTCCGTCCTGTTTAGATCTCAGAAACTAGAAACTAATGGAGAATGAAAATCGGGCATCATGATATTTTAGATCATTCAAAGTTCTGATGCAACGGCTACTTTTTTTCTTTTCCGAAACTGAACCATCTAATTTTTAAATTTATATATGCAGCAGATTTTTCAAAACGTTACACCACTTTTCAATGAATAACTTCAGGAATGTAACTTATTTTAAAAGGTCATGGACTTCTTCATTAATAACTCAAGCTTCATTCATAGATTCGCGCATTGGTAAAAAAAAAAAATTGCATGTAAGGTCACAGTCGTAAAAGTTTCAATGGATCATTATAAAATATATTTTCCATTTATTAATTAGCTCATTGAATAGAATATTGATTCAAATGTTGTTTTTAAAAAAGTATTTTGATACGAACTGGATGACATCAAATGAATCAATGGAAAAAATAAACCAGCTTGTTAATTAAGTAGGGATAATTAGTTAATTTCGTTTCATATTGAAAAGGGATATAAATCTGACTCAGTGGCGTAGCTAGGGTGGGGTAGAAAGGGGCTTTTTTTTACATTAAATATTAAATGTTACGCAAAATGCAGGGGCCCCCAAATAATGGCAAATTTCTAGCTATTGAAATATATGGTTGTAAATATGCAGTTCTTCCACACAGACAATATTTTTAAAAGTTTTTTTTTCAGATTTTGCTTGTTTATTTTTTGTTTGTTTTTCCTAACGTTTTTCATAATGGCTCGGTAGCTACGGTGTAGAACGTCTTAGAGCAATAGCTGGTGACAAATAATAACTATGGCGTTATGCAGCCATCACAATGTCACCATCGTTTATTTTGTCTCAAATTGCAAATAAGATTTTGATAAGGTTCACCCAGGTCGTCCCACATTCCGTAAAACAAAAGATTAAAATACAGACGGACTCAAACCCTAGTACCCTCAATTCCACAGTCAAGTGTGTTTCTACTCCGCCACTACCGTCTCCATCTCCAGAGACAATGTTACAATTACCTCATTTGTGTTATCTTTGAACCATGACATTTGCAGTTCTCTGCAAAAAAAAGAGGCAAATTAGAGAAATAGAATGTCATAATTATATGTATACACCTACTTTACAGTATGCGATGAGATGCTCTCTCGTGTTAGTCTGGCGCACATCGTGATATTTACCTTAGAATAATGGTTTTAAGAAGGTGATAGGATAGCCCACGTGGTTGGAAAACCCCTCCAGCAGATGTATACTGCAATAAGCTATCTCTACGATACATTTACTTTTGGCTAATTTAAAAAAAAATAGATTAAATATGACACTACAATGTATAGCAATGATACGCAGGTCAATGATTTACAAGGTAACTAATCTAGATCATGTGGTGTTCTGTTTACATGTAAATATTTTATCTAGATTATACTTTACTTTAGTTATAGTGTTACTACTATCGTGTGCTAGTCAATGATAACCTTAAACAGAAAACACCTAACTTTTCTTCTATGTCTTCTACAACCTGGTGTCTCCAAATCTAGAATCAGAGACCTTATTTTAAAATACGATTCTTTAATTAGATAATAGAAATGTAATTCTTCGTACTGTTTCTTGCCTCTTAGCAACTAGGATGAAGCACAAAAAAATATGCTAGGCTATATGGCAGCAATTCTCAACCTTATAAGCTCGGCGACCCCTTTTTAGAATCCCCCACTCTGCCGCGACCCCCCCCCCCTTCCCCCCACACAGCAATAGAGGAATAGACAAAAACAATCCTTATTTTCGATGGTCTTATTCGAAACCACTGGCAAATCGTCAATGGACCCCCAAGGGGGTCGCGACCCACATGTTGAGAACCCCTGCTATAAGGCATTTGGGTGCCCTCGTCCAATTTGGTCTGTCAGAACTTGAATTATATAACTATATAAGTACACACAGGGTCAGATTTAGAAATGTTAAGGCTCAAAGCCTCTTCTTATCGCTTTAGAAATATTGGGCCCTATTTAAATTCACACACACACACACACACATCACTGGCTACGCAAATTTTTTTTCTACTGCATCAGGCAATTCTTTCTTTGTTCTTTCTGAAAATGATAGAAAATATTCCTGGTATTTCCCCAACCCCTCTCCAAAGCTACAGCGTATGTTGCCTGTAGGTAAATCCAGCACAGAGTTCACATACCTAGGCACCATTCTTACTAGCGAGTGGGAGGGTTATCATGACTTAGCATGGCGAAAGGCAGAGCCTTTTCCAAAGATTACGGCCTATTTTGGACATTAACGCAATCGTCATCTCAACTGCGACGTATACATGACACGAAGGCCATCTGCCAAAATAGAAAGAATGCTAAATGTGGCTCAGCAGAAGTGGCTGAAATGGATTTTTGGATTCAGAGTTACATTAAGATTTGTTCGTTCAGTTTAAGTTCTATATTAAAAACATAATACGTCTGCGTCGGTTCAACTGTACCAGCTGTTTGGAGTCAGAGTTTGACAATAGAGAAGCAACACTACGTTTACGCTAAGGAATACTTAAGTTATTTCATCAGTATATATATATATATACTAGCAGGATATGACCCGCGCCTTGCGGGCCTTAGATTTGGTATACTGATTTCCTAGTTTGAATTTAGATCTGTTAACATGGAGAATGTTCCCTTCACATCTTTATTTTATTGTGCCACGAAATCAAAAGTAAAGTGTAAAAACGAGTTTACTCGATTCGTTAAAAAGTTTCGTTTTTTAATAGAGATACAATTAGGTGCCTTTTGTCTATTTTTAGGGCCCTCTGTTTGTGGTAAGGATATTAAACATACACTGCGGTCTCCGCCATGATCTTAGGAACATTTAAGCCAAATTTTATAAAGATTGATCTAACGGTTTTGATTTCTATGCGGGACATACATACATACATACATAAACACGCCTTACTTTCTGCTTTATATATTATATATTATAAATTTGCTTTGAAATATTGCGGTACACATTTCGACATATGTCACTTCTCAGTTAACCTAGATCTAACAGATACACAATGTTTGCAATGAGACAATTAATACTATCAGATATCTATCGAGTTTTTACTCCCTTGGCTTGAGTAATGGTGATGCCACATCGTCAAACCGGGACCTCCCCTGCAGTTAAAGGTCATCATTACTTCAGTCATTTGTCATAGCAGACGACAGAATATCAAGCCTCGGGGCGCGGGGCGTTATGGAGCAGGGATGGCGATAATTTAAATGCATCTTTCCATCCTGTTCCCATTCCGTCTCAACTCTCTCCCCCTTAATTCTCTCCCCTCTCCTTTACTGGCATCCTATTCTGGCTAAGACTCCAAGATAGAGCCATTAATTTTTTTTTTATATAACACGTATTGCGTCACGGTTTCCTAGCAACAGGGGAGAAAATCCCCTAAGCCCTTGAAACGTGGCACGACAGAAATCTGCAGCTTCTGGACTACAATGTACTATTTTAAGCCGCTATTAATCGATACTATCATTCAGGTTCTCGTGACAAATAATCTTTTATTTTTACTTTGTTTATTCTAAACTCCCAAAAACTTAAACTATGTTGTTTTTTCCTACTATGTTGTGGGTTATCTTGTCTGTTTCTCATCGATTGTATTGATGCCACCGGTTTAGAAACACCTATGGTGATTCAAGGGGAGTAACACATTTTTTTTTTTTACAAAGCTTACTCTGTCTGTCAGTCCGGTAACAAGCAACACCCAATCTCGGATCAAACTGACATTTTGCACAATTATTTCTTTCCCCTGACAAAACAAGAATCAATAACATTAATTAAACAACGAACGAGTAAATTAACTATTGGTAATTAATTATTTTGTTTGGTAACTCGAACAAGTGAAAGAAATAGTACTTGACTTATAAGGCGTATAAGTTTCCCTTTATACTTTGCAGAAATAAAAGTTTTAAACTAACAATAAATAACTCTATACAAAATACCATTTCCAAAAGTTCTTCTCTAGCACAATAGGTATACAGTTGCGTTAACCATCGAGATCGAATTCACCTGGTTCACCTTTACTTTTCACATTATTTAGATAAATGCATTTAGAATGCGATCACCCGGATATACACTTATTTCTCTCCCCCCACCCCCTCCACCCCAACCCCTCTCCAACTGGACCAAACAAATGATAGGATTATAGGATTTATAGCGCATTGAGAAAGTTAAAGGCATGAGATTGCGTTAAACAAAAACTATTGCTTAAAATATTTTTTATCGTACAGATGTATTGTTGTTGGCTTAAATCTATTACAAATTTAATTACATGACTGATCCTAATTAATTGACGCAACTAGGCCAAATAATTCCTTTTTTTTTCTTCAATTATTTTTTTTTTATGTTTTTTTTTTTTTGTCGGTTGTGGAGAATGTGCAATGTTGAGTAAATTAAACATTTTGGAGCTGGTGTGTATATGTGCTTGTATATGTGTCTATATGTGTGTTTATATGTGTGTGTATATGTGTTCTGATGTAATCCTTTTTATAGGCTGAATAGATTCTGATGTAACCTCTAGAAAGTCCACAGTATTCGAGGCTAATGACTGCAAGACGTGAAGCTGAAATTGAGTAATTTGTTTACATTGTTCACAGTTATAGTCTACTTTTGTTTTTTACAAAACTTGTATATATATAGTTCGTCCATCGTGAATGGATGATGACCACTTTTGTCATCCAGGGGTCTGAGGTCTTTGCACTGGGGTTTTGTGCCTCCTCGAATGGCCTGTGTGACCTATGTGAGCCCGGAATGTTTGGCTGCACACTGGGCAGGTTATCTCAGCTGGAGCTAGTGTCTTTTTCCTGACGCTTTTTTTCTGCCAGCGCTGTTCTCTAATCGTCAGCAATTTGTGCTCCAATTTTCACAGCTCGACACCATGATGCTCTTTCTTGTGCTTCCATCTCCCAGGTGGCAGAATCAACGCTGAAGACTTTCAGAGAAGCTTTGAGGGTGTTGTGACAAGTTGGATTAAAGTATTGGCCGTTATACGTGTCTAGGGGATTTTATGATATGAGAACCCACACTTGCACATAAGATCTACAAGCACAGCGTTATAATGCAGGCAACAAATACTATGATGTAAAATTATGTACTATTTATTATACAAAATAAGATAATAAAAAGGTGAAACGCTGTACAGTCGCTAGGATGGGATCTAGCGTATTTGCAGGTATGAGATTAGATTTGAGAACCATGTGGTCTGAGTGTCATTAGGCTGGTTGCTTAGCTTTTGGTCCGGTGCTGCACTGATGAGACGGGTGTGGCTGGTACTGTTGCTGTCTGCTGGTGGGCTGGCGTAGTGGATCCAGGCTCCGGTTACAGTCCAATGTTGTATGGTTGCAGAGCTAAGCTGCGTCTACCATTCAGTTAAGCCAGTGACGAGTCTGTGGCTAGTGTTGTTACTTGGACTCTTGAAGGATGAGTAGGACTGATGTCTGCAGATCTGGTACCAGCAAATCTGTTATCAGCTTTAGGTTGCTAAGATTTCAGGCGGATGTAGCCTATAGATAAGAGCACCAATCCAAAGTGAAATAAGGGAATGAAAATAATCTAGAGCTCAAGCAAGAGATAGATGTGCTCCCTGTCAGCTCTCCAGCGAGAATGAGTTTCGGACGATGAAGTCTTGTCAATATACACGTGGAGAGGGGGGTGAGGCGGGAGATAAGTGCAAAGGTGGTCTAGACTATCCGGCGTCTATGACAGAGAGATCCTCGCTTGACCGTGACGGCGTTTCAGGGAGATAGACACCGCGCGAAGGCGCGAGTTGAAAGTCCAGGGAGTTCGCCCAGGTGGTCAGAGGATATAAAAGGGGGGGATCAGAGCTCGGCCGGATCAAAGGAGATTATACCTTGATAATGGCTAGTGTTAGACGAACAGCGTTGCCCGAGGCGTTGAGTTGAATGGGCACTTTGAAATGACCAGCCGTTCCCGGTAGGGGGGGAGGTCAACGGATGTTTGTCAAGATAGATGGAGGGAGTGTACTCTTGTCAAGAGTCTAGTGTGGCACGTGTCAAGGTGGGGATGGTACAACGTGACATCGATGCCAAAGGGGGTGGAGTTGGATTGGAGGGGTGGTGGCTGTGTTTTTAGCGCCTGATCGCTAAATTAGTAAAATTGATGATTAATAGCGTGCAAATAAATTAATTAAATGCTTAGACCTGAGTGGTTCCTTGAGTGAGCTAAAACGGTTTGTCACAGGTGTCCCTGTTTTATTTGTCCTACTGTGTATATAGTGTCAATAAGAGTGACATTTATTGATGTTTAAGAATAGAAGTTTATTGAAGTTCGGCATTTAGAGATTAATACAATGTTCCAGCAATGGTTTGGTTGGACTGTGGTGTCTGGAATTGATATAAGAGAACTGGTCCGTGTTTGGCAAAGGGTCTGTCATTGTATGGGGCAAGGCGACCTTAAGATTCACTGCCCGGTTTCTTTCGCGTGCTCTGAGAGAGTCATCTCTGCACATTTGTTTCTTAAGGGTTTTCTTATAGAGAGGTAGCTCTAGACTAAATAGTTGGAACAACCCAACGAGCGGGTATCAACACCCACTTCATCTAAACATTTTTTGTCTGTTTAGAAAAGAAAATGTGTACACGCTATTTCTCCCTCTTCCCGTAGTCGCATCAAGATTAAACTGAGCATAATAATTCTTTGTCCCTAACAAAACATGAATTCACATTAATAGTAATTAATTAAGTCTGTTTTGTATAGAAAGAGAAAGTTAATGCTTGTAGTACTAAGAGATAGAAATGTGATTTTTGCGGTTCTTTCCCCTAGATAAGCTTTGTTGTTTTTTTTTTATAATATTTTTATTTATATTTTGCTTCTGAAAGTAGCCAGTAAGACATCCAATGGAAGTTCCGTCGGCAAAGACACAAATGTTATATCTTAGTACACCAGAAGATGCGAAACAAACACTCACACGCACTAAAGTGGCGAGAACTCTTGGGTTTTTATTTTCGCTCACTCGTTGTAGTGTCAGATTGTATCCCCCATTGAGAAAGCCCCAGGGAGGGAGGTTAATACCTCTGTGACATGTACTCTAGCAGACCCTACCTGTTTTTGGCATGAATTCGAACAGAGGTGCCACAATTGTCTTTACACCAGCCCCTCACATGAACCCCGAACTATTTAAAGCCTGTTTTGAGTTCATTACTTCGTCTACAGCTGGTGAAGGGGTAGTTGTACAAGTCTCCTCTGGTTTCAACTCAATACAGCAGGCTTTCTTGGATGTCTCTTGCATTCTTACTGTATAGTAGCCCGGATAAAATCTGCAGATGACAATGTTGAGGAATAGTCGTCAAAGTCAACGCAATTATACTAACTAGAAATCTTTTTACATCAAAGCCCTTTGTTTGATTATGCCTTTTATATTTGAATGTATTTGTTTACACTGAGTCAAAGAAACATCCATCTCGAAGCATCTTGGGGAGGCATGTTTTTCTCCTTGACCGCCTCCCCCACTCCCCCCCACACACACACAGAGACGCACACACACACACACGGGGTTTCTCTGGCTTCTTTTCGATGTAAATAGTTTTTTAAAAGTACTCGTATCGCCCACACGATGACACACAGAGGAAACGCCCCTGAGCGAGATCCCAACTGTATTTCCATCAATTCACTCTGACACATTGTTTACCAAAGTTACGGAACTTTCAATTCATGTATTTAAATCTTTTTGTTTTTCCCTCCATTTTTATTTGTCGTCTGTTTTAGTATGAAAAGCTTTTTGTTGCATTCTTGATGTAAAAAAATGGTTGGAATGAAAAAGAATTTTAAAAAAAGAACCTTCCCGAGTTTTGTATGTTGCAACAAGCAAATCATAACAATGAGGCTTTTGTGTGGCATTCTTTTGAACTTGGATGTCTCCAGCCAATAGGAATGCTTTCTGTTTTTCCTAACCTATAAGAAATGTGGTCATGTTTGTGACATAAGTATGAAAGTGAGTATGTGTGTATTATATGATTCTGTGTGTGAGTATGTTTAATGTATGTTGTTATTTTTTAGTATGTGTTTTTAACTTTTATTACTTGTGTGTGTGTATATATATATTTAGTAGCTCATCTTTTTTTTGACGGTCAATACTCGGCGGTAAGATCGAGAATCCGAATCTTATCAATTTAAAACCTGTAGATTTAAGTGTATCGATTGCTGCAATACAAACCAATTGCAAATTATGAAAATTTAATTATTTTTTAAGGTTAAGAATCAATAGTCCATGATTGGCTATTCAGAATCTATTATTTTTAAAGAAATCGATTGTCAATAGACACATTAGAAGGAAGATTTAGAATAGTCAAAGAGGGAGAACTTAATACAATTAACCGAATTCAGCCCCCTATCTCTTCTAGACATCCACTTCTAATAACAACATTCAATGCTGTATGGAAACACAGAAATCAATAATTTAAAAAAGGCTGCAGTCTCTTATAAAAAAAAGTGTTCAATTTGTTTATTGTGAATTTATTTTTAAAAAGGAAAATTTTAACAAACAAATTTAGTAATATTTTAGGTCAGTAAAAAAAAAAATACATAGCATAGAAAGATAGTAAGGAAGAAATATTATGATTTCATACCTTAAAAGTCTTGTAATATAACGGAAAGAATAAACGGGAATTCCTACAAAACAATAAAGAGCCAGACAGTTTGAAAAAGGAATAGAATGGAATAGATAAAATAATACAGAAGATTGGTAGATGTGGCGTGCACATCGTTGTGTGAGCGTAGAATTGGTGCAAATGCGTGTTGAAAGAAAAAATGGGAAACCGAGAATATAATATAAATATAAACAAAATACTGTTTCCGGTGTATAGTATTAAGATTAAACTATTTGTAAAACTATAACTTTTGACATATGGTGTTATGAAAGAGTCTCATCTGCTCGTAAACAGTACAAAACAAAAGAGAGGTTAAGATTTTAAGAAACCGAAGAGAAAGAAAAGTTACGAGACAGACAGAGAGACAGACAGACAGAGAATGAGAAATTAAAACACAGTTCGTTGTCTATTTCTTTTTTTCGTTTCCGAAGATTGATTTAGACAAATCAGAACTACTCCCAATGGATCAGCTGCCATCAAGTATTTTACATTTGCTTTTATCAACTTCGTCTGTCTTGTAAAACGTTTGCACACGTCACTTCTCCCTTTTTTCTTCTTCTTGTTTTCATGCATCTGTACAAATTCTGTGTACATACATTAGTGACAGAGCGAAAGACGTCGTTTTATTGTGAAGTCTAATCCTCAAAAAAACTCAGAAAACGTTTTGACTGAAGAAGTGTCATGCTATATAAGAGATTTTTGTCACTGAGTAGAATTATCTTTCGTAACGTTAATCCTAATGGCTTTGGGCTTAGATCCAAATCGGACTTATGACCTGATCGTGTGGTATGCGCTCTGGCCTGTCCTGCAATGATCCCGGGTATGACCCCGGCCTCCACCCCCCGTTGATGATTTGTGCTAGGGTGTAATAATCTTCAAATGTGAAAGAACACCAGAATCATATTTTATACAATCATTCATAGGCCCATCCCAACTATTATGGTGGTCTACATGGTATATGAAATTCAAAGTTGGTTTTAGTGTTGATTTAATACACATAGCCATTTCTAATGGAAAGAAAATTGCTTTAAAAATAACATCAACAGAACTAAAGGAGTGTGCGTTGTACATAGCTATTCATTGAGGACTCTTTGGTCTTCATAAGACAGGGATAAGTTCTTAAAAAAGACAGGGATAAGTTCTTAAAAAAGACAGGGATAAGGTCTTAAACAAAGTTTTTCTTACCTAGAAAAAGTAAAATTCAAGACCTATGTTTATGCGGAAGTTCTAGGAAGTGCGTGTCGGGGGCACAAAGTGATTTTAATTTTGTTCTTCTTTCATTAAAATATTTAAACTCCTCGAGAGAAAAGTCTACAGACCCTTCCTTGACCTTCTTATCCACTAATATATATTGTGGGGGGGGGGGGGGGGGGGGGGGAGGGGGGGGGCGAGTGGTAAAGCTCTTGGTTTGCGAACCGTGGGGGCTCAGCCCAATCTCGGGTCTGAATCTCGGTGAAGACGGATGTTGAATTTCGTGATTTTTAGGGCACCCCTGAGCCCCCCACCCAGCTCTAATAAGTACCTGGGAAAGAGCAAAGGCGGTTTGACGTGCTGGCCACGTGACACCATCGTTAACCACACAAGCAGATGATCCTTTCATTATCTGCCTCATAGATCGCAAAGTCTGGGGTATTACTAAGTACTAACCGAGTCCCTCAACAACCCCTAACCCTAACACACACACATACACAATACAAGAAAGCACACTAAAACATCTACATTGAAACACAAAAAGTTTACTCTCGGAGCGTCCCCCCCCCCCCAAATATATATCTTGACCCTGTCAAACCTAAGTGGCTTCCTTCAGGGAAAAGGGAGAGAGAGAGAGAGAGAGAGAGACAAGATCTTATTGGACTACCCTGCCACTCTTCGTTTTGCTAGGGTTCCGACAATGTCTCCAGTGCTTGAGATAGGAAGAGGTTTATTTTTTTTTTCTAAGCCTTGGCTCTGACAGACACGGAGAAGTCTGGAAAACTATTTAGGGATGTCATACTGGCAGTAGTGCTATCCATCACCCTGACAATTATCTTTTCTGCCTGGCCTGGTCTCTGTGTGTGTGATATTAAAGGGAGAGAGTTCTTTTAAGTCGTCTCAAATAAAGCAATGCGATCACGTCCCCTCTTATACCTTCTTTATATATTAATATTTATTTTATTCGATGGCGGACTGGCCATATTGGTAAATGCCCTGTGGGTGGCACCTGATGCGCATGCGCGGTGTAGCCAAACAGCTCCTTTGGAAGAACGGGCGTGGTGGCCGAGTGGGTAAAGATGCGTGTCCCGAACCTATGGCTCTCTGGTGTGAATCCCAGTTAAGAATGGGATTTCAAATTTCGGGATTTTTTAGAGCTCTACTAAATGCTGCTGGTCGTTGAGTTAGTCACTTGATACCTTCGTTAACTGTCGACCAAAGAAACAAGGCGACCTTCACATCATCTGACAGGCCGATCTCAAAGTCTGAAAGAGGGGGGGGGGGGTCCTTACTGTTTTGTTTTTTCTTTTTAATATTAAAAAAACATTTTTCGTTATAATGTTCAAACATGTTGCTTCCTTCAGTCCCTTCGTCCAGTTATATTGAAGAACTTATGCGACTAATAATAAGAACTTTTTTTGTAGACAGACAAGGCCGGATCTAAGTATGTGGAAGCTCCGGGCTGAATTTTTTAAGAGGCCTCTACAGTATTTCAAAAGCTCTACTAAAGATTCACTTTTTAATGTAAAAAAAAAAAAATTATAACTAAAGCATGCCGTATTATAAAAGAGTGAGAGTGCTTGTAAATTAATAAATTAATTTTGAATTTCCGTTAACATTTTAACAAGAAATGCTTTTTTTCTTTTGGTTTACGTAATATTGTAAATCCGATGTATATTAGGAGAATACGAGCACACTTTAAGTGGACAACTTATTGACAGACAGTGTTGCCAACTGTAAAAATTGTAAGTATTGTTTGGTGAAATTGCGAGAACAATTTTTTGTTTCAAGAAAAAGTGTTAAGTTGCTGACCCGTCGAAATATGGATTTTTGATTTTTTTGTCTCTATTGTAGGGGCCTCTTGTGGATTTCCCTTGGCTATAGCCCCGTCTGCCCTTCTTAGAATCCGGCCCTGAAGACACACACCATACAATCGGTGTGAAGCGTGTGAACATTTGTTCTAGTTTAAATCATAGCCAATAAATAGAAACTGCAATAATTCAATGTTTTTTTTTCCTATATATCAAGGGGTCACGTCCTATCATCTTCAATGCGCTATAATGTCATTCGTTGTACCGAAATACGGGAGGTAATTGGGATCTTACAAGAAAAGTTTATGTCTAGAAATTGTTACGTTATCTCTGCTTGACCCTCTTTTGTGTTTATTAGACTGTATTTTAGATACAAGGAAAGAGGCGGTAACACACATTAATTTGTGTTATTGTTATAAGGCGAATAGATTTGTTGAGTTTCTATCATTTAGGCTTGCCTAGGGTAATTTGTGTGCTTTAAAGCTCTTGTTGTTTTTGTTTTTAAAAACGCGGGAGGAAATGGGTTTAATGTCACGGTGACCTCGCCGAAGGAGATCAATGCAGATTACTTCAAGCAATGTTTCGCTAGGTTCAGCTATTGTCTTATTGTTTTTAAATACCGCGAGAATGTAGCGCTAATACGCCCTTCAATCTTGGAATAAATATTTGAGCACACATTAAGCCCAACATTTGTAATACACTAATCCTTAAACTAGATAGTTACATTCCAAGATTGAGACAGATTTTAAAATTATTAATGTGTTGTTCTTTTGTGGGTTTATTTTTTTCATTATGATTATAAGCTTTTTTTTAAAGATCTTTTGTTCTCTACTAGTTGTTCCATAGAAACATTTCAAGACATTAAAATCTCTTTTAAACGATTTGAAGATTATCTCTGTGAAAAACTTCGTTTCATTTCTTTAAAACCTTTAATAAATAAAATTAATTTTCTTGAAAGGTCACGTCGTTTCTAAATAAAGACTCTGCCTGGAACACTATGAAGAACACTGGGTCAGTTGGTATCTGATTTCGGTACACGCTATGGAGAATCTCCCCCAAATTACTCCCTTCCGGTTCAAGCTGCTTTACATTCCCTTTGGCAGCTTTTAAACATTCGTATCTCCTTCGGCTATTTCAATCCAGGCAACTACACCCGGGGAAAAAAAGGGAGGAAAAAAATGTTTCCAGAAATGTTCAAAAGAAGATTGTGGAAAGGGTAGGGGGGTTAGGATTCCCGGTGATCAATGTCCTGGCCTTGGACATGACGTCACTTTGACGTCACCCGTCTCCATAATTCTGAGGCCGGATCGAATACAGACCATCTTCGTCCGCCCCACTACCCTCGCTTCTTACTCCAACCCCCCTCCTCTTCCCTTACCCCCTCCCTTATCTCGCTCGTTCTGCCTTCCACCCAGACCCCTTCACATCTCATTTTACTCCCCCGCTAAGTTCTGGGCGCTGCAGATGCCCAGCCAGTTTGACAGCATGAATGGTGGTCAAATCATTAGACAGGGTTGTGGGGAAAGGGGGGGTGCTGTTACATAACAAAGACCTTTTGCCTCTCTACAATGAATGTAGAAAGAATGTTTACAGGGGGTGAGCAATCGGTCACCACATTTTTATTTGCAGCACTAATTAAATAGCAGTATAATACCTGGGTGTATATCACAGTATATGTATATAAGAATGTATGTTATGGAACTGCGTTTAATGTGTAAAACTTTTAATAAAATGTTCGTAACATGTTTCGAAAGCTCCTTCAGAGTTGAAGATAATTTTACTTCCTAGTCTAAACCTCCCGCAGGACGACGGGGGCTGGCAGCGAGCAGGGTATGAACTGAAAATAATATGGAAAGACAAGGGCTTGGTCCTCGGCACCGAAATCAGACTGATGCGCTCCCTGGTCATGGCCATATTTTTATATGCATGCGAGTCTTGGACGCTGACTGCAGAGCTAGTGAGGAGGATCCTAGCAATGGAATTGAGATGCTACAGAAGGATCTTAGGCATCACTTTCAAAGACCGCATCACAAACCAAGAGATTAGAGACAGGGTTACTGCAACGAGCGGACCCCATGATGACCTGCTAACTATTATAAAGAAACGCAAGCTTAAAATATATGGCCATCTTACAAGATCCACAGGGCTCGCAAAGACCTTCCTTCAGGGAACAGTACCAGGAAAAAGAAGAAGAGGCAGAGAAAGCGATGGGAGGACAACATAAAAAAATGGACTGGCTTACCATTGATAGAGCTTTTAAACAAGGCAAAAGACATGGAGGAATGGAGAAAGACGGTCGACAAATCTTGCTTGGTGCCCCAACGGTCCGACAGACTAAGGGATAGATAAAGGTGAAGGTAAAAAAAACTATAGACTAAAGAGAAAAGTTATATTTAACATTTTTTAAAAATTATAAAAAACTATAACTTTAAAAATAAAACAAATCAAAATAATTATTTAATGTATTTATTTTAGAAGCGAACTCCATTCGCTTATAGGACCTAGAAAATTGATGGGCTGAGAGACTTATGGAGCCACGAAAATCATGTGACCCTAGACCTGTTGGAAGACTTATATTAACTTGACTCATAAACTTAGACTCGTGGAACATAGACTATCGTCAGTTACATTCATGATGCATTTTACCCATGGGAACCTAGACTTGTGTTGACTAGACTTGTGACAAGAGTCATGAAAGCTTAGACTTGCGTGGACCCTTAAACTAAAACAACTCAGCGAAAGAGATTTTTTTTATCATTTATTTCAAAATTTTACAATCTAAGTTATACTTTTTATAAAAGGTTTTAGTTTAGTATATATCAAAAACCATGCTAGGGAAACGTTTACATAGATAGATAGATAGATAGATAGATAGATAGATAGATAGATAGATAGATAGATAGATAGATAGATGGACAGACGGACGGACGGGCGGGTGGACAGACAGACAGACAGAGAGGCAGGCAGAAATGCAGAATGGCATATCAAACAAATGTAAATAAATATATTGTGTATAAACAGCAGCCGTTATATGGGTCACTGTCTGACTAGGATCTTAAAACAGAATATGGTCAAAACTGGGTCATGCAGACACTCCATCAATTATTCAACGCATTAAATCAATACGTCCCTGGTCGGTACTGTTGTCGTCCCTTGTTGTTGTGTGTTTTGTTATTGTCAATGGGCAACTCTGTCGAAATGAGCCTCCTATCGGATGAATTAAACAAGGGCATTTATGGTTAGAGACTTCAGAGTCTCTCATTCAACAGGTTCTCGACTCCCGTGACCTTTCAATTGGAGGAGTCGGAAAATTTAAAATGCGGAACAAAACAATTGAAGAGTGATTATTGCAATAAAACTTTAGTTCGATCGACATAAACGTAAAAATATAATAACTTAAATTTTATATATAAAAAAATGCATATAAAAAAAAACAGGGCCTAGAAACAATACTAAACGTTCAGGACACGAAGCATTTTATCATCTAATAACAAATGTAAGACTCATGAAAAATACATTTTTAAACAACAAAACTTACATGAAGTGAAATGGTATTAAATATTTTGAATCAATTCTGTAATAAATATTTAATAGATCTAGACTAACAAAATTCAAATTTTTGTATTATTATTTTTTTTTATTAGTTTAACTATCTTCTTATAGCATGCTCAGTGTGCTATGGTCCAATCACTTTTGTGGCCTAGTTGGTAGGAGGAAGGGGGCTTGAGAAGGTTTCCGTGCTGCCCTTTCAAAAGCTTTTTTTTTTATTTACGTTGCTCGAGTCTGAATTCGAACTCGAGGTCTCGAGCCTCTACGGTGTGAGAACAACTGCGATTGTCGATAAGACAGACACAGACAGGCAGACACAGACAGTCAGATAGATAGATAGATAGATAGATAGATAGATAGATAGATAGATAGATAGATAGACAGATAGACAGACAGACAGATAGACAGACAGATAGACAGACAGATAGATAGATAGATAGATAGATAGATAGATAGATAGATAGATAGATAGATAGATAGATAGATAGATAGATAGATAGATAGAAAGCACTGAAAAACCGTTTTCTCAAGTCTATATAACTACTTCATAATGCCCCTTTCTGTCTTAAGCCTTAAAACAACTTATAGATCGGATATAAACTCGCTGTTAATAGGCTCCGCTAGTCCTAGTCAATAGCCATTCAGTCTCCCAGCGTGTCACTCGTTTCCGAGGCGCGTCTTGCACAATGTTGGTTTTACATTTAGGTCTTCTATTGTTTTATTAGCTGAGTGTAGCGTTTCATCAAGAGTTTAAATATTCGGGATGCCAAGAGTATTGACCTGTCTATTGATCAGTTCAGCTGGGTACTAACAATTGCTTTGCTTTCAAATCTCCTGTTTAAAAAGTTCGGACTGGTTTACACAAACAAACTCTAGTCTAAGATAATTTTTTAATACTTGTTGTTTTAGAAATGTTTGCTTATTCATGGATTCCTTCAACAAGCTGTCCCTTTTTCAATCAATATGTATTCCCTGATTGCATCTATAATTCTAGATCTAGATTATAACGGGAAAAGAAAAACTTTAAAAATACTTTATGCAACTCTTAGAGGGATGTTTTTTCTCTATTAAAAATTAATAAATGATGAAAACCTTCTCCACTAGAAAGAATCTTGATTAAGCGAATGTATACATCTAGTACATTTTAAAATATTCCAATTGATTTGAATGTAAGCTTTTTGATCTAGACTTAGAAGACGATGCGCAACACTTTTCTGAATCTTAATTTTATTAAACTATTGAATCAATAATTAATTCCTTACATTTGAAAATTCCCAAACGCGATTTTCTTTCAAGACGGCGATAGTTTATTTCAAAACCAATGTTGGATCTAGACCTAGAATCCTAAATCTAGATCTCAAGCCAAATAAAAATTTATTTCATTTTTTACTTTAAAAATGATAACGGTCAAACTAGACTTTTCCCTATGTGGCCAACCAGCTAGTAATTCTTTTCTCAGCAAGATACATCCACTGTCAAATCTCTAGGAAAGGTGTTGGAGCGTTTTTTTTTTTATATCAGTGTCCTTGCAGGTTGCAGCTTTGTGGTTTTAGATTCCTTGAAGTTAGGATTTGAAGAGATGTATTGTAAAAAAACACAACAAATAAAAGCAACATGTCACTTGGTATAATCTTCTTGGCTACCTATGAAGTGTGGCTTGAGTTTTTATCCCTACTTGTATTTGTTAAGCGACTAAAGTCAGCATGGAAAACTTCTCCCAGATAGCCCCTCCCACCACATGTTCACCAAAGAGCAAGGACCAGAGAGCAGTGTGCATACCATAGCATATTATTTAATAGCTTAATATACTTTTGTTTCATATCAAGTAAATAAATAATAAAAAATTTATTACTTCACATTCTAAAAAAGTATATAAAATACTTTTTAAAAAAAAAAAGGTTATCCAGAGGAAAAACTCCACATTTACAGTTATATATCTCAAAAATGTAACATTGATTTCTTCTTTTTGATATTAAACGAAATTAATCAATTACCGCTTATCAATTAAATAATGTGTGATTATGGATTCGTGTTTTGAAGGGAACAATCAATAATTTTCAACTTCATCCGAGACTTATGAAGTGGGAGAAATAGCATGTTAATAATTTTTACCAGACAGACAGACGAAATGAGTTGGTTTTAAAATATAACAAATATATTCACAGTTTGAGTTATATACTCAGGGAGACATCTCTTACGGCGAATGTTTTACCTATCGATTGATAGATTAGATGGATCGATCACTCAATCAACGAAATTGATGACTTTGATTTTGATTGGTACTGGCAAACAGTCTTAACCATTAGCTTTAGGGACAAACTATATTCTTGACCTATTTTTCCCCAGACAAAGAAAGTCACCAAAATGACGTCATGGTACACAAAGAGAAAGTCTCCCATTTTGAAAACAAGAACGGAGAGAAGGTCAAAGTTGAAGAGAAAGAAGAAAAAGGTCAGTTACTTTTCCAACCAGTGGTAACATTATAACGTTTGGAATAGGCCACTGGTCATGCCTGGCATCGCTAGGCAACAAACAAATAGTTACGAAACAAAGGGTTCAACTGTATGTGAGTAGTTTGTATATCTGTTCGTGTGTGTGTGTTCCTGGACATTCAGCTTTAAAGTTCAGCTTCCATGTTTCTGTTGGATCGAGACCCCTCGTCATAGTAGGCCTCAACATAGACCTGTGACGTGGCAACTAGCTATTGGTCTCCACTGCCCGCATGTTGCGACATTGCAGGTCGGTGTTCAGGCCTACTAGGACGATTGGTCTCGGTTGAGTGGGCTGTTTCAGGTCCACTTTGTGTTGTTATGTCGCTTATTAAGTTTACTACATGTTGATATATTACAGAGTGCTGATATATTACAAACATGTTGATAAAATGTGATGATGTTGCTTCACTAGTTACGTGCAATAATGCTTCCTGTGTTCTCTAATCATCAGCTATTTCCTGTCATGCACAGCGTACACGAATTTAAAACCAAAACGAGGCTAAAGGGTTCACTCTTTTAAAAAGCTTTAATGAGAGGGGACATATCTGTTACACTGATCTTCTTTAAGATCACCAAAGAAGACCTTCAAAGAAGACCACCAAAGAAAATTGCCAAAGAAAATCGTTAACGAATATCGCCAAAGAAGATCACCAAATTAGACCACTCAAGAAGATCAACTAAGACATAAGGTCGCCGCCCACCAAAAGACTTTAAGGAGTTTTCGCTGCACATGTTTTTATGGCTAACATCTCTTGTAGCATGAAGGGAAATTAACGTGTACACTAAGAAAATGCAGCAACATCACCAGCCACAACTACAGCAACATAACAATATTATTTAACTATAACAACAGCAGGGGCAATAATAACCTCTACAACAGCAGCAACAATAACAACTGCATGAACAATGATAGCATGACGCAATAACATTTACACTAGCAACAACATCAAACAGAAACAGCGTCAACAATAGCAGCAATAACAATATTAGCAAAATGAACAGCAACCATAACAACAATAGTTTATCAAATCAAATTTTACATCTTAAATTTAATATAGTGGTGGTTCTGAAATAATAGATCGAGCTAGTTATTGATCAGTTGCATTTGACGATAATGTAAACCTGTAGTCAAGCATTGAACCAGATATTGTGAAATCAATGTAATTGCTTCAGGGAGTATCGTATTAACAGAAAAAAAAAGTATTGCCCAATCCTGCTATTATGTTGTTAGGTAAGCAATGTGCTAATTAGGAGAAACATCAGATATCTTGAAGCATAGCCAAAACAAGGAAGAGATTTCTTGTTTTTATCCGTATCATATGTCGTCTGTGACCCTTTAACAGCAAAATAGGAATGCTACATTCTGAATGACTGTTGCTGCTGATACTAATACTTTATCGGCGCTGTATTGTTCTTTTGACTCCAGCAGCAACGGGACTGCGTGAGGGACAACGGGCTTCCATCTAATAACTATGACAGACCACTATAAGATGAACCAAAGTCGCCCTACGAATAAAGGCAAAGAACAAGTTAGTCAGGTTAGGCTTACTTCTGAGATGATCTTCAAATCATCTCTTGCTATTTCATTCTCTGGGTTTGGGATAAAATAAAAAAAATTAGACTTCTCGGTCATCCGCAATACTCTTATTGAATAATAAGCTTAGTCTCTTATGTTTTCCAGAAAATGGCATTTAGCGAAACATCATTGTTTATTGTATTGTCTGTGATAGAGTGCAGAGAACTTATGTTGACGCCGTAACACGCTTCTTAGAATCTATAAAGCACACTGGTTTCCAGCCACATGGTATGGTTTTGTGATATATTGCACAGTAGACAATAACATATGGTAGCCTACATAGATACATATTACAGATCGGTGTTTCTCATACTTTTATTAGTCAAGCTGCTATATCCTCTTTGAATGCCCCTCCCTAATCTACCTTAAGCAGACCCTACTACCACTGCAGCCCAACATAACCAACACCCTGTACGGTAGTGCTGAATATATGAAGAGAACAGCACACAATTTTTTGCCTGGCACAGTCTGCAAAAGCGCTCACAGCTCAGAAGCGCTAAAGGCTGGCTAGAAGAAGAAGAAGAAGTAGTCACGCTTGTAGCCACATCAGAACCCCTCCAACGATCAGAAGAATAACAATTGAACCCTGAACCTGCTTTAAGCTTTTCTGTATTCTGAGATTCAGAAATGTATTCTCCAGGAGTCTGCAAAGCACTCGCAAAAAGAGTGCAAATAAAATAAAGTAAAATTAGAGACTAATGGAACAAGTCGAAGCGTGAGTGGCATTTGAGACACCAAATCAGATACGTTTGTACTGGAGTTAGTCCTGATAAGATCATGCTTGTGTTCAGCACGTCAACAGAAAAATGGTACATCAAAAAGGAGAGAAATTAACATTGTGACGCTAGAAAAACGGATAGAAACAAGGATCACGTGACTGAAGACGTATTGAAATATCTTATTCAAAATATTTAAAAAAACTTATACAATTGCAGACGTTTCTCGCGAAAACATGAACACATTATAAAATGTTTTAATTAGATGATGAAATGGCGTGACCTAATTTGATAAGAGAGCACGACCCACAATTTTAGAAACGCTGATATTGACATAGATAGAAGCATTACTTTGGTTTCTTAAATTTTCTGCGTTGGGCTCATTTAATCTTACGCTCTCTTTACCAACTGGCCATTGCAGTGGTGGATGCTAAAACTGGTCACGTGATAGCCGACGTTAAACAGGAAGTGAAACAAGAAGCTACGGGAAATTCCAAACCAGAGACGATCGTGAAAACAAAAATCGACATTCCCTCAGAGGATGTCCATGAAACTTTTGTCCAGGAAGGCACGGTGAGTGATTTGTATTATAGATGTGTGGGATATCTTTGTAGTGAGTGATTTGTATTATAGATGTGTTCGATGTCTTTGTAGTAATTGATTTGCAATATAGATTTGAGGGATGTCTTTGTAGTGTTATTATGCTGGCGTAGTGAGAGATTGTGTATTATTATGTATATAAATATATGTAATACGAATAAGATCCAGTGAGTGATTGGGACAAGAAATTATACAATGACTTTAATTTAGGAAATAAAGTTTATAAAAACAACATTTTAGTGTTTTGTCTACCATAACAACAATACAGTTGAAAACGTTAGAAATCAAACATATTTATGTACGCTGTTATGTCACTTATATTTATTGTACTTACTGTTTAGATTATGATTATACTTTTAAAACGACCGCACACCAGTGGAAAACATATTCTTTTTCAAGATTTGCAATGTTTAAAAAAAAAATAAAAAATATTGAGGTTCAAAACATTTAGTTAAAGTTATTGTTTTTATTTCGGGATGGGGGGTACTCTACAGGTTGAGAAGCGCTGCCATATAGTTAACCCACTGTAAAAAAAAATATATTAGCTGCGAAATTTTGAGAGCCCTTGCTCCTATATGACATGTCCCAGAATCGAGTGACGCTCGTGAAAATACAATTATCAAACATCAAGCGCTGCGATCGATGTTTGCATCTCAACCAATTTTGAGACGCCTGTGCAATAAAACCCAACATCTTCAGACTATGTTTCTAGCCAAACCATAAACCCTTCTTTCTTAAAGGGAGACAATTCAAGAATAAAGAAAAGGGGAGGGAGTTATTTATGGAAATGAACGATTTTAGCTGGCGAAGATTTTACGCTGTGAAAATGAATATTCCAGTAAAACCACACATTTTTATGCAAACCAGAGTGGGTACTAAAAATAGTAAAGATCTCTGTATCTATTCAAGCATACAAGTTACATTACAACAGGTAGACAGAGATCTGGTGATAGGTGAAAGATACTGTCAACTTAGCTGTACTACAGTGTTAAATTTTATTTTAGATATTTCTATGTCAGGAGCAAGTCTAGATATGCTTCTGTTTAAACAATGCTATTGTGTAGATTGCAGCACTTTGAGATGTATGAAATTGAAAAGTTGGCTCCACTAAGCCCCTACTACTGATCTATAAATGCTTTGTTGTTGTTCCCTAAACTTTGTATAAAAACTAGACATGGTAAAGTCTAATCTGATCTGAAACTTAAAGTAATATTAATTTAAAAGTTTCTTCTGTTGTTTTTACTAAGAGATGATTTAGTTCATGGAATTTGTTTGAATTTTTAAATCACTTGCTAAGCTTGGTCAAATAAACATGACATATTGTTAGAAATCAGGGCAAGCAACTTAACGAGTCATGTGGCTATTCAGTAAAAATCATTTGGCTACATACCAAGTGGGCTCGAGGCTGAACCCATTCGATGTTAAATGTTCTAGACATTCGAGACAAATCGTCATAGTATGCCTGAGCCCTGTAGGTTTGATGTACTGATCTGTGACATACTGATCTGTGACGTAATGATCTGTGACGTAATGATCTGTGACGTACTAATCTATGGCGTACTAATCTGTGACGTACTGATCGATGACGTACTGATCTATGACGTACTGATCTGTGACGTACTGATCTATGACGTACTGATCTATGGCGTACTGATCTATGACGTACTGATCTAAGACGTACTGATCTATGGCGTACTGATCTGTGACATGACAAAGATCTATTGGTCTCCACCACAGGTGGTCCTATCACAGGTCAGGCCTACTATAATAATTGGCCTCGCCCCATTCCCCACATTCACAATAGAGATTGGATCATAGCGCATTGAGCTGGGGAAGATCAAAAGTTCGTGGCTCGCCGTTTCCAAACTATTTAACCAAAGCAAAAGTTTGTTGTTTTTTTTTAAATTCATTTCTTAGTTGCACATAATTCACTGAACAGTAGATATCTCATAGAAAGACAATTTTTTAAAACTGATATATAATAGCCAAATCTGAAGAATTACTCCTGAATATATCTGATGAACCTTGAAAGTCTCGTGACTCAACGAGTCCATGAAGCATGTTTTTACAAAGCTTTTGTCATCTCACTCTGTCTACCTGCGTGGTATACATTTTGTTCGCGTTGTTTCTTCAGCTTCCCATTCTCGGATCAAGTTGAAACAAGAATCAATCAAACAAATAAAAAATTACTTGATTAATAACTGGTAATAATTTTGTATATAGAAAAAGGAAAATAAATCTTACACTATTGAGAAATATGGCTGCGGGTGTGGTGTTCTTTCCTTCAATAAGGTTTTTATTATTATTATTATTTTATTTTACTTGTTTGTCTTCATCATCCGATGTACTAAAACAGACACCCGAGCAAACTCCAAAATACTAACAGAATCAATATCAAAGGCAACTTCTGACTAACCTTCCTGCGCTCCCAGAACACTCAAAATAAACCACCCCAGCAACCTATTTGATCGGCTGAGAAAAAAAAAAAAAGATCACTGCGCAGTTCATTGGTAGAAAGTATTGTCCCCTGTTTGTTTTGGTTTTTATTTCCCTTACAGTTTTAAAAAAAGATAACAACAAAAAAAAAAAGATCTTTCAAAGAATATATTTATCTTAAGTAATAAAAAGTATTTTGTTGCGTAAAGAGTGCTGCCAGCAGGTAGGAAATATACTCATCTGGGAGGGTATTTTTACTGCAACATTGTGAACACCTTTGTTCCAGGCTACGGGGGGGGGGGGGGGGGGGGGGGGGGGAACACTGAGTGTCTAGTCAAATATCTTGAACATGACTAGATATCGATCTTTTGGAATTCCGCATCTCGCACATTGTTAGAAACGGATGGTAGCCCAAAAAGAGGAAGAAAAATCAAAACATATTCTTGACCTTTGACCCTTGTGGATAAAGAAAAAAGATGAATTCGGTTAATAACAAAAACATCTGACATTTTGTTTCGTAAAATAGCGAAACAAATAACAACGGGGGTCTACGTTGTAAGCTTCAAAGCCAGTCTAAATTTAAAATGAAAATGCGTGATAAAAGAAAGTCAAAAGTTTTTATATATAAAAAAAATTTTAGCGTTTCAGCTTTTTTTTTTTTTTTAAATAATACTGCTCTACATTCTCATCCATTACAAGTAATATTTTTGTTTTAATGGACTTTTCAATGAATTGCTTCTCAACGTGTCTTAAAACTTGGCCCTGGCAATTTTTTTTTGCCGCGACATTTTTTATGAATAATGAAAATAAAAGGGGTTTAATAACTTGATTTCATTATCTTCGTACTGCATTCGAAGAAAAGTTTGTTAGTTGTTATTTCACAAAGCTTTTATTAACTCACTCTGTCTGTCTGTCCGTCTGTCTGGTGAAAAGTTTGTACACGTTATTTCTCCCAAATCTTTCTCGAATCTAGTTGAAACTTTAAATAATTATTTATTGTACCTTAGAAAACATAAATCAATAAAAAAAAAATTAGCCAATTGTTCAATGAAATATTGGTACTTGATTATTTTGATTGATGTCGTAAACGGAAATAAATCTTATAGTATTTAGAAATATAACTGTAACTGTGGAGTTATTCCCCTAAGATATTTAAAATATATTTTTTTTATTTTCTTGTTTGGTTGTTGTTTCCTAATCATCTTTTTGTTTAAACAAAACTATTCCCCAGTTATAAAATTAAAATGTTTATGTTTTAGGTTGAGGCGTTTTAACATCTATAACCGGCACTTTTATTTGCGTACCTTCCGTGTTTCTGCAAATACATTTTGTCGGTGGCTTGGGGAGGGGGTAGGGGCGGAAAAGAGAGAAAAGAAATATAAATAGCAACCTTTGTGGCCGTGTCAATATTGGACCTAAGTTGGCTACTTGATTGGTGCCGTCTCCCTGGTCTGATGACGTCAATGACAAGGCAGACTGCGAGAACTAGAGAAGGGGAGGGAGAAATATGTGTGCGTGTTTGGGGGTGGTTGGTGGGGGGGGGGGGGAGAGTTTGAGGCAGAATTGTTTTCCGAGCCCAATGACTTAGAGGTCTGGTTTAATAGACCCGGAAATATCTTGGAAACTGGAACTTTTCTTTTTCTTTGGCTTTTTTCTTTTTTAGTATTATTATTTTACTCGGTACCAGAAATAGTTTAGGGATGAAAAAAAAATATATCGACTATTAATTTAAAGAAAAATGGTGAATTATCGATTACATTTCGACATCAATATTTGGATGACGTCGTGAGAAAATTATTGGAAATCATATTTTTACATGTTGATGAACCAGAGTCGGCGCTTCGAGGAGGGACACCAACCAAGTCCCGAGGTAACCCCAGCTTATGAACATAAAGAGCGCATGTGCTTTGTTGGGTCGTCTTTAAAATGCAAAACAACAAAAAGAAACAGAGGGTTCGGTATCATCATGACGCCAATTCTTTAAGAATTCTGCCCATTCGTTGACAGTAGTTGACACCCCAACGTGCATATGTATGGCTCCTTCTGTCCCGAGAGAAAATGGATGCGCCCGGATTGAATCACCGGGGTTGGATGCATCTCCTGATGTTAGCCAGACGCTGCCGTGACTAACTAAATACAAGGCATTTATTATCTATATAATTCTTTTGAAGTTCTAGAGTATCTTTTTTTTTTACATTATTCTAAAAGATACTAAATTCTTACTAGAATACTGAAAGAATTCGCTACATAGTCGTAAAGTAAACTTTTCATTTGTCTTAATTTGCATCAGAATTCATTGTTTCAAAAGTTAGGTTTAAACACGGGAAACATTTTTAAAAAAATACATTTTTAAAAAAAAGACAACGCCACCAATTCTGTACCTTAACTAAATATATTATCAAAATTGATTTTTTTAAAATTGATACCCAATGTGGATAACATCGAAAGCTTCTTGATTGAATGATTTCACCAATTAGCCCAGCGAGCATTGTATAAGAAATCAATAATTTAATAGTTCCTTCTTTACACGTAGATCTAATTCTAGAGCATATATGCCCGGGCAATATGATTTACGTAAAAATAGAAGCAAGTTAGATAATCTATCAATAAACTTACAACAACTTTGCATTTAATACACAACTGTTTGATTTCTTTCTTGAATGATTACAATGATCATGATCTAAGCACTTAAATCTAGACTTAGAAGAAGATTTGCAAAATTATCCAGAAAATTAATTTATTTAACTCTTTGAATCAATAATGCCTTACTTTCTGAAATTCCCGAAGGCGATAGTCCATTCAAGAATGCGATTGTCCTTTCAAAACCGTTGTTGACTTTAAATCTCTTTCAAAACCATTGTTGACTTTAAATCTAAGTCTAGTACTCAAGCCAAATTTATATTTATTTATTTTTACTTTAAAAATTATAACTGTCAAACTAGAGTTTTCCCCATAAGGCCAACGAGCTCGTAATTCTTTTCTCAGCGTTATACATCAACTGTTAAAATTTCTAGAAAAATCGTCAGAGCCGTTTTTGATATCAGCGTTCAGGTTTCGCCCACCCGACTTCCATGAAGTTCTGACTTGAATAGAGGTATTGTATAAAAAAAAAATAACTGTATCCTGGGTTGTCTAATTATCTCTGCGTGCATTGCCATCTTTTCTTCCTGTATTTCCTCGTGCCCAGTGTCCCCCATTATTTGGTTCAGACGACAGTCTACATCGGGAATTTTCTTATTGTTATCTCACTGGCCCGAGTTGAATTTGGTGACAGACAAACTGGCAAGTGAAAGACATCTGAATTTGCCAGATTTCTAGCCTGCAGGGAACTGGAATTTCCAACTTAAAAAACATTTTTTCTTCAGTTGTTGAAATTCAAGTTGGTTTTTGTCACGAATAATGATGTCTCTCTGAGTTTCGTTTTAGGGCTTGCCAAGCAGTCAACCAGGACGTCTATTTAAGTTTTAATTATGCATTTTGATGAAACCAAGTCCTTGTACAATCACATTTGCACCAGAAATGTTGAAAACCGTCAGATAATCAAATCACGCACGGATTATCTTTAATATTATAATATATTATTAGTGTCTCTCTATCTCTCTCTGTCTCTTTCTTTCTCTCTCTCTTTCTTCCTCCCTCTCCTTCGTATAAACTTATAAATTCAGTTCGCATACATGTTTTGACCTATAACAGTCGATTCGGTCAATGGAGCCACCGTTTAATCAGATCAACCTTTTATTTGATCCATAACTTCGAGCACTATAATAATCATTTAACATAGAAAATGTTCATGTGTTCGCAACAGCTTTTTATTGGGACCAAAATGAATGCTTCTCGGTGTGGTCAGATTAGTTTGAATGTATTGTATTCACATTTAACTGATTCATAATAAAGCAGGAGATAAATCTAATACTAATATTCATTCTTTTTTTCCTTCACAATTGTTTCAGCATGCGCTTCTTCTACTAACTGCCACTCTTTACTTTAACAGACCTGCCATCTTTGCAATAGGGATCATGTTTTGATATGTTTCGATGCGAGTTCTAATAGCTACCTTTCTACTTAACATAAGTGTCATTATTTTCCTACTTCTGACACCATTTGATGATACTTGTTCGTTAGCTTCTTTCACCAAATAGTTAGTTCCAATAAACTGATGTGGGCGTATTAAATTTAAATATAGAATTGGAAATAACCCGAACAAACAGAACTGAAACTTGCTTTTGCAAATAGACATAGTGTAGACATCTTCTGTGTAAAAGTATATAAATGAACAAGCACAACTGAAACTTGTATTTGCAAATAGACATAGTGTAGACATCTTCAGTGTAGAAGTATATAAATGAATGAATGAACGAAGAGACCTTGAAGAATTTATACAAAATAAAACTCACTCTAAACAAAAATACGCGTCTTGCTGTCAGTTAATCACTCTTTCTTTCTCAACGCTCAAACCCCTATTTATGAGCTTGAAATACGACAGACCGCCTCGAGGACTCATCAGAATTTATTCAGTCTACACAACCAAACCATCCGCCCACCTTTTCTCACGGTAACATCAGAAACACTAACATGCACTCCGTAACAATGAGGTCGTACCAGGTAGCCATCAGCTCCAACTATTTTACATTTGTATTTCGTATATTCTATTCTATCAAGCAGTTTTGTGGACATTGAAAGGGGGGGGGGGGGTGTCTATGTTTATATAAGCCCAAATGGAAAATGGCAAATAGAACACCAATGGTGAATCTTTTTAACTTCGCACCATCCTCGTCCATTCTCTTGAATCCCTGTCCAATCCTCCGTGACATCAAACCATCATGTCATCATGTCATTCCTCCATCTTTTTTTTTTATATTAACTGCTTGTTCGATATAAATCAGTTTGATAAAACGATTGCTCCATTTTATAATCATATCACATCAAGCATTATATATAATGTATAAAACTTACACAAAGATTTTGAGAACCGCTGCATGGATTCCAGCTTCATTCACGGGAGCTGTTGAAGTGTCCAAGTATTTTATGCGTGACTAACTTTTACTTCTGCCTGGGAGATGTCCTTAAGCGAAATCACTAAATGGACTGAGGACGAACTGGGCTCAAGAGGTCAAGGGGAAATAAGATCCCCCTCACCCCCCCCCCCCCTAAAAAAAAAGGTTTAAATCAAACTCTTTCCAGATAATGTGGAAGTGAAGAAAATAATGTCACATTTAGATCACGGGAAAAAAAAATAGACCTAAGTTTCTTTCAGCATTAGAATAGGAAAGAAGGGATGTGAGTATGGATGAGCAGCAATAGTGCCATTGGCTCTTTATCGATCATTACTAAATCTTTTTCTTCGTTTATTTCAGTATATAAGATTTGTTTACAATTTCCCTTTTAGCTTGCGAAAAGTTCGTGGCTTTAGAAGGATACTGGGTGAATGAAACCAGGACACCGCTTATGAAAAATGTTTCTAACGATTTACCTAGAAATTTGACAGTCTATGTAAATATTTGAGAAATAAATTACTACCTTCTAAGCCACACAGTAAAAACTCTGGTTTTACCGTGTTTACTGGTCATAATACAATCATGTTAAGATTCAATTAGACAATTTTAAACACGTTCAGCGGGTCTTCCCGCACTACATTGTTTTATTGTCTCTATTCTCTGTGTGTGTGTGTTTTCAACGGGTATTTCCGAACTCCACTTCATTGATGTTTTGTGCGTGTGTGTGTGTGTGTTTTGAATACGTTTCTACGGGTATTTCCGAACTCGACTCGAACATTGTTTTTATATTCAGTACAGAGTTGAATGAATAAATAGACATTCCTGAAAGAAGTGATATGTCTTACAAAAAGTCATGAGCTTCATAAAGTTTGTTTTTTATTCATATCATTTTCATCATCATGATTGTTGCTATTCGATTGTGGGGCTGTAAATCCAGACAGCAAGTCCAACTAAACCGTTGTAAGTGTATTACATTTTAAATGCAGAACTTTAAAAACAAATGGGACTTCCTATTAAACCAAAATTAAGGGTAACTTTGTATTGACAATATACACAGCTTTTGAATTCTTGTAGAAACACAAGTGAAATGGCAATATTTTGTGTCACTCGTCTGTCGTTCGTTCTTACGTTAGTTTTCACTCCTCTATTTTACAACCTCAACTTCTATAAGCTTACTGCTGGTTACATCAGAATCTCTTCTGCTTAAACACAAAAATATCTGCCATTGTTTAAGACGTATTCAGATGCAGTCTTTTATGCATCAAGCCTGTAGACCTGCCAATGAAGCATATATCTCCACCAACAGGCAAAATATCAAGAATAAAACAGACATAAATATGCTGATGGCACTCTTTAGTATTCAGAGAAAAACACGAAGTAAAAAAGAAAATTAATACGAAAATAAATCAGAAATTACATCACAAATAAACTGGAAAGTAAAATCAGAAAGTAAAAAACACAAGTAAATTAAAAGGTAAATCACCAAGTAAAGTCAGAAAGTAAAATCTGAAAGTAAATAATATAGTGAACCACAAAGTAATCGGAAATGAAAACAGGAAAGTAAGTCAGACAGAAAATCACAAAATAAATTAGAAAGTAAATAACAAAATACATCAGAAATAAAAACAAATATATCACAGAATAAATCAGTAAATCACAAAGTAGATCACAAAGTAAATCAGACAGTAAATCACAAAGTAAATCAAAAAATAAAATCAGACAGTAAATCACAAAATAAATCAGACAGTAAATCAGACAGTAAATCAGACAGTAAATCAGACAGTAAATCACAAAGTAAATTACAAAGTAGATCTGAAACTTAAACGTGACGATCAGAGTAAATAAAGAAAAACAAAACATGAAAAACAAAAAACTTCATTCAAATGTTTTTGTGACTCTACACACCATTCAAATGTTTTTGTGACTTTAACACACCATTCAAATGGTAAGTGGATTCTAAAGAAGTCATTACACAAAAGACAACCAGCTTGTGGAATGTGCACATTTCTAATAGCTAAGCACCATTACCATCCAAGCCTCCCGATAATGCAATAGCTAATGGATGCAGACTCTTAATTGTTTCAACATTTTATGAATCTTTAAGTACATAACACAAGGCGTTGTTTGTGTTTCTAAGAGAAAGTGGGCGGTATCGAAATCTAAAGTCTTTTTTTTTTCTTTTTAAGAAGAGGCGTTTAGAGGGAGAGAACTAACGCATGAGCAGAATTATCTGAATATTTCTTCACTCTATTGCTTCTCTATGTTGACAAAAAAAAAAAAGATTTTAGAAAAATTACAATAAAGTACATAGGATTTCGAAATACATAGATACATATCTCTAGCTCGTGTTTGAGACAAAGGGAAGTAACTTTCAACGCGTCGGTTGCGACTTGACCCATAGAATTCAAATTAGGGTTCAATATAGCGGGACCATCAAATCTTCTGTTGAAGGAGATTACAGTCACAACGGCAGACGATATGGCGTATATAGATTCACAATATTGTGCCCTAGTTATTTATGGTCTACGAAAATGAATTTGAGCGGAAAGGGAAAGTGCAGAGATATAATGATATATCCATGTCGCGTAAGTTGAGCCACTCTCACCTTTGGGAAATGACTGTTACAGTCCTATGGTGACAGCTGTAACTTAAAACATTCTTCTTCTAGTCAGCTTTTTTGCTGCTGAGCTGTTAGCTTTTTGCTGCTGAGCTGTTATCTTTTTTACTGCTGAGCTGTTAGCTTTTTTTTGCAGGAACTTAAAACATACGAGTCAGGCTATTTTTAACTCCACCTCTACAGTCACATGATTGTGACACGTGAAATTTCATTAATTTTTTTTTAAAAAGGCGTTTGATACCAACAGGTAGAAAGATGTGATTACATTGACATTATAGAATTTAACTCCTTCAAAGTATATTTTATCATGGCTTCTATTACTTGCTTGATTTTTTGGGGTTATTTATATTTACAATTAGTGTGTTTTTTTTCCCAACGAAGAGCTATTCGACAGTCTAAAGAAATGCGATCGTTTGTTTTCAGTCTGTTGTGTTTTTATTTCTTCTGCACCTTCTGCACCTTGACCTATTCCTTACTCTGTTGGACCGTTGGGCACCACAAATGATCCGTCGACCTCCATTCTCCATTCCTCCTTTTGACGTGTATAGAATCTCTTTCAATGACAGGTCCATCCATTCATTTATGTTGTCTTCCCATCGCTTGCTCTGTCTGCCACTTCTTCGTTTTCATGGTACTGTTCCATGACGGAAGGTCTTTGCAAGCCCCGCGGACCTTGTCATATGGCCGGAAAGTTTTAGTTTGCGTTTGTTTGTTTTTTGAATGGTTGTTAGTAGGTCATAGTGGTGCTCAACTACCGTTGAAATTCTGTTTCTAATATCTTCTTTTGTAATGCTGTCCTTGTATGTGATACCTAAGAATCTCAATTCCATTGCTAGGATCCTTCTACCTAGTTCTGAATTAGCGTCCAAAATTCGCAAGCAAACTTGAGTCTGGCCATAACGAGGAAGCGCATCAGGCTGGTTTTAGTGTCCAGGGCCAAGCCTTTGTCTTTCCATATTGTTTTGAGACTAACTTGAGAGTAGTTTACAAGTTAAACGTCATAGTTACTAAATAAATAAGTCAAAACTACTCTCGGGGCATCCCAACCGTACGTCATAACTAGAAGATTTGTGGGCTAGAGAGTATTACATTAATTAAAAGTTATTATGTGTTCACGTATCAGCCTCACAAAAGATGCTCTTTGTAATAATCACAAATTAAGAAGTGACCACCTTAAATAAAATGCTAATTTACTCCTGCATTCCAAGTACAAACTAATTAACTCTGAATGACCAAACACCATAATATATATACATTATTTTATATATATATATATATTTATATATATATATTTATATATATATATATTTATATGTATAGATTTATATATTTATATATATATATTTATATATTTATATATATATATTTATATATATATTTATTTATATATATTTATATATTTATATATATATATTTATATATCTATATATATATATTTATATATTTACATATATATATTTATATATTTATATATATATATTTATATATTTATATATATATATTTATATATATATATATTTATATATTTACATATATATATTTATATATTTATATATATATATATTTATATATTTACATATATATATTTATATATATATATTTATATATATATATTTATATATATATATATTTATATATATATATTTATATATATATATATTTATATATATATATTTATATTTATATATTTATATATATATATTTATTTTTATATATTTATATATATATATATTTATATATTTTTATATTTATATTTATATATTTATATATTTATATATTTATATATTTATATATTTATATATATACATGCAGTTGTCGTTGACTTTCTTCAATCGAAGACCCAGTTGCCACATTTGATGCAGAAAAGCTGCTTATCCGCTTGAAGGTCAATTCTTTTTTCGACATATACGCTAAAGGCTTCCAACGTGTGACCCGCGACTTTTGTGACAGTTCACTATCTGTTCCTTCCAGGTGTCATTGGCCGCCCCATGATTTCCTCTATGCAATAAGGGCAAACTGACGCCTCGTTTATCTTTATAGCTATAACGTGAATGGGGGGGTGGGGGGGGCTGCCTCTGATTGAAGCTCGTCAAAAGAAATATCGTCTTTTGCTTGCGCTCGTTCCGTGTACTGGGAAAAAGTTTTATAGCAAGTGCAGCTGTCGAATAATAAAATTTAATTAGCTATACGTTCAAAACAACCAATTGATTTCAGACTTTAATTAATTAACCTAGATCGCATAAAAATGCTTACCTCTAACAAAGATAAACACATTTTCCAGGAATCACACAACATGAACAGAACAATTCTCATACAAACACTATGCCACACAGCTAAAACAAACATTACATTCAAACTAGAAACCCAACTATCATACTGTTGAATAACCATGCCACCAATAAACCAGCGCCAACATATGAATAAAGCGATTCATTGTATTTGTTTTTTCGCGAATCGCAAGAAAACAGAGTTGATATCTTGCTATCCTTGTCATAAATGATTTAATCCTCTGAACATCAGAGGCTCTGACCACTTAACATCTATCTAAGACAATAGGGAGGCGGTGGGATTAATGTTTGTGTGCCCTTGTGTCTGTGTGTGTTTGTATATCTTTGTGACTATGTGTGCATATCTTCGCGAATGTGTGTTTGTGTCTCTGTGTGGGTGGGTGTATGTATTGATATGAGAGACAACTCTGTCCTGCTTCTGCTAATTAAATCGATCCAAAGCGTGGGTGGCATAAGCAAATTGAACATTGCCCTAAACACTGAACAGAATTTGATTTGAAGGAGTTATATCTGTTGTACTGTTGTTATTGTTTTTTTTTGTTTGTTTGTTTCTTTTGTTTTTGCTTGTTTTGTTTTTTTTTTTGCCTTTCTACCAGTTTTGTGCTTGTCTTGAATGACGCTAAACTGTGTAACTTATTTAACGCTAAAGTGTGGAACCATTGTAACAGACACTAAATTGTGTAACTTTCTTGAATAACGCTAATTTCTGTAACATTTTTCAACAAGTCATTTGGTGGACGTTAGGTGATGCTTCTCATTTTACGTGTCCATTGACAAGACAATGTCAAGTGCAGTGGGTGTCTAGGCTTTCAATTACAGACAAGTCAACTTTCCAGTTAGTGGTGATCACTAAGTGAAGCAAATTTATTATAAATGGCCTTACAGTTTACGAGAATGTACAGTTGCTAAAACAATGACTCAGGAATCCCTTAAAATTAAAAATAAAAAAAAACGTGAGGCTGTGCTTTTTATATCATAAAAAATTGGTCTAAATAAATGTTTCTAGCTACACAGGAGATAATATTTTAAAAAAAAACATTATTAAAGAATCTCCTCCATCGCGGAGGAGAATAAAGGTATCGTTGATTGTTGTATTTTGAAGGTATATGATTTATTTTTTTTCATTTTCTAAAAATCACTGCAGAAACAAGTTTTTATTGTCTGAGTTCTTCCGTTTCTATCTAAATTTAGCAGTGGCGTAGCTGGAAGGAGGAGGCGGGGAGAATTGAAAATTACCCCGGGCCTCCCACTTGAGCGGGGCCCCAAATGAGTGTCTTTTACCTAAAATATTAAATATTACGCAAAATGCAGGAGCCCAAAAAGGGGTTAAGCCCCCATCCCGGCCCCCAAATGATTAAAAATTCCTAGCTACGTCTCTGAAATTTAGTATAATAATTTGGCAAAATTGAAGTTTAATTTAATGTCCTTGACATTGTTTAGTTTCTCGTGGCAATCCCCAATATAAGGTTTTTAAAAAGAAAAACCTTGTCAGAGCCTCTAGTTGTTTTGTTTAAAATGTTGAACTGATAACATGTTTGCTACTATATGCTTTGTTTCGTTATTGAAAATGTGTTTCTGATCTTTATTTTTAACTTTGTTTTTTTTTTCTTTTTCTGATGGAAAATTGAAAACACTATATTAAAAAAAAACACCACATGATCAAAACAATAGCGCAATCCTCACACGAATTTTTTTGTCTGTAATGTGTTCTTTCCTTTTATTCTATTCGATTCTGTTGTTTTTTTTTTCGATGTTATAAACTTAGCCATTAGTTTGTTAGTTGCATAGTTTTTATTAACTCACTCCTTCTGTCTGCCTGTGACTATATAGTACATTTTATTTCAGCCATGTCTGTCTGCCTGTGACTATTTTGTACATTTCATTTCAGCCATGTCTGTCTGCCTGTGACTATTTAGTACATTTCATTTCAGCCATGTCTGTCTGCCTGTGACTATTTTGTACATTTCATTTCAGCCATGTCTGTCTGCCTGTGACTATTTAGTACATTTCATTTCAGCCATGTCTGTCTGCCTGTGACTATTTTGTACATTTCATTTCAGCCATGTCTGTCTGCCTGTGACTATTTAGTACATTTTATTTCAGCCATGTCTGTCTGCCTGTGACTATTTTGTACATTTCATTTCAGCCATGTCTGTCTGCCTGTGACTATTTAGTACATTTCATTTCAGCCATGTCTGTCTGCCTGGGACTATTTTGTACATTTCATTTCAGCCATGTCTGTCTGCCTGTGACTATATAGTACATTTTATTTCAGCCATGTCTGTCTGCCTGGGACTATTTTGTACATTTCATTTCAGCCATGTCTGTCTGCCTGTGACTATATAGTACATTTTATTTCAGCCATGTCTGTCTGCCTGTGACTATTTAGTACATTTTATTTCAGCCATGTCTGTCTGCCTGTGACTATTTAGTACATTTCATTTCAGCCATGTCTGTCTGCCTGGGACTATTTTGTACATTTCATTTCAGCCATGTCTGTCTGCCTGTGACTATATAGTACATTTTATTTCAGCCATGTCTGTCTGCCTGTGACTATTTAGTACATTTCATTTCAGCCATGTCTGTCTGCCTGGGACTATTTTGTACATTTCATTTCAGCCATGTCTGTCTGCCTGTGACTATATAGTACATTTTATTTCAGCCATGTCTGTCTGCCTGCGACTATTTAGTACATTTTATTTCAGCCATGTCTGTCTGCCTGTGACTATTTAGTACATTTTATTTCAGCCATGTCTGTCTGCCTGGGACTATTTTGTACATTTCATTTCAGCCATGTCTGTCTGCCTGTGACTATTTAGTACATTTCATTTCAGCCATGTCTGTCTGCCTGGGACTATTTTGTACATTTCATTTCAGCCATGTCTGTCTGCCTGTGACTATATAGTACATTTTATTTCAGCCATGTCTGTCTGCCTGTGACTATTTTGTACATTTCATTTCAGCCATGTCTGTCTGCCTGTGACTATTTAGTACATTTCATTTCAGCCATGTCTGTCTGCCTGTGACTATTTTGTACATTTCATTTCAGCCATGTCTGTCTGCCTGTGACTATTTAGTACATTTCATTTCAGCCATGTCTGTCTGCCTGGGACTATTTTGTACATTTCATTTCAGCCATGTCTGTCTGCCTGTGACTATTTAGTACATTTTATTTCAGCCATGTCTGTCTGCCTGTGACTATTTTGTACATTTCATTTCAGCCATGTCTGTCTGCCTGTGACTATTTAGTACATTTTATTTCAGCCATGTCTGTCTGCCTGTGACTATTTTGTACATTTCATTTCAGCCATGTCTGTCTGCCTGTGACTATTTAGTACATTTCATTTCAGCCATGTCTGTCTGCCTGGGACTATTTTGTACATTTCATTTCAGCCATGTCTGTCTGCCTGTGACTATATAGTACATTTTATTTCAGCCATGTCTGTCTGCCTGGGACTATTTTGTACATTTCATTTCAGCCATGTCTGTCTGCCTGTGACTATATAGTACATTTTATTTCAGCCATGTCTGTCTGCCTGTGACTATTTAGTACATTTCATTTCAGCCATGTCTGTCTGCCTGTGACTATTTTGTACATTTCATTTCAGCCATGTCTGTCTGCCTGTGACTATTTAGTACATTTCATTTCAGCCATGTCTGTCTGCCTGGGACTATTTTGTACATTTCATTTCAGCCATGTCTGTCTGCCTGTGACTATTTAGTACATTTTATTTCAGCCATGTCTGTCTGCCTGTGACTATTTTGTACATTTCATTTCAGCCATGTCTGTCTGCCTGGGACTATTTTGTACATTTCATTTCAGCCATGTCTGTCTGCCTGTGACTATATAGTACATTTTATTTCAGCCATGTCTGTCTGCCTGTGACTATTTAGTACATTTCATTTCAGCCATGTCTGTCTGCCTGTGACTATTTTGTACATTTCATTTCAGCCATGTCTGTCTGCCTGTGACTATATAGTACATTTTATTTCAGCCATGTCTGTCTGTCTGTGACTATTTTATACATTTCATTTCAGCCGTGTCTGTCTGCCTGTGACTATTTTGTACATTTCATTTCAGCCATGTCTGTCTGCCTGTGGCTATTAGGTACATTTTATTTTAGCCATGTCTGTCTGCCTGGGACTATTTAGTACATTTTATTTCAGCTTTGTCTGTCTGCCTGTGACTATTTTGTACATTTTATTTCAGCCATGTCTGTCTGCCTGCGACTATTTAGTACATTTTATTTCAGCCATGTCTGTCTGCCTGTGACTATTTTGTACATTTTATTTCAGCCATGTCTGTCTGCCTGGGACTATTTTGTACATTTTATTTCACCTATGTCTGTCTGCCTGGTACACATTCTGTACACGTTGTTACTCCGACTTCTCATTCTCGGATCAAGTCGAAACTTTGCACAATTATTCATTGCCCCTTACAAAAAAAAAATGAACCAATTAAAAACATCAATCAATCTTTAAAAAAATTATGGTAATTAATAAATATTGTTTGATATAAAGGGGAAATAAATCTTACAGTATTGAGATGTATGGTTTTTAATGGCCATTTCTTTCCTCTATATATGTATTTAAAGATACTGCTTGGCTAACTGAAAAAAAAAAGGGGGGGGGGGGTTGTTTGATTCCCAATGTATAGAAAGTTTCTGAGTATTCACTCAACAAGCTATGTCGTTGTTTGTCTAGCTCCACAAAGGGCAGCAGAGAAACCTTCTCTATGATGCGCCCTTCCAAAACATATTCACAAAACAGATTGCACAATTTTGTAAGCTTCTGGTAAAAAAAAAAAAAAGAATACAAACTCGGAGCCACTGTCAGAGTGTACTATTGATCTAAACTAATGTTTGTTTGGTCGTCCTTCGTGTGACCAAGTGCGTGGTAGAATTTAGTTAGCGTCGCCTCGTGTTATTATAATATCGCATTTTTATAGTCTTCATGGTTATGTAATACGTTTCTGGACACACACACACACTAATGTCTTAAGTCCTAATGGTACGGTATTTTTTTTTTAAAGTAACAATGGCGACTGTCCAATATCCGTTAAACATGTCAGACTAAAATTGCGTAATCATTTCTCAGACATGTATGTTATTACTATCTGATAATGTTACTGTCTGGTAAAAGTACGTCTTAGTGTCACATCCCCTCTTCTGCCTCTGAAACACACACACACACAGAGTGACTGTAACCCATCTTTAGGGTATTGACAGAGTCTGTTAACAAGTGGTGTCAGAGTGTGTTAACGAATCCAGGAATCGATATTGCTCTAACAGTTTTTGCCCTGAGACCATTACGTGTTGTGGAGTCAGAAATAATATAATTAGACGCAGAAGGATAAGAGTCACGGAGTCAGAAACAATATAGAATCTATTTGAACGCAAAATTATGGCGTTTCTAAGTCAGAATCATTAATTTAGACACGAGTCGCTGGCTCATAATGAATATAATTACGAACAGTACATGTAGACATAAACAGATATATAGAAGTCCAATAAAGTTACCATATGTCTGCTATTAACCCACGCTTTTAGTAAAGACTAAGGTTACGCTCGCTATTCACACTCACAACTTGTCATTATTCTTTTCGGATCTAATATATATCTGATAAGCTCTTCGTGTGTGGCTTCACATTTTATTAGAGTTGCAGAAGATCACTTCATTAATTATTGAATTAAATGAATAAACAATTATATACCCTAAGACCACTGCTCCATCTATGGGACTCAGGTTAACTAGTAATTCTATTGTAATATGCCTTTTGGTATATGGCCCGACCCCATTCAAAAAGTAAGAAACAACAAAAAAAAAAGCTCTTTAACATTTGCCAGGTAAATATGGTGGCAAGCCACTTGGCTCTCAAACAGAGGAGCTCGGGTTTGAATCGCAGTGACGCCCCTGATTCCACCCTAAACCAATAAGTACTTAATAATGAATTGTGGGAAACTGTTGGTCGTTGAGCTGGTCGCAAACCTTTGGCAATAGAAACAAAGGACTTTTACATCATCTGTTCATAGATAGATAGATTAGATAGATAGATAGATAGATAGATAGATAGATAGATAGATAGATAGATAGATAGATAGATAGATAGATTACATAGATAGATAGATAGATAGATAGATAGATAGATAGATAGATAGATAGATAGATAGATAGATAGATAGATTACATAGATAGATAGATAGATAGATAGATAGATTACATAGATAGATAGATAGATAGATAGATAGATAGATAGATAGATAGATAGATAGATAGATAGATAGATAGATAGATAGATTACATAGATAGATAGATAGATTACATAGATAGATAGATAGATAGATAGATAGATAGATAGATAGATAGATAGATAGATAGATAGATAGATAGATAGATTACATAGATAGATAGATAGATAGATAGATAGATAGATAGATAGATAGATAGATAGATAGATAGATAGATAGATAGATAGATAGATTACATAGATAGATAGATAGATAGATAGATAGATAGATAGATAGATAGATTACATAGATAGATAGATAGATAGATAGATAGATAGATAGATAGATAGATAGATAGATAGATAGATTACATAGATAGATAGATAGATTACATAGATAGATAGATAGATAGATAGAGGAGGAATATTAGCCTATATTTCCAAGTTTGAGATGATTAATGACTCTTCATTCAAGATTTAGATCACAATCACACACAACATAGAAATTTGGTCTCGCCAAAAAACAGCTACAAAAATAGACCTATGTGTCTGCGCTGTTGTAAATGAGAAAGAGAGAGAGAGAGAGAGTAGATAAGAGAGATATCTACAATCCCAAATTAGATTTGAAACATCTGATTACGGAAGCTAAATGGTGACGTACATATAAGTCCCTCGTGCCGTGAGATGTACTCTGGCATGAAACTGGCGGGGTAAGGGAATAGGAAGACGGGCTAGGGGCTGTTTGGGTAGGTAGTGTTCAAGATGACGTCATTTCACGTCAGAACAACAGACCTGTTTTGTTTTCCATGCAAGGTCATGTACACTCAGAGTCGATTGGGTAATACTAATGCTGGACTGATAGACATAAGGTCAGTTTGAGCTCATCTGCGGTGGCCACAAGAGATCTAAGTTTTAATCCGTTATGCTTAGCGAGAGTAACGCGGCACTTTGGGAGCTCCTGCTGGGAATTACTTCGACATGGTAAAGGGTTAATAAGTTTTTTGTTTTCCTTTTATTCTATCCAATTATTGAGATGTAATAACTACAATTTAAAAATATTCATATCTTAGAGACCATTCCGGAGAAGTGTATCTCATTTCTTTTTTATAAAACGAATGCATTTGTTTCTTCTCCGAATGCAAAATGTTGTGTTTCAAACTGCGCGAGAATCGATTGGACACTTTGGAGTTTATTTTGAAATCTATTTATTATAATTTGAATGTACACAGACTAACCAATCAACTTTTAGCATGGGAAGGGACAGACAGAAAAACCGCATCACTTCACTCATAGTCACGTCATTGTTGGGAGGACGAAAAGTTTTAGTAAAAGGAAACGAAAGAAAAATGGGGTGTGAACCCCTGCGCGTTCAGTTCCCAATCACATATTTTTATTACGCTTTATGTGAAAAATCATTACAGTAATTATGGTTTGCAATTATTGATTATTTCTTAAGAAACGGATTTAATATATTTACCATCTAACCGCCGTAGTTCGTGTGAAAAAGCAACACATTAGAGCCATTAAAAAATTTCACGTAAGGGATACTAGAATTCAAGGGACGAAAGTATTTTGGGGGAACGTTATAATGAGGACCGGGCCAATTGAAGTGGGGAAAAAAAAGGGGGGGTGGAGTTTCTAAATTAAACAACTCTTTCAAAGCACCGAAACACGAGTTTTCGGGATACTAGAATGTATGGAGCCAAAAGTATGTGTTTAGAAATGAGGTTTTAATTACATCACCTTTTTCTCGCTTCACCTTTTGGCAAAGTATAAGAGAGATGGGCTACATTCAAATATTCAAAACACCCATTTCGGGACATCTAGGAATTTTCGAACACAAGTATATTTTGATATATCTTTACAATCAGATGTAGTACAACAAGCTTATTATTACTAATAAATAATTCAAAACCTAAATATTTAATTGCAAAATGATTAAGCACAACAAAATGTTTGGTCCAATAACACATATAGCGTGAACCTTTTTCTTGAAAGGCTTCTGGGGAAAAAATGTGTGAAAACCAAAAATTCTATTTAAAAAATGCGTCGCTTGGAGGCTTATTGATTTTGTTCCCTTCATAGAGAAGTGGGCCACGAAGAAACCAAAATCTAATTATTAACAGAGTTTATCTTAGCCTAATTGGTCTGCCTGATTTTTGGCTGAAGCTCTCCAGAAGTATCAGGCCAAAGACAAACTAAAAATTTTTTTTGGGTCTTGTTTGCCAGAGTGGTTTTTACTGAGAACAACGGGTTCAAATTTTCATTTAAAATGGCGTTGTTTTCTAAGCTGCTTTTTAGAACTTTAAAAGAAAAATTCTCCAGAATTAATATAAAAAACCTGTCATTAAGAAAGAATTTTTTAGTAAATGTGTTAGCCTGTTAAACAGTACACATTCTTTGGTTTGACAATTGTTAAATTCTTGAACCTGTGGAATGTATAAAGTTAGATGCTACTTAAAGTTTAAAGTGCTTGCTTTAAGAGGTGGCAGAGTGGTAAAGCGCTTGGCTTCCGAAACGGGGAGGGGGGGGGTCTGGTTGAGGACTGGGATTTTAAATTTCGGTATCTTTAGGGCGCATGCAAGTCCTCCCAGCTCTAATGGGTACCAGACATTAGTTGGGGAATAAAGTAAAGACGTCGTTGTGCTGGCCACATGACACCCTCGTTAACCGTGGACCACAGAAACAGATGAACTTGCTTCAAGAGTGATGATTGCACTTTGTTTTAGATCTCTTTCAGGCGGCTATACAACATGCTAGTGGAAAAAAAATCTAGAAATATGGCCATTAATGCATTAATAATAGTATTTTGTAGTGTAAGTTCGTTATCGAGTTGTAAGAATAAAAACGAACAAAATGGGATCGAACTGTACCAAAGACATCAAACAAATTCAAAGACAAACAAAACTGTACAAATCCAACAGCATTTCTCGACTCCAGTCTTTTTCAGAGAGATTCTGGGAATGTAATTGTGTGATCTCTGATTTATAGGAACTAAAACCATTCACAAATTTAATTCTGGCTTTGGCCTGGCAGGCATTAATACATTTTGTAAAATTATATTTATTGATTCATTTAAGGTGAACCGAGAAAAGATAACAAAACAAAACTACAGCAAAAATACTTTAAAAAAAAACAACAAAGCTTATATAGAGCGTAATTATATCAGTTGGTTAGGTTTGGTTTTGTAATTCCATGTGCGATCGACCTAGATACCATAAATCAGCGCGATTATAAATATTTTCACCTTTTGTTTTTGTTCAGCTTTTACCTTTCTCAATGCGTTATGACTGGACCAGTAGTGAAACGGGGAGAGACGAAATGGGTATCTTTGTGAATGTTTACATGATCGTTGTATTTTTATGCATTTAAAAATGTTCACTCAAGGCTCAGGATGTCCTTCAAAACTGTTCTCTTTACCGTACAAGACATTGGCCCCAAAACACCCCAATAGAAATGAAAACTATATGGAGAGCTCCCTGATTTGGTCTAGTCATCTGAACGCTCCAACATAAAAATGAGAACGAGGAAGAAGAAGATGGCTCAAGAGCCCTCAAGGGGACCAGTTCAACTTTTAGCACCACATCCGTCAAGTACGATTTCTTTCCCTTGTTCTATATACCAAACAAAATATTTAATTACCGATAGTTTATTAACTAACCGGCTTATTTTTTAATTATTGATTCTTGTTTTGTCAGGTAAAAGAAATAATTGTGCAAAATTTCAGCTCGATCCGAGATTGGGTGTGACAGAAATAACGTGTATAAGCTTTTTATCATACAGACAGACAGACAGACAGAGTGAGTTGATATAAGCTTTGTGACGTGTAAAGCTACTAACAAAACGAGTAAAGCTATTATCTAAAACTATATTAAAGGAAGCACCAGGAACCAAATTTTAATAAAAGAAAATAGTGAATTAAATGTGGCGAAAATAAAGGACTGCACCGACCGAGGCATGAGCCTGCGACCCCGGAAACAGCAATTAATGTTGTCTTTTTGTCATATTGAGAGATACACGGTTAGCAAGAGCCTTTGTTTGTCTAGTATTTGCCTAACGCAGCGGTTCTCAACCTGTGGATCGCGACCCCTTTGGGTGTCGAATGACGATTTTGCAGGGGTCGCCTAAGAATAACAGAAATGTGTTTTTTTTTTGTTTTTTTTAAGTAAAACTTCAAATGTTCCCATTTTGCAATTGTTCGAGGATAGCCCCGATAGCTGTTGTAGAGAATTGAATCAGAATCAGTTCTAACTTTTATTGTCATAGAATAAATATTTTTAACAGTTTAAATCATAAATATTATTTCTATAGTAAAATTCGTTCATGTCGCGCTGCATTTGAAAAGCATATTTATTTATATTCAATAGTATTGCTACTGTTTTACAGTCCTTATTATTGAAGTTAATATTTTAACTATGGAACAAATCATAGAAAGGGAACTCGAACAAAGAACTTTAATAAAGAAATGTCCTTTTTTTTTTAAATTTAGTTATAAACAGAAATACATTTTAGTCACATTATAATTTCGTATTATTTCGTAATTAAACATAAAGCTTGGGCAATGCTTATCAGATGTAACATTATGATCAAGGGTTGTTGTTTTTTTTACATTATCCAAAGCGCAGTTACTTTAGAATATTACTTTACGGCTGGGGGTCGCCGCATGGTGGTGAATAGTAAAAAGAGGTCGTCGATCTAAAAGGTTGAGAACCGCTGCCTTAACGGTTGTCTGTGTCGCTCTGTTGAAATTGTGATGAATACGGGTGTGGCGAGGTGGGTGCGAAGCTAGGTGGGACATGTGACTATTGACGACTGGGGTGATAATTGCATGCTGGCGAAATACTTTAGATCAGAAAGATGGGGGGGGGGGGGGGGGGGGTGGACACCTCTATGAAGTTAGTTCGATTGGTATTCCGTTGCTGGTAGACGGTGTTGCCTTTCTGGGGGTCGCTGGTTCGTGCCTCGGTCGCAGTGGCATAGCCTGGGTGGGCGGAGAGAGGAATTTGAAATCCCCCCCGGGTCCTAACTTGAAGGGAGTCCCCAAATGAGTACTGGAATTTATTTATTGTTTAAATATAATATTAAAATGCTAAATGCAGGGACCCCAAAGTGGTCAAGGCAAAAGAAGGCAAATTCCTAGCTACGCCACTGCTCGGTCGGTGCAGTCCCTTCTGTTCTTATCTTATCTTACAGATTACAGAATTTCATGTGTCAGTCTAGCCATGCATGTTAACCAATGACTTAAACTCTGCTAAGGTACATTTAATTCGTTATTTTCTTTCATTTTTCTTCTTCTTCGTTCTCATTGTTATGTTGGACCGTTCAGATGACTAGACCAATACATGAGATGAACTGCGCAGTGGTTTCCAAATCAGGGAGCTCTCCATATAGTTTTCTTTCTATTGGGGTGTTTTGGGGCCAGTGCCTCTTGGTAAAGAGAGCAGTTTTGGAAGACCTTGTCGGCATTCTCTGGTGATACTCCACATGGGCAGATTTCACTGGTTCCAATTTTGAGCTTCTGGTACATAAGTTGTAGCATTCTGTTGTGTCCGGTCCTGAGTCGAAAGATTAGACGTTGATTTCTCTCCTTAAAATTTTGGTCCCTGGTGCTGCTTTTAATATAGTTTTAGTTATTCGATTTACTCGTTTAATACATGTTTAATATATGTTTAATATATGTTTAATGTGTATGTATCATTTTTTTTGTTTCAGCACTTAACTTCACATTTCTATTAGCTAAAGACAAAACAAAACAGAGTGAGTGGGAGTGTGTGTGTGTGTGTGTGTCTGTGTGGAGGGAGAGAGAGAGAGAAAGAAAGATATCTAATTTACACTGCAATCAGATGATGACATCTCAAGGACTGAATCAGGAAATCATCAGTGAAGACATCCACTCAAAGTAAAATCTGAAAACAGTCATTGAAAATAAATTACAACCAAAAAAAAAAAAACATGACCATCTGGCGTACAAGTACCACCCCATGTTGTGCTTTTAGAGTAACTGAACTTTATGTCGTAAGCAATGTGAAAGAAAATAATAAGCCTTGTCGTAAATAGGTCAAATAGTGCAAATTCCGTGCGTTTCCCTGTTATGCAGAGGAAGTAAAAAAAAAAAAGGTAAATCTCCCACCCCCCCCTCCCAAAAAAAAAAAGACCTTTGGGAACGAGTGCGAAATATTGCATTTTTTCCAAACGTGTATGAGTGTTTTCCGATGTTTAAAAGATGACAGCCTTGAGGACCAGGGTGGCATGTAATGCAAATGTAGGCCTATGGTAGAGATGTCTGCATGTCATCATTAGGTAGCCACTTTTCAATAAGACATTCGAACATTCTCTATTCTTGTTAGGCGTGTGGCTAAAAATGAAAGAAAACGCCATTTGCTGACCCGTAAGTATCAAAGTCATTTAGTAATTTACCGCGGACTCTATACGAACTTTTAAATTCAAAACAGGTTCCGTAAGACTGTTATTACTGATATAAGCACTCCAATAGCTACAGGAAAAATCATAAGTAGGTGACCCGCGGGCATCTTACCGCACACAGTGCTACAACAAAGCAGAACCTGCCACGCCGCTGATCTCCGACTGCATTAACACCTGTGGTGCCTTTGGACACATCAGCTGCAGTCGAAACTAGACTAATTTAACTGAGCAACAATCAATATTTTATTCTTTCGATTCTGCCCTGTATTACAAGCAGCTACTGTTCTAGGCTGTCCTTCCGACAGCGACTTGCAGACCTTGTCAGTAAATCAAGATCAGTCTGTATTTTACCATGTCAAAGTCGAGGACACAGCATCTCAACCTATTTCAAGCCGGGTGTCACTTCACTAGTACTGGCGCTCCGCCCACAGGAAGTAGCCAGCTAAAAATAGCTTGCAATCAATCCTGCGGCTAGAAATGAAATCTCCAGCGCAAATTTGCTCTTATCTCGAGTTCTTTCCCCCTCTCTCTCTCCTTCCCCAGCGTTTTGTTTTTTTCTTTTGTAATATAAAATAACTATCGATAGTGGTATAACTATTTTGGGAAATATACAAAGTTAAAAAAACAACTTGCTTTATTGCAAACACTGCAACAATATGATACGTTTATTAGCAAAACAATAAGATCAAAGATTTATATGGATTGGTGGATCCTAATGCCCACAACGACAGACACATACTACTACATATGTCAAAGTAATACAGATAGATAGATAGATAGATAGATAGATAGATAGATAGATAGATAGATAGATAGCCTTTGCCAATTAACAGCATGTTTTCTAGCTACTGCTTTTAGCGGTAATTGAAGCTACGAAAAAAGTGTCTTTCAATAGCCAAATATAATTATTATTTTTTAATGACAGTTATAAATAATGAGAGAAATTGTATCTTCGGGTTTCAATTACAATTTTTACTGACATTTTAGTCTCTTTCTAATCGATATGTCTGACTGACTAGTCACCTTTTGAAATGTCGAGGTTTTTAAAGCGGGGGTTGAAATATGAAAGTGGTTGAACCATGTTTGGGGTTGCAATTGTGGACTTAACAAGCTTGTATTACTGGTGCCTAAGTGTGTGTGTGTGTGTGTGTGCCTGTACATAACGTACAGCAGTGATGTTAAAACTGATGGCCTGCGGGCTATATCCGGCCATAGATTGGCTGATCTTCGACTCTTGGTAACTTCTACCAACAGTGTAAAAGTAAGATGCAATGATTCTTTTCCATTGAGAAAGACTGTGTGTCGGGGGTGGAGTGAGGAGGGATGAGACTCGTGACAGGGTGATAACTTAGACTACGCCGTTAGTGGTGCAGCAAAAGAGCACAGGATAACTGACAGGATGATCTTGGTATGTCCTGGGCTAATAAAACCTTTTACCTTTACCTATGTCTTAGTGTGTTGGACCGTTGGGGCACGAAGCAAGACTCATCGACCGTCTTTCTCCATTCCTCCTTCTCTTTTGCCTTGTTTAGAACCTCTTTCAATGGCAGGTCTGTCCATTCTTTTATGTTGTCCTCCCTTTGCGTTCTCTGTCTGCCTCTTTTTCTTTTTCCTGGTACTGTTCCCTGAAGAAACTTTACTAAAAAAAACAACAAAGTTTGGGGCAATGAAATGACTATAACATAATTTTTTTCCCATATTACAAATGTAATCCATATTTTAAGTCATGATAATTTTTTATGCTTCATTTTGTATAGGGGTGCTCTTTCATGGGGGTAGTGGTGGCTGAGTGTTAAAGCGATGGGTCTTAATATAGAATCTCGGGGATGACTGATATTTTGAACTTCGGGATTTTTCAGACGCCCTTGAGTCCAGCCAACTCTAATGAGTAGCTGACATTTGTTTGGGAATATAAAGACGGTTGGTCGTTGTGCTGGCCACATGAGACCGTCGTTAACCGTCGGCCACAGAAACAGATGACCTTTATATCATCTTCCCTATAGATCACAAGGTCTGAAAGGGGAACTTTACTTTTTTTTTCTTTTCACTTTTTAAAAATAATTTATATTTCTAGAAATAGATCACACCATTTTTTGGGTGGAGAATTCATCTCGTTTTTTTTCCCTCTGTAATCAGATTTATGCTACGACTTTACATTTCTTTAGATTTTTTAATATCTTGTTATTCTAAAATTGTTTCTGAATGTTTTTATTGAAAGGGTGTATTTCTATTACCGTAAGCACTTCTGACAGAAGCCGTACTGTTCCCATAGAGATGAGCTCAGCAGAAAAAAAAAGCAGTCACAAAATCGGGTTTCTGTGAGCCAAAGCGCTGTCAGCCAGCCGCTGGAATAGCGAGAAATAAAAATTAAGACACAAACAAAATCAAATATAAAAGAACAAAAAAAGAAACGTCCACAATGGAACTAACGCCCACACACGAGCTATTTTCGGAATCTTCGATGATCAAAATGGCCGTCCAGTTTCTGATTATCACGGACGTCTGCAAATACCAGGAGGATGAAGCCAGTTGCCTCCCCCCCCCCTCCTCTCCCGCCTTTTTCCACCCTGATTTTCTCACCCCCCCCCCCCCTCCCTCCCCTTACATCGTGAGCTGACTCGATTGAAACATCGCTGGTACTGTGACAAATTTCCCGCAACGGAGTTATCTACGAACTGAGAGTTTCCCCGGTGTGGATCACTTGAGCTCTTTACATAAGAGTCAAACAAAAAAATCTTTAATGGAAGAAGACTGATTTAGGCAAGCAGACGAGAGGAAGAATAAAAGATATAAGTTTAGAGGTTTTGTTAAAAGCTCTGTCTTAGCTCCCCTTCCATCTAGCTCCACCTAGCGCCACCTCATTCTAAATAGCCCCATCTAGCTAACCTAATTCTAAGTAGCCCCATCTAGCTACATCTAATTCTAAATAGCCCCATCTAGCTACACCTGATTCAGATGTCCTTAAGGTCCGAGAACGTCCTGTTCCCTATTATGGACCTCTTGACCAAGGAAAGGCTTTTATCCATGGCCAGGATGAGGCATCGGCTCTTCACCAATCCCTCTGTCCAAAGTCCCACCTTATCCGAAGTGATCATGTATTCACACCCGGTGAGTCGCAGGACACGGCCACCTTGAGCCAGGCACGGGTTCCCCTTCCCGTGCGAGGCCGGAGGCTGAGCCTCGTGGGGGCCCTTCTTATGCCTATAATGTCCCACCGAAACCGTGCGAGGGCCCATCACAGCGCGTATGGCCCCCGTTAGGGAACGAATCGGTGGGGGGTTGGACTGATTAGCGAGCCTTTGTTACATCCCTACCACGTGCAATGTACAATCTCTCGACTGTATCTGTGGTAGCCCACTGAGAGCTATTTGCGCTACCGTTCTTAGCCTATCCGACTCCCTTTGCGGACGTATCCACGGAGGCTGAGGCGACGGTAGCTGGAACACCTCATTCTAAGTAGCCCCATCTAGCTAGACCTCATTCTTAGTAACCCCACCTACCTACACCTCATTCTAAGTAACCCTTCCTAGCTCTACCTAATTCTAACTTGCTCCACCAAACTCTTAGTAGCAACATCTAGAAACTCTACCTCGCTCCACCTAATTCCCCCTTTATCTCACTTCCACTCACTCTCTTCCTCCCTCTCTTTCCCTGTCTCTCGCTTGCTTTCTCTCTCTCTCTCTCTTTCTCTGTCCATCTTCATCCAACTCCTTTTGTCTTCATCATTTCTTCTCCTTTATATCTCTCTTCCCTCTCTGTTTCCTGTCTTGTCCACCTCACACATATCCTCTCTCTCCCTCTCTCCTCCTCCCTGTCTCTCTTTCTCCCTCTATTCCCTTTTTCTCCTCCCCCTTTTTTTCTTCTTCCCCTTAAATTCTCTATACTCCTCCCTCTCTTCCAGCCTTTCTCCTCCACCTCTCTTTCCTCTCTCACTCTTACCTCCTTTTATTCCCTTCCCTTTCCCCTCTCTCCACTCTCCTCACCCTTTTTCTCTCATCCCCTTTACTAACTCTTACTCTCTTTTTCTTTCTTTCCATCACAGTCCCACACAGTCCTTCACAGTCCCACACAGTCCTTCACAGTCCCACACAGTCCTTCACAGTCCCACACAGTCCTTCACAGTCCCTCACAGTCCTTCACAGTCCCTCACAGTCCTTCTCCTCATCTCTCTCCCTCTTTCTCCACTTTCTCCACTTTCTCCACTTTCTCCACTTTCTCCACTTTCTCCACTTTCCCACTTTTTCATTTTTCCTCCCTCCTTTTTATTTGCATTCTCTTTCTCTCCCCTCTCTTCTCATTCCTCTCTCCCTCTCCTCCTCCTGTATTTAATGAGCTCTTATCTCTTTCTCTTCCTCTTTCGAATAAAACTTTTTTGGATGCCTAGAGTCCAGAATGTGTTTAAACTGTGATCAATACCCATCTTGGAGCTCATGACTTGCACATGATGAAGTAACACTTTAAGAAATGTCTTCAACCTTTTCAACATCATTTCTCAACGTCCCAGCGAACACGGCAAGAAAATCTCCTCTTGTTAATATGCAAGTTCCCAAAACTTTCCATGAGATGAACTCTTCTTTAAAAAAAAACTCAGTAACCTTGACATTGAACGCAGCAGCTCTCCCACCAGAAGTCTTGAATTTTCACCTTGAACTCTAACTTTCTTTTGTATTTTGTAATTTTTTTACTTCAACCAAAAAAAAAAAACCCCTTGAACTTGAGCTCTTTAGCTGAGCTCTGGAAAAAAATTGCCTTTGAACCTTTTACATGTAAGTACTCACAGACTAACGAATTTTCAGTTCGATTGAGTGATTTTTTTTTTCCATCACGTTTGGTGTTTTTAATAATTTTATATGATTAGTGCATTAACTGGAGGTGACTTTATATCCAAAACTATTTGTGTTCTCAACCATGATTATAAGTCAACACTCTGGCTGGCAAAATAGTGTAAAGAGACGAACGTTGAGCAGGTTCGGCCACTCTATTAGAAGGCAGGATTTACTGTCAAATGTCACAATTCTATATCCAGTGGCGGGAGCACGAAGAAAAGGTCGTCCGAAAAAAAATGTACGAAAACGTCCTGGAAATCCCCTGAAATAATTAAAATCTGAAAACAAAAAATCTCACGAAAAGTAGACAAAATAGTCATTTTGGGGTGGTAATCATACGCGCGATTTTAATATAAAAAAAAAACGGCATTTTCAGCTTTCATTTAATGAAAATGTATTTTCAAAGACGCAAGTATTTTCTAATACAAAATCTTAATTTCGACATGCTGCTTATCCTTTTCCGGAGTGGGCCCCACGCAATCCGTTTTGCATAGGGACCCGCAATTGTTAGTGCCGGCCCAGATAGTACTATATCTGATTAGCAAAGTGAATAGAGCGTCGCGCTAATAAGGTAAATATCGTGGTTACGAATTCCCAAGCTGGCCAACTTTTGTTCTGTGTACTTGTCAATGAAAAATAAAATAAGAATTTTTATATTATATTACTTGCACATAAAGTAGGATTGGATTACTTTTTGAAAATTATATTATTTGTTTCTTTCTTCTAAATATGTTTGGACAAAAACAAAAACTACAAATTTTATAATCTCTTACCATTGAACGCTATAAGTCACTATTATTTTTAGTAGGGCAGATGTACCTAATATTGAAATGCAGTTGGTCGAGCAAAGGCCATCTCGATCTCACACCGATCACGTTACGAGATCTCGAACAGCGTTGAATGTAATCTTATTTATTGGCTTAATATTCTTAATCTTTGGCCTTTCGCACTCGCCAAGAGACCATTCTCAAATGATTCATTACAGCCTAGTCTCCCTCAGCTATATTCTATCATCCATCGCTGCTTTATGTTTTATTCTGGAGTTCTCAATTAAAGTCAATGGATTGACGCAAACACTGGTTTGAAATAACATACCCTGTTTACACAAGAAATGAATTGGATTTTTTTTTTAAAGTATAAAAAACTCAGGTTTTAAAGTATAAAAACCCAGCATTTAAAAAGAAACGCAAGTGACTTTAAAACAAAACAAAAAAAAGTTATGAAAAGGAGAACAATGCTGTCAAAAGAGGAAGGAATATCAATCCTCAGTCTTTTAGTGTTCTATATTTATTCTATTTTATTTGGTTACCATGGTGATTTTGAGATAAATAAAGACATTTTTAATTGTATTTATCAACACTATTTAGAAACATGATTTTTGACTCATGCTTACCGTGTTTTCTTGAGTTCACTAGATAAATAGGCGGGAATGAGCAGGCGGAAATATTTTATTACAGAATAATATTTGTCCTTTTCCTTTTATAGGCCTAATGGTATTTTTAAAAGCGTATATCCTCTCACTCTGTCTGTCTGTCTGTGTGGGTAAAATCTTGCACACGTTATTTCTTCCACTTCAGATTCTAGGATCAAGTTGAAACTAAGCACAACATTCGTTGTCGATGGCAACACAGGAATCAATTTTTAAAAATAACCAATTAGTAGTAATTAATTATTTTTTATAAAGAAAATGTACTTAGCTAAGAGCAGATAAGCCTTATGTAGAGACTTGGGTCATTTACTTTAAATGTTAAACTTTTAAAAAAATTAAACATTTTCTATTTTCATAAGTGCTTGAATAGCTGAGTGGCAAACACGTCGGCCTTCCATCATGGAGGTTCAAGACTAGAGCAAATATTTTTTGATAATGCAGCAGAGAAACATTCTCCCAGATTACCCCGTCCCATACCCCAGCTAGCCCACAACGTTTTCCAATCCCACAAATGTATTACAGTTAGTCTAGAATAGTCTAGATGTACAGGGTGACCAAGATAAAGGAGTCTCGGTACAGGAGTATAAAATACATCCAGAAACGTTATAATTTTGAAATAAAGATAGTACAAACAAAATATTATTAATAAAACACAAGATGAGGGGAAAATATGCAGGTCGCAACTGGGTTTGCGTAGAAGTCACGTGAAACACTGCACTCATCCTTCATCCTCGGAATCGAAGACATTGCCATCATAAAAAAATCCCACATAAAACTTATTCTTTCACGAGGCTTCTATTCAGTTATCTGTAGCTGTATAATACAAACCACAGCAGGACTCCGGGGCAGTCCAGATCTCTTTTATCTTGGCCAACCTGTATTAAAAATTAATTCAATGCTTGATTCAAAATAATTGATGCAATTTCACGCAACCTAAGCTTTTATTTTTGCAAAACTATTTTTTGATATTTTACTTTTTTATTGAGTTGAAATTGCTAGGCTATGAAAATATCGTTAATGTTTTGTTTTAATGAGCAGTCGAGATTGAGATGTGATTTTAATAATCATGATATGTACAAGCTTCTATCTATCTCTCTTATTCTGTCTCCCAATGGCTGTTCTTTGTCTCAGTCTCTCTTCAATCTTTCTTTCTTTCTCTCTCTCTCTGGCCTGTCTCTCTTCTGTCACTCTGTGTGTCTCCAATTGTCTCTCTCTCTCTCTATTTATCTATCTCTCTATCTCTCTTGTTCTTACGCTTTTTGTATAACTTTGTATCTGCTCTTTTGCATCTATTCTTCATGACTTACGAGTCGTTTAGTCTTTTTTGTTATGGAGTCATTTTATCTTTCTATTTATATAGTTTGTTTGTATATTAACTCTCCCATCTAGGTCTCTTCTAGACAAGCTTTTTTAACACTAACCAAAAAATCCTATTTAATATTTTGGATCTATAACAATGTATTTTATACAAATATTTTATTTCATTTCTAGATATATATATATCTGTAATACGCTAATAGCAAACGTCATTCTCACCCCCACCCCCCCCCCCCCCCCCCACAAACCTCTCCGTATTTGCCTAACGCACATATTTACAGAATGAAATCCTAACGGTTAGAGTTAAGTTATGTCGAGCTGAGTTTAAGAGTGATACTTTACGAAGAGATAAGTAATGGTGAGTTAAGTAGAGGTTAGTTTACAAGAAATTAATTAGGTAGAGGAAGGTCTGGGTTACGTTGACCTGTATTTGTTTAATAAATGTCCAGTTTCAAGTACCTAGTGACCTATAATCTAGAACCCTAGAACAGACACAGAATAGAGCAGTGGGATTCATAATAAAGGAATATTCACATTTGATTAGTAAAATCATTAAATTTAGAGACCCTTTAAGAGAGAACACTTAAAAGTAAAGTAGCAATAATACACAAAACACTGAACCATAATCTTCAAATACAAAAACAAAATCTAAGAAAATATACAGAAAGATTAGGGCACATTCCTTCTTCCATATGCTAGGACTAATTTGTACTAATGCTCCTTCATCCATAGTGCTATTAGAGCATGGAGCTGCTTGCCTAAGTCAGCCAGGAAAAGTTGTAAATTGGCAGAGTTTAAGCCTTTCATGCATAACTAGATTGACGTAGGGACTCGCATGGGACGTAATCATTTTTTTTTACCTAACGTCTGTATTTAATAAGATCTGTTACTTCCCTTAATCAATTTGTAGCTGACAAAAATAAAAAAAAAAATAGAATTCATTAAATTTTTAAATTTTCGAGGAGAAATCAAATAATATCCATAATAGACCAAAATACCATTCTCTTTTCTAGGACCCCTCTAAGGACATCGCCCATGAGGAGCAGGACCTGGAACCAGAGCTGACCCCAGCGGATATGGCTGAGTACCTCTATTTGACCCAGCAGTTTGATGCGTTCTATGCAGCACTGGATCGACTGGTTAACCAGTCAAAGGTACGACAATAAAGCTTTACTTTAAAAATATAGTGGAGGATGTCGCACATGATTAAATATTGAACATTATCCTGTTAACAATTGCCAAATCAAACTAGTAACCACTTTAATTATTTTGGGGGGGGGGGGGGGGGGAGTGGGAGGTGACTGCTGCTTTTATACTTTTTTTTTTGTTATTCTGGCCTAATTTTTTTTTTTGGGGGGGGGGGCTTATGCCTCTTTTTTGCACTTTTTGGCAATTTCGGCCTCATACCGTTTTTGTTTTTTTTTAATATTTTTTTTTTGTTTTTTTTTATCGGTGAAACCTACCCAATGGTATTAATTTTTCCAGTTAACATCTGGGAATTTAATAGCTATATTAGTTTGCAATCGTGTGCATTTAGCTATCGTACCGTTTTGTTGTTTACTGTCTAACTTACAGTTACTATCGCTGTTTTCAATTCTCAAATGTGGCTTATATATTGTAACTATTTATTCCAGCGCTCTTTAAACCTATTTCTCTTTTATTTGAACGAAGAAAGCTTCTTTTTTTCTTTCATTGACGTTATTCTCATTTTAAAAAAAATGTATCATTTGCAGACGACATTGATTGAATATCTACTATGAAAAGATTTTCTATCTCACCCTAAAAAATTTTTTTTGATCTCAATGAAACATTAAACGCATTGAAATAGAAAGCGTAACGATTTTTAACGATTATTTCCCCTTAAGCTAATATCTAAATTTATATCCTTGCTAAATAAGGAAATCTATTTTGGAACTCGGGTTTTTAGAGTTATGATATGAGATTATACCAAGGAAGACTTACGTCGATTAATAAGGATGCTCTTTAGATAGATCAATGTGTTCGTCTGGGCTTCTTCTAGTTCACTTAATATCTTGAGAAGTGACAGATAACTGGAAGGGAGTGCTGCAATAACTTGAGGGAGTGGGATAGGTACTGAAATGAGCCTCAAGGCTAATGATTCTCACATTTTTAAAGTGACGCCCTCTTCCCGCTTCGTGCAAAAATAAATGAGGTTGGCGTCCCATTCAGGCAGCGTTCCCCTGCATTCTGAGCTTTAGAAATGTATTCTTGGTGTCTACCTTTCCTGCATTCTGAGCTTTGAAAAGCATTCTGGTGTCTACTTTTCCTGCATTCTGAGCCTTAGAAATGTATTCTGGTGTCTCCTGTTCCTGTATTCTGAGCCTTAGATATGTATTCTAGTGTCTACTTTTTCTGCATTCTGAGCTTTAAAAATGTATTCTAGTGTCTACTTTTTCTGCATACTGAGCTTTAGAAATGTATTCTCCTGGCGTCTACAACTCATTAAATCTTCAGTTGAAAAATAAAAAAGCGCAGGCCAGGTAAAGTTGAATAAAGAAGGAATGGGACGGGCTGAAGCTGAAATTGATTGATTATTGACCCAGTAGAGCATGTTGACTTGATTGTCTAAGATCATGTAGCTAGCTTGTTACGTCGTCTTGCAAGAAGTCAACTGAACAATAGTTACTCGACAGAAATTTGACTGTTCTGACATGAAAAAGATGTTTTTTACAATGACAATAACGAAGATGGTTTAAAACGTCTTCTTTTAAATGAACGATTTGGATCGATTTAGTTGGAGACGCCTCTAGCGACAACACTAAGAAGACGATGTCATTTCATTTAATTGTTTTAAAACATTTAAAGAATCGTATTTTTTTTTAATACTAAAATAAATTTGTATTATATTTACAATGCAAATACAATTTTTTTTTCCTTAAAAAAAATATCTCTTTCCCCCCCTCATGGATGTACGTGGCATCCAACTGTTTGAGAAACGCTGCCCTGAGCTGTATACCCCTATTTTCATAACGTCCCCTGGCCATGTCTGGCACGTGATACAGTGCTGTCCGACCCGTAGAAACTCGTGCCTACATTGCATAAATTATTCTTAGAGGCTCAGCTTGAAAGCAATCGTATTAGAAGGACTGAACGTCACAACCTGTGGGCATTTTGTACCAATAGCTTGCTGTCAAGTCTCAAGTCTTCGGATTCAAACACAAGCCTTATATAACAGTTGAAAACTTCTCCCCATTCTCACATTAAATTTCCAGAAACATTCACAAAGTAAATCTCTACAAACATTCACAAACTAAATCTTCACAAACATTCACAAATTAAATCTCCTCAAATATTCACAAAATGAACCTTCACAAACATTCACTATTAAAACACAAAACAGAAATGCCAACTGTTGGTTTAAACTTTCAACTACTCCGTGTAATTAAGTCAAGCAGACATAACGACAGACAGAGAGATGACACAGCCATAGACAATGAGACAGACATCTTGGACAAAATAAATTAGCGACCAACAAAGACTACCTGACATGAAAGCCCTGGACATATTTTATTTAACTCTATTTTCCCTCTCGATTCCAGCTTTGAGGCATCATATCGTGCAGAATAAATTATGTATGCTTCAGAAAAAAAGGCAAGAAAGCAAAAATTGTACATCAATAAAAAAAACAACTCGTCACAATGTCACAGTCAGCTGATATACAGAAAACAGAAACAACATCAATGTACTGGGATGTCTTATTGTAATAGGACACAATCACGATTATTACCTCATTAAGAGGAATGTTTTTAATTCTACAATACAACCATAGATAGACAGACAAACAGATGGATAGATAGATAGATAGATAGATAGATAGATAGATAGATAGATAGATAGATAGATAGATAGATAGATAGATAGATAGATAGATAGACACTCAGACCGACCAACAGACAGACAGACAGAAAGATAGATAGACAGACAGAAAGATAGATAGACAGACAGATAAATAGATAGATTGATAGATAGATAGATAGATAGATAGATAGATAGATAGATACACACTCAGACCGACAGACAGAAAGACAGACAGAAAGATATATAGATAGATAGATAGATAGATAGATAGATAGATAGATAGATAGATAGATAGATAGATAGATAGATAGAATGACAGACAGACAGACAGACAGATAGATAGATAGATAGATAGATAGATAGATAGATAGATAGATAGATAGATAGATAGATAGATAGAATGACAGACAGACAGACAGATAGATAGATAGATAGATAGATAGATAGATAGATAGATAGATAGATAGATAGATAGATAGATAGATAGATAGATAGATACAGATATGCAAGACAAGATCCTTTTAGCCCTGATGACATTTCAATGCACGCATACGTAAGGAAGAGAGTTAATTGTTTGTTTTCTTTTTAAATGTTTCTCCTTGGCTAATCCTTTCACACCAGACACAGACTAGAAACACTCTGGACCGATTGATTCCAGCTTTCTTTAACTTCTGGCTAGAACTTATGCAAATTGTTTTCTCACTTGCGTCACGGGGGGCCTAGAAGAAAGCAATTTTGTATTCTCGAAGAGTTCGCAGCTCCACTGAGAAAAATGTATTTGTCTTTGCATCTAGCTGGAGAGGCTGGTGAAGTCGATACAAAGTAGAAGATTTTGATCTAGTCTCATTTGAAGATTATGCAATTACCTACGTGCTTTATGAGTCAATTACTTAATAGCTTTGGGATAGAAAAAAAAAAAGAAAAAGATGGAGAGAAAGAGAGAATATAAAGAGAAATGAAGCGAGAAATCGACGGAAAAGAGATAAGAGAAAGAAAATTCTTGACATTTCGCTAAACCCTTTTTATAGCACGTATTATTTAAATATTTAACACAAACGAGTTGCCGAAATATAATTTCACCACATAGCACATGGGATATGACCACATAGCACATAGGATATGACCACATAGCACATAGGATCTGACCACATAGCACATAGGATATGACCACATAGCAGATAGGATATGACCACATTGCACATAGGATATGACCACATAGCAGATAGGATATGACCACATAGCACATAGGATATGACCATACAGCACATAGGATATGACTATACAGCACATAGGATATGACCACATAGCAGATAGGATTTGACCACATAGCACATAGGATATGACCACATAGCAGATAGGATATGACCACATAGCAGATAGGATATGACCACATTGCACATAGGATATGACCATACAGCACATAGGGTATGACTATACAGCACAATGAATATGATCACATAGCACATAGGATTTGACCACATAGCTTATAGGACTCAAACCAAATAGCATTTAAGATATAAACACATAGCACATAGGACTTGACCACATAGCACAAAGAATATAAAAACATAGTAGATAGAATTTGACCACATAGCACATAGGATATGACTACATAGCACAAAGGATATGACCACATTAACATACACGATTGAGTCCTAAATACATACGACTTGACCACCCTTAAAGTTAGATCTTCACTGTACATAGAGCTATGCCTTAGCTTGCGTTTTATGTCCATCAATGTCTGACACTGCACTTTCATGTCTCGCGTGCTAAGCTCAGATGTAAAGAAACAGACAGGCGCTCGTGTTTCCGGAAGCTGTAGGAAAATAAGAAATAAAAAAACCCAGCCACAAAACCCAAGATACTGCATAGAAGCAGCAATAAACAAGTCAATATCTTTCGAGAGAAAACCACAGACTTTGATTTACTGTAACAATAGAAGAAGAAAAAATATCTAGATCTTAGTTCAGCCTTTTTTGCTTATGCATGAATATTGACTGAATACACATTTATCTGAGCACCCAAGCACATTGCCCAGACTTAGAATAAGATGTTTTTATTTTCTTACGAATTGTGACGACAGGGTAGATAATTTTTTTTATCACAAAGCTTATATCAACTTACTCCGTCTGCCTGTCTGTCCGGTAAAAAGTTTGTACACCTTATTTCTACGACACCCAATCTCGGATCAAGCTGAAATTTTGCACAATTATTTCTTTTACCTGACAACACAATAATCAATAGGAAAAAAAAACAATTAGTTAATTAACTAGTGGTAATTAATTATTTTGTTTGGTATTTCGAGCATGGGAAAGAAATTGTACTAGACTGAAGTGGTGATATAATCTGAATTATTCCTCTTTATAAGTCGCCGCTCTAAATTGAAACATACAATATATAACTAGTCTAGTCATAAGAACCTCACTAGCAGAATGGTTAGTACGTCGGCGCTAGGAGGCTTGAGCCACGAGTTTGAATTCAGGTCGTTCCACAAATGCTTTTAAAAAATAATTAATTAATTGTTTAGTTGCTTACATCTTTATTAACTATTGTATTGTCTATTCCAATGAATAATGGACCCCATTCACCAATCATAAACAAACAACATTGAGCCACGTGATTCTCTATCTCTTCTAAACAAATTATGATCTAATTTTAACCAACAATGGCTATCACATGACAGTTTTTTAGGTTTTAGTGAATGAGGTCCATTATGTGAAGATTCAACTTGATCCGTGAATGGATGTGGGAGAAATAACGTGTACACCCTTTGTACCAGACAGACAGACAGACAGACAGAGTAATTTGATATAAGCTTTGTAAAAAAAAAAGGTGATACTGCTTCAACTCTACAAAACAAAGATTTACTAACATAACAGATATATACATTTATACATCACCAAGAACTGAACATGCAATGAATGTCCAATCCAGGGGGAAAGGGAAGCGTAAGAAAATGTATAAAATCATTGGATGGTATTGTGAAATAGGTCAAGATGGTGTTTGGCCTCCAGCAGGAAGTGCGGATACAATGGACTTGCTCGTCTGTCACCAGCCAGGATATTATGCATAAATAAGTGCTATCGATTTCGGCTTGCCTGCTTGAAGATGTTATCAAAGCCCACTCGAACTGTCAAGCCTTTGTTTGGAACATCATGCAGGCTCAGGGATTCCTACGAGTTGTCTCAGGGTTGTTGTTCTTTTCAGGACCAGGCTTTGTGCAACAGATTTTCTAAGGCAGGGCGACCAATTTTAGCCAGGGGGCGAAAGGGGCATTTCACATATATGGCCCGCGTGCCGTAGTCTGTGCATAACTGCATTTAGATATGAACTAATCAATGAAACGAGGATCTGTAGCCTCTTTCTTTGGTGTTGAAAAAGATTTTAGTCGGAATGGTACTGTAACGGGTTTTGCTATTGCGATTCCACTCACATATTCAGGGGCGGTTACAGACACAATTGATTTGACCATATAGCACATAGGACTTGACCTTATAGCACATAAAACTTGACCACATAGCACATATACATAAAACTTAATCGAAAAACACACTTCTTGACCACTAGGCACATCGGATTTGAACACATAACATACATGATTTATTCCTTAATACATACGACTTGACCATTAACTAATGACAGGGGCATCTTGTTACTTTAATTTTATGTAAGTGTAGGTCCTAGGCAAGAGTTTCGTGGACGCCTTTAGCCGTTTCTGAAGACTAAAATGGACTTAATTAATGCGACGGTAATGACTCGTTAACCTATTTATCTATTTTATCTATCTTTTCTTTCCGAGCTTCTGCGGCTGTCAGCATTCAAGTCAATTCGGCCGTGTCACAATTTTTAAAAAACATTAAAGTAAATAAACGTAATTTAAATATTTTTCTGGTGTCCTGTAATCGAAAGCTGTGAGAACCACTCAGCCGAGCTATATTGCCTTAGTAATCGATAAAAACAATTCTTTTATATATCAGCTCTCATTTTTTTCGTGTTCTTATTGTAAGTCTTGAAAGATAACGTTGTGTTTTGTTTTTGTCATCAGATGACCTCTGAGGATGCCCAGAACTACGCCAAGAGTGTAGCTCTCCAGTACCAGAAACTTCAAATTGAGGATTACGAAGACAAGGTCCTGGCTGAGAAACGGATGTACCCAAGGGTAAGTCACGTGACGGGATGCACGTGATTATGAATTGCAAATTTTTGTTGCTCCTTCTGTTAGTGAGACTTCACCAGCGCTACCATTTGAGTGCTACGTAAGAAGAAGAAGAAGAATATGACGTTGCATTTTTAAATGAGTAAAACTATGTGTGGGTGAAAGAGAGAGAGAGAGAGAGAGAGAAATAAAGAGAGAGAAATTGTTTTGTGTTCTTTCGTATCTTTTTAATTTGTTATACTGTAACCCACAAAGACTTATAACTACATAGCAGTGGCGTAGCTAGCCATGTGCGGGTGATGCGGGCCGCACGGGGCATCAAACACCCTAGCTACGCCACTGCTACATAGACATAAATGCAGAGGTATCGCCATTAAGACAACAATTCTTGCTCTTACAAGATGGACATTTAAGCATGTTGTTGCTAGGTTAAAGGGGATTCTTGCATCTCTCAAGTCTTGGTGAAGTCTGGACTTTCATTAGTCATTTTTTTAATTATCCTTTGTCCACCCACTTCTAACAGAGGAACAGAGGGTTAGATGGGTGAATGTAGTAGAAGGAGACATCCTTCACTATAGAAAACAAAATGTACTTTGTAGTGAAACAATCTTCTGGTAATCTGTTACTAATGTGTAGGCTCAATAACGAGTCCAATTATTATTATATAGCGCTACTTTCATGCTTATAGCATGCTCAGAGCGTTTTTGGTCCAATCTCATTTGTGGACCAGTTGGGTGGAGGGAGTATCTAGGAGTTGGTTTTCCGTGCTGCCTTTTAGGCGCTCAGTAAACACAACTCTGCCGGAACCTCGACACCCCTTCTGTCGAGCCTCGACACCCCTTCGAGGTAGCCAAGCCAAGTTCAAGCGCACTTGGCCTCTCGGCCACGCTTCCCAATAACAGATCTACTCATTTCTCAACTTGAACAGAAGATACAAGATGGCTCCTCTAAAACAATCAGATTTATTTGCCAAGACAGGAATTTGTCGTCAGTCTTGCCTAGTGCCTAGTGCCAAACGCCGAAACCCAAAATTGTCCCTTCCTGAACCCGTCACGTCATCAACTTTTGTGTTCTTAGTTATTTCTGGTTTAGAAAAATAATTGTTGCTTCCTGTTGGTCTTTTGGAATTTTAGAAATAATGTTTTCTTAATAAATGTATTCTAACTACTATTGTACCCATGTAATTCTACAGTGCTTAGATATATACATTTCTTGACATATCATCCCACTGCATTTCAACAGTAATACGTAGCTGTTCATTTCATGTCGTTAAATCTTATTCCAGTACCCAGTCGACCTGGAGCAGGTCCCAATAGTAGACATGGAGAGTCAGAGTGGACCAGGTTACGCTGCAGCTGACCGATACGCACCAGCTGAACTCTTTGGTTACCCATCCCGTAAGTACATCTGACCTACTTTGTTGCTTTTTTTAACAGTCTCAGACTGTTCCTTGTTTGTCAAACTAGTCAGTCTCTTAAACTTAATTAGTCTTAAGAACTTACTGACTACTACACATCTTTATTTAAAAAGCATAAAGCGACCCACAGACCTTTATAGATTCCATAGCTCTAGTGTCCACTGGAACTATAGTGACCGGATAGTAAAATTGACCCGAACCTGCATGCCTAAATAATAGGTCAGCACTCTGGCTGGCAAAAAAAGGAAGAACTCTTCAATACTGTAAAGAGACGAAAGCTGAGCTGGTTGGTCCTAGTGTAAGACACGATTCACTGTCATTCTTCAAGGTACAGTGGAGGGAGCACGAAGAAAGGGTCGTCCAAAGAAAAGCTGGCTGGACAACCTAAAAGAATAACCCGGCCTCTCTTTTGATCTTGTTAAGGATATCTGCTGACGGGGAAAGTGGAGGCAATCGGATACACGAAAAGATGAAATGATGAGATATGAATGGAGAAACTCAAGGGGCTTTAATCAATCTGACAGCATTTAATACGTATATTCAATAAACTTGACTAAAATGACTTTAAACCATAGGCAGCTTTAGAAGTGATTGGGGCCCGAGACAGACAGGAAATCACCTGACCCCTGAAGTCTGTTTTTTTAAACACTATATGTTGATATTATTTTGTAGGAATGAGAAACCAATAAGAACAAGTAAAATACTTTTTAAAAAAATCATTTTTAACACTCTACTCTTACAACTATATATTTTTTTACCAAACAGATGGTGTGAGATAATATAATCTTTGTAAAAAAAAAAGTTTAACCCAAGATGCAAGAGTATTTATGATTATAATATCTAATTGCATAAGGTGTAGTCCAGCTAATTGATGACATTGTCTATTCTCAGAGGCGGAAGAACAATATTTGGCGCAATCCCAGGATTTTGGTGGGGATATCAATCTCTACGACTTCCTGGCTGCTCTCTGGAACGAGGCCTATGGGAAAGGTAAATTTTGACCCGACAGCTATCTAATAATTAGCAATAACAAGTCAGCTCAGTTTATGCTCTTTGAAATACCTAGATATCTAGACAGGCCTAGTATATAGGAAGTACGGAAGTAAGATAAATTGGTTTTGTAAGATTAATTGATTTAGTAGCATTCGATATCATATGATAGTATTGTTAGACAAATTTTATTATTGTAAAATAAATAGATTTAGCATTGCAGGATATGTGCCTTTGCTTTTGTGAGAGAAGATATTCTTTAAATAAATAGATCTGTTATGAGGAAATATTTAGGTAAAGAATAGTTAAATAAAATCTAGACATAGTTTTGCAACACTTTTGTATTGTGACCTGACACAATCGAATATTTTACTTGTACTTAGGTGTATGTAACAATGTGACAATGTAACAATGTGACGATGCATAGAACTAGATCTCTAAAGGTCCTCATTGTATTCATTCCTTGCAGGTAACGAGGAAGCCAAAGAGATTGTACGTATGCTGTACGAGAGGGTCAGCCAAGACAATAATCCAGACGACATTGGACAGATCAGAGACATCTTAGGTAACTTGATCCTTTCTGACCTAAGATCATCTGTGACTATGATCCACTATGACCCATTACCCATTGTGACCAAAGACGCAGTGTCGCTTTCAGAACCAGGCTTTCACTCACACCATTATGCTCCACAGCGACAAATTCAGAAAAACTCATTTATATTTTACAGAAGGGCTCAAGGAGCACTGTTATAGGTGATAGGTCAGATAGGCCAGATAGGTGCCTTTCAGCAATGGTTTAGACAGATTGTTAACCCATTAGTCTAATAATCCTCAGTTTCATTCAATTTTGAAATCTGAACAATATTTTTAAGGCATGTGTAGCTTCGAACATTTCTCGTTTGCAGCTCACTCTCCCATCTTTCCCCCACCACCCATTTGTAATTTTAATGACCAGGTCATCTCGGATTTCAGAGTTTGGAGTGCCCTAATTATCATTGTTGATCGAGTCCATGCCTTCAATAAGCATTTCATATTTTGTGTATTTATTGTGGTCTGTGCAGTATAGATTATAGGGGTCAGTACTGTATAGCTTATTGTGGTCAGTTTATAATGATCAATGCTGTATAAATTGTAGGGGTTAATGTTGTATAGTTTGTAGTGTTCAATGCTGTAAGGGTCAGTATTGTATTGATTATAGTGGTCAGTACTGTATAGTTTATAATGGCCAGGTATGTATTTATTATAGTGGTCAGTTCTGTATAGTTCAAAATTGTCAGTGCAGTCAGTATAGCTTTTAAGGGCCATTGCAAAATATTCTATAGTCTTCAGTGCTGTTTAGTTTATAGTGATCAGTGATGTGTAGTTTATAGTGATCAGTGATGTGTAGTTTATAGTGGTCCGTGTTAACATAATCTTATTTCATGTTTCTGCTTACAGTTGATACAGTCGCCGCTTCCCTGAACGAGAAACCGTACAACGTCAGGCCTAACGATGTCATTTCACAAACGTCGGCACTCAAGAACGCCAGGCCAGTAGAAGCTCTTAAGGAAACACCCAAAGAAAAAGTCAAGGAAGAGGCTCTCAAGAAAGTTGAGGAGAACATCGTGCAGGAAGTCAAAGAGGAAATCAAAGAGGCAAAAGCTGAAAAACAAGCAGAGGCTAAAGCAGGTAATTTCACGGAGCAATTGCTTTTAGTTTTATAAACACAAAATTATCCTAAGATTTGTTGAAATATTTCAAGTTGTTTATTTAGGATGAGCTTGAAATTGCTACTTCATATAGTGTTTTATAGGTTGTTGTGTTTTGTGACCAGCAGGGCATGAGAAATAATAGTAGTTTTATGTGGCCCGTGCAGTTTGTAGGGGTCAGGGCTTTATCGTTTATTGTGGTAAGGGATTTACAGTGGTTAGTGCTGTATAAATTATAGTGGTCAGTTTTGTATAGTTCATAGTAGGCAGTACTGTATAATATATAGTGGGCAGTATTATATTGATTAGATAGATAGATAGATGGACAGATACATAGATAGATAGATAGATAGATAGATAGATAGATAGATAGATAGATAGATAGATAGATAGATAAATAGATAGATAGATAGATAGATAGATAGATAGATAGATAGATAGATAGATGGATGGATGGATGGATGGATGGATGGATGGATGGATGGATGGATAGATAAATAGATAGATAGATTGATAGATAGATAGATAGATAGATAGATAGATAGATAGATAGATAGATAGATAGATAGATAGATAGAATAATCAACAAAATGATGTATTTCTTCTATTTCTTTTGCAGAACAACAGAAACAATAAGCAATGAAAGGTTTGTATGACTGATGGACGTATATCTGAGTTGTACAGATGAATTTCCGACTGCTGGATGAATGACAGCTACATGTGAGAAACAACAGAGCCATCCTCACTTTCAGGAGCTTGTACTCTTGATGAAATCTAAAAAGACCTTATCTTGAAAGAGAAATAATCGAGAAAATAACGTTTTTAATGCCACTACTCATGTGTTTGGAAAGGACATGAAATCATTGGAAACAACTGAATGAACCCTTGACGAAACACAAATAAATGTGAACTAAAACAAAATAACAATGGAAGAAAAAATCAACCCTCTAGAAGCAACTAATGTCGAAAATGACAAAAAAAAAGGATTTCTAAACTGAAGTCATCAAATATAATGCGAAATCTGCAACATATTGTCTTACAATGTCCTCATTGCTGTTGCGCATTACTGTGTTTGCATACTGTGTGAAATATTTTTTTTACTTTCTTTCAACTATAGTTTCTGATTTTAGTTTGATTTTAATAATTCAGAATCTTTTCACAATTTTTTTTAAATTTTGTTTTAATTTATTTTTCAAAAATAAATCTTGAACAATCTCTGCTGTTAATTGCTTTTAATTATTTTTTTGAATTGCAGATTTTTTTAAAACAATATTTTAATTGGCTAAAAAAATGTTTGGAAAAAAATGCTAATTGTCTGTGGCTGGTATGTTGCACACGTTTGAGTTATTAACAGTTGCACATTCATGGTGTTGTTGTTAGGCTTTTGTGCTAAGATGTTTCATTCTAATTTTGTATAACTATTTTCCAACTACCGGTAATCTATAAATATATACATAAACCTATACTGATACAATATTAACACTTTATACATTGTGACAATAGTGTTCAAATCAATCTTATGTTTATACCTTGTCCTCAAACTTACTCTAAATGTTTGGTTTCTTTTGTTCAGGTATAAAATAAAAATACTTTCTAAAAAAAGACGTTTGTTACATCATTGTTTACTCTTTTAGCCAAGTATTTATTTCAAATTTATTTTTTTCTTTAAAAATAAAAAAAAATGGGCTTAATTTTTTAATTAGATAAATACCTGCTTGACGAAGGAATGGTTACTTTACTAGTATCAGAAATTATATTAACATCAAAAGAATATCTTTAATCGAGATTTCGTATTGCAAGCGTTCTTTTGCAAAGGCTTAAAGTCATTGCGTCAAGTGGCTAGATACATATGTACAGTGGCCTAGCCAGGGTGAGGAGAAAATTAGAAAATCTCCCCACCCCCCCCCCCCCGTGCCCCCACTTGAGAGGAGCACCCAAATTAGTGGGGGTTTTTTACTTTAAATATTACGCAAAATGCATGAGCCCCAATAGAGGTCAAGCCCCCAGGTCCCCCAAATGATGTCAAATTCCTAGCTACGCCCCTGTATCTGTATCAATCCATCCCTGTTGCATAGAATAAGGATTTGGAGTTTGTTGCCTAAAATAGATATGTTACATTCCTTCAATATCTTAGAATTTAAGAAAAGAATTATGGGACCAATACCACTTCTCAAGCCTTTGAGCTACTACGTCACAAAGGGGAAACAAACTGTGCAAGTTAACAATTATAGTCTAACATTGTTGCTACAGTGTCCACAAGATCATCTTTCTTATATCCACATATTTTTTAACAATATTGGCTATTCTTTTTTTTTTGGTCTACTTTGATTTTAAGTCTTGTGATTGTACCCACATTCTTTACCATACATACATGTCTATATGTATATAAGTGTTATATGATATTTTGTTTTGTGACTGATATACATGTATATAGCATACAAATTATTGTTGGACTCAGAAAAGACATTTATATGTATATAAATATAAACTTTAAAAATGGAATTCTCTCCCCTTTATTGTTTTTCCGTCTTCTTTTGTTGAGAAATGGTAATCTATAATTTGAATACAATTTGCAAATAAAATATTCTAAATAATTGTTAAAACAATTATGAAATCAAAACTTATACAAACTTTTTTTTCAAAAGTAATTTTATAAAATAGGCCTGTTTAATATTTTATATATATATATATATATCAAATTCTTATAGGGGACGAAATTCTATTTTTAAAAACTCTGCTTCTTTCCCTTGTCTTGCGAGTATCGTGATCCTGTGTATCCCAAGCGGTCTTTTCCTTCCAGAAAAGGCCTCAAATAAAATTGTGTCTATGCGTTTGTATTGGTATGGTCTTTGGGTTTCATTTCTTGTTATAGCGTTTTGTTTTAATCGTGTCTAAAGAACACAGAAAAAAAATTGGTCTGAGGAATAGAAATTTTCCTACTTTTATACTTATCAACATTCTAAAATACCTCTAACTAATGTATAAGTCATGTTTGAGATCTCCACATAATGCGTTTGTGTGGCCGTGCTTATATCCGGACTTGTTATTGGAGGAGATACAATTTTAGACATAACAATGTTTCATGGAGACATTTCTTTTTAGTGTCTTCAGTCCAGTTTGGGGTTATCTTTCTTTTTTTTTCACTTCCGGTTCGTGTATTTATTTTCTTACCTTTATCTTTACGCGACACCTTTGTTTCTTTTGATCTCTTTTGTCAGTATCTGTTCCAATCTCTGCGTGACTCTTTATCTGTCAGTCACGGTGTCTTTGTCTCTCTTTCATTCTATCTATCTATCTGTCTATCTATCTATCTATCTATCTATCAATCTATCTATCTATCTATCTATCTATCTGTCTGTCTGTCTGTCTATCTATCTATCTATCTATTTCACACACACACATACAAACTTGCACAGACACAATCTTTATCTCACTATCCATTTATCTATAAATCTTTCTTTTTTATCAATCTATCTATCTATCTATCTATCTATCTATCTATCTATATATATATATATATATATATATATATATATATATATATATATATATATATATATATATATATCTGTCTGTCTGTCTATCTATATATCTATCTATCTATTTATTTATCTATCTATCTTTCTGTCTGTGTGACTGTCTGTCTATCTATCTATCAATCGTATTATCTATTGATCTATTTATCTGTCTCTACACTTGCTCTAATTTATTTCCCCTTGATCTCTGTTCTACGCTCTTAAAAAAAATTCTAAATTCCTAACATTTTAAAGAAGAGGAAGCAATGGAAAGATTGGCATGAAAACATGCGCATTTGTTTAAACTCTGCAATGCTAACACATATATATGGTCTACATGTTGCATATTTACAAGTGAAAAGGGAACAACCGAAAGACAGTCTTAGTTTGAATAGCAAAAATAAAAAATAAAAATATTTTGTGTTGATGAGATTTTTAAAATTACATCTCTATGTGTGGGGGGGGGGGGGGGGGGGGGGGGGGTAATTTGAAAATTTGTACAAAAAAAAATGGTACAGAAACATTCACTTAAATGTTTATATTTTTAATCCCATTCATATTTTTATTATTTGTTTCCAGAAAATATATACTTTAATATGATGTAACCGGTTTTGGTCAAAATGAAAAAGTGAACTAGTTTAAGAAATGTTTGAAATAGAAGAAATAGTACTTGTTTGAAAATGAACTTGACATTAAAATCTTCAGACTCTTTGTTTTAGCGATGATGAGAAATAAACCCAGAATTATTTGAGAAAAAAAAAACAAGCTTCTGAAAATATTTTTGTTGTAATAAAATAAAAAGTTGGTTCTGTAAACTAGAGACTTGTTCGTTTTTTTTCACTTTTGTTTTGTAACCTCCCCTTCTTGTGGTGTGCCTTTGTATTCCATATTGGTCTGTATTTCACGTTGTTCACATTAGAACTAAACGAATTTTTACAAATCCTCCAATCAGGTGCCTAATTCTTCATGGATCCAAAAAGTACACTGGGTGGAAACCGTATTGGTATTTCGAAAATAACTCTAAAAACATTTTCTAGATATTGGACAGTCCATGTAAATCTTTGAGGGTATTTGATATTTAATATTTTGGGTTTTTGGCACTTCGGCTCAATTTAGGCAATGTCGTGCATAATCCCTCAACGGTTATTCCCCCTTCATATATCAAGAACTAAATTTTATACAGTTCAGTCATTAAAAACAATGTTCATTCACAGTTCAGATGTTAAAAATATTAAAACATTTATTAATTTAATAAAAAAATATGTACCTTAATAGCCAAACAGTGAAAACTTTTGTTTTACTGTTAAAATTTGTTCAAACATAATCATCTTAAAATTAAATTTGGCTTCTATCTTGAACAGACTCAGCTGGATGTCAAGTACTCGACTCAAAAATTAATTTTTTTTTATTCAGAAAAAGAGTTGAACAAGAAAAAGATTAATTTTTTTTTTTAAAGCGTATAGTTTAGCGTAGTAATATCAATTAGTTTGGATCATTCATGTAATTAAATTTGTAATAGATCTAGACTAACAAATAATAAATCTGTGCGATTAGAAATATTTTTTGTCACTTGTTTTTTTGTTTAGCGCAATTTCATGCTTTTAAATTGCTATGATTCTGTCACTTGTCTGGACCAGTTAGGAAAAGCGTGGAGGACAAGAAAGCGGGAATGTGAGTAAATGTTACCGTGATCGCTTTTTAAATGCATATATTTAAAAAATGTTGAACGACCTGAATTCGAACTTGGGCTTAAGACTCCTCAAGCCAACACTAACCACAGTGCTAGCGAAGTGCTTACGAAAATAGAAGGTCTTGTAGTTATCTATTATTAGCTTCAAACTTTAAAGCAATGACCTATTTCTCTCTAAAAATATAAAGAAGAATAATTAAAGTTATACCACCATATCAGTCAAGTACTATTTCTTTAACCTTGTTCGATGCCAAACAAAATAATTAACTACCAATAGTTAATTAACTAATCGGTTAATTGTTTTATTGATTTTTGTTTTGTCAGGTAAAAGAAATTTTTGGTAAAATTTCAGCTTGATTCAAGATTAAGCGTGGGACAAACTTCATACAGACAGAATTGATCTAAACTTAGTAATAAATAAATAGTCGAACATGAACAGTTGGCGCACCGTCTTATGTAGAAATCATTCTCTGGACGAAAATTAAACTCAATGCGCATATAGTTTTTTGTTTCATTATTTGTAAATGTCATTATCCTCTGGAGGAATCTGAGCAGATGACATAGTTGCCGTAATTGCTGAGCGCCTGAAGACAGAACAAAAACTTTCTCAGATATCCCTCTCGACCTCTGTTTTCTTTTTTTTTTTCTCTCTGTTTAATTTTCTCGCCCTCCCTTTTTTTCTCTTTATTTCTCCCTCTCTTTTCTTGTCTCTACTTTCTACAAACCAAACAATTTTAGATTGTCCTTTAACAAAACAATAAGAATGTAATATAACGCACGTATTCATGTTTTTTTTTTGAAGGAACGTCTTTAATGTATAAGATAATGGCCTAAAGGCAGCACGGAAAGCCAACTCGTAGATACCCCTCCCCCCACTGGTCCACAAATGAGATTGAACCAAAAGCGCTCTGAGCATGCTAAAAGCACAAAAGTAGCGCAATATAAAAGCTATAATAATAATTATAAAGCAAGTAACAAATCAATAGAATCAATAAATTTGGACATCAATTTATTTAATTACTTTTAGGATAATGATATTCTTAATGGATGCCTTTGAGAAGGGACGTAAGCGATGAAATAAAATTCATGAAGAATTATCGATACTCGAAGGTACTGTATAGTGAGATGTGATGTGAAATGGTCTAGCCCAAACCGAAGACCGTCAGTTACTTGGTATCAAGTTTTCTGTTTCATGCCTTGGTTCTGGTTCTGTTGGTAGGCCCTGTACAAGTTGCTCCAGTTTTGTGCTATGATGTATTGCTGGTAGGGTGTCAACATGGGCTGTGGAGGGGGAGGACAAGAAATAGTGATAGTGAGATTAGACAGAGGTGGAGAAGAAGTGGAACATATTTAGAAATGACCCCTCTCTTACCCGTGCTACTTCCCTCCCCTGCAAGACAGCTACACAGAGACTTGTGTTATTTAACAAAATGAATCATGGATCACAGATTTAAAATATTAAAATATATAATCAGAAAACTAAAGCGAAAAGAAGGAAAATTAAAAAAAAAAATACTTTTAAAAAAAATCTTATCTAAGGTTAATAACGTCACATTTACAGCTAAATACGATAATATTTATTTCCATTTTTCGATATGAAACAAAATTATTTAATTACTACTAGTTAACTAACTGATAGGTTAATATTTATTTTATTGATTCATGTTTTGCTAGGAACAATGAATAATTGTGCAAAGTTTCGTCTTGATGCGAGAATTGGAAGTGGGAGAAATGACGTGTTCAAAATTTGTACCAGACAGACAGATCATACATAAGCTTTGTAGTAACTAGCAATTCTCTTCTTATGTTCCATCACTTCTCCTCGCCTTTCTTATTTCCTTAAACCCCCCCCCCCCCCCGACCTTCTTTACTTCTCTCAAAGAAATGTTACAAATTATTTTTAGCTCCAGTGATGTAACCATGACTTAAAGCAGTCTTCTGTTACTTGACGACACATGTGTGTATGTTTGTCACAATTAGAAGCAAAACGATAGTACCTGACCATGGGAACGTGAACTGTCCGTATTATTGGGTCAAAGGGCGTGTGGGAGGAATAAAAAGAAGACGACTCCTTCCAGAAGACCTAGATTTGCATAAAGTAGATGTATAGGTCAGGGTAGAAGCTGGGAGAATTAGCAATCAGTGACGTAGGAGACACAGAACAATCTTTGTAGCCAACTCTATAAGTAACAGATATTTCTATTGGGGTCATTTATCTCTGTCATTGGTCGTTTGGTCTGCAATTATTGCTCATTATTCCTAGTTGTCCTTAGTCTTTGGTGGATTATTATTAATGGCCTATATCTTCATTGTGTTTTCTGTCTTCAACTATATAAAATTGTATGAGTGTTTGCCAAACTTTTCCTTGTGTATTTAGCGGAACACTTTGCTTAATTTCTTACAGCTTCACGCCATGAGGAGCGATCGAGAGATAGTGCTTCTCAGCCTTGAATGGAATTACCACACTCATTGAAGGAGCTCTTAAGGTTGTCTTTATAGTGCTTGTATTGACCACCCCCCCTCCGGGAACGCTTTCCTGCACACAACTCTCCGTACAGAAGTCGTTTGGGAAGGCGATTGTCTGGCATGCGGACTACATGCCCCTCCCATCGAAGTTGGGACCATTTTAGAATGGCATATATACTGTTTATGTTGGACAGCTGTAGGATTTCTGTATCTGGTATGGGGTCAGACCAGTGCACCTAATGAATACCGCGTATATCATATGATTGTGTTGACAATACCACTATCTACGACAAAGAGAGGGGACAGTTGGGAAACCCGTTTTCTCATTTGTCTACATAACCGAGAAAATGTAAGGAATAATAGAATCAGTTTGGAAGAGATTTAAAACAAGAAATGTTTTGTTTTCATGAAAATTTTTCCTAAAATTACTTTGTCACGTGATGAGTTCCCATGTTCCCAGCTCTGGAGAAACCTGAAGACCACCAATCATTCGTTACCTCAACACTTACCATAGACTGTTGGCTGTATGTTACTGGGGCTGTGGATTCGATCCTGTTATCTCTGGGCGGAGCGACAAACGACCGCTGTGACGTAGGGTAGAGATCCATAGGAAAGGGATATAAGTCTGATGGTGGATTACGGCGGTCATTTCCTCTGAAAATAGAAAAATGTTTAGAAAATATAAAGTGTTATGTTTTAAAGGAAGTTTTCTTATTTTATGCTAGTGGTTCTCGGACGTATTTTACCAGCAGAGCCCCAGATCTCAACAGTTTACTTAACTCTGCCTTATGTTATTTAGAGCCCGATTTGTTTTGCTAAACTGTCTATAGACATTGATTTCTTAGGTACTATGTGAATATTTTGTTTTTAGGTAGAACTTTTTTTAATAGCAATATGATATAAAATTAATCATTCACTCATGAACAGACCAGACAATATTAACGAAACTTTTGTATTTATTTTAGAAGAAAAAGTTCTTTCCATGGTTAACATGTATAGGAGTAAATTTAGAAAATCTCAAGATATAAGGATCTTCTAGCCAGATGGTGAGTTGTGTCATCTTAAGTAAACGGTGGTCTTATGCGGCAGGCACCACGACCAATCGCCCTCAACTGATATAAATAAAAATGGTGGGGAGGGCTAGGTGAGCTCAGAGATGTTGTTTTCAAAATAACAGCTAAAAACAATCCCACTTACAATGTCAACTGTTACTTGAACTCACAACTTTTAAAATATTAGATTTGTAAAATACTTTACAGATTTCAGATGTTCCTCAGGATTCTGAAGATAATTAGATCCTAGCCCCAACCTCCCGCAGGACGACATGGGATGGCAGCGCGCAGCGAACCAGAGACTGTAGAGATCATTGAGTGACAGCCCAGAGCAATATACCACAGGACAAAGGCAGTTATCCCCGACCAGGCCCATATCACCACCTCACCCAGCCCCTACACACCCACTTTAACTTAATAGAAACATCAACATCAGATTAGAGAGTGGGAGAGTGGTTAACTTTGTACGTACACTGGCACTAAAAAAAAGGTAAAGTTTCCCTTTCAGACCTTGTGATCTATATGGCAGATGATGTATAGGTCGTCTGTTTCTGTAGCCTACGGCTAGCGAGAGTGTCATGTGGTCAGCACAACGACCAACCGCCTTTACTTTTCCCCAAACAATGTCCGGTACCCATTAGACCTGGGTGGACTAAGAGGCGCCCCGAAAGATCCCGAAAGTAAAAATCCCAGTCTTCACCAGGATTCGAGCTCGGGTCAACCGGCCCAGAAGCCAAGCGCTTTGCCGCTCAGCCACCGCGCCTCCCACTGACACTATAATGTTAGTCAAGACATTAGTACAACAACAAAGACTTGTGGCTTTAAATGTGGCTTTAAAATGTACCGTGCCTTACTTTTTAATATTAATAGCACAGAAACAGGAAGCAGCTATGATCACAATCACTAGGAACATGATCAGGATAATCAGTAGCAAGATAGTGCACCAGTTCCACATAGTTGGCAGCTGTGTCTGCAAACTTTCACACTTAGGACAATACGAGGTTTCAAGTTGACAGCATGGGCCACGCCTAAACAAAATGTTCCGCACTCTCAATTGAAAAAAAAAGGGTTTATTGTAGTATTTTGTTTTCCTTTTGGACAGGCTTGTATTGACCAGAGGTCACTTTAGATATAGCGACTGTCACTGAAAAGAATACACATAAAGGCATTTGTTTATGAATTAATTTTTAAAAAATGAGGATATCTTTTGACCATCGTCCAATGTTACTAAAATTTTCGTAGCTTTAATACAATGTTAAGAATTTCTAAACTGTCTATTTATTCTCAACTCAAACTTTCTCCATTTTCTCGTTATGCCGCCACATTCACAGGATGGAAATTGAGCTTACGATAACCGTTTGTAAAAAAAAATGATGTCATATCCGCCATTTTATGCCGTTTCTATGGACGCTAATAATCTACTATAATCATAACGATTTTAAAACTTTATTATTATATTTTTATTTTAATTATGAACAGAAAGTTTCTCAAGACGTTTTAGCTGTGAGGTTTGACCTACTTACTCTATACCCTCTGTCCTAAAATTGATTTTTTTATAAACGCTCGGTACGCCTTTCAACAAGGGTGGCGTGACTTCGGACAATGGTCAGCAGATGACCGTCTAGGTGGACTTAAAATTACCTCATGTAGAATGCGAAGCCGCAAGTCCCACCAACGACCATTAGAAGCAGAAGAACAACGAGAATGATGACGACAATGATAGTACACCATGTCCACTCGGGCTCACTGCCCATGACTTACCACTGAGAAAACAAACAAAACAAAAAAAAAAAAACATAAAATCACACAGCGCTGCTAGGTACGCACCACTGAGAAAAATAGTTGTGTTTTTTTTTTATTTAATCTAGGTTTTTTCTAGCCTCTATCTATACTTTAAATTTCAAAATAGAATGTATTTCAGATGTTGGCAAAGTCCCAAAGAGTTCTCTAAAATAGTAACACTGGCTTTCTTAACATGATAATCCAATTTTGTAATTTGTGTTCCTATGTGAATGATTTATAGTTTTCTTCTCTTAATTATGTTTAATCAAATGGTTGTAACACAACTTTAAGTAGCCTTTTCTAAAATGGCGGATAGGAGCTTTTAAGAAGCCAAAGAAGCACCTTACAAAGTTATGGCGTATTCTGTTACATTTAGATTCTGTGAAATGGGGCTGCTCAGCGAGATTTTTATACTTGGAGAATGCGATGAAATTCCGATATGTCACCTTCTACTATTAAAGCGCTTTTCTTATGTTTACGGACTGTTGCTTATAATAACTGCATAACTATAATTTTCTTGGACAGTATAGCAAGCATTGAAATCATATAATTCTTTCATACGCAGAAAATTAGAATAAACAAGGTTACAAAGACAGTTTGTGTGGAAACACAAACTTAAAATCGGCCCCCGAAGTGGTCCACCCAGGCAGGCTTCAATATTTTCAGAAAGAACATCCAAATGAAATTTTATCAAAGACAAATGAGAGATAAGAAAGGAGAAAGAAGGTTGACAGATCTTGTGTAGTGCCCCAATGGTGCAGCAGATCAAAGGATAGGTGCAAGTGAATGCAAAGTTAGATGTGAACCTGGCCTAACTAGTTCCCCTTTCAGACCTTGTGGTCTATAGGGCAGACGATGTAAAGTTCATCTGTTTTTGTGGCCTACGGTTAACGAGGGTGTCATGTAGCCAGCACAACCTTAAATAAGTGTACACATTATTTCTCCCGTGTCCATTCTCGACTCAAGTTGAAACTTTCAACAATTATATATAGTACTTAATGAACAGGAGTCAATTTTAAAATTAATCAATTAGTCCATTAACTATTGGTAATTAACTGTTTTGTTTAATATCTTAAAAGGAAAAAAAAATCTTCTACATTCTTGAGTTATAAAGCTGTATATCTATCAACACTATTTAATACTGCGAGATTTATTTCCGCTTTTCTAAAATACACAAAATTAATCAATTGACACTTAACCAATTGCACTAGGTAAGAAGAAGCTCTTGTGCTGGTTGGTCCTAACATATGGACTTTGGAATATGCCTTTACCAAAGGCAGTCTTTTTTTTTTTGGTGAGCTAAAAGGGGGTCGACGTAACAGAGGTGCCCTACGGAAACGCTTTAAACGCCAGCTTAGGCGCCAACTTGCCTTAACTGACATAAAAGAGAGCACCTGGTTACATGCGGCCTCAGAACGAGACAGATGGAGGTCACTCACAAAGGCCGCGGGATAAACATTTGAAACCAAAAGAAAATCTGCTGCCTAGGGCAGACGCAGACGGCGAAAAAAAAATATAAATCGACCACCGGCGGACAATGGTTATGTCTGCGCTGGATGTGGCAAAATATGTAGGTTACAGCTGGGGCTGGGTAGCTAATCACTAATCTTTGGACTCGAAGACAAGCTTTATTATGTGTCAATACATAGATCATAGACTATGCCAATATATACAGTAGATCTACAACTAATTACAATCATTTAAATCAGTGGATGATAGAATCAAGTCTCAATTAGAACCTGTAGTAACTCAGTCTCCGCAAGTAAATCTAGATTATATAATATAGAAGGATAGCCAGAGAAATATAATAAAATCAATAACATGACATTGATAAGGCATAAATATACTAATTCTCAAACAAATGTGAACTTACATCTAAATTTAAAAGAAAAAGAAAGATGTTTACATTTTATACTAACAGCAGTAGACAGAATGTCGCACAATCTTTGAATACAAAATTTCACATTTCCCAAGGATCTAAAAATAGAACTTAATCGACCAGAAGTGCGCATTACAATAGGCTCAAAATTTGTTTAGCATCGACAAATCGGGAAAAAAAATGTCTCAGCAGAGAAATGAGGCGTGAAGTTGTGAAAGAGTTACTACTGGTGCCCCAAAAGCCCACCTATGAAGTCACAGGAAATTAGAAAATGTTTATGTCACCATTTAAATTTTAAAAAAATGTTAATTAATATAGAAATGAATAGATCGAGGCAGCTGGGGCTGCGTAGTCATGGGAAATATACTTTATTCCTCATTAATCTTGGGACTCGAAGACTAGCATTTTTACTATTAGATCGAGGAATAGGTGTCATGAAGGAATTATCCTGACCATTGACACATTGTTATATTTTTTGTATGGCCTTTGGTCATGGACGACCACAGCCGAGTCTCTTTGGCAAATGGAGAAAAGAAAAGGTCATTCTGTTGGTATCACTAGGATGTTATAGAGACTATACCTTATACCTTACAACACCCTGACTAAGAGTGGCATAAAGGAGTTTTAAAATATTTTTGTTCTAGCCTTAATTGATAGGTAGGGGCGCGGTGGATGAGTGGTTAAGCGCTTGGCTTCCGAACTAGGGGTGCTGGGTTCGAATCCTGGTTGGTGAAGACTAAGATTTTTGAATTTCGGGATTTTTAGGGAGCCAACTCTAATGGGTATATGAATTTAGTTGGAGAAAGTAAAGATGGTTGGTTGTTGTGACTGCCACATGATACCCTGCTGTTAACCGTTGGCCAAAGAAAACAGATGACCTTAACACCATCTACCCTTTAAATCACAAGGTCACAAGAACTTTAAGTACTTTCTTAATTGATAGGAGCCAACCACTTCGTCCAGATTAAATTTAACTGTGGTTTAATGGATGCAGATTGTCATTAAGAATTGGGTGTGATTGGAAAGGTGTGTCATTCTTCACAGAGCTTGTACGCCTTCTTAAAAGTTATCAAGTACTTTCTTCTGTCTGTGGATCCTTGTTAGTCATGGGCCCGGGCGTAAAGGAACATTGCGCCACGCCACTGGACAAAAACTAAACTTCATTCCGGAATATTTGTTTCACTCTGGACTGAGGGGGTTATACATAAACGCAGTCATGAAACTTGACTAGATGTAGCAGTTAATATGTTTTTCATGAAACTTGACTAGATGTAGCAGTTTATATGTTTTTCATGAAACTAGACTCGATGTAGCCGTTTATTTGTTTTTCAAGAAGAAAAATGTTTTAAGTGTTGTTTTTGTTTGAGTTTCTATCTTATAGCAACTTGGAAACACAAGTCAATAAACAGTAGAATCCTTTAACTTTAAGCTTTCATTAGAGTCCGAAATTGTTATATCGACCACGAAGCATCAATAGAAATAATTAAAGAGGTTAATCCTTTTCCAATACTGAACATCGAAAGCGTATTTTAGCAGAGACTCCAAACATATCTTTGCTTCTATATTAGAGACGATACTTCAAACAAAGATAATTACGTTCTATGCATCTCATGTGTCAATCTAGTCATGATTGTTAATCAATGACTTAAACTCTGCTAAGTCGTTGGTTTTCCTGGCTGATTCAGGCAACCCATTCCTTTCTCTAATGTCACTAGGAAAGAAGAAGACTTTGTACGAATTTGTTCTAGAGTATTGGATAAGAAATGTGCCTCTATCCTTGTGTTTTTTGGTTTTTTTTTTGTATTTTATTAGGTTTTGTTTTTCTATTTGTAAGTTGTGCACAAATTCAACTCTGAAAGGAATATGGCTGTTGATGGGGTGCGCTTGGAAATGGTTTGCTGAACAGACAATGGTCTCGGCTGAACACTGCCTTATGGCTGTCGGGATCTAGATCTAGCCGTGGCCAACATGCTTGCTGACAGATTTGAATGCATTTCATTAGCGCCGTAAAAAAGAAAAAATCTTTTGTTGTACTTTGCACAACTCTAGCACTGAAATTCACGCATACTGAACGGAAGTACAGGTTATTGCCTGAAGCAAATTCAGCTCCACCAGAATGCATTCTACAGAAGAAAGTAATTGTCATATTAATGTTTAGTTTTATACACAAGATCAGTTGATATTTACTTTAAAAAATAACAACGTGAGATCTAGATTAAATTCATTAGAAATAATGTAGATCTAGATTTCGATTATAGATGTAGTCCCTATTTCATTTTACTATTACTAGATCTAGAATAGATCAAGACGTCTAGATCTAGATTTATTTGTTTGAATTTATCATACGAAAGTGCCAATTGATACTGACTAGAGACATAAACTAGATCTAGTTTAACGCTAAGGATGGTGCAATGCGGTCTAGCTGAACATTTACACAAGTATACGCTTTTTTTTTACGTCGGGCTTAAATTGTCGTAATCATCATTTTGGGAAGTAACGTCTGTATTTATAAGATAATATAAGAATGTATAATACAAGCGCTTCCACTGGCTTATGTCAGGATGTTGGATATTTCTAACAAATATTTGGGTAGCTTTTACAACGTAAGCGGCGTAGCCTATGCCATTGTCTCTAAGACCCAAAACCTTGAGATACACCGCATTGGTAGAAATCCTCTGATGGAATGTATAGGTTCCCAATGGTGATGCATAGTGCCTCTCTAGCGATTTAAAATTTCCTGTTTCTGTGGTTCTACTGTTGAAAAAGACAAACCTTTGTTATTGCCCCCATACATGATGATACATCCGTCATATTTGTGATAGGGCACTCTCGTTTACACCCACAAATCTCAACTGAAAATTAGTGGCTAGATTCGAAATCAATAACCAAGAGCTACATCCCTTGATCTCTATGCTTTAAAACCTAATTAATTGTCGTTATTCGAACAAGAATATCTGATCTGGTCCGAAATGGTGAGTAGTAGTTTTTAATTAATGTTTTCCGATAGTATTTGAAAGATTATGATCCCTGATTTTGTTAACTTTAAAATAAAGAATAGGTCTTTGGTCTTGATTTGTTCTATTAGAACAAGTTCATTTTATTGATATTGATTTCTTCTGTTTGTTTGATGCTTAACTTTGAGAATGCGTTACGATCCCGAAGGTCTGCCGTTTGAATCTAGATTGTTGGAATAGGGGTTTGATTAGAAAAAAACTATGAATATTTAGGAACTCTATGTCCCTGTTGTTTTGTCTTTGAACAAGATGGAAAGATCACGGCTAACATCACGGCAAGTGAGCCCTGTTTCAAGAGCATTCGCCTAGATCTGTGTTTTAATTGCACGTGTGTTGACGCTGTCACAAAGAAATCCATCTGCTGTGATAGGTTTGTGGCATAGTGTGTCATCGTGTTGTGGCATGGTGTGTCATCGTGTTGTGGCTTAGTGTGTCATCATGTTGTGGCATAGTGTGTCATCGTGTTGTGGCATTGTGTGTCATCGTGTTGTGGCTTAGTGTGTCATCGTGTTGTGGCATAGTGTGTCATCGTGTTGTGGCATAGTGTGTCATCGCGTTGTGGCATAGTGTGTCATCGCGTTGTGGCATAGTGTGTCATCTTGTTGTGGCACAGTGTGTCATCGTGTTGTGGCATAGTTTTTCATCGTGTTGTGGCATAGTTTTTCATCGTGTTGTGGCATAGTGTGTCATCATGTTGTGGCATAGTGTGTCATCGTGTTATGACATATTGTGATATCGTGTTGTGATGTCGTGTGTTACCATACTGTGTTGAAGTGTAACAATGTGCTGTGACATAGTGTGCCAGGTGTTGTTGTCTGTTTGTTTGATATTTTTGTGTTGTTTTTTTGACGTCAATTCTATGATCTTTCACAGCCCGGGGACATTCAGTGAAGTGGCGCCCAATCTTCCAACCCAAAAGGACGAGATAGACCTGGACTGCGTGTTAAACATTGCCTCTGTGTTTAGCTTCATGGTACTCTTTCTTTGTTTGATCGTCTGCACAGCATGCAGGTAATTGGTCTTTAGCAGTGGCGTAGCTAGGGTGGTAGACGAGGGGGGTGAATTTGAAAATCCCCCCTGACCCCCACTTGAGGTGTCCCCCAAATTTGTGTTCTTTATATTAAATATGAAATATATTATGCATAATGCAGAGGCTTCCATAGAGGTCAAGCCCCCAGGCTCCCAAATGATGACAGATTCCTAGCTACGCCCCTGTACTTTAGATTACATACCAAGTTAGTAGAGAAAGAATGTAATCTATGGTGCGTCTTTCAGTTGCTCCATGGCTCCATGGTCAGCCGTGAAGATGGTAACCATTATGGTTTAGTTGGATATAAGACTTAGTACAAAGCCCTGTATAGTGATACAAAGTTTCGTGATTTTGTGTGGAGGTATTTTCAAATCTTTTTACTGTTCTCATTGCTTTTAGATGTTAACGGTGTCTTTGACTAAACTGTCACATTATTCTTTGACATGCATGTCTCAACAACACTTCTGACCGTTCATTCTATTTACAGGGTGGTCGCTAGAAAAGCGGAAAATTTGTCGAGCATCTATATATTTTTGCAGAGAATAACTTTTTCGAAGTTATTTAAACTCGTATTACACTTAGGGTTGCTCAGAATGCCCTCCGTGCATCTCAGAGCAGTGTCTTAACCATGAATCCAAGAGTTTTCAAAGGTAACTTGTGAGATATTAGTTCCAAGCGCTTTCCAGTCTTGGTTTCAAATCATCAACCGAGTTTAAGTTACGTCGACCATTTTGAAACTCTGTTAATAACAAGCTCCAAACGTAGGGATCCATGACATGGAAGTCTGGACTTATTATTTATGAACATCTTTTTTTTTTTTGAAATAACGTCTGTATTACATAAGATAAGAAGATATATATATATATATAAGGGATGTGTAGGTGTATTGGGGGGTGGGTGGTATGAGTGTGTGTACTGACCGTGAATGGCTCAACAGACTCCATGACTCCAAGATTGTAGGCGTTCTTTTTTGTAGCAGTTTTGTTCCTTTTTCGTATTGGTGGATTGACCTTCCAAGTAATCTACCGTTTTGATATTTTATTTGACTCTTAACTGGTTTTGACCTATCGCTATTTTAGGGCGTTTTAGGGATATTTATAATTCATTTTATATTTTAATTAATTCGTATTTCTCGATATGCTTAAAAAAAATAAGAGTGTCTAATTCATTGTTTCAGTTTCAACCTTAATTCTCTCTCTTTCTAGTTTTCTAGTGGACATATTCTCTCTTTCTTTTTCTCTCTATCTCTCTCTATCTCTCTTTCCCTCTCTTTTCCTACACCCAGCACCATACATATCATGTGCACTAAGCCGTGTGATTAAATCTCATTCCTTCAGTTAAATACTATACCAAAACCTTCCTTTTTTCTGTTCTATTAGAAATTCAGATACCAAAAATAAAAGGCCCACGCTGCCGAAGTCGCCCTCCAAGACGCAGACGTCTGTGGTGCTGGAGGAAGAGGACGAACTTTTTAACAAACCAAGCTTCACCGAGCCTCCCGTGGAACAGTTCAGCGAAGAGATACCTCAGTACCTGAACTACTCTTCACCATCGGAGGGCGCGCAATCAACGACACACCCGAAGCAGAAGCAAACATATTTGGACGATAATTCTATATTCTAGAGAAACTGGAGAGAAATATATTTGTTAAAGAGAGATTAGAGAAATAGAGGCTAGAGTAGTAGAGGCTAGAGAAGTAGAGGCTAGAGAAGTAGAGGCTAGAGAAAAAGAGGTTAGAGAAGTAGAGGTTAGAGAAATAGAGGTTAAAGAAATTGAGATTAGAGATAAAGAGATTAGAGAAAATAGAGATTAGAGAAATAGAGATAAGAAAAATATAGATTAGAGAAATACAGGTTAGAGAAATAGAGATTAGAAAAATATAGATTAGAGAAATACAGGTTAGAGAAATAGAGATTAGAAAAATAGAAATTAGAGAAATAGAGATTAGAAAAATAGAGATTAGAGAAATAGAGGTTAGAGAAAAAAATTAGAAAAAAATAGAGATTAAAGATGGTAGGAAATAGAACTTATAGATAGTAAAAAGTGTTTTTAAAAAAAGAGTCTAGATGTTGGAGTTTATGAGATAGAAGAGTAAATGAAAGCAGAAAATAGAGAAGCTCTAGAGGAATGGCTCCACGGTTTTCTAGTGGACATAATAGTTGGACAAGACTGAAATAGAGCTTGGAAATGAGATATAAAAGAGATGGGAGATAAGCGAAGATAGGCATTAGAAAAAAAAAAGATAAGAGAAATTAGATGTTTAATATTAACGGGCAGATCTATAAGAGATTGAATGTTAGAAAAAAAATAGATATCTGGGATTAACTATTTGGTTTAGAAAAGACTGAAGATTAGAGAAAATAGAGATTAGTAAAAATATAGGTTAGAGGTTTAAAAAATTAGATAATAAAAAAATGAAGTAATAGAAGCTGATGATTAGAGACAAAGATTTAGATATTGGAGAAAACAGACATTAGAGAAACTAAAGATTAGTTATCAGAGAAAATAAAGATTCGAGATGAACGGGGGAAACAAGTAGAAAACATTTCTTTTAAAAAAATCTACAACGATGCCGTAAACATGAGTCATTTTGTAGAAACTTTCTTGAGTGACACACTTCTGACACCATTCATAATTGTTGTAAAAATTTAACAAACATAAACATATTGTTCTGTGTGAATGTTTAGCTTTACTGATTTCTCAATTCATTGTACACTGCTTCGTCTGACTTGGGTCGACTCACATGGTAGGAAAGGGGAACTTTACTCTTGTTACCTTACTGACCATCGGCTGCAATAGACTTTTGAATGTTTGTTATAAATGAATTAATGTTCTTTTCTTGTTCTTTATAACAAACAGACTTTGTGCTCTGCTGTCTCCACAAAAAATATCATGTAAGTGTTTGTAATTGACAGAATGTATTATTAATGTCGAAGGTTTGTTTCTTTGATGTTTCTCTGTGAATAAAACTTTTTTGATTTTCTCTTTAAAATTCCAATTTTTTTGCCTGCTTAACATTTGTTCCAAAAATATTGACATAAACAACATTCCCGCTCTTTTTCCTTAATACATAGAAAGTGAAACTCAACGTTGTATAGACTTAAAAGGGGGAAATAAAAGCTTTAATTTATTTTTTTAACTTTTATTAAAGAAAGATTTTTCGATTTTCTGGAGAAAAATTTTTTTACAATTCAAACATCAATCAATTTTGCTACAAAGAAAAATGTTAGTCCTTTATAATATATATGAAATACACTAAAACTATTATTCACATAATAATTGCATACAAACAATAACTCTTTCTGATTTTTAAAGAAACTCGAATATCGGAGTCCGAATTCTCTAACCTCAAAATGGTAGACCTTTACATATATAGAAATAAATCATGTACTTACAACTTACTATACAGCTACAATAATTTATTAATCCCTACATTTGAATGCATTCATGTACATCATACTGCAATTAAAGATCTTCTTAAAAAAAAGAGAACTAGATAAACAAAAAAGTATCAGAAATAACAACTGGAAGTATGAAGTCTTATCCATGCTGTGCTACAACATCAATGATGAGCAAGGAGTGGACATAATGAAATAAAATAACTCATTTTAAACGGGCCTTTATGTGACTTAGGCTTACACTTAGACTTAGGTCCTCAAGCGCCGTTCGGCGCATTGGGCGGTAAGCTGTCTCCATAAAGATCTGTCACTGACAATGTCTGAAGCCTCCTCCCACCTGGTGTCCACTGTTCTGAGGTCTTCCATGAAGGTGTGCCGCCAAGTAATACGAGGACGTCCCTGTTTGCGCTTTCCTCGTTTTGGCTTCCAGGTTATCGTAACTCTTGGTGTGCGTAATTCATTTTGACGTAGAACATGTCACGCAAACCTCATGCGACGCTCAGTCACAACCTCACCAAGTGTTCGACTCCCAGTTCGGCATAGGATTTCCTTGTTTGAGACCCGATCTGTGTAACTAACTCCCAAAATCCGTCTCAGCCATCTCTGTTGAGCCACATTTAGTCTTTTCTCAATTTTGACAGATGACTTCTACGTCTCACATGCATATGTAGTAGTTGGAATGACGATTGTGTTGAGAAGGTGTATTTTTTTTTGTCTCGAGTCCAATGGCTTGGCTAGTCCAAATAGGTTGCAGCCTTTGGAAAATGCTCCCTGCCTTTCCTATTCGGCACGCTACATCATGGTAAGCATCTCCATCATTTGTTATGATGCTGCCAAGGTACGTGAACTTGTCCAGCTCTTCAAGCTTTGACTCGCCAAGTCAGACGGGGACACCCTTTGCCTTATATCCCACTCGCATAATTTTAGTCTTATCCAAGTTTATGTGGATGCCAATTTTGGGTGCCTCTCTGTCTAGGCTCTCCGTCATTTCTTGAATGCATTTATTTGTAGCCCCGAGTAGTGCAACATCATCAGCAAAGTCCAAGTCCGTCAATCGAGTTGTTCATGCCATGGAATACCAAAGGCAATCTGGTTCATTGCTCTCGTCATTATGTAGTCGATGGCTAGGAGGAAAAGAAAGGGAGATAAGATGCACCCCTGTCTCACACCTGTCTCGATTGTAAAAAAAACTCTGTTGTTCCCTCTTCTGTTTTAATGCAGCAACTAGACTGACTGTAAAGGTGTCGTAGGATCTGGAATACCGTATTCTCTAACTATTTTCCATAGTGATTCTCGGTGGACACTATCAAACGCTTTTTTGAAGTCCACGAAACTGATCGTTAGCCGTTGTTGGTACTCAAGACTTTGTTCTATGATATTTCGTAGAACGAAAATCTGTTACATGATCTGCCTCTTCGGAAACCTGCTTGTTCTTCTCTGAGCCTTTCATCTACAGACTGTTGAAGCCGTCTCAACAAAACAGTGCTGAAAACCTTGCCCGAGACAGAGAGGAGAGTAATGCCCCTCCAGTTGTTGCAGTCTGCCAAGTTGCCCTTTTTTGGAAGCTTTACAATCACTCCCTTTTGCCAGTCCTCTGGGACTTTTGAAGTTCGCCAACAGAGATTTAAGAGATCAGTCATTCTGTTAACAATGCACGGTCCCCCATATTTTAGCATTTCTGCTGATATCATGTCTAGCCCTGGTGCTTTGTTATTCTTTAACACTGCAATGGCCATGGTAACTTCCTCAGCAGTTATTGGGTCTGTCTTGACCTTGAGATCATTGTCTGGAGAGGGGTCCTTGAATATGTAAGTCAGGCCTGGCGACAGTTGGTTAAGGGTCTCCTTAAAGTGCTCTACCCATCTTGCATCTTGTTCTTCTTTCGTTCACAAAGTTTTGCCTTGCTTGTCTTTTATCGGAGCCCAATGTCCACTCTTTGCTCCAGTGAGATCTCGGTTTTTGTGTCATTTCTGCTTGCAGCTGCTTGTGCCTCTTGTCCCGTCTGCTCAATCCAGTCCCGTTTATCTCGCCGACAGCTTCTCTTTACTTTCAGATCTGCTTCCCTATAGGCTTTTATGTGAAGTTAACAAAAAAACGAGGAAGAAAGTGTAGATGATATTAAACTTAAACTACTGCGGTGCATAGAGATATGTGTCAGTGCTTTAATAAAAGTTGTTCATAAATGGATTTCAAATTGGAGGTAATTTATTCTTGAAAGTCAATTAAGATGTTTCAGTACAATGCCTCTATTCAGCTCGTACCTTCATGGAAACCAAAACATTCTGGGTGGGCTCAAAAACCTTGGTGGACACGGATCTGGAAAACAGTTTTGACGATTTTCTTAGAATTTGACAGTTGGTGTATATTGTGGGGAAAATAGTTACTAGCTCGTTAGCCACATTGAGAAAACATACATCAATTTTTTTTTATTAACTAATTAGTGAATTAATGATTGGTAAGTAATTATTTAGTTTGGTATCGAGAAATTGAAATAAATGCTATTTATTAAGACATGCGAGTGTTTTTTCGTGGTGTTGTTCAACTGTTTTAGTGCAAGTATTTTCTCCCAATTCACATTCTTATATCAAGTTGAAACTTTGCATATATCATAGTCAATGTCAATTCACGAATCAATAAAAAAAAAATAACCTTTTTGTTTTAAATAGAAAAAGGGAGCTCACTCCTTAGCATTAAAATATATGGCGGTGATTTTGCGACTCTTTCTCTTAGATAAGCAATGATATTGAATGTAATTTTTTTTTTACTCACTCTTTAAGGTCTATCTGTCTGGTCAGAAGTTTGTACACGTTATTTCTCCCACACCCAATCTCGGATCAAGCTGAAATTTTTCACAAGTGTTTCTTTAACCTGACAACACAAGAATAAAAAAAAACAGTTAAGTTAATTATTGATAATTCATCATCATCATTGGCCTCCTTCAGTCGTAGGACGACTATGGTTCATCTCAGAGCACACTTCCTCATGTGGCTGTGGAGCCCTATTTTGGAGAGACACTCCCGTCCACAGCAGGTTAGGGTCCCCTTGGCTTTTGCTTCGGTGGTAGAGGAGCTGGCCGTTTTTCGGATTGTAAGTTTTTCTTCCTGGGCTGAGACCCATGTACTTTCACTGTCCAGAGCTTTCTTGGTCACTGTCTCTCTCCACCTGTTGCGGTCTAGAGCTATGTCTTCCCAATTGTCAGTATTGATGTTCACTGATTTGAGGTCACGTTTTATTACATCTATGTAACGGAGGTGGGGGCGACCAGTTTTTCTTGTGCCAGTCGCGAGTTGACCATAGAGGATGACTTTCGGGATCCTCTTGTCCTCCATCCGACGAACATGTCCAAGCCAGCGCAAACGGCGTTGTCTGAGGGCTGTAAAGATGCTGGGAATACCTGATCGCGCAAGGATCTCAGTATTGCACACTTTTTCTTTCCATGTGACATTCAAGATCCTACGGAGACATCTCAAATGGAATGAGTTTAGTTTTCTCTTGCTTTGTGTAGGTGGTCCATGATTCACTGCCATACAGCAGTGTACTCATAATGCATGCCTTGTAGACTTCCATTTCGGACACCGTAGTTAGCTTATGGTTTTCCCAAACTCTTGGTCTGAGTCTAGCGAATGTCGAGGCAGCCTTCCCTATGCGTTTTTTCATCTCCTCTTCTAGGGACAGGTCATCTGTAATTGTGGATCCCAGATAGCAGAATTCGTTTACGGCGTCCAGCTTGTTATCGTCTATGAGGATGGAAGGTGGTGCTGTAGTAGGTGGTCCCATAACATTTGTTTTCTTCGTGCTAATAGTCAAGCCATATTCTTTACATGCCTGAGAGAAGCGGGACATTAGTGACTGAAGTTCCTCTTGTGTGTGTGCCACTACCGCTGCGTCATCCGCGAATAGCATATCTCTTACGAGGGTGGCTCTGATTTTAGTTTTGGCCCTCAGTCTGGCAATATTTAGGAGTTTGCCATCAAATCTGGAATGGAGATAGATGCCTTCAGTGGATTTGTCAAACGTGTTGTGGATTAGCAGTGAAAATAGTATTCCAAAGAGGGTTGGGGCCAGGACACATCCTTGTTTAACTCCGCTGTTTATACTGAAACTTTCAGAGCTGGCCCCGTTGAATTGCACTGTACCCATCATATTTTGGTGGAAACATATGATTACATTTAGTAGCTTGGGTGGACAGCCTATTAACTGTAAAATTTTAAAGAGGCCATCTCTGCTAACTAGATCGAAGGCCTTTGTCAGGTCAATAAACGCAATGTACAAAGGCATCCTTTGTTCTCTGCACTTTTCCTGGAGTTGGCGGATGGAGAAAATCATGTCAATCGTGGATCTCCCTGAGCGAAAGCCGCATTGTGATTCTGGATAGACCCGATCAGCGAGTTTTTGTTCCGCAAGGTTGTTAACGCCGGAAGTGGTAATGGTCTTAAGCCCATCATTACCTACAAAGTGCTTCCAATGGCATGCGTCTCAAATAGCCTCTGACAACCAGTCCAACTCCTGGCCTTCACGTGTGGCTCAGTTACTGAGCCTGGTGGAACCGTTACCACAGACAGGAGAAGGGACAAAGGCGAGCAACTGGCGCCTAAACCAGTAAGCTTCGGGCAGAAGGGGCTCGTTAGCCTTGGTTGGCTACCCATCTAGGAGAAGGAATCCAAACCTCCGCTGCCCTGCGGCTATACCCAAACACGGGAAAGGCTTCGGGAGACAACCCTGAGGAAAAATCAGGAGCTGGTGACCCTTAGGCAGACTGTGGCGCGCCGTTCTACAGCCTGGCAGATCCTGCGGCGCTACTGATCCCAAACTGTATTGGATACTCCGTCCCTTTGGTCACATCAGCTACGCGGAGAGGGGGAAACTGCTATGTGGGCGACATCGTTCCGACCATAAACAATGTCCAGGCTTTCATCTCACTTATTCAAAGTCCTAACCCCAAAAAACTGGAGAGGACACTCCAGCTTCGCCTTTGGCGTCGGCCAAACACGGGAAGTGGCAGTCACCGGTTATAAGCTCAAATGCTCAATTGACGTAGAGCAGGGCGCCAGGGGCCACTTTCGTCGGTGGGAGGGATCCTAGGATTCCAATGGACAGCTACCGCCCGCCTCAGGTTGGGCAGCCCCCAGCCAATAAGGTGCTGTCCCGTCATGCCTGTCTTCCTCGTTTGGGTACACGAGGATAGGACAAAATCTGAAAAGCAGGCACAAAGCCAATGTACCAGTCGACATGAAGAAAAAAAGAGGAGCTCCACTCTTAAACTGGGCACATGGAACGTGCGTACACTACAAACTGGATTTAATGAAAACCTACCAGACATAGAAGATGTCAGAAAATCTGCAATAATAAACGATGAACTGTCCAGGCTCAAAGTAGACATTGCCGCCCTTCAGGAAACTCGTTTAGCTGACTCTGGATCAATCAAAGAAAAAGACTACTCCTTCTTCTGGCAAGGCAAAGCCGAAAGTGAAGTAAGGGAACATGGCGTTGGTTTTGCAGTTAAGAACACACTGCTGAACACAGTAGAGCTGAAGTGCAACGGTTCAGAAAGACTCCTATCACTACGCCTTAACACATCTATTGGACATGTGACTTTGATATGTGCCTACGCTCCTACTCTGAGTTGTTCCACACCAGAGGCCAAAGATATGTTTTATGATAACCTTTCGTCTGCTCTTAGCGAGATTCCAACTACGGAACAGGTTATCATCCTCGGCGACCTCAATGCACGCGTTGCATCTGACAACTCTGCATGGGACAGCTGTATTGGGCGTTTTGGTGTCGGAAAAGTAAATGAAAATGGACAAAGGCTCCTCGAGGTTTGCTCACTACACTCCCTCTGCGTCACTAATAGCTATTTCAAGACTAAACCGCAGCACAGAGTATCTTGGCGACACCCTCGCTCCAAACACTGGCACCAACTAGACCTAATCATGGTAAGACAAAAGTGCTTAAAATTTGTCAAGCTTACCAGGTCCTACCACAGTGCAGACTGCGACACATATCACGCCTTGGTATGTTGTAAGATCAATTATTGATGGACATGTGACTTTGATATGTGCCTACGCTCCTACTCTGAGTTCCACACCAGAGGCCAAAGATATGTTTTATGACAACCTTTCGTCTGCTCTTAGCGAGATCCCAACTACGGAACAGGTTATCATCCTTGGCGACCTCAATGCACGTCTTAATTATTGATAATTATTAATTATTTCATTTGGTATGTCAAACAAGGAAAAGAATTTGCACTTGGAGTGTAGTTGTATAAGCTAATTTAGTCTACTTTATAGGTCGTCGTTTGAATAGTAATGAACACAGCATGAAAAATAGGAAGAGTATATAAAAACACTAGTTAACAATACAATCTTCCATGTTCATAAGCTAGCAGAGTGGTTACCGTGTTGGCTTGAGTAGCCTGAGAGAACTTAAGCCATGCCTTCGATTCAGGTCGTAACCCCTTTTTCTGAAATTATGTGTATTAATGCTTTTCTATAGTTAGTCTAGCTCTGTTACAAATTTAATTGATACTAAATTAATTGATATAAGTATGCTTAATATAAGCTTTGCTTTTTAAAATATATATATATATATTCTTGTTACTTTTAGATCTTTGTCTCACTCAAGAAAACAGAAGAAAAAAAAAGCAAAATATAAAAGTACTTAAAAAATACATTGTTCATAATTGTTAACAGACAGAGTTGCTATAAGCTTTGTAAAAACCAAATCTATCCGAGACTCTAGCCTACTACGTCATGGGAAGATAATCCACGACTCTTCGTCTCCCCTTGACACGTATCAATCTCTTGTCATGTTACTAACACAGTAGGGCGCTCAATTATTTTTTTTTTAAATGCCTTACTTCAATCAATAACACATCCTAATCAAGTCTGGACACTGACGTTTATCCACTTTTATATCTATTTTAAAAAAATCAACTTTTAAGGAGTGGAACTGTTGTTAGAGGAAGAGTATGAGGGCTTGATTACGTCATTATGTCATAGACAGTCTAATGTGTAACGCATCAGAGGTCTCTGACTCATATTAAATTTCGTAAATGTTTCATGTAGCGTAAAAAGGCTTAGTTTGTTTTCAATATTATATGTTGATGTCGATACACACTTTTTAAAAACTATTTCATCCCTTTCATATTGTAACTTGTAGGTGTGGCGATATATGTTGAGTGCCAGATGACATCGATGTAATCATACCACAATGAGATCTTGTTGATTGGACAATGCGTTTCTGATGTTATTATGGGGTATAGATCTATCCTCTTAAACTAATTACTAAACACTAAAATAATATCTTGATGCCGGAGATACAAATGAAAACTATACATTCAAAACTGAATCCGCATAATTGAAATACAAAGATTTTATTCCTGAACTAGAAATCACTTTAATACTATAGACACACTATATAAATGTACAAGACAATTCAATTTAAACTCTTTCGCACCAGTCGCCGCTCTCTTTTGAAACGTATCATGCTACCCTGCCTCATAGTGGCGCCCGGGTGGAAACGATCGTAAGAGGAAACGATTAGGCTGAAGGGTAGCAAAACAAGACTCCCGTGGGGGTGCCTAAGGGGGTGCGAGAGCATCCTCATTACACTGTGCGGAGTTGTAAAAAAAACTCCCACAACCTTGTCGCAATCCAGGCGCTGTTCCTCAAGCCGTTACATAAATGGCGTGTCCCGCACGGTTAGTCTGGTATAGAAAAGGAAAATGGCGGGGGGCTTAGAGTACCCACCCGTCAGACACAACAGTGTACACTTTTCTCTTTCAGGCCAGTGAGAGGGAGCTTGTTCACTTTTGCTGGCCTAGAGTTCCAAGAGCTGAAGGCTCAACTCTACCTGACAGTTTCAAGAAGATAAAACGGACTATCCAAGTCTTTAAATACTGCCACTTACCCCCCCATTTCTAGCAACATCCAAACTATTTTTAGAGCTTATGGAAAAAAACAACGTTATTACTTGTCAACAACAAGAAACCATGACCTTGCGCTGCAAATAATATAAAAATAAACTTAATCCAATAGCTGCTGTACGTTACGTGAGGGTAGGCCTAATGAAACTGTAGCAGTGGCGAATACTGTAGAATCATTCTTTATCTTTATGACGACCTAAAGATACCTTGTTTGCTTATCGCGTCTTTAGGGACAATAAAGCAGATAATACAATCATTGTATTATCAACACCCCAGAGACAGATTGCAGTATGGCCAGGCACTTTATTCTGGGGGTTTATGTTTATCGCGTCTTTAGGGACAATAAAGCAGATAATACAATCATTGTATAACAACACCCCAGAGACAGATTGCAGTATGGCCAGGCACTTTATTCTGGGGGTTTATGTTTGTCCAGTTATAAAGCAACAAATTCTTATGATAGCTTCAATATTCTACTTTGCATGTAATGGCGGCTAATCGAAGGTAATATGGACCAATCGGGAGGTAAATGTCGGGTAAGCCTTCTATCACCTTACAAACCTTTTGTTCGTTATTATGTTTCTCTTATTATACTGACCACTAATCACCACTAATTATATGTTCCTTGGTATTTTATATAAGCTTCTTTCAGTGTTTTTAGCGGATCCTGTAAATTAAAAAAATGCCAATGGTTTTATGTGGTTTGCCTAAAATAACTGCCTTTTTCAATGAAGAGGGGGGGATAAATGTTCCTTTTTTTAATGTAACACTCATTCGTTATTGTCGCAGCCTAGCTCTCGTTGTAGGCGTGTTGATTTGAATTATTATTATTATTATTATTATTATTATTTGAATTATTTATATGAAATATTTATATATATGAAATATTTATATGAATATGTTGTAGATGCCTCTTGTAGATACGATGATATTTTTTGTCTTCTTAATTAAATACTTTCACTCGCGCACTAGATTTGCTAGTGCGTGAGAACACCAACATGCTGAATTCTCTGACTACAATATTTAGAATAAGTAACAGACTCACTGGTAGCAGACATGGTTTTTATTTAAATACAATATAATCACTAAAGATATGGGCGACCTTAGCCATCACAAATTACATCCAAGGAAATAAGTCCTGAATACAAATCAATTATAATAACCTCCATACTTGTACATTGCTCTATTGTCAAAAATATCCATAACACTCCTCTCTCTACCAGAGTCTAAGATCAACTGACTTGTCCACCTCGTGGTCAGCTTCCGACCAAACAAAATCTCGTGCTAACTGCACGGAATAGTTCAGTAACTAAAAGTCATCAGATATTACAGGGGTTCTAAAACTGATATGACAGTTATAAAGTGCAAAATAGTTGTTCTATTAGGTAGCTGTATAAAAGGAGATAGTCTTTATTTTAAGTATTTCGATAGCCTCCATGATTGTAAAATGTTTTGTAAATTGTTTTACATGTTTCGGATGTTCCTTCAGAGTTGAAGATAGTTTATTTCCTAGTCCAAACCTCCCGCAGGACGACGGGGGATGGGAGGGTTTGAACCCTCGACCGTCGATAAATCCGAACGACAATCCAGCGCGCAAACCGCACGACCAGGCAGCCATCCAATTGAAATTGAAACTTAGAACTAGAAGTCATTCTTCCAACTTTCACCTTTAGCTTAAAACAAGAAGCTGGCCCTAGGAAGCCGCCTACGAGTTTGTTTAAACATAAATTCATTAATAACGTTTGTATTGCTATTGCTGGTTTCTATTGGAAATCACTTAGAACGATATACCGATAAGATAGTTTACGTGGCGTTAAGCAGGAATACTAAGGCCATCCCATAATTTTTTTTATTCAATCAACATATGCTTACATCTAGTGTCAAAACGTGGACGCTGACCTATTTTACCGCTGACCCGTTCCACTGACAGAACGGATGTCTATGACATGTCTATCCATTACGTCTGTGGCATAGGATTCTAAGGGGTCAAACACACTGTACGTCCATTGAATAACTTACTATTCAGAAGGTATCAGGTAAAGGCGGATTTCTAGTTGGCAGAATGAAGTCCACACTGCGGCTTTGCAAACATGTTTCTATTGAATCGTTCAATAATGTATAATTTACTTTTAACTAGATCTAGATAATTTAACATGTCTGAAACATGGATTATATTCCTTCATAATCAAAAGGTCACAAAAGACACAAGTCAAATACTCAAGTGAAAAATTGAATCATTGAATAACTAAGAGGAAAAAAAAGTAATGGTCAGTAAGGGGAATGAACCGAGATCATTTGTTATAGAAGGCCTCAACACTGACCTGCAACGTCACAACCTGTGGGCAGATTTAAAACGAATAGTTCGTTGCCACGTCGTACAGACCTGTCACGTGGCAACGAGATATTGGCCTAGACGGCCTACATGTTGTGACGTTTCAGGTCAGTGTTCGTGACATCTATAACGAATGGTCTCAACTAAACACACGACGTTTCCGTTATTAGCAACACGTTCTAGTGGTTCAGCTAAACACCGATGTCACATCAGACATTTTAACTTGAAATTGGATCGAAACGGAATTTTCTCGTAACCACAAAATCGGTAGATATCAGCTGCCATTCTTTTCTGACCTTTCATAAGTTGAAGGAAAAAGTTGCCAGCCTGGAAATTCTTGAAACTGGCCAGGAAGGACTACCGTAGATTCGATTCCCATACTGGGCAACATTTTTTTTTAAGATAATCCAATCTGATGTGATTTTATTTTAAACACAATGTAGGTCTAGATTTCCTACAAATTGATATTACTTGTTCTTCCTTTTTTTATTCAACACCCATTCGCACCAATCCACATTCGCACCAATCAACATTCGCACCAATCCACTTTAGGACCACGCTGCGCATTCTACTTCCAAAGTTTGTCCAACTTTTTTTTTTACATTCCGCCCATGAAGAAATTGTAAGCTATTGAGAAATTTGAAAATAAAAAAGGAAAGCGGTGTTATACTTTTTGTTTTCATGGCGACCTGATTAGGGCCCTTGGCTTCTTTTAGGTTTCTTGACTTTTTCAGACACAGACCTCAACTTGTCCAAAAACGACCACCCAGTTGGTAGAAGTACCGTAAAACATGTAATTTAAATTAGATTTTACTAAGGTGCGTATTAATGGGTGTGTGTGTCTAAGTGGGTGAGTGATGTGTGTGTGTGTGTGAGGTAGAAGTGTGTGTGGGTTTGACCCAGACACGTCAGACATTCTCAATCATTAATTTTTTGGCAGATATTAATGGATGAAATTCTGTTTTACGAGATGAAGAAGGCTTTGATTGATAAAACTAAAGTTAATTTAAAAAAAAAGAATTTTTAAAGAAGACAAAGCTTATAATAAGCGTAGTTGTATCAATTAGTTTGGATCAATCATGTAATTAAATTTGTAAAACATCTAGACTAAAAATAATATATCTGTACGATTACAAATATTTTTACCATTTCTTTTTGTTTAGCGCGATTTCATACTATTAGCTTTCTTAGTACGCTATGATCCTTTCACTTGTCTGGACCAGTTGCAAAGGGGTAAGGTAAAACAGAAGGGTGTATTTGGATGATCGCTTTTTAGATGCATAAAAAAAGGTGAACGACCTGAATTCGAACTCACTTGCCACTAAACCAGTGAATCGCTTATGAAAATACAATGTATATATCAAGCAGCAGCCTACAAAATATAAAAAGGGGGAGGGGGGCTAGTTCAACTTATATTACCACACCAGTCAAGTAGAATGTTTTTACCTTGTTAGAGATACCAATAAAAATAGCTAATTACCAATAGCTAATTAACCTTTTTTTTTTATGGATTCTTATTTTTGTCAGGTTAAAGAAATAATTGTGCAAAATTTCAGCATCAGACAGAGTGAGTTGATGTAAAAGCTTTGTACGAATATTGATAGTAAAAGAGAAAGATAGAAGGAAAGAAGAGAACCTTTTAAAAAAAGTTTGAACAAGACAATACATCCATTATAGAACTTGAATAAAATATTGTATAGAACAAACAATTAATGACTATTTTTTTTACCTTAAATTGCGTGGTTTTGACACCCTTCAGAGAGAATAATATGGCGTGATGTAGGCCACGTGACCAATCTATTTGGCGGTTTGGAAAATAAATAGCTAGAGTTAACAAGTAGAATTATTCTCTTTCTTCACGCTCTCTTTTATCTCACCTTTCTCTTTTCTTCCTTTTATCTCTTTTCTCCTTTCTCTCTTCTGTCTCCTTACCGTCTCTTTCTCTTTTTCCAGCTTTTTAATCACTCGATTTTTCTTCTCTTTCTCTAACTCTCTTACTGTCACTCTTTTTCCCACAATATCTCACATTCTCACTATGTCTTTCTTTCTATCACGCTGTCTCTGTCTCTCTCTTTCTTCTCTCTCTTTTTTCTGTCTTTCTCTCTCTCTCTTTCTTTCTGTATTTCTTTCTTTCTTTCTCTCTCTTTTTTCTCTCTTTCGTTCTCTCTCTCTCTCTTTCTCTCTTGCCCTTATTCTCTCTATCTCTTTCACTCTTTCTTTCTCCCTAGGCCCTTCTTTCCTTGTGTGTATTTACCTATCATATAAAATATTAAAAGAGGTGTCTACATTTCTCCCCCGCCTCTCCGCCCCCCCCCCCCCGTCCCCACACGTACTTCAGAGGGAGCCAGGGACAGACGTGGGAGGGGGGAAAGTGAACGACGGAGGGATGAAGCAGCTGACTCCATCACATTGACACTGACCCTCACACAGTGTGTTGGTCCTTCACTCCAGGCAAAGACTCAGGTAACGAACGTAATTTGTTAATTTTCATTTCATCCTAGGACTTCTTCCGCTTTGTAATTTGTTTTAATGCAATTATTCAAAACATTTACATGGAACCCAGACAGTGGTACCATATATATATGTGTATATGTGTGTTTGTATTTTTATAGTTATATCATATCATAATATTTATATACTTTAACAGCATATCAGCATCTGTCTTTAAAAAAAAAGTCTTACAAAACTATATTTTAATAAAATAATGATAAATGATTTCACATACATTTATATAATATCACAATAATAGGCCTATAATTTATACAATGCTGAGCGATTCCTTATATATTTCAAAACCAATCATAAAAATATTATATGCAGTATTCTATTTTCAGGGTATGGCTATTTTATGTATAATACTATTTATGTTAATAGCTTATTCCGTGAACATTTGGAGTTTATTACAGATATTCAGGCAGTTTGTGACCTCTTCTTAAACGCTCATTCTGATAGGCCCTAAACCTTTTAGAACTAGCAAACTATTTGTAAATAAAATGAATAAATGAAATAAATATCTTCGTTCCTCTTTCATGACAAAAGCTTACAACCGTTCGAAACTTCAAAACTGTAACAATTTTAATTGCTCTTTGATTACATTGCAAATGTATGTAGACTATACAACTCAGTAGCATTCCCTGGACATAACTAAATAGTTATTCGGGCAATAATCACCACAGGTGCATGACCAAATCTGGAAAAATTCGATAACTCGATTCAATCACGTATTTACCAATAAATGAATAAGATTTAAAATACGTATTTAGCAGAATTTTGTTCTCATTATAATCAACGATCTCATCCCTTCGGGCACCATCGTTCTGACCACAGGCAATGCCCAGGCATTCAACTCATGCCCCTGAGAGGCTACATAGTCACTTCACGACTAAAGGAGGCCATAATAATAATCAAGGATTATAAAGAATCTTTAAACTTTTTCTACTCATCTGTTTTAATGTAGTTTAGACTACAGCAAGATCAAAGAGTTTGTACAGTTTCTATCATTCTCTATTACAAACGTTACGTTCACGTTCTGAATATCTAAGGAGATCTCAAAGAGATATAATCTAATTGGTTAGGACTTATATGTGACATAAGGCGCTTGACCTCCGGCCTCGATTCCTGGTAAAGACTGGAATTTTTTATTTCGGGATTTTCAATGTGCCTCTGAGTCCACTCAGCTCTGATATTATCTAGGTAATTGGTGTGCTGGCCACGTGACACCCTCGTTAACCGTGGTCCACAGAAACAGATGACTTTTACATCATCTGCCCTTTAGATCCCAAGATCTGATAGGGCACCTAAACTTTCTATATCTAAGTATCTTTAGTAATTTCTTTTCAAAAATACTTATTCAGAAAAGAAGGTTAACGTTTTTTCACTTTTGTTGTTTTATTTTTTTTTTATTTTCATGTTAATGTGTCAGTTGAATTATACTAGCCTAGCTTCCTGTTTTGTCATTAATCAAATACTTAACAACCAGTTTAATTATATGAATTTTTTGTATATAAAATGTAGTTCTTAATAGTCATGTATTGTTTAATAGAGAATAGACCACAACCTTTACTCCAGGATAATTCCTTTTAAAGCAACATTCCTGCCGGTAACTTAGCGGTTCTCAACCCGAGGTCGCCAATGACCTTCGAAAATTAAGGGCTTTCGGAATTTTTCATCGGAAGTTTAATATTTCGTTCCTAATGTGTAACGAAAAAAAACAACATTTGTACCATAGATTGTATACATTTACATTTTAATAAATAAAATCAAGGGACATTACGCAGACATTGGTATTTGTATATAATATGAAGAAATGATCTGAAAAGTCAATTTAATCAAACAAAAAAAAGGGGAAGACATATCAATTAAGAACACTGACATATTACCAGAGGATACAGAAGGCACCCTTAGCGAGCGTAGCATTAATGTATGAAGGTAGACATATTTTTTCTATTGGTAATTACCGGTATTTTTTTATGATACAATTTTCATTCGAAAATCATGTCGCACCATAAATATTTAGAAATTACTATTAATCAAACGGGCTGCTTAACTTCATTGTGGGATTGCAAAGGACCTAGTACGATGTGGAGCAATAATAACTAGTATTACGCCATCGCCTTATATTCATTACAAAACATCCCAGGAACATGGATCTCGACATAAGAGGAGACAATGTAATGACACTTTTGGCGATTAGGTTTTACTTCAAAAGTTCAAACAGAAACTGAAAAACTCGGATGTAGTGAAGCTCTATCTGTCGAATGTGTGAAGCCAAACTGAAACGTGTAAGTCTTGTTAATAAGTACATCCAGTATTTTAGTAGACCCATCTCGGGTGGCAAATACCATAATCAAAACAAATTGGCCGTTGAAACGTCCTATTTGGTGGCTCTCAGAATAGACAGAGCTTTGAAACCTCACACCATTGTCGAGAAGTGAATATTGCCAGCGGTCAAATGCATTATTCGAGTGATGATTTAAGCAAAATTCGTTAATAAATTTAGTGCAGTTTTCTTATCTAATAAGACTGTTCACAGTAAAATAGTTGACGTGTCAACTGATATTAATGATCATATAATTCAGAAAATGATATCTTCTCCACTTCCAAAATTTAGCATCCAACTTGATGTGTCCACAGACGTTGTCAATGTTTAGTTACTGGTTGACGTGATTTATAAGTTTCCGTTTGGAAACCTGTTGATACAACTTCTATAGAACGTTATTTAATGGACAAAGTTGGTTCATTTTTTAAAGATATTTTTGTGCCTGCACAGATGGTGCTCCAAGTATGCTTGGATGACGGTGTGGATTTCAACGTTTGATACAGAATGAATCACCAAAAGTCATCGAAACTCAATTTATTATTCATGGCCAATATTAGCAACGAAGACACTGCCACAATAGCGCTGCAGCTAAAAAGTATATTCTTTCAATGTCATTTACACACTTCTGTATCAGGTGTTTACAGTCATATCCCGTTTTGAGATTTTTTTTTTGCGCTTTCTTCTATTTCCAACAACATCTCTTTAAGACTAAATTCAGAAAGAGACTTGATACTGAAGGTTACTTTCGTTTTATCTTACTACTCGGAGAGTTCCTCTTATTTGTGAAAGATGCCAATATATGTTTGGCTGACTGATGTTAACATTATACAGTTCTGTGACCTGACCTTGAAAATAATAACAAAGTTTTGTGGAAACACAAAGTCGAAATCGGCCCCAGAAGTGGTACGCCCAGGCAGGTGTGACAAGAGGGACAATAAGGGTGGCTACTTTTATTTTCTTATTAGAGTTAGTCCCCTTTATTACTTGATTTAAGTCCCTGTTAACTGTGTACAATTGCCACTTCCTCTTGAGTCTTTGAGCTGACCACTGTACATTATTGTGAACTAAATCTCCATAATGATTATATAATAGTTTTGATGTTCTGCTCTGTTAATCAAGAGGAGTGTGCCACTTTATGGAAATGTATCTTTCAGTAACGAGCTAAGTAGAATTTATTTATTTGTTGTTAATAAGTTGGTTTATGTAAATATTATGTCTACTTAGTCTCGTATCCTTTCCTGTATGTATTTTTTTTTTTATAGAGACCAGATTTGGGTCGTATTATGTAAAAGACCAAACTTTTGTCTTGATAAGAGACAGTTGTCTGTCTCATGGATGACGGTCATTTGACTGTTAGGACCTGTATTATATTATTGTAATCCATTGTTTGTTTTGAGCTGAGACACTATTGTGCCTCTGTGGTGGCAGTTCTTTGATTATGATGAACTGAACGGCCCTACTATTTTGATTTTTTTTCTTCATTATTTGACTTGCCTTTGTTGGCCTTTATGCCCATTTTCTTTTAATGGTCTTTTTCTTTTGCTCCTTAAAAAACTCTTTATTATTTGTAACTGAAATCTCAAAGTTATTACTTGTATGTCTTAGTAAGTTATATATCTAGAGGTTATAACTAATAGCCTGGGTAGTATAATTTGGGACCACAATATATCACTAGACTATCTTGCCAGTACAGCAGAAGTCACTGGTCTTATGACCTAGCCTAATTCTAGGTCACAGCAGGTTTCAATAGTTTCAGAAATAATATCATAATAAAATTCTATCAAAGGCAAATGATAGAGAAGAATGGAGAAAGAAGGTTGACAGATCCTGTGTAGTGCCCCAAAGGTCCAGCAGACCAAGGGATAGGTGAAAGTGAATGTGAAGTTAGATGTGAACCTGGCCTGATGTCTTATCAATGCGTATCTAATTGATCTAATTGTTTTGTAGAGGGTTAATCTCTTATTCAAATTCTCAAGAAAAAAACATCCGTAAAGAAAATAATTTTTCCTTTAGTTATTCAAAGCCTCAAGGAAAGAAAATTTTGTGTTCCATGAGTATAATCATGCACTGCAATTCACGCGATAATATGAAAAACTATTTATTAATTGTTCTTTTAAATGATGTCCAACTTATTTGCATAGTAAATAGTTTTTTTTTTGTTGTTGTTGTTTTTTAAAGTTAACTTTTTTTTTGTAAATGTATGACAAAACTTAAATAATGTTGTAGCACAATTGTAAAAAAAATAATTTTTACCAAAAATGGTGTATTTTTATGAACAAAAACTGCTTGCATAAATGATTTAATAAATTAGATTTTTCGCATGCTGAAAAGAAAAAAGTAGCCATTGCATCAGAACTTTGAATGATCTAAAATATCATAATGTCTGATTTTCATTTTCTCTTTTAGTTTTTGAAATCTATACGGTACAAACGGACAGACGAACAGACAGGCCACACAAAACTAATAGCGTCTTTTTCCCTTTCGGGGGCCACTAAAAATATGCATATAAAAAAAAGATCTTTTAAAAGCCTACCTCAAAGGTGAACAAGTCATGTGGGGGGGGGGGGGGGGGGGGAAGGATAATAAATTGAGGAGTTACTTTGAGCTAAAGACTTGAAAGCAACAACTTGCGAATCCATCGCTCGATCCTTCGTCTTCTCTTTCATGTTCTATTTCAATGTTTTTGGTGTCGTGTCATTTTAATGAGCGTCCTAACACGATTCCCTCAGCATCAATAAGCCATTAAACTGGGTGTTCACTTAGGTCTGTACGCCATTTCACCAGAATTTCATGTCATTAGTGTCTTTGCGAATGCATTCGATAATTGAAAATTGTCTTTGAGGGACTCGCTCGCCGGCGTTTCTGTGAAAAAGAAATACTAAAAACTTTTGGATGAAAGGAAGCAGTTATGAGTCTTACCGTCTTAGCGCTAAAAATTGATTTAAACATCACATTTTTTACAAAGCTTATATCAACTCTGTCCGTCTGTCTGTCTGGATCGGATCAAGCTGAATTTCGCAAAATTATTTCTTTTACCTGACAAAACAAGAATCAATTAAAAAAACAATTAGTTAATTAATTATTGATAATTAATTATTATATTTGGTATCTCGAACAAGCGAAAGACATTGTACTTGACTGATGTGGTAGTATAAGCTGAGTTAGTCCCCTTGAGCAGGCTTGAGCCCTGAGTTTGAATTCAAGTAGAAAATCCTTTTTATTATGCATTTACACAGACTCTCCTTTCTTTTATTCACTCCCCCCCCCCTTTTTTTTTCCCTGCTGGTCCAGACACGTGACAGTGTATTAGGAAAGCTGAAAGCATGAAATAGCGCGAAATAAAAAAAATATTGGTAGAATTATTTCTAATGCACAGATGTATTATTGTTAGTCTAGATCTATTTCAGATTTAATGAAATGACTGATCCAAACGAATTGATACAATTACACTAAATATGAACTTATTTTTTTTTTATAATTTTCTTATGTTTTTCGTGTTTTCAATTCGGAACTATAATAATTATGGTAATTATGATATTTGTGGTTGTTGTCAGGTGTTACAAATAATTGAGCCAAATGTCCAATGATCCAAAAATGAACGTGTACAAACTTTTGACCAAACTGGCAAACAGAGTGAGACACAAATATTAACAGAGTGAGACACAAATAGTAACAGAGTGAGACACAAATAGTAACAGTGAGACACAAATAGTAACAGAGTGAGACACAAATAGTAACAGAGTGAGACACAAATAGTAACAGAGTGAGACGCAAATAGTAACAGAGTGAGACACAAATAGTAACAGAGTGAGACACAAAAATAGTAACAGAGTGAAACACAAATAGTAACAGAGTGAGACAAATAGTAACAGAGTGAAACACAAATAGTAACAGAGTGTGACGCAAATAGTAACAGAGTGAGACAAATAGTAACAGAGTGAGACAAAAAAAGTAACAGAGTGAGACACAAATAGTAACAGAGTGAGACACAAATAGTAACAGAGTGAGACAAAAAAAGTAACAGAGTGAGACACAAATAGTAACAGAGTGAGACACAAATAGTAACAGAGTGAGACAAAAAAAGTAACAGAGTGAGACAAAAAAAGTAACAGAGTGAGACACAAATAGTAACAGAGTCAGACGATATAAGCTTTGTAAAAATCCTTTACTAAACCTAAATGAACGTGACTGGTATTCATACTGTCGGTGTATTAATTCTGTCCTGGGTGGGATAACAGATTAGTTAGGGTATGATATTACGGTCCCGTATCCTCAGCCTGAACAGTGTAACACAAGAACCTAAAGGTAATAGCATGTAAACTACGAACATTGAATACAAGTTATCCAACTGAACATTTAGTGAATAACAGCAGTTGTCAACAGGAACAATATTTAATAACTAGTCGACCGGCGGCATAGCATACGCCGCTATTTTGCAGGGCCGGTCTTAGGCCACTGCAACCTATGTGACCGAAGGATCCGCACTTTCATGGAACCCGCTCTAATTCAAGGTGTATAAATTATTAAATTAAACCATTTTATAACTTAAAACAGATTTTTCGCGCACTCCTGTCGAATTACCAGGAGCTCCTGGAAATCTCTCGAAATTGCAAAGTATACGAAAAAGTCCTTAAAATATACGGAAATACATGGAAAAAAAAATGTCATTTTGGGGTGTCATTCAATATAAAAAACGTCAATCCCACGCGCTATTAATAAAAACGGCATTATGCATTAGCCGTAATTGTGTAATCTGGTGAAAGAAGCTTCTCGCGCCTCAAACTAATGAAGAATTAGGTCAACAATTCTCAATGATAGATTGAAACATTTGGTAATTCTTGCTATTGAGCGTGATCTATATAGGAAACAGAATTATTATGATATACTGTATGACTTTTCTACACGCAAGGCTCGTAAAGTAATTCTGTACATAGTAAAGAATTAATAAAATGCATAGATGAATTTATTTTCTTATACAAACTCTTAAATTTGACTTATTGTCCTCTTCCCTACCCAAACTTGGCCCCGCGAAATCCTTTTCGAATAGGGCCCCACAATGCTTAAGTTTAAGTCCGGCCCTGCTATTAAGTGTTAGTAAAATGTTTTATATGTTTCGGATTTTCCTTCAGAGTTGACGATAGTTTACTTCCTAGTCCAAACCTCCCGCATGGGAGGGGAGCGGGCAGGGTTTGACAGTCCAGCGCGCAGCCATCCGTAGCGAGCTGTGAAAACGTGTTTCCCCCCCCCCCCTCATGTTTTTTTTTTTTGTTGTTTTTTTTTATCGTGGGGTGACTATCCGCAGAAATAAGAGAGTGATCTTCCCTTTTACTTCTTGTTTGACCTGATTAGGGAAGAAGAGAATTATATATATAGATACTTAATTGTAAGTTAACAACAAATTTACATATACATCAATATCATTGATGTTAGCATTTGATTAATAATTAGTCCAATATCACACCAATAAGTTTCAATAACACACCTTTCACGATCCCACTCCATCTTGGCGCCTTACAGAACATCAACTCCCTACACCGCAATAACGATAGTTACTATACGACTCCAAGGGCGGAAAGGCGACACACTTTCCCATAGCCCACAGCCTAACACCCTGAAACGAAAAGGAAACATAGATCTAGCGATGCCGCTACAACAAAGACCTTTTCAATAGCGACACCCGTATCGAAAGATCAGCCTACTTAATAAAACTATGTACTTACGTACCCTTCCAACGGATAAACCAAAAACCAGCTACCCAGCTAACAACAGAAGCTCTCTCTCTCTCTCTCTCTCTCTCTCTCTCTCTCTCTCTCTCGAAGTTTGCTGTACTATTTATGTTACTTTCATATATATATATGTGTGTATTTGCTATTGCTATTTTAATGCCCTCAGCCCCACACCAGTTTAAACAAGTCAGATAGACATCAAGTGCAGGGCCGTATATAGACTTAAGAAGGCACTAAGCTATTTAAGATTTGGGGCCCTTATTGGGGATATAACAGTGCTAAATATTTCTTGGGGGCTGTAATCTGTAGCTTGTGTTGTTTGCATCCTAACCCTCATCAAGAGGTACAACCTAATCGCTGTACACTCAAAAATGTTAAATCGTACTCACAAGCGTGTTATTTTTGGAATATTCTGTTGACATCTTCTTAGAGAATAAAAAAATTTGATGTTTTCTGAGCTGGATGCTATTCGGATCGTTCTGTTGACATCTTAGAGAATGCCAATTTAAATTTTCTGAGCAGCATGCTGTTACACAATATTTATATCTCTTAGTAGTGATAAAATTGTAAAGTGACTTTCTCTTTTGCATTGCAGTTGATGCTGACATATCCAGGAGTGGAGTCAGAAAATGATTACGTGATGTTTCCATCTTGGACCTCTACGTGGTGCTTCACTGATGTTTCATTACAATCGGATACAAAACGCCATGTTTAAAAACAGATTTTGGATTTTCTATCTTTACTAGATTGCGTCACATATAAACTATAAGATTCTTTTAAATTTTAAAATACTTTTATGGACTTTAAAGGGGTATATGCACTGATAGAATGAAGGAAAAGCCCATATTGACCTCAATCAGTAAGAAAGACCTTGACCCAACTGAGAAGCCTGTAAGCAGAACATCCCTTGGACTAGGTGACGTCATTTATGAGAATACCACAGAAGAAGAAGAGAAGCAGCTCGCATCGTCCAAGCAGCATGCCTTAGAAGGGGGGCCTGAAGAACCTTCATCAAACGATGCCCCACTACCGCCGATCCTGCCCAGACAAAAGAAAGTACATAATGGCCTCTATCCCGAAATCCCAAGCGAGGCACAGGAGTCTTCCACCAAGGTTGGAACGTACGCAACCTACGCCACGGCGCCCAGGAAAACAAAGCACGAGTTGGGGGTGAAAAAGAAGGCCAACAAGAAGAGATCCGCCTCTGTCTCCAGTGACAACAGCACCACGGAGCTGACGGACGAGCAGCCTCCACCCCTGCCGGATAGATCGCAGTCCTCTTCTAGAAGGGACAGCATCTTCTCCTTGCTGACCGACCCATCGGAGACGGCTGTCGTGTATGACACGCTGCCAAGTCTAACTTCAAGGGGTCAAAGCTCATCCAGAAACTCTAAAACAGGAAGTACTTCTAAAACTGTGAGAAGAAAGGCACTTCTGTAAGTCTATTTTAGTCTATGACATCTTTGCATACATTATTTCTTTGTATATCTTCCCAGCTACAAAGGCTTGATTTCGAATTAAAGAATAAGGAAGAGTTAATTGGCTATGTAGACCCAGATGTGACCTAAATATTTTGTCCCTACTAACGAAGACAATACAGTTGTCTCTTTGAAATGGGGGCATTAGCAAAGACTTGATTTTGAGGTTAAAGAATAAGGGAATAGTTAAGTGGCTACGCAGACCCAGAGGGGACCTACATAGTTTGTCGCTTCTGACGCAGACAATGTAGTTCTCTTTGAAGTTGGGGTATTAGCAAAGGATTGATTTGAAGTTAAAAAATTAAGAAAGAGTTACGTGGCTACGTACACATAGAAGTGACCAACACATTTTGTCCCTTCTGACACAGACCATTCAGTTGTCTCCTTGGTGTGGGGGTCTGTTCAAGTTCTCTTTTCGATAAGCAATTGCTAATAGATGTGCCGCTGTTTTTTTAAAAGTCTTAGGCTGTCTCTTTTTAGAAGTCACTTGATGTTAGATGTTCACTTTTATGCCAGTAATTGCAAGCAGGCTTTTGTGCTGGTCTTAAGCCTTTCGCGTGCTTCAAGGGGGGAATAGAGTTTCAGTTAAGGTTCTTAAACGAGTTAGCAATGTGCGTGTGTGTGGCTGTGTGTGTGTGTTGTAGTTGTTGTTGTTGACGGCCGTTGACTTGTAGCACTAAACTGCTGGTAGAAAACTAAAACTCTGCAGGCGTATTATATTTTAACTTATAAAGCTTGAAAAAAAATACAACTTTTATTACAATATAGTCAAAATCAACTTGAGATGAAATGAAATGAAACTGATAATCAAAGATAACTCACAATAAAAGCACGTCCCTGCGCTCTGGCATACTTGGGGTCGTCTAGCACAGCTTATAAAAGGCCTATATTTCGTATATGGATATAGTGTTCACTGTATGCATGTGTACAGTTATCGATACATTATCAAACTTAACCTAATGAATTTGAGGACAGGTGGACCTAGAATTGGATGCCCAAAATATGATATGCAATGTTTGGGCTGGATGATGTAGAAATGCCCGGGCAGATTTTGACACCCAGCCCGCTTCAGATTGTAGTCATCAATATTCGTGAATGAGCTACTTTTGAACAAATTTAGAATACAAGATGGCTATAACAAGAATATTAACACCTGACTGCCTTTTAAAAACTAATCGTACTCATAATGAGGAACATTCGATTTAAGTGATGTGACTCCAACCTAGGCATTCAGATCTAGTTATAATACCGTTTAACGTGATAATTGCCAGTTAATTAATAGTGAATATTGAAATACACCATGATAACAAACATTGATTTTACCTTTAGTATATAAAAATATTTCTAAGTTTCAATTATGATCTGTGAACTTTGCGTCTCTATACTAATATGATAAAATTCAGTTGTTTTTTTACAAAGGTTTTATCAACTTAATCAAGTTCCTTCAGAATTGAAGATAATTTACTTCCATAGTCCAAACCTCCCGCAGCATGACGGGGAAGAAGGCAGGGTTTGAACCCGGGACCATTGATAGATATGAAAGTCAGTCCAGAGTGCAAACCGCACGACATGGCAGCCATCCATAATCTTTCTGTTTGTCTGATGCCCGGTGAAAGGTTTGAAGACGTTATTTTTCCGACACCCAATCTCAGCTCAAGCTTAAATTTTGCATAACTATTTCTTGTACCTGATACACAAGAATCAATTTTTAAAAATTAACCAGTTAGTGATTTAAACTATCGGTAATTAATTATTTTGGTTGGTATTGAACAAGGGAAAGAAATTGTACTTGACTGATGTCATGGTATAAGATGAATTATTTCCCTTAATATTTTGCTTTTAAGTTTGAAACAAGCAATACATAATTGTTACGTGTGTTGGATTAAAGGCTAGAGTTCTGGAGTTCGAATCCAGATCGTTCAATTCATATATATATATATATATATATATATATATATATATATATATATATATTTAAAAGCGCTCGTGGTAACATTCACAAGATTCCCCTTTTTTATTCCTCACCTCTTTTTCAACTGGTCCATACAATTGATAGGATCATACCGTATTGAAAACGCTCAGCCTAAAAGCTTCAGACTCCTCTACGATACTTAAGCTGAAACCATACTCTTTTTACAAAGTTTATAGTAACTTTGTCTGTCTGTCTGGAAAAAGCTTTTAAAATGTTATTGTCCCACACCCTTTCTAGGATCACGTTAAAACTTTGCACTATATTCATTGCCATAGACAAGACATCAATAAAAAAAAAAGAAGAAATTAACCAATTAGTCAATTAACAACTGATAACTGATTCTTTTGTTTGAAATTAATCCTTCAGTATTCACAGCTAAGGCTATAGTAATAATTTAAGTGAGGCAACTCAACGAGGCACATCGATGTTTATTTACAGGACATAACAAATACATGTAGAACAACATGTATTGATCACGACATCTTTATCTCGGCTCTCCACTTGAGTGGAAATCGTTAGTCTCCTCATGTCGGCATCCTGTTCTAGTCTGGTTACTAGAAGTGCGCACCACTGCACTAGCCTGGATGGCGGTGCGCATAGCAGAGTCATAACAATATGTAGGGCTTGGTTCTATTATATAATTATTTCTCCCACATCCATTCTCGGATCAAGTTGAAATTTTAAACAATTATTTATTGTACCTAACAAAAGATGAATCATTAAAAAAAAAAAAAACTACCTATTAGTCACATTGGTAATTAATACTCTGTTTGATATCAAATAAGGGGAATAAACTTTTACGACAATGAGAGAAACAGTTGTCCGTGCGGAGTTCTTCCCCTTAGATATACTTTCATTTTAAATAAGGATTTTTTTTAGATTTTGCTTGTTATTTCATCTTGGACGGTCGAATGTAACGCTAAACCCAGTATTATCATATGCTTCCTCGTTTCCTATAGCTGTTGTAGATCTACTGTAGACCTTTCTTGACTTAATCCTAGTTTCCTATAGCTGCTGTAGATCTATTGTAGACATTTATTGACTTAATCCTAGTTTTCTATAGCTGCTGTAGATCTATTGTAGACCTTTCTTGACTTAGTCCTAGTTTCCTATAGCTGTTGTAGATCTATTGTAGACCTTTCTTGACTTAGTCCTAGTTTCCTTTAGCTGTTAGTCCTAGTTTCCTTTAGCTGTTGTAGATCTTTTGTAGACCTTTCTTGACCCAGGAAAGAAAGGGCCCCAACCATACCTCCCCACCGAACTTCTCCCAAGTCATTCCAGAATCCTCAGCTTCGCTGTTGACTGACCTCTTCCCTCTTTCCTTGCAGATTCTTTGCAACATTGGTGGCTGGTTTTCCTGTCCAGTTCCACTTTCGCTGTTTGATATCTTGGGCTATGGGTTTTAGTCTAGTTATCTCCCACAAATTGACAGTAATTATCTTTTCCAGCCACCTATTTTCTTAAACCCGGCGTAGGCAGAGGCGGATTTAGCAGTGCGCGGGGAGCTGTGCAAGTGTCAAATCAGGGACACGATAGGATGACGGTGACACAAGATTATCTCTATCGCGAGGTCCCCTAAGACACGGGGTCTGAGACAGTTGCCCTACTCGCCACCACCTAAGGCCGCCTCCATGCGTAGGCATCTGTTAACTAAGGCCTGTAGTTTTTGTTTTAGTGACGCTCCATGTCTCTGAATCGTATAGAAGGACTGACTTCATGTTTGCATTATTGATTCGTATCTTGTTATGTAGAGATAATGCCTTCTAGTTTGCTTGAAGAAGGGAAAAGGCAGAATTAACTTTATTCATCTGAAGCTGTATATCGTCATTAGTTCCTTCGTCTTTACTAACTCTACTTGCCAGATAAGTGAAGTGGTCCGTATCGGGGAGGTTCTCTCCCTGCAGCATGATTGGGTTCTCTCCCTGCAGCATGATTGGGTTCTCTCCCTGCAGCATGATTGGGTTCTCTCCCTGCAGCATGATTGGGTTCTCTCCCTGCAGCATGATTGGGTTCTCTCCCTGCAGCATGATTGGGTTCTCTCCCTGCAGCATGATTGGGTTCTCTCCCTGCAGCATGATTGGGTTCTCTCCCTGCAGCATGATTGGGTTCTCTCCCTGCAGCATGATTGGGTTCTCTCCCTGCAGCATGATTGGGTTCTCTCCCTGCAGCATGATTGGGTTCTCTCCCTGCAGCATGATTGGGTTCTCTCCCTGCAGCATGATTGGGTTCTCTCCCTGCAGCATGATTGGGTTCTCTCCCTGCAGCATGATTGGGTTCTCTCCCTGCAGCATGATTGGGTTCTCTCCCTGCAGCATGATTGGGTTCTCTCCCTGCAGCATGATTGGGTTCTCTCCCTGCAGCATGATTGGGTTCTCTCCCTGCAGCATGATTGGGTTCTCTCCCTGCAGCATGATTGGGTTCTCTCCCTGCAGCATGATTGGGTTCTCTTGTCAGTTGTTGATCCTCATGACTTCTGTTTTCTTTTTGTTGATTAGAAGTGCTTTATTTTCGCTAGTTCTGAGAGTCAAGACTTGTCTTATGCTCCGATATTTGACACAGGGAAATGGAATTTAGCATTGGCGTTGGTTCAAACTATTTTAGAAGTAGCTTATTGAAATTTTTAAAACGACATTTACAGAATTTTTTGTCTTCTCTATACAGAAGTTGGCTTGGTAGAGTGAGAGTATCTATTGTTCGTCTTTACAAATGAATCGTATATTGTACTTGTCGACCATGCATGAGAACTTCAAAGATAGCTGCTTTGTTGTTGTTGTCCTGAAATATATTTTACAAACGACAAAACTACTGCAACCCCCATTGGGGGATTCTATGGGGGGCGATTACTAAATGTGTGTAAATTATTAGTTCAGACTATGAATTCCATTTTTACTTTTCACTATATGTTACTGTATTTCATCTACCTTCAATATTTATTTATCTTTTTTTTTTCTTTTTTTTTCTCATGCCTCTCATTATTCTTTTATTTTGTCTTCTTATTACCTATATAGAGACAGCTCTAGAAATCAGATTTGGTCCTTATATAAGACTTGAATACGTGCTGTCTATGCCATAGTAAATATGGTACTTGTGGTCACTTTGAAGGACAAATCTTGGACTTGCATTACCAGGATATAATGCCTAAACCCTCAGATGGTTATCCGTGTTGCGTTTCCGCGACGTATCTTAAGATGTTATAACTTTGTTATCACATAGACATAAATAAATAAATTATAACTTTTATGTAGCGCTACTTTCATGCTTATAGCATGCTCAGAGCGCTTTGGGCCAATCTCATTTGTGGACCAGTGGGGTGGAGGGGGTATCTGGGAGAAATTTCCGTGTTGCCTTTAGGCGTTCAGTAAACAACAACTCTCCTCGAGTCGGGTGTCGAACCTCGAGTCCCCTTCATAGGTAGCCAAGCTAAGTTCAAGCGCACTTGGCCTCTTAACCAGGCTTCTCAAATGATAGGTTTTGTTTTAAGAAACTCGTAAACGTCTGCCATTCCAGGAGTCCAGAGGAAGCATGGCTGACCACCGTGGAGACCAGGCTAGCGGCTAAAGCTGCAGGGACAGAGACTTTAACTTTGGCACAGTTTCAAGAAGCTATGCAAGTCAAAGAGGTCAGTATATTTTTTGTTAATGGGGTCACTGGGGGCGGTGAGAGGGTCAACTTTAACAAACCCCACTTTTGGAATGGGGCGATAGGGAGATTGTTTAGTCACCGTAATTGACGATAAGTCCTAAATATGCCTGACCTCTGCCACACACTCTACTAATCCGGGGAATTTCTTCAGTAACTGTTCTCATAAACCAGGACTTGCTATTCAATATTTTAGAAGCCTTCCCCGTGATAAATATACCAAATACTACAATATTGGGATAATCCTGGTTAGGGTTAAGCTTAGGCCCCTAATATTAGAAGACTCTCGTAATTATAATATGGTCTCTAACGAAAGACACAAACAATGTTATCTTAAAGACCTTCGACTTTTTTTCAAACTTTTAAAATATTTATACTAGTCTAGAGCCTAAGAATTTAAGTTCCGCATGTCAGAGTGTCAAGTTTATATAAACTAAAGGTTGTTTCTTAGTATATTGTTGGATTTATGTCCATCATGTTTTTTTAGGAAACAAATTTATTTCACTCTTTTTTTTCATCAAGTCTTTTTTCGTGGATCGATGTTTTCAACTCTTTGATGTAGATCACGATGGGGAGGTCAACCTGCACTATGTGATCACTCAGTTACGGTCCTTGGTGTTTGGAAATCAAACGGAAAAGATTCGTTTTTTGTTTAATATTTACAATATACGAGGTAAGGGGCCGCTTAGTGAATAACTAGACTAGACTCTTTGAACTGCTGACCCATGATTCTGTCTCTTTATTCTGTCTCTTTATGTGTTCTCTTCATGCTCTCTACTTATAAACTATGACCCAAACATCCATACTGTCATAGAGTGTCATCAATATCATCCATGTCATTCATTTGTTTACATTTTTTTTTTAAATTATAGTTTCAATGAATACTCCTTTAACATGTTGTTGTTGTTTTTATGGCTTTCTATGCCAAATGCCGAAGGCCCGGGTCTTATACAGCACTTATGCTCGAGAATTGGGTGTCAGAAGGCAAGTTGCGCTTAAATTATTAAAGACATTTTTAACAGTTTTGTGTATTGTCTCGTGGTTTTTTTTTTCTTTCTCAGGCACAGGTAAAATAGGTAAAAGTGAGATCAATCAGGTGTTGAAGTCTTGCGTCATAGAAAGTAAATTACAGTTGAGCGAAGACAACATACAGGTCAGTGCGTCAGCTTTTGGGAAATGTTAAAATTAGAAAATGGCTAATATCAGAAGTTTGATAAAATATCGAAAGTTATTAACAGTAAAAGGTCTGTATTTCAAATGTCTATATTTCAATAGTCCATCTTTCAAAGGTCTACATTTCAAAGTTCCATATTTCAAAAATCTATATTTCAAAGGTCTATATTTCAAAGGTCTATATTTCAATGGTCTATATTTCAATAGTCCATATTTCAAAGGTCTATATTTCAAAGGTCCATATTTCAAAGGTTCATATTTCAAATGTGTATATTTCAAAGGTCTATATTTAAATGGTCCATATTTCAAAGGTCTGTATTTCAAATGTGTATATTTCAAAGGTCCATATTTCAAAGGTCTATATTTCAATACTGAGATTACTATGATTTAAAAACAAAAGGAGAAAACACGTATATACTGACAGTATTTAATATACAAACAAACGAATGTCGTATAAATATTTCCTTTCAATTAAAGCAAACATAACTTCTACGTTATTGAGAGGTATACTTGTATACTTGAGGCTTTTTTTTTTAATCTATTCTATTGTGCTTGTTATATTGTGCTTGTTATATAGTGCTTGGTATATTGTGCTTGGTATATTTTGCTTGTTATATTGTGATTGTTAATTTTGCTTGTTATATTGTGATTGTTAATTTTGCTTGTTATATTTTACTTGTTATATATTGCCTATTATATTTTGCTTGGTATATTTTGCTTGTTATATTTTGTTTATATTTTGCTTGTTATATTTTGCTTGTTATATTTTGCTTATTATATTTTGTTTGTTATATTTTGTTTGTTATATTTTGTTTGTTATATTTTGCTTGTTATATTTTGCTTGTTTTATTTTGCTTGTTTTATTTTGCTTGTTATATTTTGCTTGTTATATTTTGCTTGTTTGTACCTTTGAACTTCTTACTATTGCCCATCGCTTCAACATTTTACTTGTATGTGGTGCTCTCTGTACTAAGCTCCTGTGTGGACATGAGGCTCTCAGCTAGAGCCCGGAGTAAATCTTGAAGAAAAAAAGAAGATCTGAATATTTTCCCCAGGCTTTAACGGATGCACTGATCTCAGCAGCCGATAAAGACAAAGACGGGAAAATCTCTTTTGAAGAGCTGAAAAGTTTAGTAGAAGCTCACCCAACGATCGCGAACAACCTGGCAGTAAGGTGAGTTTATATGTTAACAAACATTGCCAAGTTTACCTGGCACATATGAAAGTGGACAACTAAAGAGTTTGGCATAAAACTTTGACCAACGCATTAAAATAGAAAACGTAAAGTTCCTCTTTCAGACCTTGCGATCTACAGGGCAGATGATTTAAAGGTCATCGATCGGTTTCTGTCGCCGTGTGTTAACGAGAATGTCATGTAGCCAGCACAACGACCAACCACCTCTCCTTTTCCTCAACTAATGTCACATACCCATTAGAGATGGCTGAACTCAGAGGCGCCTTAAAGATCCCAAAATTAAAAACCCTAGTCTTCGTCAGAATTCGAACCCGTGATCACCGGTTCTGAAGCCAAGCGCTTTACCACTCGGCCGACGTGTCTCGACCCAAACATTATAGATATATATTGTGGGCCTAAACTGTTTTACATCAGCTAGTGACGACCTTCGAATAATCATGATATTTTGACTCTTTATCTCTCGGACACTGACCGACAAGGTACGCAGTCATCTTCCCTTCTTAGAGTTAAAGAGGCCATCTCCCCTTCTTAGAATTAAAGCGGTCATCTCCCCTTCTTAGAGTTAAAGCGGTCATCTCCTCTTCTTAGAGTTAAAGCGGTCATCTCCCCTTCTTAGAGCTAAAGCGGTCATCTCCCCTTCTTAGAGCTAAAGCGGCCATCTCCCCTTCTTAGAGTTTATAAGACATACTAGAATGAGATTGTGTCTACCTATCAGCTTGTAGATTAGCAGACAGTATACACAAATCGATTCTGCTTTGAAGAATATTGCTTCCTGTTGTTCATTATTAAATGAGTGTAAAATGTTTTCTTCATTTGCAGTACCCTGATGTCAAATACTACAGCTGGAATCGAATACGACTTTACTGAGTAGTAAGTTATTTAGGTCAAGTTTAGTTTGAATTACTTACATCAACAAGTTGCATTCATGTTCCTCATTTATAATATTCAAAATTAGACAAATATATGAAGGATCCATGTTATAACATAGCACTAGTATCTTGCTGCCTGGTCGTACGGTATGCGCGCTGGATTGTTGTTCTGTCATTTATACCCTGCCGCTCCCATCCCCCGTCGTCCTGCGGGAGGTTTGAACTAGGAAGTAGATTATCTTCAACTCTGAAGGAACATCCGAAACATGTAAAACATTTGACAACAAAACATTTACAATACAACTTTTTACAAAAATATATATAGGTCGAGTGGTTCGATGTTAAAGACGCAGGTTTCGCAAACTCTAGGTGGGGGGGGGGAGGCACTTGAGGCACCTGAAGAGAGTTAAGCAACTAAGAAAATTCAGTGACGGAAGACACGACTTGGGAAGTTATCACATACTGAAAGAAAATATAGAAACATTTCTGTTTAATAACAAACATTTCTGTTTAATAACAAACATTTCTGTTTAATAACAAACATTTCTGTTTAATAACAAACATTTCTGTTTAATAACAAACATTTCTGTTTAATAACAAACATTTCTGTTTAATAACAAACATTGCTGTTTAATAACAAACATTACTGTTTAATAACAAACATTGCTGTTTAATAACAAACATTTCTGTTTAATAACAAACATTTCTGTTTAATAACAAACATTTCTGTTTAATAACAAACATTGCTGTTTAAGAACAATTATTTCTGTTTAATAACAAATACTTCTGTTTAATAGCAAACACTTCTGTTTAATAACAAACATTTCTGTTTAGTAACAAACATTTCTGTTTAATAACAAACATTGCTGTTTAATAACAAATATTGCTGTTTAAGAACAATTATTTCTGTTTAATAACAAATACTTCTGTTTAATAGCAAACACTTCTGTTTAATAACAAACATTTCTGTTTAGTAACAAACATTGCTGTTTAATAACAAACATTGCTGTTTAATAACAAACATTTCTGTTTAATAACAAACATTGCTGTTTAATAACAAACATTGCTGTTTAATAACAAACATTGCTGTTTAATAACAAACACTTATGTTTAATAACAAACATTTCTGTTTAATAACAAACATTGCTGTTTAAGAACAATTATTTCTGTTTAATAACAAATACTTCTGTTTAATAGCAAACACTTCTGTTTAATAACAAACATTTCTGTTTAGTAACAAACATTTCTGTTTAATAACAAACATTGCTGTTTAATAACAAACATTACTGTTTAATAACAAACATTGCTGTTTAAGAACAATTATTTCTGTTTAATAACAAATACTTCTGTTTAATAGCAAACACTTCCTATACATTAGTTTCACGCTGGGATTCAGACTAGAACACATAAAAGAAGTAGAACAAGCCCCACCCTCTCTGTAGTTAGAAGTAATTAGGTCCTTTAATTCTTTCCTTTTGTTCACATCCACATACATTATGAGTGAATGTACATCTATGCGTAAAAGTAAAGAGAAGTTCCCCCTTTCAGACCTTGCGATACATAGGGCAGACGATGTAAAGGACAGCTGTTTCTATGACCCAAGGTTATGGAGGGTGTCATGTGGCCAGCAGAAAGACCAATCGTCTTTACTTTCCCCAACTAGTGTCAGGTACCCATTACAGCTGAGTAGACTCAGAGGCGCCCAAAGATCCCGAAATTCAAAATCCCAGTCTTTACCAGGATTCGGACCCGGGTTCGGAAGCCAAGCGTTTTGCGCCTCCACCCAGATCTATGTGTCCAAGTATAAATGTGTGTACATGTGTGTAACTGAATATCTTTGTATCTGTGTTTATATAGGCAACCATATGTATATGTGCGTAAATGTGTATTTTTATGTGTTTGTATATAAATTAGTAAAATAATAAGTTTGGCTTATTTAGATGTCATAAAATTCTTAACAACAGTTTTTGGGACAACTCCTGTATCACTCTGAATACAGTATGAGAACTAGCGTATTAGCCACTGCTTAAAATAAATCATGACAACAATAATGACGTAATGAGATAAACAAAAAAATGTATAAACATCAATATAGTTAATTCAATAATCTTCCCCTTTTATAATTAGCTCCCCTTCTTCCCGTTACGGCATAAAACTTCGTTTTGGAAACGTCATGGGTAATAATATGATCAAATTCACTGTAGCCCTCGGGGTGTAAACAGAGGGGTGGGTTGGAAAAGAAAATAAGGTCTGAGAAAGAAAGGGAACGGGAGCTACATTAAAATGAGTACATAGAAATATATTTATGCCTGGTTCACAGTTCACACTGAACATATGTTTTTGACCTTGTTAATGCCTGGTGCACACGGTACTAGTGGGTGTTTTCACCTTGTTAATGCCTGGTACACACGGTACTAGTGGGTGTTTTCACCTTGTTAATGCCTGGTGCACACGGTACTAGTGGGTGTTTTCACCTTGTTAATGCCTGGTACACACGGTACTAGTGGGTGTTTTCACCTTGTTAATGCCTGGTACACACGGTACTAGTGGGTGTTTTCACCTTGTTAATGCCTGGTGCACACGGTACTAGTGGGTGTTTTCACCTTGTTAATGCCTGGTGCACACGGTACTAGTGGGTGTTTTCACCTTGTTAATGCCTGGTACACACAGTACTAGTGGGTGTTTTCACCTTGTTAATGCCTGGTGCACACGGTACTAGTGGGTGTTTTCACCTTGTTAATGCCTGGTACACACGGTACTAGTGGGTGTTTTCACCTTGTTAATGCCTGGTACACACGGTACTAGTGGGTGTTTTCACCTTGTTAATGCCTGGTGCACACGGTACTAGTGGGTGTTTTCACCTTGTTAATGCCTGGTGCACACGGTACTAGTGGGTGTTTTCACCTTGTTAATGCCTGGTGCACACGGTACTAGTGGGTGTTTTCACCTTGTTAATGCCTGGTACACACGGTACTAGTGGGTGTTTTCACCTTGTTAATGCCTGGTACACACGGTACTAGTGGGTGTTTTCACCTTGTTAATGCCTGGTACACACGGTACTAGTGGGTGTTTTCACCTTGTTAATGCCTGGTACACACGGTACTAGTGGGTGTTTTCACCTTGTTAATGCCTGGTACACACGGTACTAGTGGGTGTTTTCACCTTGTTAATGCCTGGTGAACACGGTACTAGTGGGTGTTTTCACCTTGTTAATGCCTGGTGAACACGGTACTAGTGGGTGTTTTCACCTTGTTAATGCCTGGTACACACGGTACTAGTGGGTGTTTTCACCTTGTTAATGCCTGGTGAACACGGTACTAGTGGGTGTTTTCACCTTGTTAATGCCTGGTGAACACGGTACTAGTGGGTGTTTTCACCTTGTTAATGCCTGGTGAACACGGTACTAGTGGGTGTTTTCACCTTGTTAATGCCTGGTACACACGGTACTAGTGGGTGTTTTCACCTTGTTAATGCCTGGTACACACGGTACTAGTGGGTGTTTTCACCTTGTTAATGCCTGGTGAACACGATACTAGTGGGTGTTTTCACCTTGTTAATGCCTGGTACACACGGTACTAGTGGGTGTTTTCACCTTGTTAATGCCTGGTACACACGGTACTAGTGGGTGTTTTCACCTTGTTAATGCCTGGTACACACGGTACTAGTGGGTGTTTTCACCTTGTTAATGCCTGGTACACACGGTACTAGTGGGTGTTTTCACCTTGTTAATGACCGTTTCTTTTTTTTTTTCGTTCGGATTGAACTTCAGAGGAAAATCAGAGACAGCTTTAATTAGTTTGAATTGAACTGTAATATATATAGTAACTTAAACTGATTGGCTGGTACAGTGCCTTCGCATTGACAAGTTTACCTGGTCGTATGGCGTCACCACATACAACAAATCACAAACCATATGTCAAACACCACACTTTACTCACAACACCTCACAACTTAGTGCCGCATGCAGATTTGAAAAGGCCCGAATATATTTAAGATATGGGACCATTTTGGGCCCTCTTATAAGTTCAAGTATTATATTTCAGTGCTAAATATTTCGTTGAGACCTTAACGCATAGCTTGTGTTGCCTCTTGGTAAATCCGGCCCTGCATTTTTATTGAGCAGTTCTTGTCATTCCTCTATGACTTCTGTCGCTCTTTAATGTCACATCACTAGCGAGACTCGTCTATTCCTTTAAGTTGTCCTCCTTTCGTATCTCTTACAGTATTAACAGACCTGGAGGCTTTCTAGTGGAACTTTTTCTCACATATTCTAATGTTCAAATGGTCATTTTAAATCTTATATCTTTCTCTAAAGTTCAAGTGCAGTTTAAATGTTGTATCTTTCTATAAAGTGCAAGTGGTCACTTTAAATGTATCTTTCTCTAAAGCTCAAGTGGTCATTTTAAATCTTATATTTTACTCTACGGTTCAAGTGGTCATTTTAAATCTTTTATTTTACTCTAATGTTCAAGTGGTCAAGTGGTCTTTCTCCTGGCAATAAGTTATTTGTCTACACTGCCCACAGGGAGCGACGTCGCAGGTCAGTGTGAGGCCTTCTGTAACGATTGGTCTCGGGTTAACTCGCGAACACCACGTCATCTTGTGTCTGTGTTCACGTGTGTGCATGTCATGGCGCAAGTTTCTATGAATAATGTTTAATAGAGTTCCCATGACATCTCGGTCTCCGTGACTTTCTTCAAAGTTGTCATCAGTAGACTGGAAAGAGTTAACGACATAATCCGAATGTATTGACAGTAAGCTCAAATCTCTCTCTCTCCCTCCCTCTCTCTCTCTCTCTCTCTCTCTCTCTCTCTCTCTCTCTCTCTCTCTCTCTCGTACCAACAGTAAATTACAGATAGAACATCCAAGTAGGTCTGAAATTGGGCCTGAGATTTTTGTGATTGAGCTAGCCAGGGGCCATCCCGAATGTTTGATGGATCGAGGGGGGGAGGGGGAGGGGGAGAAGGCTCCTTGCTTTATTAAAGTGACTCATCTCGAGTAGCTTACACTCTTGTGTCAGCGTGTAAAAAATGTGTATATGTTGTGTGTCTACATGTTGTATGTGTATCTGTTGTGTGTCTACATGTTGTGTGTGTATATGTTGTGTGTCTACATGTTGTATGTGTATCTGTTGTGTGTCTACATGTTGTGTGTGTATATGTTGTGTGTCTACATGTTGTATGTGTATCTGTTGTGTGTCTACATGTTGTGTGTGTATATGTTGTGTGTCTACATGTTGTGTGTGTATATGTTGTGTGTCTACATGTTGTATGTGTATCTGTTGTGTGTCTACATGTTGTGTGTGTATATGTTGTGTGTCTACATGTTGTATATGTATATGCTCTGTGAGTCTACATGTTGTATGTGTATATGTTGTGTGTCTACATGTTGTATATGTATATGCTCTGTGTGTATATGTTGTATGTAGATCTATACATTCGCTTAACCAGTTTTCCTGCTCGGTGGGATGTATAGGGGAGGGGGGGAGTGGAGGGGGAAATGTTCCATTGTTTATTAATTTAACTTTCGTTAGTTATTAAGAGACAAACAATCGCTCTAAAAGCTGTATAAAGGAGGTAAAGACTTTTTATAAAGTATTTTTAATGTTTTTCTGTTGTTGTTTTTTTTTAGATTTTTACATGCTTTTAAGGGGTTTTATTACGAAGGTGTTCATATTTTTTAATATAAAGTAAATTACAGACTTTTCTATCTATGGGTCAGATGATGTAAGGGTCATTAGTTTCTATGACCGACAGTTAACGAGGGAGTTAGGTGGTCAGCACAACTACCAACCGCCTTTACTTTTCCAAACTTATTTCAGCTATCCATTTAAGTTGGGTGGAATATGGCGCATACTAAAGATCTCGAAATTCAAAATTCCAATTTTAACCTAGATTCGAATCCTAAACCCCTATGTTTAGAAGCCAAGTGCTTTACTACTCGGCCATATATAAACTTTAAAAAAAAAAAAAAAAAAAAAGCTATTATCATTTTTTTAAATTCCTCTTTAAAGTTCTATTCATATCTTTTTGCAACTGTCTCATAAACTTTTATGTGTATCTACTTTAACCATTCGTGTATCCTAGAACAAACAAATACTGAAATCCATACCCCTTTATGTTTCTCCTTAGCTCTGGAGAGACGCCTCTGAAAAAACACAGGTGCTGCCGCCACTTCACCACCACCTACATTCAGAACAACCTCCAGAAGATCCTGTTTCTTGTCTTTTACCTGCTGGTCAACGCTGGACTGACGGCCATCAACGTCTGGCGATACTGGCACTACAACACCTGGTTGACGGTAAGTAGGGCTGTCCATGGGTACGGGGGCCACGCTCTCGGCCCTGCCAGTGATATTCGGCAACCAAAACAAATTGTTAACGAATTTTAAAAAGTCTTTGTTTTGTTTTATGTCATTGCTCAACGCGGTAAAAGAAAGTCACATACACAAATCTATTTTAAGGTTGTACATAAAGTGGCGTAGCTAGGGAGGGGGGAGTCAGAATAGGAAGGGCCCCCCCCGGGCCCTACTTGAGGGGGGACCCTCAAATGAAAGCCCACAATTTTTATACATTAAATATCAAATATAATTGTCACGTACACAGTATCTATATTTAGCTGGTCTGCAGAACTTGAGCCACCTCGGGAAATTCCATCACGCGGAGGGCTATGTGTCAGAATAAATGTGATTGGTTTTGAAATATTAATTATTGTACATTGAGCTGCATTTATTGGTTGGCATTGCAACGAGGGGTGTTAGACACGTGACAACGCTATACCCGGGGAAAGGTTCTAGATTTTTAGTTAGTCTTGTATGGAACGCGTTAGTGAGAACATGTACAAGAGTTTAGTATTAGAACTCAATTCTATTATTGTGTACATCAGTTATATTTATTCAAGTACATTTAACCATTGTAATTATTTCTGAATAGCTTTTTCAAGTTCTGAATTAAAGTTATTGTTTTAGACGAAGAGAAGTTTCTTTATTGAATACAATAAAATACTTAGATCGACTTAACGATTTTGCAACTTCTAGATGATCCTCTTAACAACTGGCAACATTCTGAATGATCGTATTATCAACTAGATCTAGCTACTTCTATCCGATCATCTTATTAAAAGACGATTTCAAGATCCTCGGCAATCACGATCATTAATAGTGCAATATAGTTCAAGTATAATCGTAACATCTGGCACCATCTTAGATTGCGACATTAGCACTATTGATTGATTTGTGACGATAATGTAATGTTGCTATTTACGTGGAATCACAAATACTAGACAGCATTGATCTAGAATATTCTAGAATTTATATGATGTTATAAGATGCTGCACAGAAATCACGACGTGAAACGATTGGAATTGAGATTGTGTATTATCTCGACAACAAACAACTTTATTATTCAAGAAATGGGTCTTGATTTTTTTTTGTTAATTTTACTTGTATACTGTGCCTATTTCTGGCAATTTCAGTTTAGACTTAAATAGGGGGTTTTAAATTCAAAGCCCCTGGTAAGGGGTTTTAAACTCCAAACCCCCTGATAGAGGGATTTGTATCTCAAAACCCCCTGATAGGGGTTTTTTAAATCTCAAAACCCCCTGGTAGGGGGTTTTAAACTCAAAACCCCCTCGGCTGTGCCGTGGTAATTGATGATTTAGTATTAAAATCTCACCTAAAATAAACAAAATGAAAGCAAAAGTCAGTCACTTAATTCCGTTCAACCCGTTCGCAGTGGGGGGGTGGGGGGGTTGAACCACAAGAACCCCCCCCCGGCTACGCCCATGGTATATATATATATATATTCGAACTGTTCTTTATCTACATTCGAATTATTTTTTTATTCTTAAAGTATTCTAAGAATATTAGATCATATTTTAAATATACTCGAATTCTACTCTTTTTCGAAATGTATCGTTTTTATATTCGGATTATTTTATTGTTATTTTTATTAGAATTGTTTTTTATTTATATTCGAAACTACGAAGGCGATAGCTCTATAATTTATATTCAACTTTTGTTTCATCTTAACGCTGATTAAAATTTTTCCTTGCACCAATCAGGTCGCACGTGGGTTCGGCATTTGCCTCGATTTCAACTGCACTTTCATCGTCGTTCTGATGCTGCGCCGCGTGATCACTTCCCTGAGAGCCACGCCCCTGGTCAAGGTTCTACCCTTCGATCAGCACATCATGTTCCACAAGATCTGTGGCTACCTGATAGCAATTCAGAGCATAGGCCACACTGTTGCACACGTTGGAAACGCCCGTAAGTCATCCATGTCATGTAGCACTATCTGGATGGAGTATCTGAATGACACATTTTTAAGTGTAGCAATGTATTGGAGATTTTTTTATTTAAATGCTTCGCTAATCAAAATTACCGTAATATGTTCACCAGATACACCAAAAAGATATTTATTTCCTCCATACATGAAGATCTCCAATACTTTGGATTTCAATGTGTAACGAAACAAACTATTATTATGCCGGTATTTTTGTGTTTGTCTTGTAGTTATTGTAGCCGAGGACAAACACTTAACACTGATAGAAGTGGTATTCACAACCAAGGCAAACATTGGATGGATTGCTGGACTCGCCCCACTCACTGGTGAGTTTTCATATCTATTCAGGTCAAGGTGAGTATAACCTCGTTCGTTGACTACACAAAGCTGAGTTAAAGCAGTTTCTTAAAGAGCTAAAGGCGTCTAACCTAAGTCCTACTGCGGTGTTAATGAAAGCTTTCTTTCAGGTCCTGGCACCAATCCATAAGACAGGAGGTATAGGGGGGAAATGCCCACTTTTTATCTGTTTTATCTTTCTAACCCTCAAAGCTTCACTGCTCCAAAAGTATAACAAATTGTTTATCTCGTGACCTCCTACGAGTTCAAAGCCCACTGGCTGTACTTCGCCTAAGTGGCTACAAATTCAGGGTCTAGTTGCAGTCTAGGCCGAGGACTATAAACTTCTGCCTCTTCCCGGCTGATGGCTTTTCCACACTCTGACCTACTGCACCAGTAAGCTCAGACGGGGTTTACAAGGCTTATATTTCGCTATTCTTCATAAAAACCTAGTCTAGTTTTTACTAGTCGCGTCATTATCTCTAAGTCAAAACTTCTCCTTTTTACGAAACAAATAACTTATCCCTAATCGTGCTATAACAATCCTACTTTAAGGGATAAGTGCGGCCTTGTATTTGTGTTAACGGAATTATTGCACTAAGATAAATTGAGGATATGCTATTGTTCGTATAAGGGGTTGTGATATATCGTTCAGAATCCTGTAAGAATGTGAACTATCAAAAATAGAATGTTGCTTTTATTTTAGGCATTCAAATTCAAAACCAATAGCTAAAAAAACATGAGTGCTAGTTCGGTTGGAAAAAAAGACAAGAATTTTTATTGACATTATCTAACTACATATTTATCTAATTTAAATAATATATATTTTTATAATGAAATTTTAAAAGGGGAATAATCTAATTTTGACATATTAAAAAATTGTGCAAAACAGTTTTGTCCCCCTTTTTAAACCAACATCGGCTTTTTACCATCTTCGTATTACAATTTTAAAAAAACGTTTTAAAAAATGATTTTATAAGGGTAAGAACTGTGTATTTATAGCCATATATATATTTATATAGATTTATCTCCCTTAATCGTTATCACCCTAAATTAATTAATTACTGCTAATTAATTAATTAATTTGCTAATTCTTTGATTTATTCATATTTTGGTAAGAACAATGAGAGTTGGAAAGTTTCAACTCGATCCGAAAATGGTAAGAGGGAGAAACAACGTATCCAACTCTTTCTCTCCGTATTTAACTCTTTCTCTCCGTAATTATTTTTCCACATTTTGACGGAATTCTTCATTTTGCTTATTACTATTTCCCTCCCTAGTTATGACTAAGTCTCAATAGTTTTGTTGTTTGTTATCAGAAAATGTTGTATTTGGTGTACCATTAAAGGGGAATGCCTGCTCTGTTTATGTAACACAAAATAAAGTTTATCAAAATCAAAACATTAATTTAATTTAATGATGTCAAATCAACGTTGGTATCGGCAAGTAGGAGTAAAAGAGTTAAAATCTTGTACCAGAGTTAGGTGTAGTAAAACGTAAGGCGATGGATGATCTAATCAATCCTCAAGTTGGAGACTCTGTTGTTTTAGGCGAAAAAAAATTGTTTGTGGGCCTTAAATGTATTTTAATCTTCTGTCCAAAGTTCTCAGTTGTCAGCTGCTTCACCTCCGCGTTCCCGCTTTGAAATTGTCCGCTGTACGCGACAATTTAGTGGCAAGGTCGTTTTAGCGCCACGGTTTTGGTTCTGGACCTTTTGGTGCAAAAACACTTAGGCACATATTATTTTTCACTTAAATGTTTCCCATTTCTAATCTAATTTTATCTTAAAAATTACAGACGTTCATTCAAAACAGAAGATAATTACATTTGTAAACATGTTTATTTGTCAAATCTTTTATACGTGTCGTAAGCTCCTTCAGATTTGAAGATAATAACATCCTAACCCTAACCCTAGCCCTAACCCTAACCTACCGCAGGACGAATGGCGGGGCTCGAACCCGGGAACCTCGACACCATTCATCGATAGTTCAAAGCGCAAAGCGCATACCACAAGGCTAGGCATCCAACCAACTAAGTGAATCTTCCTTTTACCTCTAAGTTCACTATAGTCTGCTAAAATAGGTTGTCAATACTCCTCATTTATTTCGAAAATTTAGACTTAAAAATAATTCCAAAATAAAGAGTCTAAAAAGAGCAGGAGTAAATAGTATGATGTTAGCACTCTCCTTTTCTGTCGCCCCTGTAAATTATTAGCACCCTCCTTTTCTATCGCCCCTGTGAATTGTTAGCACCCTCCTTTTCTGTCGACCCTGTAAATTGTTAGCACTCTCCTTTTCTGTCGCCCTGTAATTATTAGCACCCTCCTTTTCGGACGCTTCTGTAAATCGATAGCTCTTATTTGTCTTTGCAGGTGTTGTGTTGTGCGTTGTGCTGCTAGTGATGGTGCTACTATCCCTCCCTGTGGTCAGAAGAAGTGGCTACTTTGAGGTCAGTTGCAGGTTTGGAACCTTAACTAGTTGACATGGAATTCGCACTTCAATTTTAATTTGCAGGGAAGTCTTCGATCTAAGATCTAACAAGCCGATACACAGAATCTATAACAACGTCTTTGAAATTATAGTTACGCTAAGTCCAAAGCTTCTCAACCTTCTACTTCCGTCGCCCCTTTTCTAGAAAAAACAAGTTCGTGCGCATCCCTCTTAGCCAACTAGAAGGTCTATGGGAATAATGTAATCCCTAGCATTAAGCTATTGGCTGACTTTGAGCAGCAGAAGTGCTATCTAGAGTATTTCTACTAACATCTACATCATCATAGCCAAAAGAGTGCAGGTCAAAGTGCATTCGTGTATTTTGAGTCGAACCATGTGTGTCGAGTCTGTGTAAGTCGCAAAAAAAAAAAAAAGAAGTCATCAGAACAGGAATTAAAAGAACTTCTTGAGAAAAGCGATTAGAATTGCAATGGCATAGGCGTATTGACATTTATTCCTTCATGGGAATATTGTTGCAGACGCTTCTTAAAATGGTTTAAATTGACCCATTGTAAGATTAAAAGACCTCTCTTTATTTAATAATTATTTCTTTACGTTGGTAACAAAGGAAGGTCTGTAAGGCTTTGTAGGCAACACTTAACTGAAATGCAAATTCAAATATTTTAGTTCGTTGAAAAAAAATAGACGGACTTCGACCTTTCCCGCGGTCTCTCCAGCACACACATACCTTTTTCTCAACCCCTAAAGGTTGAGACGCCCTGCTCTAGCCTATGTATTGAGGTTAGAATCTTACCTGCAAATCAGTTAATCAGATTTTCTTATATTTTATCAGCAAATCAAGTTGTGAAACCAAAATTTTAAAGTGTTCTGTATCATTGCCAGGTCTTCTACTGGAGTCATAAGCTGTACATTTTCTTCTGGGCCTTGACCATTATCCACTGTGAGAACTTCTGGAAGTGGTTCGCCGTACCTGGGCTGGTCTTTTTCCTGGAAGCCTTCTCTAGAATATCCTGGATCAGGACAGCCACCATGGGCAAAACGTACATCCAGAGTGTCTGCCTCCTACCCTCAGAAGTTGGTTCTCATATTTATATATATATACTTATATTAAGCTTAACCCTTTTGCTCTACCTATAGTACTTATTACATGTAACTGTCAAAGTTGTAGGGCTCATTCTTTCGCTATTCCTATTTCCCGGAGCAGAGTTAACATATAAAACCATGAGCTTAGGAAGAAGCTAAATAACTACTTACTCTTGCAATGGCCCTATGGCCGACTACGTTTTTTGTTTTCGAGAAGAAATTGTTGGGAGGGTCAGTGACATAAGATGTTCCTAGAATTATATGCAAAAAGAATGATCCATAATCAGTCTAAATAATATCAGTGGAGTTTTTAGGTTTTAGTTTCCACGAAGGTAAAAGTTGAAGAGTGTTTTTTGTAAAAATTATCTCTTATCTCCCATGGATAACAAAAAAAAAAAAAATGTTATCCTGTCTTTCCAAAACAAACATTGGAACTATTATTTCATTTCACTTTTTTAATAATATCTATACTTAGATCGTATCTTAGTGGTACCTGCTAAACAATTTGACACTGGTGGACACGGATTTCGAAAACAGCTCTAACGAAGTCCCTAGACATTTGACAGTTGATGTGTATCGTAAGAGGCAGAATTACTAGCTCAACCTTCCACACTCGGAAAACCCTTCTAATTGTTCAATGTATAAAAGAAATGAATTATGATTTGACTAGAGAAATAGAAAATATTTATCTTGAACGGACTAAATGTCTTCGGGCCACTTCGGGTATTTCCGAATTCAATATGGAGTAAAGGAGGTATTTTCTTTTATAAAAAAGTATTTTTTTAAATGTTTTTCTTGTTAAAATAGGTGGATGCTACGAACGACCACCGGCGCATTGGTCTTTAATACATACGAGTCACGTGCTATTTTTGAGTTATTGCTCTTGCGACCTTGGGTTCTGAAATGTGTATGGTTTTGTGTGTAGAGGCGTCATTGGGTTCTCACTAGAAGATTACTTGTGTTGGACGTAGCACATTAGTACCAAAGATACACTGAGTCGAGGCATATTTCAGCAGACATAGTTTTAATATATAAAATAGAAATCACGTAATATAAACCAGTGTTTCCCTAAATGTGTTCTGTGGAACCCTAGTGTTCCGCGAGGCCTGAAAAGGTGTTCCACAAACTATTGGAATAATTAACTAATAGGCCTCCAAGTGAATTTATCTCTCTTTCAAAAAATAAGCATATGCGAATTGTTTCTCTAAATACTCAGAATGTGCGAAGTGTCCCGTTAAGAAAAAGTTTGGGAAACACTGATATAAACCATTCCAGTCATAAGCTGCTAGTTGTAATATTTAACATTATTAGAAATCCAAACACAATGAATAGTATTCTTATACGAAATTACACATAAGTACAACTGAAATTAAAAACGTCTGCTCTGTAGCGAGCCCAAATTATTACTGTGTTCAATACATTTGACTTCTTTTATCACCCAGAAGTCTTCCGTCTGACCCCACGGATAACTTTAGTGATCAAAATTCTCTGTCACAATGAGGCTTTCAAGTTCTAAAATTCCGCCAACAAATCAGAAAGTGATGTATTCATGAAGAACTCTACAATAAACACTGTGGTGTTCGCCGCAAGTAACGTAACCTAACAGTTAACTACAAGGTTTATGATTATTACTAACGGCTGGTATTCATGCATTCTTTAGGTCACTCATCTGGTCATTTCTAGACCAACTGGCTTCACCTTCAAAGCGGGTGACTACGTGTTTGTCAAGATTCCCGCCATAGCCCGCTACGAATGGCACCCGTTTACCATCAGCTCCGCCCCTGAACAGACGGGTGAGTAATTGATTGTTCAAACAACTTTTTACCATGCTCCGAGTAAAGACAGGTTTAATCTAAAATTTCCCTTGGCAACGCTCAAAGAATTTGGTGATTCTAGTTTCGCTTAAGTTTTTTTTTTTTAAACTAACGTAAAAGTAGTCATCAACCCCACCACCCCCGCCAGTGGGCATTTTATTTAGGAGCGCATATTGGCAGTTCAATCCCCCCCCCCCCCCCACACACTTGGTTACACCCATGAATACAGTGACTTTAAAGGGAAACTCCGATGGTTTTGACAATTTTTGATGTAATGTGTGTTTTGATTTACATATAATGAATATATTATTATTTTGTTTTTATTTGCAATAATAACTTAGTAATTGATATTTTCTGATGTAATTTTCCAGTGCATCCAAAACGGTCAGACTTTCACCGGGTTCCTATGTGACGTCACACATGCCTATTAACTTAATCTATTGACTTACTGTATAACGGAAAACCATTACAGTAACTAGTGGCGTAGCTACCAATGTGCGTGTGGTGCGGGCCGCACAGGGCACCAAGTGGAGAGGGGCACCAAGTGGAGAGGGGCACCAAAATTCCCCCAGTGTGTATTAATTTCCTATTTCCCTGAGCGTTTCAGTAAAAACGACTAATTGTATGGACACGAACATAAATACTATATTTTAAATATGAACTAACGATTTATAAACTAGTCATGTCGTTATTTTATTTCATCTCTTCAACTATTTCTTCCATACAATGTAAGCTATAGAACAGTTTGAATCTAATTTACTAGATTTATTTCGGACACACGGTACATGTTGTTACTACACTGATCAATGGTCTGTAATATAAAGAAGAAGAAGAAGATAGGCCAACCTTTTTTTACTTCATTGTTTAGTCCATTGGTTTAATCTAGATATTGAGTTTACAAATATATTTCTAAACTCTAGCTCTAAACAATCGTCTTAGTTTATTCATTTCTTTATGATTCTTTATAGTTTAACTTTGGAAATAATTCTATTGTAATGTCAATATTTTTAAATAAGCTAACCTTTGTTTTTCTACGAGTTTTTTTTTAACTAACTAGTTAATTGTAATACTGTAACATAAACAAAATGATGAACAGTGCTCAAGACTGACTAGTCTGGCTGACGCCTCAAAACCCTTTTAAGCTCAGACGGAGAAATCGGCATCTCTGGTTCTGTCCGGTCTGGGTAGACTATAAGGGCCCCATACTCAGATCTATCGGGGTCCCTCATTACCGACCCATTGGTATAACAGAAAATAGCATCTGATGGGTAGGACTTTAGTGTAGATGATGCCAAGTTTTGGAGTATGGCAGGTGTTAATCGCCTCTTGGTGGCTCCCTCTTGCCCTATAAGGGACATGTTTATTTGTGGGGCCGGCATTCTCCTCCACGGAGGGCAAGTACTAATTCTTCTAATAGGAATTCTATCAGTGGAGAGCCCAGTTGATTTTGACAAATTTGCCGCAATGTGGAGGAACGATCGCATTTTATGCGGTTCCTCTCTCTCCACTGTTGCACTAAGATTGTGGTGGGAAGAATAGAGTCGCCTCTTTTGTAGCGCTCATAGGCCGTAAGTACCGCCCTCTCCCTCCTTAAATGTAAAGGGGCAACGTTTGTTAAGATTTCAGCAGCGTTTGTTGGGCTTGTCAAAAAGGTGCCTGTGATTCACTGGCGGATTCAGGGGGAGGGGCGGTAGGGGCGATCGCCCCCCACCCACTCGGCCGACCTTCCCCCGAGAGGGGGAGGGGCGGACGAATTTTAGTATAGAATTCACACAATTTGTATACGAATTTATTACTTTTGTTAATAATATATGCTAATTATTTATATTTCAACCTATTTTTAGATTATTTCGCCCCCACTCAGGCATTTTGGCCCCCCCCCCACATTTTGGTGGGGTCGGGAGGGAGCGATGGCACCAATCCCGCCCCAACCCACCCCATAACATTTCGAGTGGGGGGGCGGTCCAATAAATTTGTAGAAATCACAACTTGCTAACAGAATCAATTCAATATCTATATGATTAAAACGTTTTCCGATTGGGTGGGGGGGGGGGCGAATACATCTACTGCTATTCCCACCTAAACCCTTTGAGTGGGGGGGCGGTCCTACTTTTATGGGGAAATCATAGTTTGTGAACAAAATTAGTTGAATATCTATATAATATAAGCTACGTATTGATATGTGAACCCATTTGTATATTATGTCGCATACACACTCTAATCTCAAATTTTATCATTAGTAAATATCAAATGAAAAAGGGTTGTACTAGGTGGAAGGGGAGATACATGCAATCGCCTTCCGCCCATCGGACAAACCAATGCTTTTTCTTTTTGAATTATAGTTAAGAAATTACAAAATTATTAGAAAAATGTCACTAATATACTTTATATGTGCTATAAAATAAATTCTTATATCGAGTCGCACAACCCCTATTCTTTAATGCCAAATGCAATCACTAACAGAAATTATAAAAAGGAGCGAGGATTAATCGTTTTCATTCTACCGCCCCTCCCCTTTCCAGACGAGAACATGATGTTTTAAAACAAAATAGTGAAATATGGCGACAGAGTTTATGTAATTTCACATAAATTTATCATAATTTTTTAAAGAAAGACTTTGCTTTGAAAAATTTAGAATTCATACGAAATTTTTCACAATAAGAGTAACAATTGAGATGAGTTTTAAACCCAAATATTCTTTTCCTAATCACCTTTTTCCAACCTTTACTCAATCTGCTATTTTTCTAGTTAAATAAATTTGGGAATATAGCTCATAATTTATGCTTCAATCCTAAAAATGCAAACAAATTTAGAGTACAGTCTAATTGGTCCACTTAATTTCTCCTCCCACTTCCGAAACTTTTCGTTAGAGCTTAGAATTATAGTTCTGTAACAAAACAAAGTTACAAACATGCCTATTGAACAAAATGTATCACTTACAAATGAACTTTAAAAAAAAATTATTATTCTAATTTTTTTTTTCGTCCGCGATCTTCAAAGCCTAAATCTAAATATGTGGGGTATCTTCAAATTGTTTTATTTCCAATGTAGTAAGGGCCTTTCTAATTCATATTAGAATATTTTTTCAAGTAAAACATTATTGAAAGGTCATTTTTAATAGGATAAATAATGAACTGTAGATGACAGGAGACTGCGTTTCAGCAGTGAAAAATGCAAGAAACCGCTTTTGGCGTCGGGGCCATACCCCGAACCCCACAGATAAATAATGAGCTGTAAATGTCAGTAGAATGCGTTTCTACAGGGACGAATGCAAAAAAACGATTTTGGCCCCGAACCCCACTAAAGAGCCTTACAGCGCTCCCCCAGACCCCCGAACTATCAAGAGAAAGAACTCAACTTCTCTGGGGGGTTTTCTTCGCAGAAAGTTAAGAAACACTGCTTTTTTTATTTCTCATATATATATATATTGTTATGACCCTATTGGCGGTGCAAAAGGGTTAACTATAGGCTCAGTTGACACACACGAGAATCACTCAGGTCAGCGGGGGCCATGGACAAGGGACAGTACTACGATTACATGATTACACGCAAATATGACCAATGTTATGGTCATGTGATCGAAAGCCTGCGTGTACGAGTGACACAGTGGATAGAAAAGGGGGAGTTCAAGACCGGAGAGCGTCGAGACCAGCACAGTTAGTCGCCAAGAAATCGGGCCTGGTTGAGTCCTGATGTGTTGATGTACAAGTCGAGAAACAGAGACAGTAGAGTTTAAGTTGTTGATGTACAGAGTGACATTTTAGTTGTTGATGTGTTTGACGCCAATTGTCTAGTATTGGCTGTTATCTACTTATTCACTCATTATTAAAGTACCAGATTATTTGGAGCCTTGTTGTCAAGTTCTTGATGTGTTGATGTATGGTGTTGTGTTTAGCAGTGTTTACAGAAGGTCAGAAAGGAGGGAGAATCGTAACAATATATATGCTGTACTCACGTTTATGCATAGGGTCAGGGTTTACTGGGCGTTAGGGTTAGGGTTTGGAAAAAAAATCGCCCCCCCCCCCACTCCAAAGTTCTGGATCCGCTAGTTCTGTGATTGTACTCGATCGAGTGATTCGAGGGCAGTTTTAATAGCATATACTTGAACTGTATAGCTGTACTCAATTTGTGATCTGACTGTCCCTAAGTACAATGTGCGTAGCATGTAAGTTTTGGCACCCCACTTTGTGCTGGCCAGCTTTCTTAGTAACGCTAACTTCTCCGAGGCTTTCCTTTCAACCTCCTGGGCGTGCTGGAGCATTGACAACTTTCTATCCAGGGTTACCCATAGATATTTTGGCGTGTTTTCACGTTGGAGTCGCAGCCCACCGAGTTGAAGCTCGAATGGAGCCTTAAGAATGTCGATCCCTAGGCTGAACAGGGACCAGGTCGTTTTGGCAACGTTTATCTGAATCTGTCAGTTGTCGCAAAACGAGGAGATGGTTTGGATGTCTGCTTGTAATGTCGCCTGTATTTGGTCGGCTTTCTTGCCGGTTGACCAGAGGACAATGTCAACTGCATAAAGCAGTTTCTTTGACCGCAGTGAGGTGCGTTTCTTAAATTTCTTAAGTCTAAAAATCATCGAGACAATTTCAAGTCACATCAATGCCAGAGTCCACCGAATTTAGGCGAGCTGTTATTGGGTATGAATTAACTGAACAATTAAAAGCAACAAAGCAAGATGAGACGGTTATCATTGAATCCAGAAAAAAATGATTAGGCCGACATCCTAAATGATGAAAAAGAAAAAAATACTTCAATACCGCAGGTTCTAGAGACTAAAGGACAGCACACAATCATATCTTTAGTACACTCCTCAAAAATTCATACTGAAGAAGCTGAACCATCAGACAGTGTAAACAATACAGAAAGCAGGATAATAAACTCTAGACTGAACGACATTGGAGATTGCCCTGATGTCATCACAGATATTTGCATACACCTTGTCACTCAAGGATCTGAAACAGTTCAGCGTATGGACAGTCAATTCAAGGCGTATAGACATCAAGAATCAGCAAAAGGAAAGGCTAGAAAGCTTTCAAAAGGCTTGGTTTTTCCGGCAAATGTCAAACGGCGAGAAAGTTCTTAGAAAGTGGATGTGTTATTCGCCAAAAAAAAAAGAATCCTTATTTTGCTTCCCCTGCATACTCTTCTCAACAAGATCAAGTACCAAATCTTCATTTAAATCCAAAAATGGATTCAATGAGTGGTGGTTATCCACGAAAATAGAAAAACATGAGATTAGCAGAGCTCACATTCAGTCATCGCTTGCTTTGAGGGAACTTGAAGGTCGCCTGAGAGTAGGGAACAATTCTGACAACAAGGCCCAAGATTTGATTATACAAGAGACGAAAACCTGGAGAGTTAGTAAAATTACTATCAAAGTACGATCCACTCTTGAGGGAGCATGTGCTTCGAACTAAGCTTTGTTCCAGACCGAATACATACATGTCTCCACAAATACAAAATGAATTTATTACAAAATTTGGGGATCACGCTAAAAACAAATCATACAGCAAGTACAACAAGCCAAATATTTCTCTATAATTTTTGACAGTACACCTGACATCTCAAAGCTGGATCAAACTTCCCAAATTTTACGGTATGTTGTCATGGATAATGAGATGAAAATTCATCGACTTGATCTGAATCAGGTTGATTATTATTTGCTATTCAGTCTTTTAATTTTCTCACCTATCTTGGATTTTGGGCTCCTGTATTAACTGAAATTAATGATGCGCAATTCTATCTTCAAAAACAAGGATTGTCTATTCGAGACTGCTCACTCAAACTAAAATCATTAGAGATATTTTTTTAGTAGTAAACGAGAGGACATCGCTGAAGCCAGCATTACCTTTGCCGAAAGCGTGTGCTCAGATCTGAGAATCAGTACAGAACCTCAAAAACGTATTGGCCATATGAAAACGATGCCTGGTGAGAAAAGTGACTACTCTGTACTTACACACAAAGAAGAGCTACGAAGGGAAATTTATTCTAAGCGTCGCTACATGCGAGAGAAGTTTTCCAAACTTAAACTGATCAAGAATTACTTGGGATCAACGATGACAAATTTACGACTCACTAATTTAGCCATTTTGTCCATTGAACAAGAGCTGGTGGAAAAAATTGATCTCGATAAAATTAAGGATACTTTTGTCAGCAAGAAAGCGCGTAAAATTCATTTTGTAGTAAGTTTATGTAAAAGTGATTTTTTTTAATTAACAATATTTGATTAATGAATACATATTTTTTGAACAAAAAAAGTAAGGTTTTGCAATGTTATTAATTAGTTAGTTTGGGGTTTGTTTGTTTTTTTTTTGGGGGGGGGGGCATCAAGAAGAGGTTTCGCACCAGGCATCATATACTCTAGCTACGCCACTGACAGTAACGTTTACATTCTCGTAAAAAAAATTATCTTCGTCTATGCAGTTAGATCTAGATCTTGTAAGTCAAGAAAAAAAATGCGTGTTAAAGGAGATTTACATGCTTGACTAACCACGGCAGTGTGTATCTTCTCGCCTGACCACTCAACACACAACAAACACTATCGCTTGGTTGTCTTGTCATGACTGATTAAATGTCAATGACTAAAATTTGAAAAACCATCAGTGTTTCCCTTTAATATGAAAGTCGGTTACAAAGAAGACTTTTCTTTTTTAATGTAGAAAAAGCTCTTTGCTTTGGGTTTTTCTATGCAACTTTCAAGGTTTTGAGTTCGTGTTGGACAAATGGGACCCAACAATCATCAAAAGATGCACTATTTTAAAAAACGACCATCGTCCTCCTCTTAAATGAAAATATGGCTGAAGGTTTATGAATACTTTCCCCTTTGCAAGGTTGTCTGTCTTTATTGCTGGTGTCTCAATGTCTAAGAAATGAAATCCACATTCGGTCAGCAGGCTATTGGACCAAATCTCTCCATGACCTTGTTGGGTAATCCAGGCAGGTTTTAATGATCATGCATTATGCTGTGGCTTGACGTGGATTCACAGTACTAAGAAAACACATTTAAAAATTTTCCCATAAAACAATGAAACTAATAGATATATGCAAGAAAATTCCTCTGACTCATATGGAACAAAAATTTTATAGCCACTCGTATTGTTTGTTTGTTTTACATATTTCGGATGTTCCTTCAGAGTTGAAGATAATTTACTTCCTAGTCCAAACCTCCCTCAGGACGACGGGGGATGGGAGCGGGAAGGATTTGAACCCTCGACCATCGATAAATCCGAAGGACAGTCTAGCGCGCAAACCGCACGACCAGGCAGCCATCCTTTGTCTGCTTGTTACATGATTATTGCCAGGAGAAGGTCTATTCCATGCCCTGCTCTGTCATTATTAGTTTACTAAAAGAGATTTTCATTTCAATGACTCGTAGCATTTAAGAATTAGTTCAGTTTTCAATTGAAAATGTCAAATGAGTGATTCATCAAATCTTACAATGTTGAGAGTGTTTCTGATTCCTAACCTTGTGTCTGAACTTCTCAGATAGCATCGGAATCCACATCCGGTCAGCGGGATACTGGACCAAGTCTCTTCATGACTACTTTGTCAATTACGTCTGTGAGGATCTGGAGGCTACTGGTAGGTTTAAAGGTTTCAATGTAAGCATTTTGAGTATTTTATAAAATCAACATTTATTTGTTACAAGAATTTTTGTCTCTTTTAGAATTTATTCCCCTTCGTCTTCAACTATCTTTTAGTCTGTTGAACCATTGGGGCACCACACATGATCTGTCGAGCGTCCTCCTCCACTCCTTAGGTAGAATCTCTTCCATTGAGGCCTATCCACTTTTTGATGTTGTCGTCCTATAGCTTTCCTTTGTCTGCCTCTTCTTCTTTTTCTGGTACTGTTCCCGGAAGGAATGTCTTAACGAGCCCTCAGGACCTTGTGATATGGTCATTAAGTTTTAGTTTGCATTTTTTGACGGAGAGTGGTCAACGGGTCATCGTGGCGCTAAATTGTCATTGTGGTCCTCTTCGTTTGCGGTCTTTGTAGGCGACACCTATGATTCTTGTATAGCATCTCTCCATTCCATTGCTAGTATCCTCTTATAATTTACCATTCACTTTGAATGCTTGATACTACAAGCCGATTTTATTTCATATGATACTGGTGTATCTAGACTTTTATATTTTCAACTAACATTGATGAGTGAATGTCACAATTTTGAAAGTTTATTATTACATTTCATGATTAATATTTATCCACGTCAACCACTTTTGTCAACCATGAGGGCCGAGGGCTAGTCACTTCATTTCTGTGTTTTCACTTGTTAGTGATAAAGATTTTTGAAACCGGAATGTCAGGGGCATGCTAACTTAGCTAGTGGGTATGAGGGTGTCCTTTCCTTGTTGTTGTTTTGTTGTTATTGTTGTTTTTTTCCGCTTTTCTACTGTCGTGGTTGTTGTTGGTTTTTGTTGGGGTTTTTTTTTTGTGTGTGTTTTTAAGAACTACTACATACCATTTTTAAATTACACAAATTATGGCAAAATCCTTTTAATCTTTTAAGCTGCCATAATTTTTCTACTATAACTTTCAAATTGTCCAAAGAAAATGGTGATGACCAGGTCAGGAAGTCCAACTTAATCCGAAGAGCCTCGTCCATCGCCTGGCAGAAGAAAAAGCCTCTCAAAGCTCGCATGATAGACGCCAATATCAGAAGAAGGGTGGTGACCAAGTGTGCTCGTGTACAGGTAATGTTAAGAGGCAAGGGTTCAAACCTGAGATACTAACAAAACCTTGACTTTTTTGTAAGTAAAGATAAGGTGGTCGAAGATTGAATCCTTATGAAGACACTGAAAAAAAGGGACTAGATTGAATTGAAAGAGTCTGAGCAAATTAGCTCGCACCCCTCCGCTTAATTTGACCCCCAGCTGACCTACTGTAGAGAAAAAAAAAAGCAGCATCTGTTCACTGGACATTCCAGCATAACCATATCTCACCCGTCTAGCATAGAGAGTGAAAGGGTCAATTAAACTTTTCTGTTGTGTCGCTAACTTTGAAATGGACTAAATTCATACACTCAAGACTGGTTGTTCTAAGTTGAAACCAACAAATAAAAATTATAAAACCAGGTTGAGTGGTAAAGCGATTGGCTTCCAAATTGAGGGGTATCAAGTTCGAATCTCGATTTTGAACAATGGATTTTTTTGAATTTTTTGAATCTACCCAGTTGTAATGAGTACCTGACCTGACATTAGTTAGGGAAACTATAATGACATCCCTGTTAACCGTCTGCCATGGAAACAGATTACCTTTACATTATCTCCCCTGTAGATTGCACGGTCTGAACGGGATACTTTACTTTTTTACTCTCTGTATAGTGTATATACATGTTCCCTAAACAAAAGATTATATTGATCACTCTAAGAGTAAAAAAAAAAGCTTACAAAAAACAACTTAAAAACATACTTTAAAATTTGAAGTTCTTTAAAAAAAAACATCAATTTGAGTACTTTATTGGTACTTCGTGATTTCTTTGTCTGTAAAATGTAGCTTGTATGTTTATTTGGTAGTACTTTAAGTACCGTGAGTGTACTTTGCATGTTCTTAGTTTGTACTCTACGTTTACTTTGCATCACGTCCTTGACAGTGTCACCTTGACGGCCCCTACGGTACTCCAAGTCGGCACATATTTGAGGCGGAGCACGCAGTCCTGATAGGCTCGGGGATCGGGATCACACCTTTCGCTTCCATCCTGCAGTCCATTGTGTCACAGTTGAAGGCCAGCTGTGTCCAGTGCCCGAAATGTGAATACACATGGTGCCACAAACTGCCCGCTTCTGTCATGAACTTGAAAAAAGTAAAAACACAGTTTGCATGTTTTTTATTTCGAATTATTTTTACTTTTATATTTACTATCTACATTTTGATTGGCTCTTTTCTGTACTAACTAGATTTTGATTGGTTCTATTCTTTACTATTTACGTTTTGATTGGCTCTTTTCTGTACTACCTAGATTTTGATTGGTTCTATTCTTTACTATTTACATTTTGATTGGCTCTTTTCTGTACTACCTAGATTTTGATTGGTTCTATTCTTTACTATTTACATTTTGATCTTCTCTTATCCACACTATCTGCATTTCAAACGTATTTATGGCTAGCCATAATTGACCAGACAACACAATCTTCTCCTCTTCATGTTATAATCTACGTAACTACTTGGTCGTTATTGTTATAGTTATGTTTTTTTTACAAAGCTTTATACCAACTCACTCTGTCTGCCTGGTCAAAAGTTTATACACGTTATTTCTCCCACACCGTCTCGGATCAAATTGAAACTTTACACATTTATTTCTTTTACCTGACAACATAAGAATCCATAAAAAAAAAAATTAATTAACTATTGTAGAATAATTTTTTTGTTTGATATCTCGAACAAGGGAAAGAAAATAGTATTTGACTGAAGACATTTTTCTTAGCCCCTTTGGCTGTTGGCCATTATAAATCTTTCTATTTCATACATTGCAAATGATAAATTTAGATCAACGCTAATTTTGTGTTCAGGTCGATTTTATTTGGATCAATCGAGACCAGCGCCATTTTGAATGGTTTGTGAATCTCTTGTCGAGGCTGGAGAGAGAGCAGGAAATAGAAGGAGGACTGGGTGAGTAAAATGTGTTGTAACAATCCGCTCAACATCTTTTCCTTGTTAGCTTCTTTCATTATCTCTCTCTATATATAAATATCTCTTTTTCTGTTTCTCTTTTCTACCTCCCTCTTCTCTCTATTTTCGTTCCATCTTTCTCTTTATAAGATAAGAGATAAGATAATTTTTATTGGTCCAATCAAATGGTAATTCAGTTTGACAACAATTGACCACCTCAGCGTAACTACTTTAACAATAACAATATTGATGCATATACGAACAGCTTTCACACACGAAACACATACACACTCATAACCAGCGTTTAATAAATTAGACTTCTATGTACTTCTCGATGACGCCCTGGTAACACTCTGACCGAAAGTGAGATAAAGGAGTTTTTAAATCTTTCTGTTTTAATCCTAATGAAAGGAGACGACCACTTCGTTCAGATCTGTTGTGACAGTGGTTTAATGGATGCAGGTCATCATTCTCTCTTCTCTCTCTCTCTCTCTTTTTTTCTCTATACACTCTCTACCTTCTCTATTTTCTCTGTCTCTTCACTTTTTGTTAATCTTTTTTCTCTCTTTCTTCTATCTCTTTTCTTTGTCTTTCTCTCGTTTCTCTCTCTCTCTCTCTCTCTCTCTCTCTCTTTTTCTCTGTTCTGTCTCCTCTCTCTATTTCATTAATCTCTTTTTCTTTGTCTCCAGGCCACATTCTTGATATGCACATGTACATGACCTCTGCGCCCCCTAAGACAGACATGAAGGGCCTGGGTCTGCAGTTGGCCCTTGACCTAGTTCATGAGCATGAGAGGACTGATTTGATTACAGGACTCCAGACGAGGACCCAGGCCGGACGTCCAGACTTTGATCTCGTAAGTAGTCAATGAATGTTCGACGTATTCTTTATATATATATATATATATATATATATATTTGTTTTTTTTTCACGTGCCAAGTCCAAATATATGCTTTGGAAGTAACGGTGTATATCTATGTTCACAGCTGTTCCGGAAAATCAGGAACAACGCCAAAGGAAGAGTGACAGTCTTCTTCTGTGGTTCACCTCTACTGGGCAAGACTCTGAAGCAAAGCAGCCACAAGTATGGCTTTGCCTTTCGTCACGAGTACTTCTAAAATGAAAACTGAGTTTCTGCCCTTTGTTTCTAGAAGCTTTGATCTGCGCCAACAACCTTCAACATATCTTAAGGCTTTTTTTTTTTCTTTACAAAGCTTATATCAACTCACTTTGTCTGTCTCTTTTGGTAAAAAGTTTGTACACGTGATGTCTCCGACACCCAATCATGTAACATGACGCCTCTGTGAGAGAACATTCAATTTTTACAGTTTTTAAACGTTGATGTTAAATGCTAATGTAAAGGAGAACGGGAAAACATAATATTCTTACTTTTTATTATGACTCTATTCATGTCAGAAATTCGTGGAACCTAATACCACAAACCTGCATGGACGTTGATGCCACTCTATTTTCCTAGTAATTTAACAGTTGATGTATATCGCTGAGACAAGAATTACTAGCCGGTTGGCCACACTGGGGAAACTTTAATTTGACTGTGATAATTTTTCGAAGCATAAAAAGAAATAAATTTAACTTTGGCTAAAGAACAAGAAAATATTTATCTTGAACGGATTATATGTCGTCGGGTATTTCCGAATGAAATAGGGCGGGGTTAAAAAGAATCCATTTTTGAAATTCTAACGTTCATTAGTTATGAAAAGACAAAGAATCGCTCTGTAAGTTGTGTACAGATTCTGCAGTCTTTTTACAAAAATAAGTTGTTGTATTTTGTTGTTTTTTTTCTTACTCTGTCATAGTGTTAAACTAACTTTTTTATTTCCGGGTTATTATTGGGATTCCCGTAACTCTGATAATATTTTAACCATAGACATATGTCTATGATTTTAACTTTTCTAAATTTGTTTATATGTGTTCATTCTGTGTTCATGTATTTTTGTAAATTGTTGAGACTTCCGACAAGATTACTGGTGAGGATATTGTTTCTGGCTATTGAAAATGTTTGATTCTAATGTAAACAGGAGTAGTCTGCTCTTTGTTTACGTATTGAGTCTTAAGATCCAGTTCATGTTCTTTGAGCGATAAATTTCAGTTATTAAAAAAAAGCAATTCAGAGAAATGTGAGGGAAATGTAATTAAAACTGAAGGAAATTTGTCAAAATTAGGATTTGCGAAGATTTCGAAATGGACAAAAGAACAAGGTCAAGGGCGCTAAATTGAAAGAGCTCTCTTTCCAAAAAAATATATAAATTGCAATATAATTACATTATAAATTGCATTGTACAACAAAAGTAAAAGTGTAGAAATTTGATTCCGCGGTAAGAAAAAAAAATGCAAAAAAATATTTCTGTTTTTTTTTATACAGGGTTTATCAACACCTCCGTCTCTCTGTACACTGGATACACTGAAAACTGTATTTATAAAAATCCCCCACATATTATTAATCACCCCGTATGACTAGATGCCCTGCTTAGGTGAGATCGGATTATCGAAACTCCTGAAATAATTGTATACAAGTATCGCTGGTCTATGGAGCATCGTCAGTGAAATATAATTGTCAAGTCCACTGCTTAAAATTCAACGTAAGGGCTTGATCAACATTTTTGTTACTATAAATATAATACGAGGATGCGTTACTTGAGGACTTGAGGTGTTAGCCGTGGGGGCATAGACATTTGTACGTTTGATCCTAATTGTGATAAAGTTTAGCATGAAGTTTAAAGCGTTCCGCTGTCTGCTGATAACGTCGGGCATTTTTTGTCTCTGCTGTTGTCTCCCTTATTTCTAAATGCATCCAATGTCTTCATGTCGTTGTGTGAAGGAAGTGTTGTATTGCTATAAGATTGTATTTAAATGTTAGAAAGTCACGTGATACTTGCGCGATGTTCGTGATGTTGTTTTTGTAGTCTTTATTCTAACAATCTTTTTTTTTTCTGAATCCCCCTGCATTTAGTGAAGTAGGTCAGAAATTAAGCGACAGAGAAAAAAGGGAAATGACCAAATAGTTTGAAGTAAACGAAAAATTGTTCTGGAAAACACAATTTCACTTCTGCTATGACGCGTGATACATTTGCCTCCTTTCCTATTTTATGCATGCCACAGACCTATATATAAATTGCTTATATAAAAAAAATATTTTTACTAGATATAGTTATTGACTCTATAGGCATTAGGCGCTTACTCTTGTTCAGAAGGACTAGCCTTAAAAAAATATATTTATCCCATTATACTTGTAGTGTTTTGGCACCAAACGACAATGATCGGGAAAGTAAGTTAACAACCTTTTTTTTTTATTTCTTCTTAAATCTAGAAATAAAAAAAAATATGTTGAAGCGATGCTCGGAAGTCTGTCATTTTAATTCAACATTTCCACGGCATTCATTTACGAAAATGTTTGCAATCAATGTCTAGGTTTTTCTTATATTGGAGATTTTCCCTATTCACTCAACAATGTCAAGGACGCAAGATTTTAACTTTACTCAACAATGTCAAGGACGCTAACTTTAATTTTACTCAACAATGTCAAGGACGCAAGACTTTAACTTTGCTCAACAATGTCAAGGACGCTAACTCGAACTTTACTCAACAATATCAAGAACGCAAGACTTGAACTTTACTCAACAATGTCAAGGACGCTAATTTGAACGTCGCTATTGGCCAACTAAATAGAAAAGAATGAAGCTCGAATTGGAACACAATCCTAAAGCGTGGCACTTCGTATCAAATCTCAAATCTCCTTTCCTTGCCCATTTGTTTTGAAATAAGTTTGTAAGTCACAGAGTGAAAATCTGATGCCATATTGACATTATTTTGTACTAAAAACAGAACACCTTAGAAAATGTGAATCTCCATTTGATTGGATCAATAAAAAATATCTTATCTGTCTTATCTTATCTTAAAAACGAAACACCTTAGAAAATTTGATTCTGCAGTTCTAAAAAAGTATCAAATACATGTTTTTTCAACACCGATAATCAACACTTTTTTAATTTTATTTTTGGCTAGTTTTTCCAACTTGTATAAGAAACTCCAAAGTGGATACGAAATTTTGAAATGGGACGCTCGTGCTGTAATTAGGTTTATATAACTGAATAAGAAAAGTTGTTTTTTCTGTGGGTGAATAACGAATTGTTGATTTTATTATAATTAGTGGTGGAGGCTGAGTGGTTAAGCGGTTGGCTGTCGAATCGTGACAAAGACTGAGATTTTTAATTTCGGGATTTTAAGTCCACCCAGCTCTAATGGGTACCTGGCATTAGTTGCGGAAAAGCAGAGGCGGTTTGTCGTTTTGCTGGTCACATGACATCTTCGTTAACCGTGGGCCACAGAAACAGACGACCTTGACATCATCTGCCCTAGGATCTGAACGGGGGGAAATTTACCCCTTTTTTTTTTTCATTGTATAGGTTTTATAATAAAATCACTAAATTTTAACATTATCTCGATTACCAGTCTATACATTTCCATGTCTATATATATTTCTGTGCCTATGGTGTAACATTAAACGTGGCATTATTCTATTGTAACCTAACTTTGTTTATTTTGTTAACAACGTAACGAAACGTTCCGGAAAATTCGGAACACGAGACGTGACTCTCAAGTCTGCTAATAAGAATCAGACGATAATCATTTATTGTGTTTACATTGCAATGAATTCTATTAATGATAAGTTTGACATATAGAATCCTTCGTATTTTAATTTAAACCTTCTTCTTGTTTTTTTTGTTTTTGTTTTGTTTTTGTGTCACGTCTGTACGGAGGGGAGTATTCATTGTACAAAAAATAATAATAAAATAGCAATGAATACTGAATAAAAGTATATTTTCAAATTATTTTTTCAAATTATTATTCCATTTGTCACTTTCTCTTTTTCACTCTTTCTCTCTCAACACTTCTCTCTATCTCTCGTATAAGGTTTGAATGACTCTGTCATAATTCTATTTACCACTTTTAAATCGACACGTGTTTACGACATTCACTTTGTTTTTTGCATTAGGTTAGGAAGCAATTTTTATCTTTTTCTTTGAGTTAGATGAAAAATTCATTTAATACTAATTCCATGTTTGCAGTCTAATTTTTTTTTTAATGTGGCCTCCCTAACTAATTAAAATTAACTCTTTCTCTCCTAATTGACGATACCATCTTTACACATTAATGTTTGGGTCTATAAACTTGTCTATGTCTTATATAAAAAGAGCACGCATTCCTTATTTAATTCTATACCAAATCAAGCATTTTCTGATTTATATCACAAACAAAAAAGGCTTGATCATAACCGGGGAGTGAAATTCTACTTAGAAAAAGAAAGAATCCCTGTCGAAACGTGGAAAATAATTACGGAGAGAAAGAGTTAACCCAATATGAGACTGTTGATCAGACCTGCTAAATGTGGGGTATTTTAAGGAAACATTTTTAATGTATAAATGCAAAAAAAAAATAGATTACTTTGAAGAAGTACTATTTATTTACAAAATCTAACATCTCTGGGATACTTACGCTATCGTTCATACATTGCCGAAATGCATCTAACTTAGAAAGGTTGAAATGATAGCAAGGATTCTCACTTGAGGAAAAGTCGACTCCACAATGTTTTATATAACACAAATAGATGTCCTATCTATTGCACACTCTTAGCTACTTTGCTATCCATCTAATAAAGCATCTACGTGCCATACCCATGTCATTATTATAAATGTTTAGTTTGTATAGTTTTCAAAATAAACACCGTGTTTCTTCATGTCTTGGTGTTACTTCCCCTTTCTTTTAATTATTGCACTATTTATCAAGTGTAGTACTCTGAAGAGAGTAATTAAAAGATTTGACCTCCACTTAATCAAATAGGCATCATTAGATCAATCTAGGAGTCCGCCCAATGCCAACTTGAATCTTGTATAAAAATGGTCTAAATAAATGTGATTTAGTGGGATTGAGTGGTGTGTACATCTTCGTATATTCAGAAGTTTATTCAGATGGACCAATGTCAAATGAATGTCGGAAGTACTTGCTTGCGTTAAGAAATTTAAAAAATAAATTCTCTTCACCAAATAAAATATTGAGAACTTTGAAGTAGAAATCGTGAAAAGATTGAAAAAAATAATACACATTATAATTTAAATTCATTAATTAATTCTTAGTACAAGACTTAACATGAAGCTTAAAACTTAGAACTGAACAGAGTGATTTTTACAACCTCGAAATAAGTTCGTCCCTTCTCTCTCTCTCTTTCTCTCTCTCTCTCTCTCCGGGAAACTCGAAGCCAAGAGGACAGAAAAAAACTGCTTGCATAATTGATTTTAAAAAAATAGATTTTTTCGCTTTCAGAAAAGAAAAAAGTAGCCGTTACATCAAAACTTTGAATGATCTAAAATATGATGTCCGACTTTCATTTTCTCTTCTCGTTTCTGAGGTCTAAACGGGACAGACGGACAGACAGGCCACACAAAACTAAAAGCGTCTTTTCCCCTTTCGGGGGCCGCTAAAAAAAATAACAAGTCAGAGTAAACATATAGACATGATCTACAACTTATTTGATAAAACTTATCAATAAACTTTGATGAACTTGTTACACAAATCTTTAGCTCAACAACCTTCATCCAAATAGACTTGACTTCAACAAATAGCCTATGTACAGATGTCACTTTGTCTGAAAACACAAGCGAAATTATAAGCTGTCTAATGATTCAAATTTGAGATAGAACCCATTAAAAGGTATCTCAAAAATTCATGCGAAATTATAAACTGTCTAATGATTCAAATTTGAGATAAAACCCATTAATAGGTAGCTCAAAAATTCATTAATCACACATAGTTCCGTTTCTTACCTTCATTTTTTAAACTTTTGCCCCCTTACATCCCCGCCCATGTGAATGAATCCTATTCAATTTTACATCAGAGCCTAGTCATAAGAGCGCACTCTCATTAAAAATATGAATCGGGGAAATAACGGCGTTAATCAACAGAGATCACAAAAGTCATCCATACAGATAATATGGATTCCTGAAAGAAAATCTTTTAATTCGCAGCGAGTACCGACTCAGACTTCTGCCTGGACTTATTTGGATTGAATTCCCAGCGGGTACCGACTCAGACTTCTGCCTGGACTTATTTGGATTGAATTCCCAGCGGGTACCGACTCAAGACTTCTGCCTGGACTTATATAGGATTGAGATGTTATTCTACTTTTGTGAAGTGTGACACAATGGCTCACATGTTGAGGACGCCTGTACAAGACATCATTCAAGTTGACAATGCCCGTCGAATCACCCAGGGTGTCACTTAACATGTAATTGTTAAAGCCTTCGCTACAACTTTATTCCGCCATTGAATGTGGGTGAGGGAATAGAACGCTCATCAGGATACTTTGTTCTTTTCCTCGAGATTGAAAACGTCATCGTGATTAAACATTAGCCGCTAATTGTGATGGTCACCTCGAATCCTCGTAAACCGATGACCACAGCAATGACCTAAATGCTATCCTTCCCGTGACGTACACGGTGAAATCAGAACGGACCCTATTAACCTGCCTATCCTATATTCCTAACCTATTCCTAGGACTTAGCCTAACAAAGCAAGCCGTCTCGTGCCCCGCATTGCCTCGAGCAGTATAATGATAGCGTCTTTCAAAAAAAAAAAAAAACCAGCTCATTTTATATTCACATTTGATGTGTTTCTATAATTAATCGGTAGCCCGCTTTAAGGTAGTGACGGTGTATCTTGTGTTGTCACAAATGTTACTGTTGTACAGATGTCGGACAAAGTTGTTATGTTTTGAGATGATTTGTAACAAGTGGATACGTCAGTCAATCTCAGATCTACTGAGCAGTGTTGGGCAGTACTAGCACTCAACGAAGTAAAACACACGTAAATGTGTCTGATTTAAGACATTCAATCGTTACAATGTTACTGTTTAATAAAGTACTGTACGTGATATACTTAGGACTTTGCAATAAAAGGGAGGGATTTAAAATAACAAAGGAGGGATAAAAGATGTGATTTTACATAACTATGAAGGAGTGGACATGGGTGATAAGCGTGGTCGAGAGGCTAAGAGCGCTTGAACTTGGTTTGGCTAGGCTACCTAGAAGGGGGCTCGAGGTTCGACACCCGAGTTGCGTTTACTGAGCGCCACAAAAACAAACTCCTAGATACCCCCCCCCCCCCAACTGGTCCACAAATGAGATTGGACCAAAGCGCTCTGAGCATGCTATAAGCATGAAAGTATCGCTTTATAAAAGCTATAATAGTAATGGGTATTTAAAAAAAAGCAAGGAAAGGCTTAAAGATGGTTTTAATATAACAATGGACGGAGTTTTTGAGAGAAACTTATTCAATTGGGGAAATCTAGCTGCTTCGATCATTACAACTTGTACATAGTACGCAGGAGGGTTCAATACTTTTATATCTGTGGCTTGTGACTGATAGAATAAAAGCTTTGAATGTGTATTTTAACAAAACAAAGTGTTTTTCAATATGAATTATTTGTTTTGGCAGGTGAATAAGAGGAGATTCTTTACAGTGTCCAGCTTATAAATCTGGGATGGTTCGGACACCCTTCGAGCTTTAGTTCGTTGAGGAAAATTACTCCTTAGGTCACCAAGTGGGGAGCGCACAGAATAAACAAGAAAAACATCAAAAACAACAACAAAGTTTATATTAAGTGTAATTTTATCAATTAGTCTGGATCAGCAGTGCCATCGTGTGAATCACAGGCCGTGACATACTAAATCTGTGCGATGAGAAATATTTTTAACAATTGTTTTTGTTTAGCTTTTAGCTTTCTGAATGCGCTATGGTCATATCACAAGGTCTGCACCAGTTGTGAAAGGGAGAGGGACGAAGGAGGGTGAATGTTTACATGATACATTCACTCAGGGCTCAGAAGCTTTTATTCTATCAGTCCCAACCCACAGATATAAAAGTATTGAACCCTCCTGCGTACTATGTACAAGTTGTAATGATCGAAGCAGCTAGATTTCCCCAATTGAATAAGTTTCTCTCAAAAACTCCGTCCATTGTTATATTAAAACCATCTTTAAGCCTTTCCTTGCTTTTTTTTTATACCCATTATTATTATAGCATTTGCACAGCGCTTCTTTCATGCTTATAGCATGCTCAGAGCGCTATGGTCCAATCTGGGAGAAGGTTTTTCGTGTTGCCTTTAGGCGCTCAGTTAACACAACTCTGCTCGAGCCCCCTTCATAGGTAGCCAAGTCAAGTTCAAGCGTACTTAGCCAATCGGCCACGCTTCCTACAACAGATTTGCCTACATGTATGAAGATCTACAATAGTCTTTTTTTTTTTCTTTTTCTTTTTGAATGTTTTGAATATAACTTGTTTGAAAACATTTTAAAATTATACCTTCTCTCACGTTTCAACAGTCAATTAGTTTGGAATAAATGCAATACAATGTATCATCAATCTCACAAATCCTTGAATGGGGGAGGGGGGCTATTTTTTTTTTTCATATCCGTGATGATAGGACTATCAAGCAATCATAACATATGACGTCACATCCGGTTATGGTTATAAACTTAACAGACTATATATAGACGCTGTATATTTCAAGATTTCACGATAGTTCTTTACCTAGTGAGTGTATGACAAAAGGAACACTAGATCATAATCTAGAGAGAGACAGAGAGAAAAAAAGTCCTATGTCTTGTGCATGAAAGCACTCCCTAACTAAACAGTTCATGTCAAGAACTATTAATAAATATGAATTTTGTGTTTACCAAAGTGTTCATAAGTAGACCATTGATTTTAAAGGAAAACCTTTCAGACTGTGTTAATGTTTCCTTCCGTTTTGTGAGCGACCACTTTTACAAAGCTTTATATTAACTCACTCTGTCTGTCTGGTCAAAAAGTTTGCACACGTGTCAGGTCTTTAGATAATGAAATTATTAATGCGTTTAAATATTAACATTACTTTACAACTTGTAATATTTTAGGCCCACGTTCAGCCCGACAGTCACACCATACACACCCAGCTGTACATAATACAATAAACGAGGTGTATAATGATTTAAATTAAAATATAAATTTAATATAATGATATTTGTGCAATGAACTGATATATGAATAATGATATTGATATGAATGCCTGTAAATATATAATGTGATGTAATATAATATAGTTCAATTTAAATACTTGATAGTATTTATATTAAAAAATAATATAATCCCCTTAACTTATAAGGTTCAGTAATATTGTCAACACAATCTTTCAAGACAACTACTGGCAATACAAGTAGATCTATCTTCCAGCCAAGATACTGTGCACCGACGATCAATAATCAATAAGTTCATAGCAACATCAAGTTCACAACTTCACAAAGACACCACCAGGTCTGGATACAACAACCTGGAATCTGGAATCTGGAAATTTCAGACTTGTAAATCAAATTTGAAACATCATACAGAAAACCTGAGATGTAAAACCTCAGTCCTGTAACCTAGAGCTGAGACTAGCGATTTCACCACTGAAACCTGAGACTGAGACTGAGTCTGAAACTTGACACTGAGACCCTATAAAAAGATAAAGAACAGATTCTTCTAATTTTCTAATCTAATACAAAATACGAATACAATCGAATCAAAATAAAAATTAACTATACAATGTGAAACAAAACTCACCCTAAACAGGGGTCAAATAATCCAATACTTTATAACAAGGCCAACGCTAAGGCTATCCAGTAAGGAAGACCCCACGTATAGTTCAGGAGCTCCAAAGATCTACAGCTTGGCTCTACAGCCCAAGATGGAGAGAAAGAACGAAACGATCTCTGACGAAAGTCTACTACGTCATAAAACAAAAGATGACGAAGCAACAAGGGGAGATCACCCTCTGCAGACAAACAAATACCCATGAAAATGACGTCATGAAAATAGACGAAAACGGTACTATTAAATAGGGAATATTTTTACTATACAACTAATCAAAAATTGCGACACTAATCTCGGATCAAGTTGAAATTTTGCGCAATTATTTTTTTTTACCTGACAAAACAAAAATCGATTTTTAAAAAAAAAATTACCAATTAATTTATTAACTCTTCGTAATAAGTTATTTTGTTTTGTACCGAACAATGAAAAGAAATAGTACTTGTCAGATGTGGTGGTATAAGTTAATTTAGTCCCCTTTTTACTTAACGTAGAGAATTAGGTCGCCGCTTTAAAGTTTGAAACTAACAATAGATAGTGGCGCAGTGGTTAGTGTATCGGCTTGAGGGGCTTAAGCCCACGAGTTCCAATTCAAGTCGTACAACTTTTTAATTTTTTTGTTCCACATAAAATGCATATAACAATCTATTACGGTAGCAGATACCTACTTCTTCCACCCCACCCCACCCCTTTTCCCAAATGATTGAACTAAATGCAAGAAATAACGATAAAGACAAACAATGGGTATAAATATTTCTAATCGCACAGATTTACTTCCCTTGTTGGTCTAGGACTCGAGATCTACTACAAATTTAATTATATGATTGACTCAAACTAGTTGATACAATGACACTTATTATAAGGTTGTTTTTTTTAATTATTGTAGATATAAAATTGTTAAGGCCTAACAGGATTTTTTTCTCCCGTATTAATGATTTAAGAAGTTAGTTTGTGAATGTAACTTTATTGGTTACTGTAACTTTGTTAGTGAGAGAACTTTACTAGTGCGGGCGATTTTGCTGACAAGGGTAACTTGTTTAGTGAAGGTAAATGGGTTATTGAGAGTAACATTGTTAGTGATCGTAACTTTGTTGACGAGGGTAACTTTGCTAGTAAAGGTCACTTTGCTGGTAAGGGTGACTTTGTTAGTAAAGGTCACTTTTCTGTTAAGGGTGACTTTGTTAGTGAAGGTAACTTTGTTGGCGAAGGTAACTATGTTGGTGAAGGTAACTATGTTGGTGAAGGTAACTATGTTGGTGAAAGTAACTTTGTTGTTGAAGGTAACAGGGCCGGTCCTACAGATGGCGGGGCCCTATGCGAAACAGATTGCGCGGTGCTATTCTGGTTGTGATAAGGATAATAAGTGAAAATTAAGATTTCGTATTGGAAAATAAATTCGTCTTTGCATTTTATTCCTACTTTACCAAGAAAAATTAAAGTCAAATTAGCTTTGCGAGCCATCAACAAAAATCTGATAAACATCTAGGCCTGCCTTTTACATTTACTATCGACTAGCAAAATATCGCTTTTGTTTTTTGTTTTTTAAGAGGTCGATACAGATTTAGATCTATATTTGTATGCCAGTGACTATTAAAGTAAATTAAGACTTTGAACTTCTTGTTTTGGTTAAAAATTCGCCTTATTACATTTTTATTAAATGAAAGCTGACACAATGCCGTTTTTTTTTTTTTTTTTTTTTGTTTGTTTTTTTGTTGGCGTTTTCCATAGTGAATGACACCCTGAAATGACATTTTTGTCTGTTTTTAACGATATTTGCATCAGTTTTCAGAAGATTTTCATAATTTCAGAAGATTTTCATGACTTTTTCGTATATTTTACAATTTCAGGAGAATTTCAGAATCCCTTTAATAATAAGTTAAACTGGTTTACTTTTATAATTTACATCTAGAATTCGCGCGGGGCCTATTAAAGTGCGGGGCCCACTGCGGCCGCATAGGTTGCAGTGGCCTATGACCGGCCCTGGAAGGTAACTATGTTGGTGAAGGTAACTATGTTGGCGAAGGTAACTATGTTAGTGAAGGTAACTATGTTGGTGAAGGTAACTATGTTGGCGAAGGTAACTATGTTGGTGAAGGTAACTATGTTAGTGAAGGTAACAATGTTAGTGAATGTAACTATGTTATGTTTCTCTTTGAACTGTTTTGTTGTTGTTGTTTTTCGTGCAATTTCATGCACTGAGCTTTCTCAATATGCTACGATCCTATCACGTGTCTGGTCGATAAGGAACGGGTATCTGGGTGATCACTTTTAAAAGTATTTTTTAACAAAAAAAGGATCGACCTGAATTCGAACTTGTGTGATAAAGCCTTCTGAAGCCAACGCGGTAACCACTCTTCTAGCGAAGAGTCTATGAACGTGGAAGATTGTGTAGTTATCTATTGTTTCTATTTTATGTTTATGCTCACTAAGCCACAGACGACAATCTATAAAGGGAACTTTATACCACCACTTCAGTCAAGTACAAATACTTTTCCTTGTTTGAGGTAACAAACAAATAATAGTTAATAGTAAATTAACTAATTGGTTAATTCTATTAATTGATTCTTGTGTTGTCAGGTAAAAGAAATACTTGTGCAAAATTTCAGCTTGATCAGAGATTGGATTTCGGAGAAATAAGGTGTCTAAACTTAAGGCCAGACAGACAGATATAAGCTTTGTAATAAAAAGAAGTGAATCGTTAAACCTTGCACACACAGCGAAACCACAGATTTTGCCTTCAGTGAAATTGGATCTTTAAACATGTAAAAATGTATCAATCATCTTTTAATATCTTTTTGTTTTCACATGTAGATCTTTACCTGAATAACTAATCTGATAAAGTGTACACACATTCCGTTCTTTGTTAATACATTACGAGCATCTTGACACTTTCTTTGAAGAACAAAAAAAAGAATGCTTACATTGGTTCATGTTTGTGAAGATTGAGAAGATTGTATCAAAGACCTTCCTTCAGGGAACAGCACCAGGAAAAAGAAGAAGAGACGGGCAAAGAAAGCGATGGGAAGACAACATCAAAGAATGGGCCGGCCTGTCATTGAAAGAGATTCCATTCATGGCAAAGAGAGGAATGGTGAAAGACGGTCGATAGATCATGTGTGGTGCCCCAACAGTTCAACAGTCTGCTAAAAGATAGGTGAAGGTACTATTAGAGCTTGGATTGGGTTGCCTGAGTCAGTCAGGAAATCCAATGACTTGGCAGAATTCAAGTCATTGATTAACATGCGTGACTAGATTGACCTAGAAACACGCTTAGGGCGTAATCATGTTTTTTGAAGTACCGTCCGTATTTCATACGATAATGTGAAGGGGATTGTATGAAACCTTTATTCTTGTTTTTTTGTTGTTGTTTATTTGTAATGCAACAGGTCCACTGGTGGTGATTCTAACAGAAACTGTCAGTTCACTCATGTCCCGGAGGCCTTACCAGATCCATAACGTGGTACTATCCGTCCGCACGAAAGTCCGGAAAGTAGATTTCCGTTCTCACTACCCATTTAGACAAGAAGAACAAAGGGTGTACACCGATGAGAGATAATTGGGATTTTCCTTTTTTTTTTTTTTTTTTTTTTTAAATTTTAATGTATTTACAAATTGTTGCCTATTTTTAAAGTACCCTAATGAGGTCATTGTGCCTTTCCTTGTTGCAGAACAATTAATTAGACAAGAAGCTACCTATATGTCTTCTAAACCTACATCCTGGAGGGCACGGGAAGGCAGCTCCGCCAGTTCCTGTGTACGTAAAATGTGTATTCTAATAAAAAGAACTGGGTCACTGTATGGTTTATATAATTAATTTTTTTTCTTAATTAAAATGTGTTATAATCCAAATTAAAGCTTCATCTATATATATTATTCCTAAGGAAGCCCTTTTCACAGCTAACGTAGTCATGTTTATTGACTGTTAGAATAACCGCTTGCGTCAATTTAAATCTTTTAATTTTAGTAAATGTACATATTATCCGCGGTTAGTAAAGGGAGACAATTTTAACTGCTTTGTCTACCTTTTGGTGCACACTAATGCCGCGACAGGCTTTTTATTTTTATCTAAGTATGCTATCATGTTAAAATCAGAACTGCATTCATGCTGTTAGGCTCAAAGCTGGGGGTGGGGGGATGTTAATTTTTAAATTAACTCAAAATACTGAAAATATTTTCCCCGCTCCCTATGACCCTTTTAGTATCAGTGGGATCTCAGTCACGTGACTCGAACCTACCTGTCCTATTGTTATATCAGATCAGATCCCACACGAACACACCTTCGTTGTTAGCTGCGCCCTTAGACTCCATATTTAAATTTAGCTTAGGCGAAACTTCTGCCCCCGATTTTATGAAAGCTAAGGTATATAATGCAACATAAAGCCAGACGTCACTTCGTGTTTAAGTACATCGTCTAGGATAAACATGTGCTAAATCTGGGAATATAGTGCTGAAAAAGTAGCTAGATCTAGCTTTCTCAAAGAAAAAAAAAAGACTTAAGAAATAAAATAGAGTCACTCGTTTTAGAAACAGAAGAAAAAGTAAAGAAAATAGTGTCGAACATAAAAACCAACCAAGCAAGATGTCATTTAAAGTCATAGTTTTCTCCTGTTTAATGCTGTCCACTGCAGCAGCCGTCTGCTACAATGCAGCGACAAGCAACGGCGTCAGAAATCTCCAAGACAACGAGTACGCCTGCAAAGCTTTGGAAGCCGGCGAGTCGTCTGCTGAACTTGGAAGAAATGTCTGGCGCTGTGTGTCCGGCATGTTGACCAATTTAACTTGCAACAGTCTGAGGTAAAGTAAATGTATTTATAAAATTGTCCGTTTGTCTAGATCCAATAATTTGCAATATTTCATAACAGTATGACCAGATAAATCACATTCACTTTCACCTATACCTTAGTCTGTTGGACCCGATGGGGCACCTCATGATATCTCTTGAGCGTCTTTCACCATTCATCCCTGTCTTTTGCCTTTGATAGAATCAGGCCCGTCCATACTTTTATGTTGTCTTCCCGTCGCTTTCTCTGACTGCCTCCTCTTCTTTTCCCTGGTACTGTTCCCTGGAGTATCCGGTGTTCAGGATACGGCTGTATAGACAGGCTTTGCATTTATAAAAGCTTATAATAAAAAAAATTTTTAGCGCTACATGTACAGGATTAACATCTTTCGTTTTATCCATTTTGTTTAAAATCATTCCCAATTTTCCTCTTTTCAGTTGATTACGTCTGTCTTTAGGTTCAACCGTTCCATTATAGCGAAATTAGCCACTACATTTCTTTCTAATGGTGATTCTTCTTCTTGTTATGTTTTATTTCTCTCTTCCTGTATATTGCGAGTACAGAGTAAACGAGGATCTTTAAGTTTAAATATAGAACAGATTACCGTGATTAGGTTTTTAAGTCTGAACATTGCCAATATACCTATATTTTAAACAAAATACGTTTTTAGACCTTCGCTCTTGGATTTAAAACTTTTTAAAAAGCCAATAGGGAAACTTAGCTAACGGTAATAGAGGATTTTCAACGCTAAGATCAGCTGTCATCCATTGGAAATTGTAAAAATTGAAATTCTCTTATTTTATTTAGTTTGAAAACTGGAATTATAGAGGGATCTGTTGAAGCAGGCCAGAGCTCTCCAACAGTCTGTAGCGCCACTGGGATTGATGAATGGTCTAATTCAGCGTATTTGACATTGTTTAGTTTTTTCTGAAAATATCTAATAATATTTTTTAAAAATTTTTGTTTACTTTGTTTTGGCACTTTGTTTTGGCATTTTGTTTTGGCACTGTATAATCACATTTCTAGGCCCTTTTCTGGTAACACAAAGCAAAGTTCACCTTGGTGGTCTATAAAAATATAAATATATATATATATTGACACTTTTTTTCTCCCACTCCCCATTATAGGATCAAGTGGAAATTTTGCATAATTAATCAGAGTCGATAACAATCCACGAATCAATCCAAAAATTAAGCAAAAAGTTAATTACTTAGAAGTAATTAATTAAGTTTGTTTTATTTAGCACGAAGGTAGCTAAACCCTGTGATTTTCCGATTAAATTGCAGTAATTAGCGGTTCTTTCCCTTAGATTAGGTAGGTTGTTTTTTTTTGTTTGTTATTTTAATCCTTTTTTTTTTTTCTATTCCTTGTTTTGTATTTTAGGTGGGACAATCAAAACAAAATCTGCAACTGGCCACAAGCATTCAACTGTGATGCCGACCCAGCATTCTCTCAAGTACCAACTAAGCCAGTTTCAGGTGACTATAAATTCTTCTTACCTCCTGATACAGCTGCACTGGGGTTTTATACGCAGCCATTGTTCCAAAAGAAAATAGTCAAGTTCCCCTTTCAGACCATGAGGTCTATAAGGCAGATGATGTAAAGGTCGTCTATTTCTGTGGCCTACGATTAAGGAGAGTGGCATGTGGCCAGCATAATGGTCAACTGCATTTACTTTCCACAACTAATGTCAGGTACTCATTCTAGTTTGCAGGACTCTAGGGCGTCCGAAAAATACTGAAGTTCAAAATACCAGCTTTCGTCGAGGTTTGAACCCGAGACCAGTCGTCCCCATTCTAATAAAACTTTCTCACGATAGTTTTATTTTGACCTGTTTCCAAAACTTAAATCGACTCCTAGTCTCACTCTGTCTGTCCCGATAGAATTTCGTACACTCTATTTTGGACAATTATTCCTTGCCCCTAACAAAACATAAATCAATCGAAAAATTGACCAATCATTTTATCAATTAGGCATAATTAATTACTGTTATAGAGAGAGTACTAGCTAAAGGGAGATAAGCTTTGTGTAGGATTAGGTCGTCGTTGAAAGATTTGAAACTAACAATAGATATCTATAAAACCTTCTATTTTCGAAAGCCATTGTCTGGCTTGGGGACAGTACCCCAACGGAGTCCATTCAAGTTGAACAACTTTTTTAAATTTCATTTTAGAAAGCCATCACTGAAACCTTCTTCCAAATACCCCATCCTATCCCCCCCCCCCCAATCCAAGGGTACACAACTAATTGAGCCTTAACGAATTAAGCATGCTAAAAGCATTATGATGCTCGAAACAAAAACACATCTGGCAAAAACATTTCCAATCGAACAGATTTATTATTGTTAGTCTAAATCTGTTTCAAATAAATCAAATAAATTGATTCAAATAATTGATCAATTACACTTAATATTCTCTTTGTTTTTTTTTTGTTTGTTTTTTTAAGTAATTTTTTTTATTTTACTTGCTTATTAACTCTTTCTCTCCGTAATTATTTACTACATTCTGTTGGAATCAACGTTGGTAACGTCAGTTAGGAGAGAAAGAGTTAATCTTCATCTGCTTAAAAAACAAACAAAAAAAGTCTTACAATTTAAAAAGGGTGTCTAAAACTAGAGACAGTGTAGGAATCATCGCAATGCATCCCTTGACAGCCTTGGATGCCCCCTGGTGAGGGAGATCCAACGTTTTGATTGTCTCCTCACTTCCCTCCACTTTCCCGCCTCCCCAGCAAACTAAACCCATAAAAAGTTAAAACTTTAAGCAGTGTAAAAAAAAAAAAAGTACTAAGGGAGTGTGGTGATTTTCTCCAAGGGAAAAAAGCAAACTCGCCACGAGAAATATGTTGGCCTCAGCCTTTCGAGTTGTTTGATTACTTCTAGATACAGTGTCTGTATCTAGAGTGTTGATCGAAGATAAAATATTTAGAGCTTAGCTTAGAGGAGTTGCTTTGTTCGTATGAATCCTCTCTTTCAGTTGTGTACCTCACTGCTGTCATGGGTTATCCCATTTTCATTGCAGACGCCAGCACCACCAGCACTACGACACCAGCGCCAATATCCAAGTGTTCGCCCAGTAACTGCGATATTCCCAACTGTTTCTGCTACGGAAATAGGCCTAATCTCACACTTGAGGAGACGCCTCAGTTTGTCTTGTTGACCTTTGATGACGCTGTCACCATCAGTGTTTACTCGAGCGTCTACCGGAAGTTGCTGATCGACAACTATTGGAACTTGTATAACCCCAACAACTGTTCCATAAAGTAAGGTTGGGAGAAAGGGCGAACAGTTCGTTCGACAAAGTGATTGATTGATTTGATTGGTTGATTTCATTGATATGATCGGCTAATTGGTTGATTCATTTAATTGGTTGATCTGATACATCGATTCATTTGATTAACAAGTAGATTGATTTATTGTATTAGTTTAATCGATTGATTAATAGATCGACTATTGAATGATCGATTTGATTGATTAATTTGATTGAATTATTAATAAATTGAATCGATTAATTTGATTGTTTGAATATCAATTTTGATGATTAAGGGATTTATTTATTGATTTTATTGATTCTATTGGTTGACTGATTTGATTGATTTCATTGATGGATTGATTAATATTACACCCCTACTACGCTAGGTCCACTTTCTTCATAACCCACAATTACACTGACTATTCATTGGTCCAGACGCTCTATGATTATGGCCACGAGATAGCTGACCACACTGTAAACCACGTCAGCAATACAGACCTCTATAGTGAGGTATACTCCGAGGTACGTGACATTTGTACATCCTTTCTCTCTTTCTCTCTCTCTCTCTCTCTCTCTCTCTCTCTCTCATTGTCTCTTTTTAACTCTCTTTCTTTCTCTTCTCTTTCTCTCTCCCCTCTTTCTCTCTCCTCTCTTTCTTTCTCTCTCTCTCTCTCTCCAAGGCCGACCGTAGGCATATGCAGCCTTAGCTTTAATCCTTAGGATCAATATTTTAACCAGAGGCATCGGTGAGCGCGATATTCAAATCCGCGCAACATTTCATCCAATCGTTTGGTCAAACTCGGCATTTTTTTTTGTTACACTGTGCTGAAATCCAAAAGGACCAAAAGTAAAATGTGTAGTCAGCAACCAAACTGTTTCATCTCACAAAACAGTTTTAAAACTTCCAATCGATATTTTTCTCTTCAGTCTATCGTCAATGTTTCATAATCGAACTGTTGGCGCACTTTTCGTTGTCTCAAGTTTGAGGCAGCTGAAGAAGTGATTTTATCTGGTTCCGTTTCTCGGCAGAGCTTCTCGCTAAAGCTGTACGGAGAATTAGCCCTTCCAGTCTTGCTACCAATTGGAGTTCATCTCAGGTTCCGTTTCTAATTCTATAGCCTATTCTCTGGCTGAAATTTGAGCGGATTCAGATAAATTTTCTTTAACTCTTTCTCTTCGTAATTATTCTCCACGTTTATGACTGAATTCTTTATTTTGCTCAATAGTATTTCACCCCCATGTTATGATTGAGGTTCAGTAACGTTTTTGTTTGTTATCAGAAAATGTTGATGTTGTTGTTGTTGTTGTTATTATATCAAATTAAAGGGAAATGTATGCTCTTTTTATATAAGACAAAGTAAAGTTTACAAAATCAAACACTAATTTAATTTAATGAGTTTAAATCAACGATGATATCGTCAATTAGAAGAGAAAGAGTTAAATTTTTCCATTAACTCGGCTGCACTTTTTAATTTGTATACATTCCTTCAATTTCGTGACGATATTCATTTGAGGCGATAAATCTCAACAGATTGTTGTTTCGCCAATCGACTTGCTTTGGTTCTTCCTTGGAATTTTACACGTCCAACGAAGCTTTGTACGCTGCTGCTTTTTGAAGACAAACCGCTTTCACACTGTCGATATTGCATTTCGATCGTGTGTCTAAAAAAGCTCAGATTTTAAACAAGAGCTTGACGTTCATGATCACCAGACTAGAAATAGCATTCTGACTTTTTCACCAAAATTGAAGCAACAAGTGTCTTCTAACATGAGTATTCTAACAACTAGACCTAAGCGTTCGTGAATAATTTTGATTTGCTGTAAAGATTTAGAACTAGGCTTTTTAGACATAGAGCCATAGACATATACTTTAGAGATCGTCGTCTGAGGCTTAATGAACACAAACATGAAATAGAAACAATAGATCTTCCATGTTCATAAGCTCTTCGCTAGCAGAGTGGCTAATGTATTGTCTTGAGAAGCCTGAGAAGACTTTAGCCAAAGAGTTCGAATTTGGATCATTCACCTTTTTGTATATAAATAATTTAAAAAGCGATCACCCAGATATTCTTTCTCCCCATGACCTTTTCCAACTGATCCAGACATATGATAGGATCATAGCGGTTAGGTAAAAGTGTTTATAATAGCACAGATTTATTTTTGTTGGTCTAAATCAGTGATGCCCAAAGTAGGGAGGAATATGGTCGAGCATCACTGATCTAGATCTATAACAAATTTAATTACATGACTTGATCCAAACTAATCGATACACTTAATATAAGCTTAGTATTTTTTTTAATTTAAAAGAATTTTTTTTGTATTTTGCTTGTTATAATTTCTATTATTTACAAAAGCTTCAAATGTCATTGGTCACCAGATTGTGGGTCTCCGTGACCTGATCGTCAACAAGACGAAGATTAAACCAGACGACATCAAAGGCTTCCGGTCCCCCTACCTGAAGATCATGGGCGACACCCAGTACGATGTGCTTAGAAGTAACAAGTTCCTCTATGACTCCACGATCACTAATATCGAGCTACAGGTCGGTAGACGCCCACTCTGGCCATTTACACTGGACTACCCCATTGATGACAACGGGTAATGAAATCTCCAAGTCTGGATTAAAACAAAGTTTATACTATGTATACCTACACTCTTGTACACAGGGCAGGCCTACAGGCCGATTTGACCGATTGCTCCAAATTGGGCCCTGTGCCTAGCAGGGGCCCGCAATCAACATTTAGTATATCACTGCTTGAATAAATTTATGCTAGTTTTGGCAAATACTGTGCAACATTAAGTACCAATTATGGTTCAACCTATTGTAGCTTCTTAAATGCTAGGATAAATCGTATGCTACTTTTAGCCATTAATGTGCTACATTAAGTAGCAACTATGGTGCAACCTAATGTAGTACCATAAAATCTAGGATAAATAGAATGCAACTTGTGGCAATTACTGTGCTACATTAAGTAGCAATTATGGAGCAACCTAATGTAGTACCATAAAATCTAGGATAAATAGTATGCTACTTGTGCTACATTAAGTAGCAACTATGGTACCTAATGTAGTACCATAAAATCTAAGATAAATAGTATGCTACTTGTGCTACATTTAGTAGCAATTATGTAGCAACCTAATGTAGCTACATAACATCAATGATGAATAGTAATCAACTTGCAGCCAAATGTCTTTTTTTTAATTGACTTATCTAATGTGAAGGATATTTGTCTGCTTCTTTTTGTTTTTGCTATATGCAGAGGACCACTGAATGCTAGCTAGTGCTACCTGCGTGTTCTTTTCTTTACATCTTTCCTTAAGAAGACCCACACTAAATGTTTGTATATCGTTAGGTGTCCAAATCGCCCATGCCCAGCCCGCCAACATCCTGGACTCTGGGAGATCCCCATGAACAGCTGGGTAGGCAGCAACGGCTTCAGCTGTGGTATGATCGACGGATGCACCGTCAAAGGGAACGACTTCAGTGGCACGGTGGATGATTTCGTAGCATATTATAGGTAATTTGACCTTTTTGATTTTGATTACCTTTGTTTGTAGCGTGTATTGAATACTGACTATATAGTGTCTGTTACTGTATCTGTTTGTACATAGGTGACATTGAAAGGTGTGGAATCAAATATTGACATGATTGATATGATAATGTCAGTATTCCTTCGCTGATAAATAAATGGACATTATTTCAGCACATTAATACTTTGTGAACTATGACTAATATGTAAATATCTGTACTGGTTATGTTATGACAAGACAAGTACACATAATCGATACAGTCCACGGAGAAAACTCATGAAAATTGGAGAATGAACAAGAGTCGATACTAGAAGATCGTTTTACATGACACCACTGAGAGTTATAAAGAATGTACATATCATTTTAAAAAATTATCATAAAATACTGTAGGAGAAATAAAATTAGGTCAAAAAATAGCAACAGCAGCGAAAACCATAGCGAAACATTGCATGTCGTATAGAGTTGAGATTGCTATGTTTGGGAAAGATGCCACAGACCAGTGGCATGCCAATGATACGTGATGTACTGTGCGGCTCGCACCTCTCGTGCCACCATTGCTACGCTACTGCCACATATTTCGTGAGAGATTTTTCACATAGGCCTACCTAAAAAAAGATGCCTCTCTGTTATTGGAAATACTGAACAGCACAAATGAAAAGCAAATGTACAAATTATTGAAAAAAAAAGTTTATAAAATAGAAATAACTGCTCATTTACTTCCTTATATCTCAATTCTTCAAGATTTATTTCCTTTTTCTTTATAAAACAAAATTAATTAATTACCACTAATTAAGTAAATAAATTTACTAATTAGTTGTTATTATTATTATTATTATTATTATTATTATTATTATTATTGATTCGTGCGTTGACATCGACATCGAATAATTCTGCACAAAGTTTCAACTTGATCCCGAGAATGAGAAGTGGGAGACATAAACGTGTCATAGACTCCTGTTAAAATAAGGTTTTGTAAAAAACGATTTGGTTTTTTTTGTTTTGATGTTATCGAAAAGAAGAAGAAAACAATCTAAATTACTGTACACTGTTCCTTAAGATGAACCTTCGCAAGATTTTAACTTTTTCACCACTGTTATGCTGTGACAATGCTCGCAAGCCAATTTATCTTCCTTGTCAGGCGCCAACCGCACAAGAGACAAGCCGTTACATGGTACGCGCCATCAGAATGTCAAACAGTTATGTGTGTCCCTCTAACTTCAGTATCTTGAATGATTGTATTGGGCAATAAATCGTTTCTTGGGATAAGTACGCCATTTTAAGCCATCACAACACTGTAAATGGAAACGAGGAGAACGAGCGATGACTCATAAAACGAGTCTTAGACTTTTCGGAAATAAAGATAATTCCTAGTTTAAGCCTCCTGCATTACAACAAAAGATGACTGTCAATTGGGTGCGAACTATGGCCCAGCGTGATGACAGTCCAAAGCGCATACCACATGGCTCGCACTCAAAATATTGAGAATCAGTTTCATTATGCCCTATTGATTAATCCAAACACCAATTATGAAAGTAATATCGTTTGTAACACTATCGTCAATTGAATTAGCATTGAAGCGCCTTAGTGGCATTCCAGTAACCAGCGATTAGTTTTGGAAACATAAGTAAAAAACATATCACGATTATCTCCCTTTAATAACAATTATATTAATAAAGCGCTGTTAACAAACAAAATGTAGGCTCAAGGCGCTGTAATAACATTACAAACACAAACACGAGATCTAAAATGACAAACTAATCTGAAAAAGTTTTGAACTGATAGGTCTTAATGTTCTTCTTGAAAGTAGTGTAGCTTGTTGCCTGTCAATGGGGGGGGGGGGGGGGGGGGGGTGAGTTCCAAACCCTTGGTCGGTGCACTGAAAAAGCCCGCAGACCCACTTTTGAGGGAGAAACGTGGCACCACTAGAAGCGTTGAGTCCATTGAGCGCAGGACTCTCTGATGGACACATGGAGTGATCAATTAATTAAGGTACAAGGGCATCTCATTGTTATATATTCACTGATGACAAAGAGCGGCCACCTTGTAGTCGACTCTCGCTTTCACGGCAAGCCAATATTTATATTTAATTGTTCTTTCACACAGGAATAACTTCAACAAGTTTTACGCTCAGCGTGTCCCAATGCACTTGTTCTCCCACGCCTCAATGTTCTTGAAGTATGAAGCCGCTTTGGAAGGTAACCTGTCAACTTTGAAATGTTTACATTGTGGTCTTAGTCATCTATAAGTGACCCGTTTTTTATCTCAAAATATTTCATTTATATCTGAAACTATGATGCAATTCTAGTAGCGCCATGCGGGAGAAAAAAATACTAACTTTTTACTAAATTCAGAAGTAATAGATCTGAAAACTATCCTTTTTATGCAGTATGGTCAAGTGTCCATAGGAATGGCAAGTGCGATATTGTTTGGGATCAGCTGCGTCGCAGCCACTGCCAGTGTGTAAAGCTGCAAGCGTCCAAAAGGTCGCCGATTCCTGATTTTTCCCTTGGGTTGACTCCCGAAGCCTTTCCCATGTTTTGAAAGGCAGCAGAGGTTTGAATTCTGAGGCCAAGTCCTCCATTCGATTCTGTTCACGCCATGGAATACCGAATAGTTAAAAAATATGGCATCCCTGAAAAATTCGTTCACAACCTACGAAACCTATACATATAAACCTATACAGTCGATCTATTTTCTAGCTGCTGCATTAAGACGAAGATAAGGAAAAACATAGTTGTTTATCATTAGCTCTTTATCATTAGTTCTTAGTTCTTTATCATTAGTTCTTTATCGAAACAGGTGTAAGACAGAGGTGCCGATTCTCTCCTTCCTCGTCCTCCTAGCCATAGACTACATTTTTTTTTGGCTACCATTTTAATTTTAAAGTTGTTAGTTATGCCACAAGTAGAGTGACAATGTGTACGCTTCAGTTTGTAAACAAAAAACGGAATGAAAATGTTATGGTAAATGTTTGAATTACATCTTCCCTCAACTAACTCGTTAGCAATCACATTTCAGGCAATTGAAATAAATGTCTATAGAAAGACTAGATCTATATCTTTGACCTAGCTTGTAAAATGTTTTACATGTTTCGTTAGCAGTCACATTTCAGGCAATTGAAAGCAATGTCTATAGAAAGACTAGATCTATATCTTTGACCTAGCTTGTAAAATGTTTTGCATGTTTCGTATGTACCTTAAGATTCTGAAGATAATTACATCCTAGCCTAAACCTTCCGCAGATGGGCAGGGTTCGAACCCGGCACCCTCGTGACCACTGAACGTAAGTCCAGAGCATGGAATGGGTTGTAGCATGCATGACTAAATGCATGGCGCGTAGAACGGGACGTAATCATTTTCTTTTTTTTTTAAAGTAACGTCTGTATTATATAAGATAAGAAGATAAGATAGGCCTAGCACACTTATACAAAGTTTTCAATCAAATGTAAATAAACAACATACAAATATTTAGCTCATTTTTTTTTAATGTTTATTTTGTTTTCACCCAGTTTAATTTCTCAGCCCATTGACAAACCAGCTGGGACCCAAATGAACAAAGCTTGCCTTAATTTTTTATGTCATCCTTAAGTTTTTAGGCCATCCTTAAGTTTTTAGGCCATCTTTAATTTGTATGCCATCCTTAAGTTTATAGACCATCTTTACGTTTTTAGACCATCCTTAAGTTTTTACACCATCGTTAAGTTTTAAGGCCATCCGTTTTTAGGCTATCTGTTACATACAAACATATAAAGATAGAGGACTCATTATGAAATGTGACGAGCCCTCATGTTACAAATTGCATGAGGTTGCTTGTAAGAGTACCCCATGTTACATAATAATGGGGATTGATTCTAAAAGAGCACCCCATTCTACATAACAAAATTTTGATCAATTAATTTACCTATTAGCGGGTATAGCTAAAAAGATTCAATTAGAATTATAGCTAGGTTTAGGTATTTTAGATGAACAGATCAGTGTTAAAGGTGTGCTGGCACGTTCGTCCAGTGGCATATTGGTCCCTACTTGTATTTCCTAGTTTATTAAGTATACCTTCTAAGTATACAATTAATGTCTGGAGATGTTCCAGACGAGCCCCCTTGTTACATTTAGAATGAGGTTGCTTGTAAGAGTTCCCCAGGTTACATAAAAATTGGGATTGATTTTAAAAGAGCACCCTATTCAACATAACACCAGGTTAAAATAATCTGCCTGGAAATCATTTGAGGCTATATCTACTAATTAATACATTATATAAAATACAATAATGACTAAAGATATGCTTAGCCCAAAGATTTCCAGAGCAGAGCACACTTCTCACGAGTACCCCAAGACACAGGACCACTAACAGAAAAAATACAATTCACAACACAGGTCAAGTGGTCAAGCTGGTAACTCAGGAGCAAGTGGCAACTAAACACGGTCTACATACCCTTATATAAACTTCGTAAGGGGAATCACTCCTGTCTTTACAATTGCTCAAAAATAATTATTTCCCCATTATGTTACACCATCTGTAAGTTTTTAGGCCATCCTTAGGTTTTTAGGCCATGCTTAGGTTTTTATGCTATCCTTAAGTTTATATGTCATCCTTAAGTTTTTAGGCCATCCTTAAGTTTTTTAGGCAATCCTTAAGTTTTTATGCCATCCTTAAGTTTTTTAGGCAATCCTTAAGTTTTTATGCCATCCTTAAGTTTTTTAGGTCATCCTTAATTTTTAGGCCATCCTTAAGTTTTTAGGCCATCCTTACGTTTTTAGGCCATTTCATGTTTAGAGCAGGGGTTCTCAACCTGTGGGTCGCGACCCCTTGGGGGGGGGGGGGTCGATTGAAGATTTGCCAGGGGTCGCCTAAGACCATCGATAAATGGATTGTTTTTTGTTGTTTTTTTTTGTCAATTATTCTATTGCTGTGCAAATGTGGGTGGTGGGGGTCGCGGAAGAGTGGGGGAAGGGTGTAAAAAAGGGGTCGCCGAGCTTAAAAGGTTGAGAACCGCTGATTTAGAGCAATGAGAAGGAAATCAAATGGCTTGTGTTTTGATGATCAGTCATCGTCATTTGGTTCCCTGGTTGTTTATTTCAATCTGAGAGGCGATTTTTTCGACTTAATGTATACAAATGCTTAAAAAGCATTTATCAACTGAACATAATAAAAACGTATTGAAACAAAATCAGCGTAGTTATGAGGTACAACGCGTAAACCCCTTAAACTCTTTCCGTACCCCTGGGGGTACGCGTTCCACACTTTGGGAAACACTGAACTAGGGTGTATATGCAGCCCTAAGTGACTGTCTGGTCTTGCGGTATGCACTCTGGACTAGCGTTCGGTTGTCTCCATGGCCCAGTGTTCATACCCTGCCAGCTGCCATCCCCCGTCGTACTGCGTGAGGACATGTAAAACATTTTATTACAAACATTTTACAAACAACTCAAATCAAATGTATGTGCAAATGCAGTTTGGACTTTATATGTAAATCTAATTTGGGCAGCTTCTAGTGATATTGCCTTTTTAGTAGAGAAAAAAAAGTGAATATATTTAACCTAAGAAAATTTGTTTTCAGCCCTAGGTATATTCCTACAAGAAATCTTGGCCCTAGGAGATGTCTGGCTAGTGACACCTTCCAAACTCATTTTCTGGATGCAAAATCCAATCAGCTACAATTGGCTCAAATATACAAATTATTCATGCATAGCGGAAGAAGAGTAATGAACAAGGTAGATTTAGATTCAATGGACTTCACATTGCACAAATAATGTACAATAAATCTTTCTTTTAACTTAATCAATGTATTTGTTTGAATTTGCTTTCATAAAAATTTTAATATAAAAGTAATATATGAAATTTAAACCGTAAAATTAATTCTTACTCTATTTTCAAATGCTAAACTAAACAATCAAATGTTATCTTTGAATAAAAAAAAATGACCAGAGTGGGAATTAAGCACATATAGTTCAGTGACGCTAACCGAACCCAATACTTTCATTTGTAAAATGTATAAAATTTTAGCTTCAAATACATGAATGCATTTTTTTTACAATATCTAAGAATTAGATACTGCTAGCTCTAGTGTACATATTTCATACTTACTTACTGTTGATATGGTGCGCAATGGTGCACGCATTCAATATAGTAAAGTATTGTTTTACGCCATGACACTAAATGTAATTCCATAGACATATATACTATATCTAGACTGGACATGGAGACTTTTTAACACTACAAAAAATGTGAAAATTTTTTAGAAAGTTGGATCAAGGCGTAGTTTTGTAAAGTAGTTAAAAGAAGTAAAGCTGTTTTTTTTTTCAACCCTAACCTATGTAACATATGATTTAATTTTTAGATCTAGATATAGTAATTGAACATCAAAAATAAGAGTACTCATAATTATTATTTTGCAATTTTTAGATACATAATCTAGAAAGATCCAGTAATCAATATATTTAAATATGCATAAGATGATTTAAATCAACATGAATTATTTCCATCTAGGATTTTTGAAACATTATCTCAATAGAAACAAACAGGAAATGGCTTTGTTTCATATATTTGCGTGAATATCCGAGAAATGATTTTGCATTATTTCTAAACTTTGAAAACTAAAGATCATTAATTTTCTAAGACAAAATAGATTGATTGGAGCGACTCCCCCTAGAGCCTGAAAAAAAGAGTTTACGTACATAAAAATATATATATAGATACGCCTGTGAATCGATCAGAAGCGGATTAGAATTTATTTCCGGTTTCCAGTCTAGATATAATATGTAAGTCTATGGGTAGTTCTTTGCTTATTGCTGACTGAGAACCTAGATCTTAATCAACATCTTGGCTGCGGTGTGTTAATGATCAGAGGTAATCATTAATCGGTACACTAAAGGTTTATTGTTTGCAATAATAAATAGACAACAATTACAAGGCTACGCCTTAGAATGGCGGCTAGAAATTTCCATCCTGTACCCGAGCCACTCGAGGTAGAAGGTAACATGGCCGCTAATTGGCAAAAGTTTCACCGGAGATGGCGAAACTATGAGTTAGCCATTAAATTGGCAGAGGAAGTCAGAGTGGCCACCTTTCTGACAATTATAGGGACAAAAGCGATGGATATATATATGAAGGTCTTGAAATGGAGAAGGGAAAAGAAAGAAAGATGGAAGAAATAGTGAAAACAATTGAAAGTTTTTGGATTGAAAAACGAATGAAACTTATGAGCGCTATGTTTTCAATACTCGTGAACAGCAAGAAGGCGAGGACATTGAAAAGTACATTACAAATCTTAGAAGACTAGCAACTACGTGTAGGTATGAATGCCTGGAAGAAAGCTTACTTAGAGACAGGCATGAATGCCTCAAAATGAAATTGTTACAAGATAGTGTTCTCACATTGGAAAGGAGAAGAGACATTGCAGAGCATACGAGACCGCCAACAAACAGTTGAGACAAATACAAGCCAACTCTCCAATCATTGAGAAAGTATCAACACCCTCAGGAACAAACATTCAGAAAAGTAAATGCGGGTATTGTGGAAGTATTCACGAATACATTAAGGAAAAGTGCCCTGCTTGGGGTAAAATGTGCATAGTGTGCAAGAGGAGACACCATTTTGCCGTTATATGCAAAAAGAAAATTCAGCAGGTGTCAGATGATATGTCAGACAATAAAAGACAGCTGCAATCGGACACAAGAGATGAAGTCTTGATGGTAGAAAAAAAAAATGGTTGAGAACCGCAAAACGAAAAGGATGACAGTGAATGGTCACCGTGTAAGGTTTCAAATGGAGGAGGAACAAAACACCAGTGCAAAACCCTCAGTCTCCTGGGTGACAAAGGTGGTCATCATCGAACCACGATGAACGAACTATATATGGTGACGGTGGGAAGAGGTTATTGATTGGTTGTGAATGATGTAAGATGAGCGGCATTGTCGTCAGCGGTCTTAAATAGGACAGACGACTCCAGAACGACAGACTGAAAAGACATGTTATTGTAGTGAGTTAGATTTTGTTCAGGCATTTTACATCATTACTGAAGTCTACTAAATTTATTTCATTTCATCTCAAATTAAATTTGTTTATACTGTATCTATATTTAGTTTTATTCTCAAAAGAAGTTACTTAAGTTATCTCCCGTTTTACAAGTTATTAGCGTCAGAAGAAAAAAAATACTTTATATACATATAAACATAAGAAGTGTAAGAGATTTTTTTACAGACATAATCAACAAAGAAACTATCACAATAATAATAATAATAATAGCCCTGATGTGCTGCTCATCGATAAAAAAGAAAAGGGCGCTACCATTATTGACATCGCCGTACCACTATCTCATAATTTAAAAAAAAACTGAGCTGGAAAAACAACGAAAATATGGGAAACTTGGCTTGGAGATTAAGCGTTTATGGAAATTATCTAAAATAACAATATACCCCATTGTCATATCAACCGAGGGAATAATAACAACTGACCTCACAGATACCTTCAAGAACCTTGGCATTCCTAGGAACATTCTCGTTGCCTGTCAGAGGGCAGTACTTCTGCAGACCTGCCACATCACCAGAAAATTCCTCGGTGGAAACTGATAAAAGGACTACGATGAATTTTGTTTCCCTTTAACGAAACTCGACCCTGGCTTCACCAGAGAATGAATACTCGTACTTTTATAATAATAATAATAATAATTTTATTTATAAAGAGCTGTTAACTAACAAAATGTAGACTCAAGGTACTGTTATAACATTACAAACACAAACACGAGAGCTAACCTGACAAACTAATCTAAAAAAGTTTTTAACATGTAGGTCTTAATGTTCTTCTTAAAAGTGGTGTGGCATGTTGTCTGTCTGAGATCAATGGGGAGGGAGTTCCAAACCTTTGGTCCGTGAACTGAAAAAGCCCGCAGACTGTAGCTTTTGAGGGAGAAACGTGGCACTACTAAAAGCGTTGAGTCCATTGAGCGCAGAGCTCTCTGAGGGATATGGAGTGATCAGTTCGCTAAGGTATAGAGGCATTTCATTGTTATATATACACTGATGACAAAGTGTGGCCACCTTGTAGTCGATTCTTGCTTTCACAGGAAACCAATGGAGAGTGCGCAAGAGCGTAGTAGCAGAATCTCGTCTTGTTTTTCTAAGGACTATTCGAGCGGCGTTGTTCTGTATACGTTGCAGCTTGGCTATTTTGTCATCGGGTATACCTGCAGTAGTGAAGGCGGGAGAGTATGAATGCCACAGTAAGCCTTTTTTGTTGACTCCGTTGTCAGATATGGTCGGATCTGGCCTAATCTGCGCAGCTGAAGATAAAGACCCTTGCAGAGCTGACTTATGTGTGGGTGGAAAGAAAACTCCAAGATTCCGCACTACATGGACACAAGGAATCTGGCAGTTCGTGATAAAAAAGAATCTGTGCTCTCGACTTTTGACATGTTGTTCCGAGTGCCAATCTTAATTATTTCCGTCTTGTCTTCGTTCATCTTGAGCTTATTCTCAACAATCCAATCGCTCACCCTTGAAACGGTTCCACTGATTTTCTCTGCCAGATGCGACACCTCTGAGGTTACTGATGTATAAATGTGAGTCATCGGCAAAGAAATGGTATAAGATGCCGGTTGGCCGTATGACACTGCTCAGTTGGTATGTATACATTGTAAACAGTCATAATCAATGAAACCATTGATACCAGTTTGTTGACTTGTAGCACCAAACCGCTGATAGAGAACTAAACGGCTGTATACGTATTCTATTTGAACTTGTAAAAAAAAGACCTTTGACGACAATGACATCATCCTTGCATCATTCACAACCAATTGTTAATCTCTTCCCACAGTCACCATAGAAACACACACACTCCATATAGTCAATAACACTACTTTTAAAAATAATTTCACTAAATCCTTGTGACCCGACAAAATAGCGCTGACTTACATATGGCATGTATAAAAGTACCAGATTTTAGTAAGTGAAGGTCCTAGGTAGCATTCTTCGTTGAGACTTCTATCTTCTTCAATATTATTAGATCTTAAAGTACTTAGAGAAAGTGAGTACTTCAAATGTATCTCATTCTCCTTTTTCAACAATGTTCAAAAGGAATAACTCGCTACAAAAAAAAAATATGATTTTTAAAATTTGATGACTCGTTCAAGGGTTAGGTATATTGTAATAACCCTGGTAGTGGCACAGATGGGGGTAGTGGTATGTGTGTAGACAGCCGACGCAAATCGCACCAGTCCAGCACCAGACGAGCTGTCAATCATGACGAGTTACGACGGTCAGCCAAGACAGTTCGGGAAGGATCAGTGTTGTGAGTAGAGCTCAGGAGCGTCACGTGGGATGTAGTCGTGTGATTGACTAGAAGGCTCGAGCGATGTTCCGTCCGGTTCTAGAAGGCCAGTAGGGACCCTATATAAGAGCAAGAGTGTCAGAGTCAAGTTGCTTCACGTTACCTAGCAACTTCACACATACGAGTCGGAGTCAAGAACCAGCCTAGGTGAAGTCGGTCCGTAACAGAGAATCAAGTGCAAGTCTAGGAAGAGGCGTAGAGCTGATACAGCGTCACAGAGTTGATACGCCGGAGTGTCAAGCTTTTGTACAGTCTGTGTTACATTGTTGCCAATTGTACAGTATTGGCTGTGATTTAATCGACATTAAACTATTACGATATTTTGGAGCCCGGAGTTGTCAAGTTCATTTAGTTGGTGGTGTCGTGTGGTGCAGTTTGCAGAAAGCCTGGATAGAGAGATTCGTTACAATATGATTAGGTGTGTATTATACATGTGTGTTACGGTATAATCAGAAATCTTGATTAGATGTGGCATCTCTCTTTGATCAAACCAGTGCGTCTCTTGCCGCAGCATTGTAAAACTTAGGTGTCAGGATTAGTTAAGCTGGCGATCCCATTTCTTCTGTAAATACTGCCTTCGAAGAACTTAATGATGCTCTGTCAGTTGTTGTAGGGAATTTGCATGACTATTGGGAGGACAACTATTTTGAGACGAAACCGCGGGGCGACTCCAAGATAGCATTATGGAATGTTGGAGATCGAGTACAGGACAAATCTACCACGAATGGTACCATGCATTACAGCTGTCTAATGACAGTCATCACCCATATGTCTACAAGTCAATCTCTCACTTCCTCAGAAAACATTGAGAACAAGATTCTGAGTTATAATGCTGGAGAACGAAGTAAAGCTGCATGCAAGACAAAGTACCTCCAATCTACCAGATGTCTTGCAATGTATTAATACAAGCCACTGATGGAGTTTCTACGTGACATTGCATACAATTTAACTTTGTGAAAGTTTGTGTGTGTGTGTAAATCTGACAAGTAAGGAAGTACCTATCGTTATGTGTTTTGGAAGTGCACTTTAGCTTATTATAATTCTTGCATAATGTTTACATATTTATATTTTAGGATATCTAAGTGTCTAAAGACTAAAAATAGTAATAGCATTAAAATAAAAAAAATATTTGCTCAATATTTTTCGATGTCTAAAGTATTTCTTGCAAAATGACAAAAATATTTTTTTTTGCGCTATTTTGTTTTTGTCGGGGAAAGCTAATTCCCACAAAATGTTTCCTATCGTTTCATGTCAACAAATTGTCCATCTCTTCTTCCATTCCAAGTCTTTTGTTCTTTTTCAACATAGACACTTTCAATAACTCCAAGTTATTTGTTTGCACATACAAAAATATTTCACTTGGTTTTGTAAATGTAAATCAATTTTTTTTTTCATTATTTCTAAAGGGTACAATTAGTGTGATATCAATTATATTATAAGTGTTTTATCAATTATATTATTGTATGTCTAAAAACAACAAAGAAATATTTCAAGATTTCCTGAACTTCTTCAGCTAGTTCTTATGCCTTTCTTCTAAAGGCATTACCCCTTTGACAAGTGTTTAAAAAAAATATTATTTCAGCCTTTTCCTATAGGAACTCCATCTGCATATTTAACTCAAGCCAAAATAGTGGTCTTGTCTCTTTGTTAGAAGAGTGCTTCGTCAATAGCTTTTCTTTTTACTAGTTGTTCCTGATTTAGCATCAGATTGTTTTTTTTTCCTAAGTTATCTGAAAGTCCTAGTCTTGCTTAGTGTGATTCATTTACAATATAACTTCAGCGTCTATAAGCTAATGCAACTGCAGGTTTGAAAACTATCCAAAAGTTGTCTAAAATCATGTAATCTTTTTTTTCAGTCTGTTTTTACAAAGCTTATATCAACTCTCAGTGTCTCTCCATCTGGTAAACATTTTGGACACATTCTCCCACACCCATTCTCAGATCAAGTAAACTTTCCACAATTTTTTTAATTGTACCTAACAAAACTTGAATCAATAAAAATAAAATTAAAAAAAAAAAAAACATTTAGTCAAAAATTTTTGTTTCATAATAAAAAAATCTACATTATTGAGAAATATAGATCAACTTGTGATAGGACACTTCTGTTACAAATACTCAACAAGCACTTAAAGAAACCTCAAATTATATACCAGTACCTGTAATGTCCCTCTCACTGACACAGTTTGCTTTTAAACTAAAGGTCTTGTCAAAAACTTGGATCTCATTCAGAAACTGTCTTTGTACATTATTTAAATCCAGATGAAGGAAGTGATAAAACTTTCTTCAACTCTTCTTTTCATGAAACATTTTATGTACTATTTGAATCATTTGGCAGGAAAGGAAACATCTTTACCGAATTTTGTTTTATGACCATTTTCTGCCAGAGTCATAAGATTGAATTTTTCAGTGTTTTGGATGTCTACAGCAGTGATAGTTTTATAAATGGTAAAACCTCTATTTGAAAAACATATTTGGTAACCATATCATAATCAGCTCTTCAATATAATCTATTGAGTATGACAGAGCATAGAAAATAATGACCATTTTCAACTGAGTACTTTGGGATCAAAAATTCAAGAAAAAAAATTTCAAATAGATGTGACTGTGATTCAACTAAGACTAATGAACACCAGAGACTCACTTAACTAAAACAATGACTTGGACATTAGTATAAATCTAGCTTTGAACTTTACTGACGGGGGGATTTTTTTAATTAAACGAATATTTTTGGGCTAAAAAAAAAAAAAGTCATAATAGCTATGTTCGAGCATTTGTTTCATAAAGAAAAAATGTTTTTCTTATAGGTTTTACAAAATTATCGGCAGAACAAAATTACAGGCATTTACTAATGTGGTAAGCCTACAACTAGTACAAATTGTAACAAAAAGAAAAAATCAAATGATCTTGTCATGAATGAATTTTTTATTTGACTCCCAGAAAGTAAGAATGATATAAATCATGAAGTAAGTTTAATTTTTTTTTTTTTAATTATATAATTCTGGTGGATCACATAAAAAAAATTTAAATGAACAAAATAATCAGTGAATGTATGAAATATTGTGAGAGATGGTGAATCATACCAATAAAATGTCAAGAGATCAAACATTCATCTGCACTTTCTCTCTCAAACACACTGCACAGGTAGACAGACAAAAGGAGCAGCCAAAACCTAAATCCTACATCAGAACAATCAGGCTGCCACTAATGGTCATTGTGATCAAACACAAACAAATGCTGAATGAAAATAATGGTGTACTTCTAGAAAACTGGTTAAAACAAAAAAATATATGCACAAAAAAAGCAAAAACAAATTAGCCAGGTACCAGTTGCAATTTTCTTTATAAGAGTGGATTGCTTTTCTTTTAAAGTACTACTCAAGTCCATACAAAATGTTTTGAGAAAAAATTAAGGCAGAATTACTAGCTTCTGAAAATCTTAAGCTGATCATTTTTTAGTGAGAAAGTCATAGTAAACACTATAAGGGTCTAGTAGTAAAGCACCGAACATGAATAAACTGAAAATTAAAAGGAGGTACAAAACTGAAGTTCACAAAACTAACTCTGTACAGCAGCAACTACAATACTAAAATACACTTCCATTGCAGTGCTCATCTCCTGCACAAAACTTGACACAAATGCATGACAAAGAACGAACCAGTTATGATGCACATATGCAGACTTAAAAACAGTCAAAAACTTAATGATCAACGAATGTATATGTAATGAGAATTGATGTACATCAGGTTAATGAGAATAAAAGATGCCACCCCTTTTTTTTTTTTACACTTGCCTACACACACACACCACCATCAATACTTTTGTCCTTTTATGTACACACAAGTTCAACCAAATTCAAATGCACATGTACAATAACAGCAACCAAACAACATATCAACTATGCATCCTCATCTTCCTCTTCCCCACCTTCTTCTTCTTCTGCATGTTTCCTTTTTGTCCCCCTTGGACCTTCCTCTTCACCTTCTTCCTCCTCCTCACCCTCACCTTCTTCATCATCTTCATCATCATCTGTGGAGAGATAGACAAAATTTTATTATTTTAACAGTATGCCAGCAATTTTAATTAATACAAATAAATTAATTTGTGCAACATCTTTAAAAAAAAAACAAAAAAAAAACAGCCAATGACATGACAAGTACACATGTATTCTGTGATAATTTACTAGCAATAGTCAAAAATTAATAAGTAAAATATGCACTATACTATCTCATTTCCAGCACGACCTAGTGGGATAAATTCAAAACAGAGAAAGATTATCAGAATAGTTTAACTTTAAGCTATTAAGGACACTTGACACCTTTTTTTTAATTTATTGATCAAATTACTCCAAACTTTATATGTATAATCCCTATGAATTACAATAAAAAAAATGTTAAAATTGTTTTCTTATAATGGTTGTCACAGCAACAGCTGTCATATTGGATTTTTGTTTATCGTTTTTAAATCGCTAAGGCTTTAAAACTAAACTATTGCCAAACAAAAATATACAATGTGTAAATCAATCTTACCAGAACATTTTCTAGGTTTTAGTTTCTAAATATAGTAAAAAAAACTTTTTTTTTATAATTTTTTCAATTTTCAAGTATTTTATTGCAATTAAGACAAGATATTATTCAGACTTCGAAAATGTAAACTAGAAGTTGTTGTACATTTTATAAGTAATAAGCAGGACAAGTTTGATTGAATTCCATGCAGAATTAGTCAAGGAGTAGTAAAAAATGTGAATAAAAATAGTATTTTGAGAAAATTGCAAAAAAAACGAAAATTTTAAATCAAACTACTGTTCCTAAATTTTTTTTAACAAAAATATAAAAGCAATTTGTTTATTAGCATTTAGAGAATAAACAGATGAAGTTTCCATATAATATCTAGAAAAATAATGATGTTATATGAAAAGAAATTAATAAATTTAATTAAAAAAAACTCAAAAATGGTCAGAAGTCCTAAATATAACAAAATTTTATTTAAAAAGTACTTATCACATTTTTAATAAACTAATACTGCCTCTGTTAAAATCAACAGGTAAGTTTACTTAAATGTCTTTAAAAAAAAAAAAACAATAATTAAGAAATATAATGTGATTACAACACCAATTAAACTAAGGGGAACTGCTATACTAATATTATTTTTAAAAACGTGTTTGTTTAACATACATAATTTCAAATGTCTCAAAATGCAAGGGTTGTTTCACATAGATTTCACAATGATAATTCTAAATTCAAAGCATATTAAAGTCACTCTTGTCTGAACAGTTATTTTCTTCCCAATAAGCTAAGACAATCAGTTCCACTGAGAACGTTCTGTAAAATGTCACAAAGATGGCCATTAAACAGAGCTAAAAGTATTCACTGCTCTCTATTTTGATTATTGGTAAATGAAGCTGTGTTTTGGTTTTGTTAACATGCTGTATATATGCACACAAACACCAATCTTGTTCCACTTTAACCTAATATGAATACGAGTTTTGGCTTGAGAATCAATAGAAAAAATAAAGCAACAAAATGATGAAAATTTAACATGGGCACCTTTTCAAGCAACCATTAGTTATACAAATGGTAATTACATTTACGCTCAAATCTTGCCACAATTAGGTTAGAAGATGTCAACTCCAAAAAGTCTACACGACTTACTAAAAAGCCTGAGGGGTCTAACGAAACAGTATGCATTTCATGGTCATATTCACGTTAATTAAAAATAAAACATCTGCATGTTTATTCAGCCTTTTCTATCAACTAATAGGTAGATAAATATATCCGCAGTGAATTGATATTTGAGTCATTTAAAAATTAATTTTAATACTAACTTCATCTCATAAAGCTTTATTACACTCACACTAGAAATTTGTCCAAATAAAGTTGCAAAATATCTACTAAATCTATCATCATTTCTGAAGCTAACAACTTAAGAATTTAGTTTAACTATACAAAAAAAATACAATTAGCTTTTGCAAGAACTACATATAGGCAACACCTATTTAAAAACATACCTCCATCTTCCTGTCCAGCTGGTGCATCTTCATCCTCATCCTCATCATCATCCTCACCACCTTCAACAATTTGGTCATCATCATCATCCTCTCCATCTTCTCCAGGCTCAAACTCTTCTTCATCATCATCATCATCCTAATTTAGAATAAACAAAAATGGTTCAAGAAACTAAAAATATCAGAATCCTAAATAAAATAAAAAACAATATCTAAGCTGCATAAAATTATGAAAGTACAAATGTTATTCTATTGATCTTGTTTAAAAACTAACATCAATGTTCTTTGTCAGGTATGACAGACCAACCTCCTCATCCCCTTCATCGTCATCATCATCCTCATCATCATCTACTTCATTTTCATCTGGTTAAATAATAATAAATTAATTAATGAAATAGAAATATGCATAACACATCTTTATTAAATAAAAAAAGGGCTACAATATACATGGTGGGGAGGAAAAAAGGCCTTAAATTTAAAACTTTCTTTTTGGAAGATAATTTAAATACTAAATGAACATCAATCCAGTTTAATAACTACTTTCAGATGGACCCAAGGAATTTCAGAAGAATTTTCATACAAGTAAAATGAGTTTTTTATGAAAAGCTAAAAAAATTTATTCTAAAATATTTAAGCCTAATTTAGCATTATTTTGTACATAATATAATAGTAAATTTGAATGTTTCAACAAATTTTAAAAATGTACTCACCATCATCTTCATCATCATCCTCTTCACCTGTAAAACAATATTAAGTTTATAATTTCATATTTATTATTCATTAGATCTAAAAGTCAATGAAAATAAAAAATATACATTACAATACAACAAAAATCAGCTTAATAAAAAGCACTATAAAATTCTTACAGTCAATATCTTCCATCTCTTTTTCTTCTCTATCAAAACCATCAAGATAGGTAATTTGTGTAAGCTTGGCAAAAACTTTTTCTCTGTACTGTTCATTGTTTGTCACTTCACAGTTGAATAGGTCAAGACTTCTTAAAAAGTGGAGATCTTTCTGTAAAACATATTTTAAAATAAAGTTAATAGTAATTTATCACATGTTTGGGATAATTTTTGTTTATTTCAACTTGCTTCATAAAAGTGCCAGTGCATTTGCTTTCTTTTTATTTTAAAATAAAAGATGAGTACTTCATGTATCGACTGAGTGAAAAAATGAAAATCTCCCATAATCTTATTTTTAAAAAATGCTTTTCAAAATATCTATCTTATTTTCTAGATATTTTATCTGATTTGGAATTCAATATAAAAAGGATTGCTTCTAATGTAATGCTTATCCAAAAAAAAATTTTTTTTTAATTTCATTTTTGAAACAAAATATTTGAGCAAGTCAAAGATTTCCTGACTTACATATGCTTAACATTTAGCCAGAAGATAAAATATATATGTCATAAGTAAATTTTATTAACTAATGCAGAGAAAGATAGCCATTTAGTAATAATTCAGCTCAAAGAGAAAGCTATAAAATATTGTTCATTGCTTTGAACATGCTATCGTCCATTAGGTCAGCAAGAATGATTATATGGCTTTTGAGATATAGCCTGTTAATCCTTAAAAATTTATAGCTGATTATTTATTATTACTGATATTTTTTCAAGGTAAATAAACCGTACATTACCGAAATCTAAAAATTCATCAGGCCAAATGATTTATGATTAAGACGTTTTAAAGATTGCCCATTCAATGAAGACTAGAATATGTGGATTTGATTTTGAGCTAAAGGCGCTGTCATCATTCTTTTCATACTTAAAAAACTCTAGCCATCTACCCACACTATGCCTAAAATTATAATTTTGTTAAAGTAAATCAATAAGGAGGGGTGGGTGACAAGCTAAAAAATTTTGACTTACCAATGGATCTAGCACATCAAAATCCTTAATTTTGTTTCCACTGAGACTTAGGTGAGTAAGGTTTGGACAACCAGCTAAATGATTCAGTCCTCCAGAAATCCTATTATCACTTAACTCAAGCTGTAAATATATTACCAGGTCTTATTGATTCAGACTTTCAATTCACAAGCTTGACTTTAATAATAAAAATTAAATTCAATAAAACCAAGATTGATTATCTAAAATTAACTTTCACTAACATAGAAAATATATATCTATCAAATTTTAGTTTTTGGTAAAGTATGTCATATAAATTTAATCTGAAGAAAAAAAAACAAATTTAAATGTCAATACCTTTCGCAAGTTTCCGAGTTTGGGAAATCCTTCTAAACTTTGTAATCCCAAATTGATGAGGCTAAGTGTTTGCAAATTTACAAAATCACTTGTGAGTCCTTCTATTTTGTTAGCTCGACAGTTATCAAGATTCAGATCCAGTATCTATAAAATAAACATTTGAACATTAGAATGAAATCAAAATGTAATGACTAAGCAAATAACATACACAATTCAAACTTTTCAACATTTTTTACCAAGGCAATCATGATGGTTCCTAATCCATTATCATTTATGGTAAAAGGTTTCAACTTATGGTAATGCTTTTTATTTTACATATGTATTACATGGGATAAACCAGACACATCTTTGTTTACTTGTTAAGCTAATATCCAAAATAGCGTTAACTCACATTCTGGTGGCAGGTCAACTATGGCTATAAAAAAGGAAAATGTGTGGCATAGAGACTTAAACCACTTGGATACCTATCAAGGGGGCTCGAGTTCAGCACCCAACTTGAGCAGAGTTGCGTTTCTTGAGCACTTAAAGGCAGATATTCACCTCCCCCAAAACTGGTCCTCAAAAGAGATTGGACCAAAGCACTCTAAGCATGCAGTGAGCATGAAAGTTGCACTATTTAAAAACCTTTTTTTTTTTTCAAAGATTATGGGTCCAAACCAGCTTAGGTTCTTTTTTTTCAAACTATTATAGCAAATATGCTAGTCACAAAAATCTAACAACAAATTAAAAAAAAAAATGAAATGTGTTGGTTTGTAAAGTTACTAAAATTTAATCTTTATGAAATTATATTTAATTACTTGATATTATAAACAATTCTGGAGTATATATCTACAAGTAAGTTAGGCCTATTCTGTAGACTGTAGACCTAGATATAAAATTAATCTAATTCAATTTGATTTGAATAGAAGATTTTTAAAAAAAAGATTTAATTCCTCCCATATGGCTTTTGAAATAGAAAAGTTTGAAGAATTGAAAATATCTTGCTACAAACTTGTACATTTGGATTCTAGATTAGAATGTAGATCAAGATTTTAAATAGACAATAATTAAAATTAAATGCTTAATTTTGCTAGTGGTAATTGTCACTCAATCATGATAAGGTAATAAACATTAATAATCCTTTTAGCTGTTATTTTATATATAGAAATATAGATGTTTCTAAATCTAGATTAAATTGCATAGTTTAGATTAAATAGGGAGGATATAGAATATTAATTAATAATCGATCTAGATTGACTAGATCTAGAATAAAAGATATTAAATAAACAGTGTTGACTATTTCATTTATAATTCTAGTATCCTAGACTCTAGATTTGATTCATTAGATTTTAGATTGAAGAATATATTGCAAATTTAAGGGCATTATCTTGCTTTTCTAATATATCTAGAATCTAGATATAAACATATAATTAAAATTAGCAGATTTAGATCTAGAATCTAGATCTATTTAAACTTGATTTCTGACTATCCGCCAAGCCAAGCCACCCAAGAGTTCAAGACCCATTTCCTATGCTTTGTGACCTCTGACTGAGTGGCAGCTCAATCCAACATGGCGGGAATCGAGGAATTATAAATAGGTCATCCCGGCAGACGAGGACTTGCAATCATGCAAGCTTCAAATATGTACACATTAACAAATTTTAAACACTAATTTATGAATGCAAATAAAAAATAAGTACAAAATACGACACTAATAAGGCTTATTTATAAAAATGAAAGATTAATTGTGTTACATTCCAAGATGGCGTCCGTTTGGCTGTCGACGCTCAAAAGACGAACGATAGAAAATTACACGCTGATCTCCCCTTACAACTCAACACCGTCGTTAGTCTCAATGTTATGATTAGTTAGGCAATGATTTAGAATTAACTGTTCAAACGTATTAATAAATAAGGAAGTAGAAAGGTTTACTTATGTGTAAGAAACTTGTAACACACAAGAACGTTGAATATTTAAATACTAAAGGACAAAAATAGACCGACATAATGCTTAATAATGGCCAGCAAGCCAATTTAACGTCCACAACAACAGGCAAAAAGACGCATTTCCGCTTGTAATCAACTGTGTGTTGACAATATTGGACTTAATATCTTGATTAACTGAACATTTAATACAAAAGTAATACATCTATATCAAGATGGAATAGAAGATTATCAAATAACGATTAATTACACATGCAATTGACTTATTCAGCCGCATAGGAATTTTAGCTGATAGGGGAGTCTAAAGGCGCCATGTTTAGACCTAGAGCAATGAAATAGCAAAAATAAGATCCTGAAGATTTTGATATTTAACGAGGAATAACATTATTGTTAAACTGAAACTTCGTCGATTATGAGTAACGATACTGTTTTCTAATTATAATTTGAACATTATACAACATCAGATCAGATATTAAACAAGGAAAACGACAAGTAACCATGCTGACGCACAACGATGCACGCCTGAGATAGCCATGCCATTTAGACAAGTCCACTAAACTATAAAGTTAAGTTAACAATTTTCATATTTACCTGATCGGCGGGCCTGCCTCTCATTTCTAACTCTATTCTTTTACCGAGCCCCAACGACATTTTCATGTAGTTTTATCCAAATTTCACAAATAATTATGATATTTCACTGAAAATCAAAGCTCCGTTTTCAAGAAGAAAGATCTTACACTACCACAGTGCGCGCGAGATATCAATGTTGAGAGGGCGCTTCGCTGATTGGCTGAACATAGTCCTGGGGCATGTGGTAATCTCATAAATATATAGAAGTATTTTCCCGCTTCAGCCAATAGAAACACAATCGGCACTCCATTTATCAACAACATTACCACGTGTAGTTTCTATTTTTATATGGTTTCCATGCAGTTTCCCCCCAATGTTTACGTTAATTATTTATTTTATTTGCATTACTCTTCAAATGTTTTGAAATCTTTCTTAGTGTATTATCAACATATTATTGTAAAATTAGTCAGATAAATTAAATATTTTTAAGTTGGTATTATTTAGGGAATCTGAAACCTGTTTAAACAATAACAATAAACACGAATGTAAAAGACAAAACATGTTAGGCCTACATGCAATGTTAATATCGTTTTTTTTTTCAAATAAATAGTAATACAACAGTTTAATATTAATACTAAAATATTTCATTTTTAATAATTAAAAAGGAAGCAAAATATGAATTGATAAATATTTATACTGATACTTAGATATACTGATATTTAGACTGATACTTTTCAATTGTTTGGTAATCTAAAGAACCTTAAAATAATAGACTGCCCCGTTGCTTTAAGTTTTCTATATTTCAGTAAATAAAATTACTTGGGGGAGCAGTAGATTATCTTGATCTAACACCAATCCGCTTTTTTTTTAAAGCACAATAGACTGCAGAAACTTTTTTTTAAATAAAAAAAAATAGATATTTTTTTCTATATGAATATCAAAATGTTTTTTTTTTGTTGTTGTTCTGTGGTCTATATTCTAAATTTAGATATCTAACAAGAACTAGATCTATCAGAATGTATCTAGAATATAGATCTAGAATTAATATCTAAATCTAGTCTCCTTTTTTTTTCGTTTCGAATTTCTCTGTTCACGATTTGCTTAATTTGGAAGAAATTAGCGTAAAACTAAGTCTAGCTTTAAAATGTATGTCAACCACGCAAATAAAATTTGGCCTACATTGGGACTCTGTTGCAGGTAGCCTGTGGAGGCCTAGGCATGCACAGGATTTTTTTTCTTTCACTATCAACTAAGATCATGTGATAGTGAGTGATCGAGCGCCGCAGCTGTGACGTCATCGTGAAACATAACACTAAGTAAAATTATCAAAAACATTGTTCACAAAATCGAAATACACAATTAAGGCAAACAGGCAAAGTTTTAAAACATATTAATTTATATTACTGGGGAAAATGTTACCTTTATTTCAAATCCTACTTTAGTGCTATTCCGGCAAGTCAAGATTTTTTTCCCTAAATGTCGGCTGCGAAGTGGGCCCTAGTGACCTTGACTAAAACATCAATTAACTCCATACATATTTTCACCTATTTTTACTAATATACGCACATAGACAACTAGCCATGTGTTTAAATTTCCATTTTAACGCGTAGTATACATTTTGGTTTAAGAATCCATAAATTAAAATAATGAAAACGTCCATTTTCACAGTAAGATCGTGAAATCGTCTAGCGGTGCCCCTTCCAGTTCGACGGTAAATTCAATATGGCTACCAATTCAACATTCAGTCCGTGTTCATTCTCACCGGTCGAACTAGCTATGTTATTTTTCATTCTCCATATCCCTCTAGAGAGAATTTGTCTATCCTGTTTTCCAGCATCTCGCGTTTCATCGCTCACTAGATCTAGATCTAGTAAGAGCGAGCAAAATGTACGTAGTTCTTCAAGAAATTCACGAACGTTAGCAATGATGCCAATATTATTGTTTAGCTGTCACATATCTAAATTTAGAAATAGATCATTGATTTTTTTTTCGTTTTAGAAATTGCGAATATAGTTCATTTCAAACATACATTAATGAAATGCTCATGACATAATTTTCTGAACCCCCCCCCCCCCCCCCCCGCTAAAAAAATCTTTATATAGGCCTATGCATGTGTGTTTGTGTGTACATAATCTTTATTACATTCTGACCCTTCATTCTTTCGGAAGACGTTTATTGTGCCCTAGAATATGTTCTTCTGAAGTTAGTGGAAAAATTGTAGACTCCCCTCCATTGCCAGCAAGGAGGTCTGGAAGAGCGCTAGGAGCTCCCCCAGCGCGGGGCGGAGCCCCGCCTCCAAGCACTATTTCTGGTATTGAAAGACAACAAAATGCATATTCTGAGGTCTCTACAGTGCATTACCTGCTATTAATAAGTTTTATTTCAAAAACCTAATGTGCTATTCTTACAGACTTAGACCCTCCCGCGCCTTTTGGCGCATTTGCCGTCAAGCTGTTTCCTTACCATCTGTCAATGGTAATGTCTGAAGCCTCTTCCCACCCGCTCTGAGGACCTCCATGAAGTGTGGCGCCAAGTTGTACCAGGATGTCATCGCAACTCTTATTATGCGTAATTCATTTAGTCGGAGAACATTTCCCGCAAACCTCATGCGACGCTCTGTCACAATCTTACTAAGGGGTCGACTCCCAGTTCGGCATAGGATTTCCTTGATTTAGAGCCGATCTCTGTAACTGATTCCTAAAATCTATCTGAGCCATCTTTGTTGAACTACATTTAGTGTTGTTCAATTTCGGCAGATGACTATTCACAGAACTTAATTAATGGAGCCCCGCCACTGGTAGAAATGTGTAACCTTTCTTGAATATGCTCTTGGAATTAGGTGACTGTTGTTTGCATTAGATTTTATATCGAAAAGGGAAGTTTTATCGTCAATATCATCTGAACTAAAAAAATCTCTGGCGTTGTTTTGTTTTTTCTAATTTAAAACCCTATTTAGCTACGGTTATATAATTTGGTAACTGTAGTTTGCTTTAGAATAATATTGAAGATAGATTTTTCCACATCAAAACGCTATGTATGGGGATTTTAAACTCAAAACTATCTGGAGGGGTTTTAAATTTAAAAAAAAAAACCATCTCTAGGAGAGGGGTTTAAACTCAAAACCCCCAACTGGCTTGGCAACGCTCAAATAATTTTAATGTGTAATTTGCTTTTTTTTTTTTATATTGAAGAGGTATTTTTTAGCATCAAACCCCATCTGAAAGGGGTTTTAAACTCAAAACCCTCTTGGCTGTACTGGGGCAAGTGATGGTTTAGTATTAAAATCTTTCCTAAAATAAGCAAATCAAAGCAAAAAATATGTCACTAAATTCCGATCCCCCTCCCCTGCAGGAGGGATTTCATTTCGGCTGGGTGGTACGCATATGATGCATATAGACTCAAGAATAGATATTTCAATAAAGCTTTTCTTTCATGGCATGTAGGCTATATTGTATTGACATTTCAAAGCTACAACAAAACCTGAAGATAATTAGCGTTCTCGTTTGATAGTTAAATATTTCATCAGGCGTTGTGGTTAGCGCGGTTCCTTGTCGGGTTATATATATATATATATAGGCCTAGGCCTACTACTCTCGCAAACCGACTCATACAGTCGATGACTTATCTATATATCATCAAAGAATGCATCTTAACTGTATTCTTTGATTAGAATAAGTAGTAAATGTGGGCTCTAGCGGCGCGTATTATTTCAATCAATTTGTAATTCATAGTTTGTGCCACAAAGACACTAAGTTGGCTACAGATGGTTGACTGGTTAGTACTTCGGATTGTCATTACGATGGTCTCAGGTTCGCACCCTGCCCGCTTCCTTCCCCTGCCGTGTTGCTGTAGGTTTGTGTTAGCTACTCCTTGATTCGGTGTGTGTGTGTGTGTGTGGGGGGGGTAATATAATAAATAATGAGTCACACTAAATAATTTACAATAACAAATATAGGGTTAGGTTAAATAATTTAATGCTATTTATGTGTCTAATAATCCGAATTAATCTCATCATCATCGGCCTCCTTCAGTCGTGAAACGACTTATGGTTCATCTCGAACACTTTTTAATATGACTGTGAAGTCCTATTTTGAGGAGACACTCCCGTCCACATAGGCCTATTAATATATTGCATGTCAAGGTAGCTTTCGTCTTATAAACGATTTAAAAAACAACAACTTTAAAGTGTACTGATGCTAATATAACGCATATATGTTATCCGAAATAACGTAATGGTCTATTCCGTGCTTCGTGTAGGTTTCAATCCTTTATACACACTCAGTGTTTAACAAACAACATAAGGCCTATATTTCTTATAGGCATAGGCCTATTGAGTTCACATTAGTGTGAACATATTCGAAAGAATCTTTAAAAAAAAAAGACAATAACTTTCCCGATGTCACAATGCCGTAGACCAGGCGTATCAAACTTATTGTTTGTGGGCCGCATGCGGCCCGCGACCAGTTTGCATGCGGCCCGCTTAACCACCTCAAGAATTATCAAAATAAAGTTAAATTATTAAGCGTTAAACTGTCAACACTAATTCACTTATTAAGTATTTTCAATTATCAAATTTTTTTAAGCAAATAATTTTTCAAAAGTTTATTTTAAATTGAATTAGATGTGGTAATTTCGTGTGTGTTTTTTTATTAACTTCGAATTATCTTTTAAGTTTAATGTTGATTCTTTAAATTAAAAATGATTATTAATTGTTAATAATCACATAATAAATGAGCACTATGTTAGACGTACACAAATCGTTTCAAGAAAGATGGGAGTTAAATTATTTCTTCTCACCGGTATCAAATAAGATTCACTGCTTAATTTGCAACTCCTGCATTCGTTTGCCCAAAGAGTAGAATGTCAAACGACATTACGCTAATCACAATAAGGCGTCTGATGCTTACACCTGGAAAATGAAAGATAAGCTACTTGAATTGAAAAATACTTTTAAAAAGGCAACAAACAGTATTTGTTAAACTGAACAACGAGATTAAGTCTGTAGCGAAAGCCAGCTACATTTTGTCAAACTTAATTACAAGCCATAGCAAGTCATTTAGTGAATTTGATTTTATGAAGGAGTTTGTCGTTAAAGCTGCCGAAGTAATTTGTCCAGAAAAGGTGAAAGCATTCAAAGAAATAGCGTTAACAAGGATTAATGACATGTCAGCTTGAGTGAACAATTAAAGAACATAATAGCTGATTTTGAATTCTTTTCATCGGCTTTCGATTAGTCAACTGATGTAACGGGTGCAGCACAGTTGGCTATATTCATAAGGGTCTGTTACAGGAATTTCGAGATACACGAGGTACTACTTAAATTCTGTTCTGCCTAGTAGAAGGGGAGTCAACCCTGATGAAAAATCAAGAGCCGGTGACCCTTAGGCAGTTCGCAGCACACTGTGCTACACCCTGACAGAGCCTTTACTGACAATGTTTAAACAAATAAAGTATCCTTTGATTTCTTTTTTCTTGGTGTTGTATCGGTCCTTGGTGTTCTTTAAGCCTGCAGGTGTCCGGTAATTCTAAGTAAGCTGGTTGGCTTTATGAAATCTCAACGATTAACAGTTGAAATATATACTATAAATGCTACCACCTTAGTTCACACTAACTCTAAAGGGCCCTTAGAATTGTAAGGATTGTCTTCGAGTATTTGTATTCAAATGGCCATGTAATCTGTTATCTATACATATTTTTGCCACATCCAATGCAAACGATACCGTCTGTCTGTAGTTATTTTATTATTATTCCGCTAGTTGATTTCATTTAGGTCTCATCGTTGTTAATCGCATAGCGCATACAACACACAAAAACAAGTCTGTACAAAACGCTTCCTATGCCCATTTTCTATGAGAATGACATGGACCCTTTTACGGGCCTTACTATCAATCAAAGTTGTCCATTTGGTGGCGGTCCTATTTACCTAAAGGCAACAAAAGTTACAGATTAGGGCCCCCAATAAATATTTAGCACTGACATAACTGGAAAACAACTGTATCGACACTTGCCGTTCTTGTGGATACATTAGGTGCGCGGAGAGCGTCATCGTTACTACCATAGCTAATGCCCAGGCATTTATTTCAATGAGGCCATACAAGAAGGGCATCATATCTCTAATAGCTTTATGCCTTTTCAAGTCTAAATGCAGACAGAATACCCATAAAGCCAGTCCTTAATTTGTAAAATGTTTTACATGTTCCTTCAGAGTTGATAATGACTTCCTAGTCCAAACCTCCCGCAGGATGACGGGAGCGGGCAGGGTTTGAACCCTCGACAAATCTGAACGACAGTCCAGCGCGCAAACCGCACGACCAGGCAGCCATCCTTTAGCTAAGAGATTTTGGATTTTCAATTCAAAACCTTTAGATTTTTCTTTAATCCATGCAGCTCTTGGTGGAAATTGACTTTCTAAAACAAGGAAAGATCACTTTCCGTTATGCGTTGGCCACCAAAACAGGGGGGCAGGAAATATTCTGACATAGTAGTTTTTGTTTTGGTCAATTATATTGAACTTCATTATTTCAGGTAACCTTTACTTTAATATAGTTTGGCTAATACAAATTGAAAACAACACAAGACAAATAAATTTAAAAAAAGGCTTTTTTTTTGTTCAACTCACAAGAAGAAAAAAAAGAATGTGTTTAATGCGTTACAAATACTAGCGTCCATCAACACGCAACCCAACAATCATAGAATCAAAGCCAATGGTTTGAAACACACAAGAAAATATCACAATTTTTTTTTGATATTCAAAATAGTGTCATGATTTGGACATACATTTTTTGTGTGTGTGTGTGGTTAAATTACTTTCTTCTCCAGGAGTCAACAGATTTACAACATTGGCTGGAGTTCTGTACATGGCCTTTAACTGTAAGAAAAATGCCCTAGCAAATGTCAACCCATCTTTTTTTTTCTCTTCTCCAAACTTGTGAATAATTAAAACTAACTAGTAAAAAAAAGAAAACAGCCTACTTTTGGCTTCAGGCTTTTTGACTTTTATACTAACAAAGGTCTAATAAAAGATACAAAAAAATATGTTGTTTTTTTTCTTTCTATATAAATATATGTACACTCAGGTCTTAGAAACTGGTGGATACTTAAATAAGACAGTATATCCCAACTGGTGAGTAATGCCCTCCACAAATAAAGAAACATTTTTGGGGAAAAAAAAAGAGTGGGAGCAAACAACTCACTAATTTGAGAAACACTGCCATTAATCTCAAGAACTAGAAACAAAACTCTATAGATATAAATAAATAAAATAGTAAGACTCCAAATAAAAGGTGACCATAATAAATTAACTACATGCATAATAATTACAGGATGAAATCTTGTACATGGACATACAACTGGAAAGCTTGTATCAAAAAGACTTAAGTTCTATTAGGCTGTCACTATACAAAGGGCTAACATGAAAAAAAAATAAATTATCTTATAAAAAAGGCAAACCAGCAAAATAAAATGAAAGCCTCTGAGTACCATCCTGATTTGATGGTAGACAAAGGTCTGAGTATGATTAAAGTCACAGTCTATGCATTTCTCAAACACTCCTTATATTCTCTCAATCAACAAGGCTTTCTGAGTAACATTTTCTTATCTTATCCAGTACAGACTTTCCTTCAAAAGAAGATAACTTACTCCTATGCGTATTCATGTGTTGATCTAGTCATTCCTTATTTCATGAAATTCCAATATGTTTGTTAATGTTACCTTTTTCAAAACTTTTCATCTTTTCATAATCTTTTCATGCAAACACATGTGTAAAAAAAAAAAAAAAAAAGGTGTCTGCATAGGACATGAACAATGACATGAAGAGCTAAACCTTACGAGGCAAGCTAGCACAAAAAAGTACTACAAGAAGGGAAAAAAAAAGTTCAAACGAAGCTGGCAGGACAATCAATGTTGATGGTTTGTTGATTTTTAAAATTTTTTTTTTTTTAGCTCAGCTGTAGACATAAGTACATGCATGGACTAATTGAGAGAACACAGTCACTGGAATTTAAGGCAGTGTCCACATGCCACACAAGTGTTTGCCTCTAAATGATTTTGTTGAAAGAAGAAAAAAAAAAATTACTATGGAAAGACATTTAGAAAAACTTGACGTCTCCACTCTCGTCTGATGCTACGGATATGGCAGAGAACTCTTCAGTCATATCCTTCATTCTACTGAAGGACGGGACAGAGCTCATGCCCACAATAGGAGGAAGCAACTCCTTGTCCATCTCATTGTGAGCAGCAATGATTCTCATGGTATTTGTGGCCCCTGATCCAGGCTTCCAGCCAGTCAGAATGACAACCTGGATTTAAAAACAAACAAACAGAGAAATGAAAGAATCACATAAACAATACAAAATTGTTAAACTTGATAAAATTAAATGTTGAAAAAGAGAATTTTGAATGGAACTCTGATGGTTTTGACAATTTTTCAATACGAGTTTCCATTTACAGATAAGGAATAAAATATTTTATTTTCATTAATAACTTAGTAACTGATGTTTTTCTGAAAGAATTTTTCTTAGCATCCAAAATGGTCAGATTTGTGCCAGATATTTTTATGTGACATCAGAAATCCCTGCATTTGTATGTATATCTGACAAGGTTGTTGACATTAATCGGACTTGCAGCCTATTTAGTAGTATTTACTTTTTGGGCAGGTATGTGGTTGAAAAGACTTTTTTTTTCTAAAGTTGGTTATCCTAAAGCTCTGAGTAGATCTACATCTATGTAGACCTAGATCTCGGTAATACTGACTAAAATCTATTATATGCTTCAGCACCATATATCTATGGAAGATGTGTCTCACAAACATTGTTGCACAGTAATAAAAGATGGATGGATGGATATATATATATATAATTGGTTAGATCTAGATCCACTTTCAGTATTATTGAGAGGAGTATACTGTAAAAACAAAATCTCTTTTTTTAAAGATATAAAGAATTTACTGTCTAATTTATAAATCATAAATGATCCTCCTAAGCATCTCAATAAAAAATGATATACTCTAATGGCTTACTATTACAAGTTTTTACACAGAATTTAAATGTCAATAACTTAAATTTGAAAAGCCACCAGAGCTTCGCTTAGAAGAATAGTATTTTGCTATAATTGGTTATACCGGTCATAGCAAAATGAGATTTCATTCCCTTGGTGATTATATTCTTTTAATGGGTCCTAAAAATGTATTAAACACCTACCCATTTTTAAAAATAACATTACAACTGCTCTATGTATTAAAAAATAGATTTCAATGATCTATTTGGATTAACAAAGGTTTAAATAAAGTGAATAAATGGTAATAACTGATCGACAATCCAAAGTATTTTACAATAATCCTGATGCAGTACTTACAGGGTCAGATTCTTTGATCATGTTCCTCTCCAGTCCTACACTGATGGCCTTCCAGATTCTCCTGTCCACATCTGCTGTCCACTCATTCATCTTTGGTGCTGGACAAAGGGTAAAAAAAAATAATACAGAATTAGTTTCAAACAAGTATGTCATAATGATTTAAATTTGCTCCAGCTAAATGTTACACAATTCAAAAACTTTACCAATGACTCCTTTTAAACAGAACACAAATATTTTAAATATTGAAACCAATCAGAAATAGAAACTTCTCAATTTGCATATTGATAAATGTAAAAAATCACCCCAAAAAATTTATATGAAAAACATTTTAAAAATAAAGAAAGGAAATAACAAAGGCTCTTAACAAAATTTTTGAATTTTTTTTTTTTTTAAATTTGAACAGTAAAAAAGTATTAAAGGTTTAAATATAAATAGACAGCTGTATTTTCAAGATTAATTTATTCCAATTGAAATAATTTTGCATTTGTTTTTGTATGTGATCAAATAATGTTTCAGTAGTAAAAAATAAATTTTCTCATAAGTATACAGTTCCAAGCCACATGTTGTTTAGTATAATCAAAAAAAAAAAAAAAAAAAAAAAAAAAAAAGTAAACATATATTAGTATACATATAATAATGTAAACAATCTTGTTAAAATCAGTTATACAAATATTGTGTATCAAACAATTACTGAGCTTAAACAGAAGCTGAGTACAAATCCAGCTTAGGTATGCGCAGGTTGGTGAACTCGCCACTTTTGGGGCAGTGGACAATTCTTATTGTGTTAGTATAATCAGTGGCCTTCTTCCAACCAGTCACCACTACCACCGGGTCGTTGGGCTGAATTACTTTCTGGGATTCAGCATACTTCAGTGCATGGACAACCTCGTCATCAATGTTAGACTCCCAGTAGAAGAGAGGAATGTCAGGACGTGGTGATGCAGATGAGTCTACAGAGCTTGACCTGAAGCCTGTTGGGTTGTAACCAAGGCAAGCACACAGACATATAGGTGACCAGATATTATTACACCGATTCTCATTCTTTTCACATGCTAATGGTTTTTGCTTGTAATTATTTTCATGCCTGTCTGTGCCTAATTTAGTGAATGTTTAACTAAACTTAATAAAAATATTTGTAAAAGATAATATAAATACAATAGTTACATTTTTTTAAAATGATAAAAAAAGTTGTAATTCCAGTAGTTAAGTAGTTGTAATCTAAAATACCGTCACAAATTTAGAATTTTAAGTATCAAACCTAGAATTAAAAACAAAACTATTCTCTAGAAAAGGGATTTAAAAAAAAAAAATTAAAGATCTATGGTATACTCTTATTTAGGTTAAAAATAGACGAAATTTTATTTTAATGAATGAAAATAAAGAGAATAGTTCAAATGATAACACAGACAATAAAAAGTTATGTTAAAAGAGTGGCATCAGAAATGCCTATATAGATAGGCATCTTGAATAAGATCTTCAGACTATTTAACATAATAAATTAGAATGATGCTGAATTGGAATACAATAAAAGAATAATAAATGCCTTGTACTCATACAAAATGGAGTATAACAGAAGTAATGCTGGTCTGCATACACCTTATTTTACACTAACATTGTAATAGTTGCTGTTTTTCAATATATTTTAGTCACAATGCAATGAAATCTATAGTAATAAATTTCTTGATTCAAATAAAGATTTTAAAATTTTGTATAATTATTTTAATTTCTTATTACAACAAAACCAGCTCTAGCAGGACAAAATTTATATCCTATCAGACAATACATATGACAAATCCATAAGGTATTTCCTTTTCCTTACATATTAACCAAAAACAGTGGAAGAACTTTAATTCCCAAAGTAACCACAATAATAATAATAATATTTATTAAAATCAAATAGCACTTATTTCATTCTTACAGTTTCTGTGGATAATTTTAATAAAATGTTTTGCACGGTAAAACTAGATCTTGAACTAATCACTTTCGGAGTGCCCATATTGCTCTATAGTGCACAGGCCCATATTGCTGTGAGAGCACAGGTTTATGCTGTGCAGTAAGGTAAATAACTTTAAGAAGTGAATTGAGTCCCTTTACTTAAAATAACTTGTAATGGAAACATACAAGGATCTTAGGGAAGCTTGCAGCACACAGTGCTACATTCTGGCAAATCTTTCCATGCTGCTGATCCCAAAATGTATCAGTTTTTTTTTTTTGACAATCTTTAGGACCCAACTGCATCATAGAGAGGGCTTATTTGTTACTTGGCACATTCAGCATGAAAGGCAAAACTGCTGTGTGGTGGACAACATTTTGAACATTGTTAATGCCCACACTTTCATATGATCCAAGCTTTCTGAGATCAACCATGGTCATTTAAATGATGGAAGACAGCCGACAAAATATAATAGGACAAAAAACTTATTCAAAGCCACGAAAAAAAATAATATTAAGTGACTTTTTGTCAGTTCATTAAAACAATTTTTAGCTCTTAGAGATTCTTACTATTGTCTTGAAGAGATGAAAACAACTTACCTACATAATGTATTGGGAAAATACCACGATATAAATGTGCCTGTCTAGCTGTCTGGGCATTCCTTGTGACAGCCAAGATAGGACAACGTGGACGGTATGCAGAGACAAGATAGGCAGATCTGGAAGATTCAATTATTTGTCATTGTATAGAGAATTATTTGAAACAAAATGTTTTGAATTTAAAAATCCTATAAATAATATGGGAAATAAAGACTGTTTCATATGACTGAAACCTACAAATCTTAACACAAAATGTGATGATCAATCCATTAAATGGCCTATTTATAATCCCTAAACAGGAATTCATCCTATGTAAAACAATGTAACAAAGACTGTGTGGAAACACAAACTCAAAATTGGCCCCCGAAGTGGTCCACCCAGTCAGGTAAAAAGGCAGGTTTCAATATTTTCAGAAAGAACATCAGAATGAAATTCTATCAAAGACAAATGACAGAGAATGATGGAGAAAGAAGGTTGACAGATTTTGTGTGGTGCCCCATCGGTCCAGCAGACCAAAGGATAGGTGAAAGTGAATGTGAAGTTAGATGTGAACCTGGCCTAACTGATGTCTTATAAATGAATATCTAATTGATCTAATTGTTTTGTAAAGTGTCAATCACATTCAAATCCTCAAGAAAAAAACATTTCCGTAAAAAAAAATTTTGTCCTTCAGTTAAGTGTTCTATGGCCATAGAACGACGCTGCAGTTCATGCGATAATATAAAAAACTACTTATTAATTGAATTGTTGTTTTAAATTATGTCAACTTATATGCATACTAAATAGATTTTTTTCTCTTAAAAAAAAACATTTTTTGTGAGTAAATGTAGTAGTCAGTATGACAGAACTTACTTAACTTAGCAATACAAATGTAAAAAAAAATTATTTCTTTTTGACAAAAAAATCTAGAACCATTTGCATAAATGTGTTAAAAATATGCTAGATAGCAGTCTCCCCTACTAAGATCCTCCTGTGTTTACTATTAATAATGAATAGTTGTAAAAGTGGTGTATTTTTATGAAAAAACTGCTTGCATAAGTGATTTAAAAAATTAAGAGTTTTCGCTTTCAGAAAAGAAAAAAAAGTAGTTGTTGCATCCGAACTTTGATATTTTCTAGTTTACGAGATCTTAACGGGACAGACATTCCAGGCAAAACTAATAGCGTCTTTTCCCACAACCTCAAAAAGCAGGAAAGTTCTGACAATACCTGCCGGTAGTTGTCAAGACAACTATGGCTGCTGCCATACAAGTAAAAGATGCCTCCACAGCAGCTATAGCAATGGTATGAGTAGAATCTGTGTACAATGGAGTCTCTCGCCTCAAATCTTCAAAAACATTCCTGTGGAAGATTGCCGATTCTGCCTCTCTGCAAATCTGATAGAGAGAGAGAATTGTAATTACACTGAAACTACACTGAAGTACATTAAATCTGCATAGCTTTTAGATCTAAATGATACATTTTATGTTAAAGCCAAGTCATTCTTCTCACATTTTGAGCAGTCACAGGTGGAGCTATCTTGGCTATAAATGACAATAAAAAAACTAAAATGTTGACCTGTAAGCTAGCATATACAATACCATTTCAAAGATTTCATAAATTCATTAATCAGAAAAGCCAAAATTTCTTTCTCTTGATGCAAGTCATTTAGGGTTGTTTTTTTTTTGCACTTTGGGCTTCCTTATCTGCTCTTTATCAGTCATTATTTTGCATTGCTTACACGTAAGTGCAATAGCTGTTGATTAATAGTCCCTAGTATAATATGTTTGAGAAATTTGTTAGTTCTAAATTTTATTTAGTAAGGTATTTAATCACTACATTAACGAGGAAAGTGATAAGAGGTATTTTTCAAGATACCGAGAGACAAAGTACAAATAGAATTAGTTAAGATTTTAACAAAAAAATGCTGGTGAATTTTATACACTAATCACCAGACACAATATAATTACTTTTGATGTATTAATTGAAAGTGAAATCCTTTTGATTCTAGACTTAATCTATTTACAGTTTTTTCTTTTTACAAAAACCATTTTACAATGTAGAAGTTTAGATAGAACTTTAGATAAGGCATTACATCATGTAGATCAAGAGATATGTTCAATTTTCAAAAAAATAGTAGAGAGTAACATATTATATGTTAAAAAAACAATGGACATGGACAATTTGGATTCAATTTTGAAAGTAATTAGATATTTTACTGTCTACACAGATTAATGTCAAATCTTTGGAGCTAACTATAAACCTTAAGTAATCATTCTTTTTAAAAATTTACTACTTAAATTAGTTTATACAAAAATACTGTCCGGGATTAGAACTAATAGATCACTTTTGAAAGAGCTTGCTATTATGTTAAAAGATATAAAAGGGCATGTGAAAGATCTCATAGGTTTATCACCAACGGTTGACAAAGATGTCATATAGCTAGCATAACCAACCATCTTTACTCTCCATTATAAATGTCAGACAACCATTTATGCTGAACTCAGTATGCATAATAATAATAATAATAATAAATAATCATTTAAAAATCTGCCCCTCCAAGATTCATTATGGCGAGTAGAATTCAATAGCTCTGAGTGTTCTACCTGAACTACTTACTCTGTGCATATGTCTGACAGTCTCCAGTGGGAACTTGCCCTTTGCTGTCTCTCCAGATAACATGACACAGTCAGCACCATCCAGAACTGCATTGGCCACATCACTGGTTTCAGATCTGGTAGCTCTAGGTTTGGTTGTCATACTCTCCAACATCTGAGACAGTAAAGTAAAAATCACCCTTCAGTTCAAAGCTTAAGGCAAGACTGGAATAACCGATGTTATACACAACTAGCTTTGGACTATTTTCTAGCTATCACTTTCTGACAAATTACAAACAAAAATTACATCTGAAACAAAATATTGTCTTGTATATAAAAGAAAACAAGTTTTAACAAATGCTAATTCACAGTCCTACATCCTGACAGAATCTGTAACTCTACTTATCCTAAATTGTAATGGGTTTAAACGAACAGCTGAGTTGAGAAGGGGGAAACCACTGTGTGGATGAAATCGATCCAACCATAGTTAATGTCCAGGCTTTTCTCACGTTACAACAATGAATTCACTTACCTGTGTGGCACAAATAACTGGCTTTCCGGCTCTGTTACAGCAGCCTATCATCATTTTCTGGGCCAGGAATACTTTTTCTGGGGGGATCTCAATGCCCATGTCACCTCTGGCCACCATCACACCGTCAGTTTCCTCCAAGATCTCCATAAAACTGGGGAAATAAAGTGCAATTGGCAAATGTTTGAACACCAAGTACAACATATACTAGGTCACAAGATTCCATGCTAGAGAATTTGAAGGAAATCCCCTCGAAATTTTCCTTCTTTTTCACCACTGATCACTAAATAATTACCATCTTTTCTGATATAAGAAGTGGATACAAGCAAGACATTGGAACTATACGGTCATTTAAGAAAACATTTTGCGTCATGAGAACAGAAAACATCTTTAAAAAAGATGTGCACTTTTACTTAAGTAGCAGTTGTTAGACTTAATTTTTGGAACATGTGGCAACTAAGTAAATGCTGTAAATCCCACCACACCCAAAGTCATTATGATTTGGAATTGAGAGCAAGATAAGATTTTCTTTCTTATTAATAAACAATACTTATTATCTGGGATATACTACACCCAATAAATTAAGTGTAATTTCACAGCAGAAAGCTTAGAAAAAAACAACTGTAAAAAGCTTAGAAAAAATAAAATAAAATGTTCAAGTATTTTTTTTTAAACTAGCTATACATTGAAATTGTCCTAATAATTTTCAAATAAGATGAGGGTATTTTAAAAATTGCTATTTAGAAACTAGCTTCTAAGTTCTAAGTTGAAAACTTACTTGCGAATACCCTGATGGTTCTCAAGTTTGGCAATGATTTTGATGTTAGTACCTTTGGGTCCAAGAGCTTTACGAATCTCTTTGATGCCATCAGCATCTCGAATGAAAGAAGCAAACACCATGTCCACCTAAAAATTACAGATTATTACTGGGAGTTTCTATTTTCTTACTATTCGGACAATAATCAACCAAATATGTTCATTAGCCTACCCCCATTTCGACACCAAACTGGAGGTCAGCCTTGTCTTTCTCTGAAACGGCTGGAAGGTCAACAGCCGTCCCTGGAAGATTGCATCCTTTTTTGGATCCAAGAACTCCACCATTCTCTATCTCACAGAGCAGAAAATCTGGGCCTAATAAAAAAAAAAGTTTCTTTTAACCCAGAAAGGCAACAGCAGGATAGTTTACCACAGAAAAAAAATGCTCATAGGAACATTACAAGCAGTAAGGTACAAAGATCTTCCTTCTGGAAACATTACCAGAGCATATTTCAACACATTTTTTTTTTTTTATTTGGTAATTAGGTCAAAATGTATGTTACCGAAAAAACATTTTCTCTTCTCTATTAAAACCTACTATATACAAATAAATTTGTTCATGTTAAAATTGGCATTTATGGCATTATTTCAATTGAATTTTATATTACATTTCATCATTATAATTTTTAAAAAACAGCTGTTCCATATTGTTGATATTTGAAAGCCAATCCTTACAATATGTACTCAAGAAGAACCCATTAACCAGCCTGCATGACTCAACTTTAAAAAAAAAACTGGGTTCATCCATACCAAGCACACCTATGGTTTTCTGGCAGTCAGGCCACTCACCCTTCTCCTTGCAAATGATTGAGATCAGGCCATCATCAATGAAGATCCTACAACCAGGGTTGACCACATTCACAATGTTTTGGTAGTCTACCCACAGGACATCCTTACTGCAGTTGTCCATGAAGGCATCATCAATGGTCACTTTGATGCTTTCACCAGTCACTAACGTCACTTCCGCAGTGCCACTCTGAGGAAAATATAATTTAAAAAAAAAAAAGTATACCATACTCACTGTGTTCTGGTCCAAAGCTTTTGTGGACAAATGGGAGGAGGGAAAATCTGGGAGGCTTCCATACTGCCGTAAGGCACTCAGCAAGCACAACCCGGCTCAAGTTTAACCCAAACACTCCCTTAATAAAGAGCCAAGCAAGTTGTTATTATTATTATAGCTTTTTTGAATACGTAGCACTACTTTCATGCTCATAGCATGCTTAGAGTGCTATGGTCCAATCTCGTGTGTAGACCGGTTGGAGGGGGGTACCTGGGAGAAGGTTTTCAGTGCTGCCTTTAGGCGCTCAGTAAACACATGTCTGCTTGAGCAGGGTGTCAAACCTCAAGCTTCCTTCATAGGGAGCCAAGCCAAGCCAAATTTAATCTCTCCACTACGCTTCCCACCATGTTTTGCAGTTGCTTCTCTCAAAAAAAAAGAATGAAAGGTCCTAATTAAAAGATAACAAAATAGGACAACACATAATACAGTGAAACCATGAGATACAGGCTGCTCTACATATGAGTAATTCGAGATATGAGCAGCGCTGAGAGCAAAATTTTTGTTCATCTTATGAGCAACAATTTGAGTTACGAGTTTAATAGCTAAAACCTATCGACGATGATCGTGCGAAATTGGATCTTTCCGTTCTCACTCGTAAAAGGAACCACAACCACAATGATATGAAGAAGAGGATGATATCCATCGAAACGAAGCAGTGTTGTTTTGTTTCTGTTGTTAATGAAGTGTTTACGTAGCCTTAGTTCTGTGCAGTCAACTCGTTCTCCCCCCTCGCTCCCTCCTCCTCACCTGCACTCGGTTAGCGCATTTGTCAGCCACCCAGATAATATTCTGTACATTTACCATTACTTTGCATATATTTGATTGATATCTTTTCTGCATTTCTCATTTCATTATTTATTTTATTGTTTATGTATATGTGTTTCATGTACATTTATTAATTCATAAAATGTCTTTTTCAGCATTTAGGTAACTTTGGAACTTTTATACAGGCTTAGAACCAATTAATTGGGTTTACTTTATTTTACATGGGAAAAATTTGTTCGAGATATGAGTAGACAGACTTACAAGCTCGGGTCTGGAACAAATTAAACTCGTATCTCAAGGTTCCACTGTAATCAAATTTATCATAAACATTGATAATACTTGATAAACTCAAATAAGGATTTATAACCACAATACAAATAAAACAGATTTTTAGTCCTAGGAAAAAAAAACCTAGGTGAATCTACCCCATATTTACAAAAATGCTGAAATTTAGGTATACATTATTATATATTTACAAAGAAAGTTTGGTAAGATTAAAAAAGAATAAAAATAATACACTCCATCAAATCACATTTAAGGAAAGCAATTGAGAAAGCATGCATTGTATTACAGGCTTTTAAATTTATTATATTTTTAGAAAATACAAAAATAAATTAGGAAAAAAAAAAAAAAAATGAAAACTTACCCCATGAATCAAACCTGTCCTAATTTCTGGTCCCTTAGTGTCCAAGGCGATAGCTACTGACCTAGGCTCAGAGAAACCTTCCACAGCTTTACGGATATTCTCGATACTTCCTTTGTGATACTGTTAAGGTTATTTTATAAACATTTATACAAGATTGGTTTCACTTATAATGACTAGCATTTCTTGGAAAATGAAATGTTTCTTTTTAAAAATAAAACTTATTTATAGCTAGAACATAACCATGTTTCTTTACTAGCGGGAAAGATTAATGCTTCTGAGCAAAGAGGACAGAAGCTCATATCCCTAAGAATGAGAGAGTATGAATTTAATATTTGTTTTTGTTTGTTTGTTTTTGAGTTGGGGGGGGGGGGGGGTTACAATTTCCTCAATGCTTGATTACATCACTTGTCTCCATACTGATAGATCTCAAAAAGGTAAAACATTTCTCAAAATGATTAATGTTAGTTTGTACAGTATATATTTAGGTGAGGGTAAGCAAAATGTCAACATTTTATTTTAAAACAAGTACTTTGCCAATTTTAACAATTTCTGAGAAAAAACATTACAATTTTAGTTTCAGAAAAGTTTCAAAACTTATAATTAAAGTTCTATTTTTAGCCTAATATTTACTTAGCATACTAGCTTACTTCATACGTTCCATGTGAAAAGTTTAGCCTGGCGATGTTCATTCCTTCTGCAATCATCTTCTGCAGCATTGGCACTTCTCGGCATGCTGGACCTTTTCAAAATATAGGATTATTTGATCATCACCAGCAAGAAAATAGGTCATTACATTATGCTTAGAGTTAGAGTTTTTTTTCCCCATAGAAAAGGTGGCTTTAGTAAAAGACAGTCTTTTCTCTCTGAATGACTAATGGTTTAGAATAAAACAAAAGAGCTGCATGATTTGGTGGTTTGCAATACAGACTGTCGTAACGATTGTCCAGAGTTTGAAACTTGCCAGATTCCATCCTCTGTAGTTCCTACAGGAGATTTGTCAAGGACATAATTTTTTGTTTCTGCAAGAATTTCTGCAATGTTTTCCCAAATGACAATTTGTTTAGCATATTTAAGAACATAAACTTGCTCAATATTATTATTGAAAACAAACGTAGAATTGTGAAAAAAGAAATTGCGTCCCTGTTTTTTTAAAAATTGTTTTAAAGTTTTAATAAACAATGTTTTAAAGCAGCAGTTCTAAACCTGTCACAATACCCTTTAGAGTTGAATGTTAATTAGCCAGGGGTCACCTTAAGACCATCAGAAACATGGATTTTTTTTTGTCTGTTGCAGACAGCTGAATCAAAATAATTTCAAACATTTAACTGCCACATTATATTTTTAACCCAATAGCTCCTATTTCCGGTTGAAAAAAACCCTTCCAAAATCTAAGCAAGGAGGGATAGCTCCGTATTTAAAAAATCCTAAAAAATATGTATTTTGAAAAAATAATCAAATTGAAAATCTAATAACATATAAACAAACACACAACTTTAAAAAATAGAACTATATGTCTAGTTTTTAAAAATATATACGTTTAATACCACTAGAATATAAAAAACTTTAAAAATACTCATTTTCCCATGTGGGGGCTTATACACTGGGGCTATGGGCCTGTTCGTTTGAAAAATTATTTAAAAAATAAAAACCTTCTATATTTTATTAAACATAGAATTGGTGATCTCCAAAATGATTTGTAATCAAGCTTGCAACGAGACAAGAAGACATCTTCTTTTTAAAAAAGTTTAAAGCAAGAATATTGAATAGCAGGTTTTAGAAGCGTTCTTCCACGGTTTAGGACAAAAACGGGAAAACATTTCCAACTGCAGAAGGAGTAACAAGTTCTCTTGCATAAATTATTGTTTCTGTTTGTCAAATTCAATGTCATTTTCTTCATAGAAAGCTGATAAGGTTTGGAACATAAATACAACCATACCTTAAAAAATTGCCATTATATTTTCTTAATATTCTGTTGCACAAGCTTGGGGACGAGATTTAAGCATACTTTTTAAATCTACCTGATATCCCATTTGCACAAGCAAGAAGTGCATTCACAATTTAAGTTGTGATGTTCCAGAGACACAAAAGGAGAATTTATTGAAGTTATTAATAATGATGCAGCAAAATATCACTTCATTTCAATGCTACACAATTTTGGATCAAGTATCTGAGAATGAGTTGTGCCTTCTACTTCCATTTCTAACAACATTTCTTTGTGAAACAGACAATAAACAAGTAAACAAATAAACAAGAAGACATGATGCAGAAGATGACATTCACTGTGCTTTACAATACAAAGACAGCCCCGAGAATATCTTATTTAGTGGAACAGAATCTCAACATTTGCAATGACACTGGCTTCTTTTCACATATGTAGTTAACACTCAGACTGTCATCCATACTCTACTATGCCTTTCAAATTGTCACAATAGAAAAGGAAATAAATGCAAGCCATAAAGAAAAAATATTTCTGTTCTTTGTAATTTAATTTTGAGCACAAATTTATTTGCTTTTTGTTTCATGATTAAACATTAAGCTTTGGTATGTTCAGTTTCTATCAATACAAATAAATCATGTATGTCACATATTTAAATTATAATCATGATTTTATAACATTAGCAAAAGCAAAGTTAGGCCTACTTAGGCTTATAAACAAAAATAATTGTACAGTTGGGTGCCAACCATAAGGGATTGTAAAAAAGAAAACTTGCAGAACTAAAAAAAGTTCTGAGAACTGTTGTTTTAAAATATTTATTTTAAAAAAATTGAGACAAAATCAAAGGCAACATTATATACTGAGCCTTAACTAGCTCATGAAGCACAGAAAACATTGTGAATCTCCCTTACCTATGGTACAGATGATGCCAGTCATTCGAATCCTTCCTGGCTCTGAGTCAATGTCAAGAGCACACAGATGCTCAAGCCTCGAGTTGGCATTGGCAGCATGGAGCTGCTGCGATTGGATGTAGTATTCTCCCTTGTGCTCAACATCTTTTATATTAAACTGTTAAAAAAAACAAAAAAACAAGCAATTAAAATTGTTAGCTTTCTTGGGACATTTAATTTGCGACGAAAGCTTGCCAACCTGGCCTTGATGCTATTTACAATTAATGTAAAAGAAAAAAAAATTATACTTATCTACAATCATTTCATACAAGAATATCAATATCCAGTTTTCACTAAAGACTGTTGTACCTTTTTTTAAAAGCACCATTTCACCAAGACAAGTATTATTGTGATAATTACAGCTCATTAAAATACTAGAAATTAAGAATTTAGATAATTCCAAAGATTGATAATTTATACTGCATTTAAGAATATACTTCAAAGAGAAAAAAACAAACACTAAAATAGAAAATCGTTATGTTATGAAAAAATTATTTTTATCTCTAGCTTGAAAAATAATATTTAAAAAATATATATAGTGTTAAGTAACTGTGTTAGATCTTGTTATAAAGTAATATTTTTTTATTTTTTTTTTAACAAAATACCCACTGAATAGAAACACTATGAATAGTAGTAAAGCCGTAACACAAGAGTTACTACTGTTATTGTACTTAACTGATGTTGCTGAAGAATAGTTTGATAATTATATAAAATATTTCAATAATACATAACAAATATAAATACCTTAACCCTTTTAGCCATTACAAATATCCAGTAAAAACACAACATAAATTGGTCACAATGATTTTTAAAAAAAAAATAAAAAGATAAGGGGCTATTGGAACTAGAGCTTGTACAGCAGAGTCCTACTGCTGTGTATATTATAAATATTGTATTTTAGTTGAACTGTGTTCTAGCCCCATCCAGCTTGATAAGCGGAGTACCTCAACAAGAACACACTTTTCAAACAAGATTTGTTTACAATCTGTTGTACTAAATTCAATTCAAACCTTGCTGTCTTCAGCATAGTAATAAAAAAAAAAAGGCAGTCAATAAAAATTATTGCTGTTTTGTTTGTTCATTTAAATATGAATAGAGGTTATAAGAATTTAAAAAATACAAAGACTTCAAATATGTATTTGAAATTCAAAAGCTAAAACATGGTTTGGTCATCTACAGCATTACTTGGTCAATAAATAAAGTCACTGAACTGATGTGACAAATAAAGCAACTCTAATCAAAGTCTTGAGCAGTACATTTACGTTAGTTAGGCTGGCAAGAAGAGATTGATTTTTCAATTACTAGAAATTACACATGAAGCACAGGATCAGTTAAGCGAATTAGTTTGGTTCATTGTTTCATCATTATCTATCTATGCAATAAAAAGTAAAATGCAGATCAATAAAACAAATGCATCCTTTATTGATAAATCACACCATTATATTTTTGTTTACAAGATGGACAACAAGTAAGATGTTCAAAAAAAAAAAAAAAAAAAAAAAAAAGAAAATTTTTCAATGATAAAACTGTCAGAGAAATGACTTATCAGTTCAATGGTATAATAATGTAAATTGTTTGCTAAACAGATGGCAACATGTCCACAACACATCCCCCCCCCCTTCATTATTGATTTTAACACTATACTTGACAAGCATATACACAAGACCTTTGTACAAAATGGTTATAATGACAACACAACCCACTGCTGTCAAGTCTTAATGTAGTGACCAGTTCTACTTCTGCAGTCATTGTCTTTCAGCCACACAACAAAACAATGAAAGGGATTTGTCTCTCTGTGAGAAGGATTAAGTTGCCAAAGTTTGTTTTTTCCCTATAGGGCATTTGTTTTTCTTCAGTTAAGTGGCCTAAAGTATGCAACACATTTCCTCTTGTGTATGTAAGGTAAAAGGATAGAAATATATAGGTACTTTAGGTACTCTCTAAACCCTACACTACAGGCTTGCTTTACAGAGCTCAGTTCTAGGACACTGACTTGTGTTCAGACACTGTCAAACACTGACATTACTACTTAAACAAAATCACTCAACTGTGTGAAGACATTCAAACACATGTACCGTCATTCAGAGGTCAAAAGCCTCAGTCTTAAGGCTTTTCACATTTTGATGTGCTTGTGGTGTTAGCAAAGAGTTTTAAAGTAGGGTCAAGCTGAGGACACTTTACCCTTGACACCAGGAGTGACAATACTTACACATTATAAGTAGCTAGTGACTGTCAGAACAATTTGACACACACTATAGGCCAAAATACCTCATAAACTATCCCAAATCACTTCTTCACTAAAACAATCCTCCCCCCCCCCTTTTTAATATCCCAATCACTCTTCCATTCATTTTGCTGGCTTCCCTTCCTTTCAAGTTTAAAACCCACCAGTAGGCAAACCAAAATGCCTGGCCCTAATAATATAGATCTAGATGTTTTCCAATGTAATGGAAGCATACCACACACACACAGGAATAAAGTAGACTAAAGTTTGAATATGTTCACACATACACGGCCCAAAATAAATTCCAACAGCTACCAGGCTTGGATATGAACTGGGTGCAGTGCTAATGTACAACAACAAAAACACTGATGCTCAAGGGGAAGGGTTTGCTTGCATCACTGAAAATTAAATTTGAAATAGACCATTACTATTACTTTTAAAGTTAAAAACAAAAAACAAAACACAAGGGGGGTTGAGGTGAATAAATACCATCACTGCACTGACGCATGCAAAAGTGTAACCAACTAATAAAGAGTTGTAAGGAAAACCAAGTAATGATGCAATAACCAGGTATTCCTAAAACCAGGTTACAAATTATTACCGTACAATTATTCAGCTTTATGTATAATACCATGATGATTGTATGCCAAGTCCAGTAGCATTTTATTGAGTAGAAAAATAACAAAAAACAAAGGGTCTGATAGCTTTAACCAACTACACAGGTTTTAATTCCAAAACTTTACACACGATTCTGACTTTGTCAGCCTGCTAACATTCCACCTAGCTAAAACTTAATAAAGGATTTTGATGTCAAAGAGATGTATAACCTAAAGGTCTGTAGCAGAGTTGATAGAATTGCAAAATCTGTCAGTGTTATGACCCAAATGTGTTAACCAATATGAATTAAGTTAGATAAGCTCTAGTGAACAAAAGAGAATGTTACATGCAAGTGTGAGTCTATGAGGTCACAGTGAGTGAAGCTAAAGAATACCTGGAGATGTATGAAGAGTCATGGGAAACAACAACAACAAAAAAAATCTTACCGACTCCTTATTGGAAGCCATATCACTCTGATAATGTAACAGTGACAACATGCCAGTGTTAAATGAATGAAAGATTGGTAGAGGTACAAGCAATATTAAATTGGTCAAATAATTCAGAAAGGGAAACAAATACATGATGCACAAAGCAAAAAATCATTCCTGTAGCAAGCATTGGTTCTTAACCATAATATCATTTAGTTCTCAGAGTGAACCATCTAAGCAGGGTTAGTCCACACAGTTTATAGCTTTAAAACTTTATATAAAATTATATTATATTATTATTATACAATTAGGCAAAAAATGGATGCCCTAAATAGTAAGTAATTCACTTCTATTTTACCACTGTGTATGGAGAAAGAAGAAATAATGGCAAAGAACCTCTGCTTTAAACACTATTCAAAAATATTATAAATGTTTGTGGGTTACACAGTAATGGTGCATGTATGTGTAGCTAAGAATTATGAGAATAACACTATAAGCCAGAAAAAAATTGTAGGTTTAGTGGTACAATTATGTAAACACCTAAAAAAAAGTCAAATATTTATGATGGACCTAAATATTGTTGTTTTTTTTGGCCAATTTACTTTATATTTGAAAACAAAACAAAAAACACAAGAGGAAATGCTTCTATGATGTACACAACGATAACATCTTACTCTAAATGTAATATGCATTCACAAAGTAATGGGCTTTAATTGCTCCAAGACAATACAAGGGAGCTAAAATAAATAACATGCATTTAAACCTCAACCAACTACACTATACTGAGCAAGACAAGACTTTAGAATATGCCAAATGGCAACAAATACATTTCTTTTTGTTCTTTATTTTAATACTAGTACAAGTAGTGGGATTTAAAATTTTTCATTTAGTAAAATTTCTTTGGCATTTTAAGATATTTATTTAGTCCAATTAACGATATCATCTAGCATATATTTAAATGTTGCAAAGGTAGTCTTAGAAATATGTCATGGATATATGTATGGAAAAGCTTTAATTGTCATAAAATCTAAATGGTATATCTTAAACAGCCTCTGACAACTTTGTCCAACAACTGGTCTGCTTACATATTATACCAGATGAAAATGTTTCTTATCTACTGATGGTTACAGCTATACTACAAGACTTCTGAATTCAAAACTGAGGTAAAATCAGGAGTGGAGCCTCTAAGATATTGGTACTATCAACTATGGTATTCACTTCCTGCAACTAGCATAGCTGCTAAATTTAGCACCCCTTAGGATCGTGGAGGAACCATGACTCATGAGGAAACCCACAATTTATTTATAAGCTTTGTCTCAGGTATGTGCTCTTAATGCCATATAATTAATAATTGAAACAATTAAAATCTTCAACTATGGTTCAACTAATATTTTCACAGTGGTTGAAGAAAGCAAAGATTTGTTATTAATAACTCTTTAATTTTTTTAAAAATATAAGCACTAACAAGTCTGGAACACCAAATTTATACCAAACCAAACACAAATAAGAATCTAATTAATAATTCATGCTAAAATAAAGCAGGATGCAACAATGACAAAATGTATTTGTGCTTAGTAGAAAAAGGCTAGAATTCTACAAAAGATACCCAAATTCCCCAAATGAGTGGATGCAATCATAATGGTTTGACAAATATAAATTTTAAAAAATTAGTTATGCATACAAATAAAAATTGCACACTTGATTTTACATATGTTTTCCCTTACTGAAAAAATGCCACACTATATTTATAATGATAAGTATATCTGTGCACTTGAAGTCATTAGGTTATAGCTACATCCTACTACTTATAACCAAAATTTTTAAACAAATTACAATTAGGTATTTATTCTAAATGACAATTGCACTTTACAATATTCCTTAACGAAACTCAGGACTGGAATGACAGCTATAATCAGAGAGCTTTAAGAATGCACATAAGGTAGCTAACTTCATTTAGTAGCCCTTTGTTAAATACCTTTAATGCGTCTGTGTTGGTATGAAGGGGAAACATAAAAAATAAAGGTAAATATAACTTTAATAAAAAAAAAGTATATGTTTAAAAAACTAAAATACTAGCTGACCCTAACAAGCAATAAAGTGGGGATGTTAGTAAATGAATGAATGGAGTATGTGACTTGCCCTGGTCGTGTCTGCTGATGATTTCCTTCCTAATGAAGATGATGATGGTGTCTGAAAACAACATTGCACATGAGGTGATGACATGGTGGTTTACACAATACAAATAATGCAAAAAAATGAGGTTTGTTGAGTGGGAAAAAAAAAAGAGCTCTCTTTATCACTCAGTTTAGCTTACCATGGAACAGATGTTGAATACTCAGCACGTTTATTAGTTCCCTTACTGTTTGTGTTTATCATTGATTTTTTTTTTTACTGATACAAAAATACTTCCTCACTTCTGGCCCCTAGCATTCTGATCACACAAGCGCACTAAGCAAGAGTTAGTTCTAGGACAATGTCTAAGCCCCCCCCCCCCCCCCAACCTTTTTTTTTTAAACTGGTAACTAAGAATATAGATTCTTTCTATCAAACACTGATATTTTTCAAAGAGTAGGTTAGTTACAATGTTAGAATATCAAGAAATAAAAAAAAAGTTATATCATTAAGCAGTGTTTCTCAACAAGGCTGTTCACTTCTAAATGCCACATACTTAAAATCGTTCTTGATTCTTTTTGAAAGTGCACACCTATGAGAAACACTGTAGAAAGGTGACCACTTCTTCTCAGAAATTTAGTAAACAAGCTGTTTGAATTCTTATAGGATAGTTTAAAGTGAGAAATATAGAAATTCAAATAAAGAGTTAAAACACCCTAGGAAGTAGATGGTCACCTTATAAGTTAGATGTTAATTTTCAGTCACATAGAATATTAAATAGTTGTCCATCATCTTAATTTTTTGTTGATTACAGATGTGCAGACAAATGTTTTCTGTCCTGATGCATAATTAGTATATATAAAATGGCATTACTGGATGCAATATTTTTAATGAGATAAAATTGTGAAATAAATGCAGAGAAATAGAGTACAGTCCTGACCATTGTGAGCCCAGACTCCAACATGACCATGGTCTTGTGGTCGGCTCACCTGATCAGGTGCTGCTGCCTACAGAGTTGTCCATAATTTTGCAAAATATATTTCAACTTTCTCTCATTAAAATTATATTGAACATGGAGGTGCCATTATATATTATTTACATTTATGCATTATTCATTGTTTCAGCATTTACATTTGTATTTATCTTCTGTCCTGGATAATGTTTTCCAAAAGAAGAGTGGGTTGAAATAAAATTTAAAAAAAAACCATCACCAATAAAAATGCATCACACAAGACATGAAAATGTCAGCAACAAGGGGGGAGGGATAAATCCACAAATAGCAGTTCACAACTTTATTTCGTGTCGGAATCAAACGTTTGAAAGATTTAATATTGATGTTCATTATCACACATTTCAAAATGCACTCTTTTTTAACAACAAAATTGTATGTTAATATTAAGACAATAAAGGAGTACACTGCTATTTAGATGATGCAAAGAAAAAAAAACACACAAAAATGATTTTACTTCAGTTTTCTCTGAGATAGTTTTCAAAGCTGGCTTGACCTGTTGTAGATTGAAGCGATGATAAAGTGCCAAAACAAAACAACAGCACAAGAAACAACTAATCTAAAAGCAAGATCACGAGAACGTGCCTCACATCTATAAACAAACTACAAACTAAGTTATTGTTACACAATAGTTTTTCAGAAACAATAGTTTAAAAAAAAAAAAACATTAAAAATTTAAAAAAAAAATAAAACTTAAATCACAACAAAAACTCTTTTGAAACAATCATCTTTAGTACGGATTGGTTGAAAAGGGAATGAAAGCTATTAAACATTCTTTGCATTGAAAAAGGTTAAAAACCACAATACAATGGTAAAATAAACACTACCAAACAATAATTCTGTGCACTGTGTACAAAAAAAACAAAAAACCACCATGCACAGAATGAATGGTAGACAAAATAATACTCACCCCAGCTTTGTTGATCAGACTTGATGGTGATCTGGGCAAGATGGGAATCTGTCCAGTGGACCCAGGCTTAGCCAACATCTGAGCCATCTGTGCATAAATTAGTAATTGTTGCAACTTTTACCATAAGCGTATCCAGGCAAACCACAAAAGATTTAATCTATTTTGACTTCTAGATCAGTTAATCATATAGCATAGATCAACACGCTAAAATCTAAGTCAACTATAATTTTCTAAACTCTATAGTCTCTTGTGTAAAAAAGGATTCAAAATTTTGCAACATGAATCAGAATTTTGAGGTTCAAAATGCTAAATTATTAGAGTAATATTAATATTTTAAACTAGGCTTAGAATATATATGTACTTTTTTTTAATAAAGTAAAAAACCCATTTCCCCCTTGAAGTTTTATCTATTCAGCTTTTGAAAAAAATACTTAAAATATGAAAATAAAAACTTTAAAATAAACTAAATAGTCAAAACCCCTAAATAAATGCTATCTCATGTCAATAAAGTCAAATAAATGTTTATTAAATCTTAAGAGCTCCCCTTATTAGCAAACTGTTTAATAGATAATAACTTCACCTTTATTTTTCTTGAGCTTCTGTCTTAAAGAATTTGAAATTTTAAAAAGCCACAAATGACAATGCTGACAAAACAAACAGATTTTTCTCTTAATACTATTTGGCCTTTGGTGAATGAGCCTGATAGCTACATTTAATTTATATCAAAACTGCATTGCTAAATTATGAACATATTTTAATTACATTTTACAACAAGCCAGTATGTGTTAGGTAACAAAAAATGTATGTGCATTAAATAATCTAATAGGCAATGATAGGAGCAGGACATTGTTTTTCAACATTTATTCCTAGTAAAAAAAAAAAAAAAAAAAAACTCTACATTTTAATTTCTAAAAAAATGTATATCGTTTTGTTTTTCCATTACAGTAAAGGCTAGTGATAAAATTTGAAAAAAAATATTTTAAAAATGTCTACATATTATATTGTTATCTTGCACACATCAAATATTGACAAATGTTATCCTAATCTACTTTCTGAGTTGCTGGTTGATGAGTCAGGTTGTTGATAAACATTTATTGGAGATTTTAAAAATGGAATAGAAGGTTAGGATAAACAGATGCTGCTTTTTGTGCCTAAAAGATTATGATGAGTGATGAATTATATTAACTATCAAAACTAATTTTTTTTTTCTTCTAAGTCAATAAAAGTCTTGTTGTTTTTTTTAATCTTGAAAATCTAAAAAAAATATTTAAAAAATGTATAATTCATTTTTTCTACATTTTTAAAATAATTTCATGTTTCTGTTACACACATTTTGGTCAGGTGATTTATTTATGTTTAAAAAATACACATGAAGACTTACAAATTAAAAACTTTGTAAGGGTATCTAAATATAGTAGCATTTAGAATTACACAGAGATAGTGTTACTTTAAATCTAAAAATGTTTTTTAACTTGTAATGTTGCACAACTCAAAGCTTACTAAACTTACCTTGATCACTAGATCTAGATCTATATCATCAGCTAACTCAGGTTCTCAACCTGTGGATCGCGACCTCTTTAGGGGTTGATTAACAATTTGCCAGGGGTCGCCTAAGACCATCAAAATGTGGATTGTTTTTGTATATTCTTCTATTGCTGTGACCGGGGGGCGGGGGTGATTGTAAAAAGGATTGCCGAGCTTAAAAGGTTGAGAACCGCTATCTACTGTTGAACTAGATTCTTTAGTATAGGCAGTATAAGTATAGTCATAGTGAAGTTAGTCTAAGTCTAACAGTAGCAACAGTGACTAACACTACTAACAGTCTAAGAAAATATTAAGTCTAATTGATAATATTATTTTAAAATTATTTAAGGAATTATTCTAGATGATATTTAATTAATTAATTTTTTTTTGGGGGGGGGGGGGGATGATCTCGATAACTCGCGATATTTTAATTTTGGCATTGGCACACCATCATATTTCTTCTGCCAGCTCTGGACATCTGGTCTAGTGACACTGACTGACACGCCTTGTCCTACTCCGGTCCTGACCAAAAAAAAATTTAGGAGACCAGGCATGCGGATGATTTTAGGTCTAGAAATAGATCTAGAAGATGAATCTGAGAGACAGACTACACTTGACTACAGTACTCTCCCCCTCAAGTACTAGACTTTACTAGACGTCTAGTCAAGTGACTCGAGACTGAGACTCGACTTATTTATTTACTGTATTAAGTTTATTAGACGACTTGGAGTTAGATCTAGACTTAGAATAAATTTTTGCTATTTTGAATCATTTTGATAATTTTCTAGAATATGGCCGGATATTTCGTCAACATCAAATTCTGTTTAATTATGATAAGACTAATCTTTGGATTAACGTTTTATCTAGCCCTAGACTCTATAGATCTACGATATAAAACACTTTTAAAGATAACATATCAGCAACACACAAAACTCTTACTTTTTATCAGTATTGAGAATGTATCAGACCTACGTTGAGTCTGTTTTGAGAGAATAAAAGAAACGAGAGGTCAACCTCGAATTCGCACTAGAACAAATGGCGCTTCCGATTTCAAAAAGGTCAAGGCTATGTCCTTCTCGCAAGGAAATCTTAAAAAAGAAAAAGTTTGATCTCTGAGCCCTAATTAGATCAATCTATATCTAGATCTCGATAGTAAAATAAAAATCTGTGCATAGATCTAGGTCTATGAGCTTAAAAAAAAAATATTAGCGTCATAGTAATTTTAAGATTTAAATAGGATTGGCAGGATGTAAGATGTTATTGAGGAAACAAATGGGCCTGCCACTCCCAGGCGCCACTTTGGAAAGGCCTCTTCGTTTGAAATTAACAATTCTGCAAAAGTTGTACAGGGCTGGCATAGGAAACTAGACAGCCGCCTATGGCCTCCGACTAGTGGGGGGTTCGCATATGACAAAAAAAAAAAATAGAAAAAAAAATGCGAAACCTGGATCAAATTTCAAACATAGCAGAGATCTATGACTCTCAAGTCTACTAGCCTAGCTCTAAGTCTCTAATTAGTTTAATACGTCTTAATGTTTATTCACGAATATGTAGGCCTATATCTAGGGCCTACTTAGAATTTTTAGACTGAAACTGTTATTTTGAGTTTGATACACCAAAACGAAAAGCGGAGGAGGAGGCTTTTCTTTCAACATATAGAGGTGATTTATTACAATTCCTTACTAATCATTCGGCAGCATTAACTTTGGATACTCAGAACGAAGAAGATACATAATCTTCTTCACAATCGCTAACAATGTCAAAGTAGTTATAAGGCTTTAGTGGAAGAAGTCAACGAATAAGATAAGATCCAATCAAATGGAAATTCAGTTTGACTACAATTGACAACCTCAGCGTAAATACTTTACAAAAACAATATGGATGAAAAATTCGAACAACATTCACTCACGAAACACACACATTCACAACCAGCGCTTTATGAATTGGACTTCTATGTACTTCTCGATGACGACAGCTGATCTTGTAACACTCTGACCGATAGTGGGATAAAGGCGTTTTTAAATCTTTCTGTTTTAGTCCTAATGGAAAGGAGACGACCACTTCGTTCAGATCTTATGTAACAGTGGTTTGATGGGTGCAGGTTGTCTTTAAGAATCGTGAGTGTTTTGGAAATGCATCTTTCTTGAAAAAGCTCTTCAAGAGATGGTAGCTGTATTTGACTGATATAGGCTAATTTTCAGGAAGACGTCATCAACACAATCGCGGAAGATGCAGCCAGTAGGGCCTATATCGACTTCGATTAGAGAGATCCAGGCGTAATGGCCATCTGGAATGAGCTATTAAAACAAAAACCTGTTTACCTGGTAGGAAAATGACCTTTTCGTAATTCTGGAACAAAATATCGGCAAGACGAGGTCTCTGAGAAGCAGCATTTCTCTGTGGGATTGGTTCCAGAAAGTTACTAATTGGTCAATGCTTAGATTTGTCGTTGATTGCTTCTTTCAAACCATTAAAAAATGATGTATTTTGTTTTTGATGCCAATAGCTCTCAGGCCTAAAAATAAGATTCTCAGTTGATGAAAATAGCGATTGGAAAAACGTGAATCATCCAGAAGCACATTCTTGCTATCGCCACTTGGGTTGTGTTGGAAAATCGGTCGAAGGAAGGAAAGAGAACTGACAAAGAAAGACGAAAACTTGTGCAAAGAGAAACTCGGCATTGGAAACAAAATTTTTACGAAGAGTTATTTCAATTGTGCAAATCTTGCAGAACAGAATTTAGCACTTCATGGCACCGTGGATCAATTGTTTCCAGCCATAGACATAAATACCTAAATATAGACTGGCCGATAAAAGAGTTTTATGAAACGAAAATTTGTGACTTGCAATTTTGTGTACTTTATTATACAGTAGTGTAGTCTTGTTTAATCTCTAAGACTGAAGATCATGCAATTTTCAGAATTCGGAAATCCGACAACAATAGATATACATGTTTTTAAGTTACTGCACACCTGCTGGTCAAGGAAAGTGAATGGATATGATTTTGTGATTATGCATCGTGACTATACTAGTAAACGTTTCCCCTATAGGGCAGATGATGTAAAGGTCATCTGTTTCTGTGGACCACGGTTAACGAGGGTGTCATGTGGCCAGAAACAACGACCAACCGCCTTTACTTTTCTCCGACTAATGTCAGGTACCCATTAGAGCTGGATGGACTAAGAGACACCCAAAGATCCCGAAATTAAAAACCCCAGCAGGATTCGTACCCGGTACCTCCGGTTCGGAAGCCAAGCGATTTACCGCTCAGCCATCGCGCCTCCACTATACCAGTAAAATCAATGACTATTTTGTGTTATTCCTAACTGTCAGTGACACCAATGGTCTAGGTCTGGATTGAAGATCTGAAAGTTTGCAGAACTACAGAGGTCAATGACGTGTTAACAGAGCGCGTGCGATAGGCATCAGAAAGTGGTGTGCACAAACATCTTCTGGAACCCAATACATAATTATATCATGTGTCATGTGGATCTTAGTTTCAATTTCATTCTTGCTGACACGGCGAAATCTACAGTTGTTGCTACGACACCCTTTTGTTCGGCACTTCAACACAACGATGGCAGATCTTAAAAGACTCGTGTAAAAATATGACAGTAAATCCTATGTCCGATACACGCTTGGAATGCAGAATCGATAATGTGAAAACTGTTTGTTTCAAACAAGAGCTGCGTACGATGCAATGATGTAAGTGGTTGAAAATGCCAACAAACCCAAAAAAAAAAAAAAAAGCAAGGATCTAAACAATTGGATTTGCGAATCATCTAAATCATTAACAATTTTTGTTACTTTAGCCATCTGGTAGGATTTATTGGCTCTAATGGTCGCCCCCACCTCCGTTACGTGGATTTAATAAAACGGGACCTCAAAACAGTGAACATTGTTACAGATCATTGGGATGGCATAGCCCTAGACCGCACTAGATGGAGAGACGGTGAAGGTCATGGGCCTCAGCTCTAGACGCAAATCGTGCCATGCGAAAAATATCCAGTTCCTCTACCGCCAAAGCGAAAGCCACCTCGACCTGCGATATTTGTGGATGTCTCTCCAAAATAGGGCTCCGTAGTTACACGAAAATGTGTTCGAGATGAACCATAGTCGTTCCGCGACTGAAGGAGGCCAACAACAACAATGAATATCGTCAGGTAATTATATAATCGAAGGAAATGCAGTTTGACATTGAACTGGAATGCAGAGAAAAAAATGGATTTGAATCCGCTCAAATTTCGGCCAGTTAATGGCCCAAGAATTAGAAATGGAACCATATGAATCCAGCCAGCTGCTACAAGCTTGAGACGACGGAAAGTGCAGAAACAGATTATGAAATCATAGATAAATCATTGACGACAGATTCAAAAGGAAAAAAATCTAGTGGAAATTTCTTAGATTAAACATTTGGTTGAATTTTAAATTGGTCGCAAATGCTCAAATGGTGCAAATGTTCAAATGGCGCAAATGTAAAATGGACCTAAGACTACGTGAATTGAATGAAAGTTAAAAACTCAAGTAAAAATTAAATCATTTATTTCAAGTTAAAATCTCGCACATGTTGGCCTATAGTTATTTAGCCATGGTTTAGCTAAGTTGATAGAGCGTCAAGCGAATGTCTTTGATTCGATCCCTATACTTTCCAATGATTTTTATTTTTGTTATCTTTTTTTTTTTCAATTATTTGAAATAGGAATAATTTTTTTTTTAAATTTGATATTACTTTTAAGAAATCAAAGAATGGAGAAGACGGTCAACAGATTTTGTGTGGTGCCCCAATGGTTTAACAAACTAGGGGATAGGTGAAGTCGAATCAAAGAAGGATTATTCGTTTGTATTAGCCTACCTACTCTAATCCATAATCAGCCTAACTTTTGTTCCTACTATGTTAAACAACCACTAATCCAAACACAGTTATTGCTATGTATAATGGAAAAGCTAGAACGACTAGTCTGGCGACCTTCACCCAAGTATCTACTGACCCTCAACTCACAGACAGGTAAAATACTAGGCCTACTCAGATTGGGATAAAAATAATAGCAATGGGCCTTACCTTTTTGCGATGGCAGTGGAATCAAACAAAATATTTCCAAAATGTGGGATCTAAGTCTAATCAGAAAAAGAAAAACAACAAACCACTGTGTTCAAATACGATGATTATTGTTATATTACCTCATTCAATAATGTTTCGTGCAGTATTTGTGATCCTTTGTAATTGTTATAGGGTTATAAAGTTTATATGACTGTTTTTTTTTTGGCATGGCTTAACTCAACGCCCTTGCTACAGTGCAACAATGTCATGCATGTGTCAAGGTTTATATGCAATTGTATCAAAGCTATGCGTGTTTACCCCGCTCCCTTTTGTGTGTGTGTGTGTGAAATCTAGCATAGTAGTTTCCCTTACAATGTAGGCCTACAGGTACTGTCTAAGACATTAAAAACGAAAATTTCCCTTAACGAAGACAACATAATTCATGAACGAACAAATTTAATAACATAAATAAGTAAATAAAAATAGATACAAAATAATAAAATTGTAATATTTTATAAGGCTTGTCTTCGAGTCCGAAGATTAATGAGGAATGCAGTATTTTCGGGGCTACGCAGCCAGAGCAATATAACCATTGTCCGCCTGTGGACGATTAAGATTTTCTTTTCGCCGTCTACGTCTGTCCTAGGCAGTGGATTTTTTTTTAATGTGCATCCCTCGGCCTTTGTAAGTGACCTCCAGCTGTCTTGTTCTGAAGCCGCATCCAACCAGGTGCTCTCTTCTATGTCAGCTAAGTAAGTTGGCGCCTAAGCTGGTCTTTAACTCTTTCTCTCCTAACAGACGATACCAACGTTGATTCCACCAGAATGTGGTAAATAATTACGGAGAGAAAGAGTTAAAGCGCTTCCGTGGGACACCTTTGTTACATCGACCATCTTTTAGCTCACCAAAAAAAAAAAGGACCATAAGAAGTCCCTCTATACTGTCCATACCGGCGCTCGCAAAGACATCGCTACAAAATTTTAAGAAATGGTAAAAATAAAACAAGTAAAAATTGGTTGGAGAAATAATTGAACAAGATTTTAAGACTCCTGGGAGACCACCCAACTCTAATGGGTACCTGATATTAGTAGGGGAAAGTAAAGGCGGTTGGTCGTTATGCTGGCCACATGTCACACTCGTTAACCGTCGGACATCATCTCATAGTCTGAAAGGGATACTTTACTTTACTTTTTTTTTTTTATATTTAAGCCACGGTAGGAATTTCCAAACTATCCCATACACTTTCAATTGAAACCTAATTGTTATTAACAAATTAAAATTTGAAAGAAGCGCTTGAAACTTATTCTAGCTCATCATTCCTTGAATTGGCTCATAACAAGCGTCTGTTTCACAGGAACACCTAACACCAGGAATCTTGGCAGAGCCCATAGTCAAAAAATCCCAATGACTTGTTCCATCTTTTTTTTCTTCATTATTGTCTATATTTCTAACATGCATTGGTGACTGAACTTTTTAGAAATTTCTAGAACAGTGTTTCCCAAACTATTTCCTTAACGGAACACGTCGCACATTCTGAGTTTTTAACGGAACACTTTGCTAATTTTTTAGAGAGATTAACTCACGTGGTGGGCTTTTTTTACATTTAGGCCTACCTATCCCATAATCTGTTGGAGCACCATGAAAGATTTGTCGACCGTCTTTCTTCCTCTCTGTCTTTTGGCTTAGTTAGAACCTCTTTCATTGGCAGTCCATTCTTTTATGTTGTCTTCCCATCGCTTTCTCTGTTTGCCACTTAAAAATCCATAAGAATCACATTAGCGGAGACGCTTTAAAATGTAAAACATTTTCTTCAAAACGTTTTCACCCATATTGTTGCATACGCGCCTCGCAAAAAAGCGGTATACATTAAACAAGGTCTTATTAGGAGATAAAACTTGTAATTTTACTAATATTGAGATAAATTACACTGGAAATAAAATATTTTTTTCGCCGCCCCCTCTCCTTGTTGTAAGTTGGTTGTTTGCTTGTCGCTACAAGCAGCTAGTACAACTGAACCAATGAAGGTGTTTTATATTTTTGCTAAATAAACTTGAAAAAACTTCTTATGTGAACATAAACTCAATATAGATAGAGATCTAATATTAATTAAATATAATGATATTTAAACTAAATCTAGCTCAGGACAAAACAAGTCTACTCTTTCATGTCTCAAGATTGTCTGCCATTTCACATTTGCTTTACGCTAATTTCATCATCTTCAATGCATAACCACCACTCAATCGCTTAACATCTTCTTACAGCCGCCTAGGAAACACACACACTGAATAACACCCCTTTTTGCCAGGAAGTTGCACCCCCACCCCAATTCGAGGTATTCGCCCCTCCCCCGAGGAACCCAAAGTTTGAAAAACGCTGAATTAAAAATACTGATTATCAATAATGCAAAACAGAATAATAGTAATAATAATCCAATACGGAATACTTGCACAATTTTTAAAAATAAAACTCGAAAAAGAAATGTAAATACCCGGTAATACCGTTATGTAATTAAATATTAAGTAGCTCCAATATTAAATATGTATAAAACAGATTCCGTTTTTAACAGATTTTACTACGAAAAGAAGATAATTAAAAATGTTTTTAAAACTAGAACACAAATGAATTTAATGTAGATCTATATCTACACTGCATAATCGGCAAAAAATATTCTACTCTCAACTAACAACCATTTCAAATAAAAGTGACAATGTTTTAAAGTTGACCTACTAACAGGGCGAGCTATTCGACTCAAAACAAATATTACAAACAACCTGCGAAAACTCAAGGTCAGGAAAGAGTCGGCGCCAATGAAAAAACCCCATGGAAATCCTTCGCGAGCCGCTTTTTTTTTCTTTTTAAAGTGTCCGAAATAACTTCTTATTGTACCAATATCGTCTCTCCCCCCCCCCCCCCCCCCAAGCTTTCTAAGGATAATGGAATTAGTAGAATTTAAACAAATATTTTGTTATTATTAAGCCAAAAATATAAAAAAAAAGGAATCTTGAAATAATGATTTGGCCGCACCTTACATTCGGCCGCCTGCGTGCAATGCATACATTGCACAATAAGGAGCGGCGGCCCTGGTCTGTAATATAGAAGTTTCTACAAAAGATCAAATATTTTTTTCTACTAGTAGGGTTCTATCAATGTAGGCCTATCTTATAGTTGCGCAATTGCATTTTTTTTTAATTTAAAAGACATTGCTTTAAGCCACGAAACAAGAAAAGAATAGAAAGCGATACGTAGAAAAAGAAAAGATCTAGTTAAATTTTGACTACACATTGATCCAAATTTAAAATATTAAACATTTAATCAGCATATGGACATAAGAAATTATTCAGTCACAACAAACACATATAGAATAGATAGAACCAAAAGAGCGAATTTTGCACAGTCAACACAATTATCCTTTTTTTGGGGGGGGGGGGGGGGAAGGTATCTTGTATTTTAAGATAATTTCAACTTTTAGGGTCGGGATTTGATAGATTCTACACACCCTGCCAGATTTTTGGGTTGTTGTTGTCAAGGCTCTGGATTAAGATTAAACATTTTTTCTCTTTTTTCTAAGTAAGGGGGAATAACTAGATCTATAAAATATTGATCTAGAATACATCTAACATTCTAACTTGATTGATTATTTAATTAGACGTCTAGATCTAGATCTATATAGTTAGTAACGTAAAATTAAGATTTAGATTCTTTTTCTATATATTAATATTTATTAATATAATGTAGATAGAGTATATTAATTAATATTAATAAAGCTAGATTTAGTCTTTTAGATCAACCTAGGCTAGGCACTATCACTATAACTATATCACTAACCTATAGTACTAGCCTGACTACTGCTTATATGGAGAGATCATTATGATATATGACAGCAAGCCACCACTGTACATGAGACTCTAAAGTAGTCTAAAAGTAAAGCCGAAAGCTAATCTTATATTTATAGTATAATGTTTTAGTATGTTTAGATTCCACTTGTAGTTAATACAGTGTCTGTATAGTCTAGTGTAGATCTCGGTATGATCTAGTCATTAGTCCTGCCTAGCAGTTCAAGTAGCAGTACTAAGTGTATGGTATGGTAAACATTAACATTCTAGCCAATCTATAGGTTTGGTATTGAAAACATGGCAATCAGCGTCCTGTTCTTTTGTTGGTTTGCAAATTGAATGTTACAAGAATTTGATTTTGTGAAGCTGTGAAAGACATTTCTGAGATATATGCTGTTTATTATTTATAGACTAATTAATTAAGCCACACTTGTTTAAATGCCTCCTCCCACATGAAAAATGAGAAAAAAGAAGAAGTTTAAAGCCATTGTATGATTGTTTATTGTTACCAAAACACTTGTAGAATTTTCCAGATTCAATAAGATTCCCTTTTGTTGTATCAAATATTAGAAAATTTATGGCACTTTTATCCAAGTAAAATGTTTGTTTGTAAAATGTTTTACATGTTTGGGATCTTCCTTCAGAGTTGAAGATAGTTTACTTCCTAGTCCAAACCTCCCGAAGGACGACGGGGGATGGGAGCGGGCAGGGTTTGAACCCTCGACCGTCAATAAATCCAAACGACAGTCCAGCGCGCAAACCGCACAGTGACAGTCCTCATATAATCTTTTCTGGATTACAATAGTATATTAGACAGTAATCCAGCCATTATTGAGATACCGGTAATCATAAAAAAGGAGAAACAAGAAAAAAGATACATTAAAATGTTTTTATTTAATAGTATTTTTTGGGGGAGGACTCTCATAATGATACAACTTTACATAAATATTCTTCATCTTTACAAATCCTAATGCAAAAGGATACACATTTTATTTTTATTTTTTTATCCACTCTATTTAAGTTTAATTTATTGATTTTTTACAACCATTGGATCAGCTGCTAGTATAGAATATGACATAACTTTGAATAATCAATGTTAAAGTAAAAAAGAAGACTAGTTATTGATTTTTGAAACATGATCTAGATCTATAATTATAGTCCAGAGCAGTGTGTCCTGAATATTCATGCTAACTGGATCCATTAAATATTAAGATTGCCAAAATAAAAAAAACACGTTGCAAATCTATTATATCTACATTTTGTATTCTGCTAACTGTTCTTTATCATGATTTTTGTGATTACTTGACATTTTAAAAAAAATAATATACAAGAAAGTTTTATTTTCCTGTCAAAACTACATTGATGTAAATGCTATGAAATTACCAATACTATTCAGTTGCTTATTTTGTTTAAAGGCTGCAATGTATTGTTTTTTTGTTTTTTTTTAAAGATTCTTTAAGCTGTGTTTTAAATGTTTCTTTTTTTTACATAAACTTTTCATATTAGATAACAACTATACTGATAAATTTAGGCTCATTATCTTATTATTTAATATTATTAGATAATATGGATCTTTTTGTGGACTGTCAATTTTGATCATAAAGCATTTTTGATTTCAGAATCAATTAACAATGTACCTATAAAAAAATGGAGAATCCAGAAGCATTATTGGGTAAGTTTAGGTGCTGTGCTAATATGTTTTGATAACCAATAATAATGTTGATTTTTCCTAAATGTTGAAATATTTTAATTGATCAATGACATGAATTTTTTTTCCTTTAGATTTTTTAACCATCAGGTCATGGAAAGAACGTTACCACACAGACTCAGAGACTGACGAGTCTATCAAAACATTGCTGACTAATAATGAAGAGGACTTGGAATCTTTTGTTAGAGACTTTACTATTGATGACTCCATCTCTGATTGTTTTGCTGAGGATTTGGATGTAAAAAATTCAACTGTTCTTAAGGTACTGTAATTAGACACTTAAAGTAGCAGTTCACTAATAATGAGGATGCATCTTAGAACTATGTGCTTTCTACCACTTAACTCAGTCCTTTTAATAGATTTTCCTTATCTTTCAACAAAGCTATTTAACTTTATTGAAGGCTAAAAAAACAATAACTAGGAATTCATGATTGATAGCAACTAGAAGGAAAAACAAAAATCTTAATTCATTTAGTTAACTGTTAAGTTTTTCAGCTGAGAGGGTTATTTTTTTGGAATCTGGGAAAGGAGTATTTTTCTTAGAACTGGAGGTCTTTTCATTTGCAGTCTCTACATTAACCAAGCTCTAGATTGCTATTTGGCTTTTGTTGAAAAAAAAAAAAGAAAAGTTTATTAGAGGTTATTCTGGCTACTCAGTAACTTAAAAATACTATAGACCACAGAAAATTATTTCACCGTCATCCCCAGCCACGCAGATTAAGGCTTAGACATAATCATTTCTGAAGGAATTGAAGGTTATAAGGTAGGATAGTTGTGCAATTTGCTATTTCAACTTTTTTCAAAGGGGATTTGTGGTTTAACTCTCCTTTGTTGTCATTATCTGCCTCAGGAGGTTTAAACAAAAGTGCAAGCTCATAGATTGTATTTATTTTAAAATATACAATCATAATATAGAAAGTAAAGTGAAAAGATTAAGAGAAGGAACTTATACCTCGTTGACATGACAAGAACTTTTTAACCGGTAATTTAAAATATTAAAAATTGTTTTTTTTTTACACGTTTTTGTTTAAATTCTGAATGATATTCTGCTTATTCCTAAAGGCATCAGATCCACCTGACCTTGATTTCATGTACAGTAGAAAATTTCACAGCCCAGGCACAACACCACGAAACTTTCATAATCCTGCTGGTTCTAGTCACCCACAGAGATTCTTGACTTTTGATGAAAGGAGGAACACGTTTCCTGCTTTTCAAAAAACAAAAGACAGTCAACCATGTGAAATTACAATACCCTCACAAGACACACTCTGCTTTCCAGTGGATCAACTGAATCAAAGTTCTCAAACTGTTAGGAGAGGACAGAACAATCCAGGAACTTTAGAAAATTGTTCAACTCTTCAGCCGTCACAGAATTTAGATAATAAGCGTGACTCTGAAACCTGTTTTATTCCTGCTGTGCCTTTCAGCTCTAAAATCACAGAGACTGGGACAAAACTGGATAAAGTCTCAAATCTCTGCAAGCAATCCAAGTTTGGCTTAAAGCAGGTCTGGAGCAATGCACTGAAAAAGTGCATTACAAAAACTGATTCTATTCAAAATGATGACAATGACGACAGTCTCTTTGTTAATGTCAAACGATTCAAAACTGAAAACAATCATGTTGGGCCTAGTAATATTCCCCCTGAATTGACCTCAGAACATATACAAGATTTTGATGATCTCTGCCCAGTTAAATTGTGCACTCAGCTTCAAGGTAAATCTGAGCCAGACTTGAGTTACTCCAAAGCTCGTATCATAGATAATACCGATCAGAAGGTCTTCAATAGACCAAGTGAGCTATTTCTTCACAGCAAACCTGTAGAGGTTATCAGTGACCATTTGCCTAATGCAGCGCCACAAGAAAATAGAGTTAAACAGACAGTTTCCAGTGAGCATGCCCAACAAAATATCCCCCCCATACATTGTTCTGATTTGAGAAGAAATGAACTAGAAAAGAATCCACATAAATTATCTTATTTGACAAAGAGTGATAATGTGGCAGATGTGTCTAATAATATAGGATCAGGAATCACTGATAATGGGGAAACAATTATTAAAAATAAAACCATGGATGGCACCAGTATCAGTCCTGACATGAAGATTGGTCTTCTGGATAAAATAAACCAGGCACTTTTCCAGAGAACTTTAGTAACACTACTGAAGCAATCAAGGTAAGCCTTTGTTTTTTTTTTATAGTTAAAATAATCATTTGTAACAAGTCTCATGTTTAATTATTTTAATTAGAATCCTGTTGCTTCCTGTGCACACCATGTACAAATACTTATATTTCACATCTATTTATTTGACAATGGGACACAATTTAAGTATCCTATAATAATAGTAATAAATTCCTTTGTAAAAAAATATATATATATTCTCATTGGCCTCTTTCAGTCGTAGGACGACTATGGTTCATCTCAGAGCACACTTCCTCATGTGGCTGTGGAGCCCTATTTTGGAGAGACACTCCTGTCCACAGATAGCGCAGGTTAAGGTGGCTTTTGCTTCGGTGGTAGAGGAGCTGGCCGTTTTTTGGATTGTGCGTTTTTCTTCCTGGGCTGAGACCCATGTACTTTCACTGTCCATAGCTTTCTTGGTCACTATCTCTCTCCACCTGTTGGGGTCTAGAGCTATGTCTTCCCAATTGTCAGTATTGATGTTCACTGATTTGAAGTCACGTTTTATTACATCTATGTAATGGAGGTGGGTGCGACCAGTTTTTCTTGTGCCAGCAAATGGTAATGCGATGGTATCCCCCCAGATCTTCTAAAACAATGCAAAACTACTCTAATCCAACCTCTACACGAACTGCTTTGCAAATGTTGGCAAGAAGGTGCTGTGCCACAAGACCTGCGGGATGCTAAAATCATTACACTGTATAAGAACAAAGGTGACAGAAGCGACTGCAACAATTACAGGGGAATCTCCCTCTTAAGTATTGTAGGCATAGTCTTTGCTCGAGTGATACTTCCCAGGCTACAAAAACTCGCTGATCGGGTCTATCCAGAATCACAATGCGGCTTTCGCTCAGGGAGATCCACGATTGACATGATTTTCTCCATCTGCCAACTCCAGGAAAAGTGCAGAGAACAAAGGATGCCTTTGTACATTGCGTTTATTGACCTGACAAAGGCCTTCGATCTAGTTAGCAGAGATGGCCTCTTTAAAATTTTACAGTTAATAGGCTGTCCACCCAAGCTACTAAATGTAATCATATCTTTCCACCAAAATATGATGGGTACAGTGCAATTCAACGGTGCCAGCTCTGAAAGTTTTAGCATAAACAGCAGAGTTAAACAAGGATGTGTCCTGGCCCCAACCCTCTTTGGAATACTATTTTCACTGCTAATCCACAACGCGTTTGACAAATCCACTGAAGGCATCTATCTCCATTCCAGATTTGATGGCAAACTCCTAAATATTGCCAGACTGAGGGCCAAAACTAAAATCAGAGCCACCCTCGTAAGAGATATGCTATTCCCGGATGACGCAGCCGTAGTGGCACACACACAAAAGGAACTTCAGTCACTAATGTCCCGCTTCTCTCAGGCCTGTAAAGAATATGGCTTGACTATTAGCACAAAGAAAACAAATGTTATGGGACCACCTACTACAGCACCACCCTCCATCCTCATAGACGTTTGCGCTGGCTTGGACATGTTCGCCGGATGGAGGACAAGCGCATCCCGAAAGTCATCCTCTATGGTCACATATATATTATAAATTATAAAAAAAAAAATTGAGCATTGCGCATATTTCATACTGCAGCATGCTTAGTGTAAAAGTAAGTTAAGTTCCCCTTTCAGACCTTGCGATCTGTAGGGCAGATGATGTAAAGGTCATTTGTTTCTGTGACACATAGTTAACGAGGGTGTCATGTGGCCATCACAACGAACAACCCCCTTTACTTTTCCACAAATAATTTTAGGTGTCCATTAGAGCTGGATGGACTCAGCGGCACACCCAAAATTAAAAATCCCAGTCTTCACCAGGATTTGAATCCCGGATCCCCAGTTTGGGAGCCAAGCACTTTACCACTCAGTGCACTGCACCTCCCATGCTTAATGTATATTGGTCCAATCTCTTTTGTGGACCTTTTCCCCTAATCTTTGTCATTCTTAGTGGTTTGAGTACTGGTAGAAGTCCCAAAAAGCCCATGGAGTCTGGGAGCGCATGAGGCACCCTGATCGCACTTCCCCGTGGTGGAGGCTGTCCAAGCCTGAGCAAGCTATTATAGCACAGGCCATTGTCCTGTTGGCTCATATTTCTCACGGCTATAGCCAAATTTCGATTCACGGTGCCCCCGCTGTGGGGAAGAAGAGGAAACCATGCCTCATATTCTGTTTGACTGACCCAGACTTGCTGGGAAACCAACAATTCTCGACCTGTATGGTGACATTTATGCACTACACAAGACAGCAGGGTTTCTGTCCAGGGCTTTTGAAAGAGAGGATTTGAGCCTCTCAAGCCCTCACTCAAATGGAGTTTGATGATGATGATGATGTCATTCTTAAAGTCTTGCCTATGGTGCTCTTTAGCCACACATCTGTTCCTTTTCCCTAATCTTTGTCATTTTTAAAGTCTTGCCTATGGTGCTCTTTAGCCACACATCTGTTCCTTTTCCTGTAATCTTTGTCATTCTCTTGCCTATGGTGCTGACCATCTTTTTCCTTGAGGTTGTGAGTTGCTGTTTTTTTCCTACTAGACCTTATATACTGTTTTTTATTGAACTTTTCATCCCATCACATGCTCTCTATTGGAGTCTTTATATATATATATATATAAATATCTATGGATTTCTCATATCATAATGATAATAAAAGTAAATCTAAGTAAATCAATGACATAATTGCATTATATATATATATATTTAGATGCAGCAGTCTGCTGGCAGATATTCTTGAAACATTAGTAAATGGCAAAGTGTTTGAAACCTTGTTTGGAGCTGTGGATCAGTTGAAGCAGTTGTTGTACATTTCAAGTTTGCCTCAAGATGTCAGCAGGTAAAAATTCTGCAGTTTTAAAATGAAAAACTGTTTTCTGGGTTCTTGGTTTTCAGATAATCTTGAGTACATAAGATGAAGACTTAGTTACAATAATCAAGTAATTTTTACCATGAATTATTTCTAGATTCTGATTTTTAAAATTTAAAACAAATAAACTCATTGAACTTGAAATAAACTATGGCAATAGAAACTTTTCTCTTAAAATTTTAACAATTTTATTTACATTAACACATTTATATTGTCAGCTATAACATTATTGTTGTATATCTGCAGACTGCTGGAATTAATTCACAAAAATTTGGAAAACACCTTCAGCCAGTTGTTACATCTCAAAGCCACGGTGGAAAAACTAAATATTGAAATGCCACTCACACTAATGCCTTCAGATGAACAAAATAGAGAGCATGAATTTCAATCCAGGTAACAGTTATTTAATCTTAACTTCTGTTTATTCCTGTCTAGACTCAGTCGAGGCCCTGAGTAGGTTGTTTCCCCATGAATTCTGGTAGACTGAGTTGAGGCACTGTGTAGGATATTTCCTATACATTCTGGTAGACTGAATGGAGGAAAATGATTTTTTTTTTTTTTATAATCCATGCTTCATGAAAAGCATGAAATAATTCTAACAGTCCACTATTAAACTTAAAAAATATGAGAACTAGCTTTACAATGTAAGGGTGGCTTAAATTAAATAATAATTGAATTAATAAAAAAGTTATTTAATTAATTAATCAATTAGTGGTAATTAATTAATTTTGTTTCATTTAAAAAAAATTTATTTATTATAGCTAAGGTGAGATAAGCCTTGTGTAGAAAATAAAGTTACTCGCTAAAAAAAAAGCTTAGCGATTAACATTTCAGCCTTCCATCAAGGAGACTTGAAAAATTTTTTTCCCATAGCCTTTTGAAAAGGCAGCATGGAAACCTCCCAAATTAGCCCCCCTCCCCTATGTATTGTTCTTATAGACATTTTTTTGTATTCATGTATGCTTGTTAAATACTATACTAGAACATATCATATTTTCCCCACAGAACACTATTGGCAGACACTTACAATATCATCAAGAAGCACCCTCCAGATTTGAACGACAAAATTCAAGACTTGATCTCATTTCATTTGAAATCCAAGCTTCTCACTCTGACTTCTGGTCAGGTATCCCAATTGGAATCTTTTACTCCAGTGACGCTGGAAACTTTGAATCCTCACAATCAACCAATAAGTAAGGAACATAATTTCAGGATGGTGCTAAATTCTAATGAAAACTACTCTCATCACAGCACATCAAACTTCAAGGTAGAAAGGTTGCAAAATTCATCTCAAGATGCACAGTGTAGGGTGGTTGAAGATAAGCCTCTGGCCATTCAAAACAGAAATATACAACTACACCAAAACAGTGAAATTAGGTATCCATGTTTAAATGTATCGGATTACTCATCTGAAAAGATGATGCCTCATGAATCTGGACATCTTTCTGCACCTGAACACCTCCATTATAAGTCTGCAAAATCACATGACTGCAAATGTCCTCAGTCCAGCAGGCATGGGCACAGGTGCCAAGAGAAGAGACCAGATCACTGTAAACACAGGCATAGAGATACTCGACGGTGCAGAAGGAAAAAAAGATCAGTTAGCGACACCAGACATACCAGGAGACGGCACACAATCAGCTCTTTTACCACAAGTTCAGCCTACACACCATCCACTACCATTTCAGCACAGAGTACTGACCGTTACAGGAGACGCAGGGGAAGCCACACATTCAGATCAAGTAGCTCATCCAAATCATCCAGGCTACGCAGCAATGACTATGATGATTATTGGAGTGACAATGAGAGTGATGATGATGATGATGACGATGAAAGCTATGCCCCATTGGTTCGGTTGAATTTGGACAATGAAGATTTACCAGACGAGGCACTGAGAATAGACAGGTAATGTGTTGTTTATTCCTTAATAGAAATTCTTTTAAAATATTTTTTGGCTCAATACAGCAAGATTAAATGCTAGACAGAAAACATTTACATCTGCTCAGGATATCAGAGCACTTCTGGACAAAGTAAAATCAGGGCTAATCTTGAACAAGGTTGCTACTCTAAAAAAGTTTTTGGTTCATAGCCTGCTAGATTCACTGCTGTTTATTTTGTGTTTCTCTTTGGTCTTGGATGCTTCTTTCTCCTATGTATCATTTTAGTTTCTATTAAGAGAGAAGGAGAAGGACACCATTTTCATTTTTTTTTTGTTTGAACTGAACTTTTTAGAACTTGGGACAAAGCATGCAGAATGGACTAGTTGGCCTTATCCCTGATAGCTAAACTTTAGGCTTTGATTCTGAAGATGCTTTTCACTATAACTTCGTACTTTTTAGCTCCATAACTTTTTGGCATTTTACATTTTGAGAAACAATCTTTGCAACTTCTTGTGTGACTAAAGAGGCCAATCCTTGATACACAGCTGTGGTAACAGGTTGGGCATCTGTAATCACCAGGTGCTGTTGTACTTTCCCCCTTCATTCAACTACTGTTGTGTATGGAATCTGCTCCTGTGGATCTATCCAGTGCCACTTTTTCCCAGGTGTTAGTGTCGATTTTTAAGAGCTTAATGTCGCGTTTGAATACATCAGTATATCTTAGAAGTGGACAACCAGCGGCTCTCCTGTCTTCTGTTAGATCATAGTATGTCTTGTGGAAGTTGACCTGGTGGCATTCATAGCTCCATATAATAAGGCATTCAAGCTCCATATAATAAGGTTAGACTGATTAAGTGTAAGGTGTTCTATGCAAAATGGAGGATAAGTGAGAAATTAGTGACAGAGATCAATGCTAAAAACTTCCTGTCTTTCTTACTCCAGACTGTCTCTCTGCCAGACCAGGAGTGATAATAATAATTAACCCAATAATTCTAAATATTAAATCCTCCTAAATTCATTAAACCTCTTTAAGATGCATGTTGTTGTTTTATTGCTCATAATCTTTGCTTCAAATTGTATAAACCAGCCAGTGTTCAAGAATCTCCATTTATGTTTACCTGTGTTTATACTGTGTTCAACATTGTGAAAAATAGTAAGCATGTAATCACTTCAGTAAACATAGCATTAGGTAATTAAGATACATCTTGACACTTTAACTGTCTACTTTTTTTTTTCAGCTTACATTAAATCTGAATGGCTTTGATAGCCAGCAACACTAGTAACTCATACAATGTTCAACATAAAATATTTAATAGAGAACCAACAACTTAACCTAAATCTACTTGTTGAAATAGCCCAGACTAAAAATATTGGAATAGGAAAGATATGAGAGTTAAAAATAAGTTTGATTCCACATTATAAGCTTACCAATGGCAGAAACTATTTGTGCCCTGTTCAACATTTACTCATTATGAAAAAAAAAAACCATTAAGAATAGGAAGTAACTCTAGTTTACATGAAGATATATGTAACAAGATATCTATTATGAAAGAAAATTATAACAATTAAATTTAAAGCATATTTGATGGAGATATTAATCTTGTTTAATTTTTGAAGGATGTGCAATTTTAAAAGATAAAATGCTAATAAACATTTATTGATAAAAATGTTTAAAGAAATGATGCTAATCAGCACTAATTGTCACTTTCTTCTACTGTCCAGGCTACACAGACATCTTGAGTCTGTCCAGAAACTGCATCAGAGCAGTGAGGACATCATAGAGACCATCATCACTGGGACTGGGGAGAAACTGGTTCCGCATGATCGCTTTGCTTCTGACTCATCATACACAAGGACGCTCCCTTTGGGACACAAAGAATCCAGGTTAGCTTGGTTTGTTTTTGTTTTAATAAGAGATCATTAAAAGTGAGTGTAGTTTGTAATGTTGAAATAGAAAAAGGGGGAAGAGGGTCTGAAAGCAAACTTAAGTACTGATATACTAGATATTAGTGTTTATAGCAAAAACAAAAAATTTTATTGCAGATCTTAATAGCGCTTCCATAGTTCACCTCCTTTAATCTCTGCCAAAAAGGATAGCCTTTGGCATGCTGTCATCCATCCTTCTATTCCAGTGGCGCTACAGCCCATGGAGGGCTCTAGCTTGCTTCAACACCCCCACCCCCCAATTCAGATCTCTCCTGTGCCTTTCATCTCCATGCCCGAACCCCAACTTGTTGTAGATCTGCCTCCACATCATCAATCCATTGCATTCGGGGTCTGCTTGATGTCAACCACCCCCTTTTCCCCTTGCTGGATAGGTGTCCCATATGGTTATATCAAATAGTAATGTCCACATCAGCCTGTAATTACGAATTTTATTGATAATTTGATTATCATTTTCTTGATCAAGTGACTCCTGGTTGGTAGCTGATCAAGCAGAGCATTCCAATCCTTCCACAAAGGCAAAATGTGAGGGTCTTAAATCCTCAAAGCTGAAAGTGTTTAAGCCTAGAGGACTATCTGCAGCACAACTTTTCAACCATGAGAAGGCATTGTTGAAGAATATGAGAGAATTGACTGACAGTAAGCTCCTCTATCATATATATATATATATATATATAAATAGTTCATAGATATGCTTTTGCCTTATTTCTATAAATGATTCTTGCGTTCTAGTTGAAACCTGCAGAACTGTGAGGAAAGACCCTGAGCATTTGTGACATTTTGAATTGCATTTCCAAAAACTGTTTGATTATACATACCGTACATACTTCTTCATGTTGACATTGTTTATGTGTTTGTTATTAGTATGTATTTGTTTTTGTACATGTGGTTATTTCCCTTTGCAAGAGAGTTCATATTGTATTGTTGTGTGTAAATTGTGTAGAGCTTCATGTCGCGTTTGCATACATCCGTATAACGTAATAGTGGGCGACCAGCGGCTCTCCTGCCTTCTATTAGATCGCCATACAGGATGTCCTGTGGAAGTCGACCTTCTGGCATTCTACGAACATGGCCAAGCCAGCCAAGGCGTCTGCTGCTGATAACAGAGCGGATGTCCTGGCACCCTGCTCTTTGTAGCACTTCCTCATTGGTTATCTTATCTTGCCACCTTATTTTAAAGATCCGCCTTAGGCATCGGAGGTGGAAAACATTCAGCTTTTTTTCCTGCCATGAGTAGGTTGACCATGTTTCACTTCCGTACAGCAAGGTGCTCAACACACAGGTCCGGTAGACTAGGGCTTTAGTACTGTTAGTCAGCAATATGTTGTCCCAGACTCTTTTCTGCAGCCGTGACATGGTGGCCATTGCCTTGGCTATCCTGTTGTTTATGTCTTTATCCAGTAGAGTGTTGTTAGATATGATGGAGCCAAGGTAACAAAAGTGATCAACAATTTCTAGTGGTTGGCCATTAATGCTTACTTGAGGTGCAGTGTTTGTGTTTTGGACAAGTATCTTAGTCTTGCTTCAAAGATTGCAGATGTCATACACAACAGAAGCAGAAAGAAGGGTGAAAATGCAACGGCGCCTGGTGATTATATATGCCCAACCTGCGATCGCAGCTGTGTATCAAGGATTGGCCTCTTTAGTCACACAAGAAGTTGCAAAGGAAAAAGATCGTCTCTCGAGATGTAAGATGCCACAGAAATTGTGTAGAGTTAGGGTGTGGCATATATGAAAGAGTCTGATGTACACAGGTCTAATATTCGAGTTGCTTATTGAGTTCAGTGTTCTTTAGTGTAATGTAAAGCTTATAAATGTATCATTATTTAAGCAAACCTTTAATACTTGACATCAGTAGTAAAAGAATTAAACATCACAAGGCACTAAGGCCGCTAGGTAAATGCTAGTGTTTGCATCTATATTGTTATTGTTATAGTAGTAATGCTTAGGTGAACAATTGTAGTCAAACTGAATTTCCATTTGTTTGGACCAATATAAAATTATCTTATCTTAAAAAAGAAAATGTTTAACTACTGTTAACTGTGAGATATACAATATATTTAAAATCTCTCTACATTTTTCTTTTCACTATCAACCTTTTTTTATTCAAACATTAATAATAAATAATCCATCCATCCCAGTGGTGCTATAACCCATGTAGGACTCTGGCCTGCCTCAGCACATCCCTCCATTCAGATGTCTCCTTTAGTCTCCACGCTCAAACCCCAAGCTGTTGTAAATCTGCCTCCACATCATCAATCCATTATATTCGTGGTCTGCCTTTGGGTCGTCTGCCTTTTGGTTTTTGCCGGTACACAATTTTAGTTTCTCAGTTCTCTGGCCTTTTTTCGAGGTGACCTGCCCAACGTAGTCTTGTTCTTTTTTTATTTCTACTATTGTAGGTGGGTCTTCATACAAATGATATATCTACTGGTTAGTGCATGACCTCCACCCAGTATCCTCTTGTACAGCACCATAGATTTTTCTAAGTATTTAGTAGATTTTCTGTTGCCTTTGTCAGTGTCCAGGTCTCACTTGCATAATTAATAAAAAAAAAAAAAAGGTTCTTATTAAAATTTTTAGAATCAATTTTTTAAATTTGATATTTGATCTAATGTTGCTGCCATTTTTTTTCCACTGTTTAATATTTTGCATGTAACAAATGTTTTATGCTGCTGGTTTCAGGTGAGTTTGAAGAGACATTTGAAAGGAGGCATGACATCAATGTCAAAAGAAGACAACAAATGGATTCTGAAATCCCTTGGGATCAACTCAGTTTTTCAGTAAGCTGTTTGTTTATACATGTGTTTCAGATGATGAAATAATGAAAAATATATTTCCTGCTAAAAAAAGTTGTTTTTTTTTACTAAAATCTTTTTTTTTTTCTTGTAGTAGGAATTTTCCTAAGAGGCTTGTTCTGTTTATCTGACATAGTTTTTAGGTATCAAAATCAATGTAATTTTTTATTCTTATTTTGGATTAGCTGTAAATGTTTTTGAATGCTTGTTGAAAAGAAATTTAAGGTACAATAAAAACAGAAAAATAGTTGAAATTCATTTTTTGTTATTAATTTAGTTAACTTTGTTTAGATTTGTGATTTAAATGTTATGTTCAACAAATCTAAAAGCTAAAACAAAATCCTTTTCTGTTTTTTTTTTCAGGAATCTGAGTCAGATGATCAAATTGTGAAGTGATTGGTGCTTTCTTTATGAAATCCAGATCCAATATTTCTATTCCTACTAAATTTTAATGTATAACTTTTTAGCTCTATTATAATTGCCATGTTATTTGTAGGCCTATTACTGGTAGGCTGACTATGTTTGTTATTGTTATTCGGACCAATCCCCCCCCCCCCCCCCCCAGTACTTATACTTAAATAAATTTTCATGCAGAGACTACTGCAAACAATTGTGATACAAATCTGATCAAATTCAGAATTATTTTTTTTTTTACACTTTTCTTTTAAAGACTGTCATTTTTTTGACAAATATTTGTTTTATATTTTTATATTCCTAAAATAAATATATACATGCTATAGTTTATTTTATACCTGTACTTTCAATGGGAGTTTTTTTTTCCTACTTACTTAGAGCCTGTCATCCCTGATGGCCTACAGGCCACTTAACAGATCACCATAATCCCATGTTGTGGGCCATCCTTTCCATCTTGTTACATATGTAACCAAGCATTATGGTGTTTGCATCTAGGTTAAGTCACCCAGGTGTTTCTTAGACACCCCCCCCCCCATCTCTTTTCCCTTGTGCGTTTTATTGCTTGCCAGAGATGCCACTATTTGTGCAAAGTGTCCAATCTAGCCTTAGCTTCTCTTTCTGATTTCTTCAGACGTCAATCATTCCATGAAGGTAGCTGTTAACACAAACTTGTGTTTTTCTTCTGCTAGTTTTAGTTGTCTTCCAGTTCTGGCCTCTATATTGCAACACAGCTTTACCATTTTCCTTGAAATTCAGATATTGAGCTGTATGAAGGCATTTTGTTTCGCCTATCCTTGCTCTGATATCAGCATTCTGTCTATGATGCTACATGGTAAGGACTCCATGGTACATTCCTCCAAAAGAAGAGGTTCTGTATTGGTAGAGTTAATCTCTTTGATTATAGAAAGTTTTGGGTCTTTGTAATTTTTAAAGCAACTTATGAAACCATGGATCTCAATACATTTTTCATTGTTTGTGAATGAATATCCCAATAATAGTTTGCAATTTCTATAGGCAGGTTGATATACATTTTGAATCTTATTACTCAACATATATTTATAGTGCTCCAGTAATTGCTAATGGTAATTATTATAGTTCAAATATTTATATTTGTAATGCTTATACTCCTTTATATATTAGCAACATTTTTTTGCATAGTCATATGAAGCACTGCACTCATCCTGAATCTTCTGCATTGAAGACATTGCCATTATTATTATCAACATTATAGTAATTTGTTTCAAGTTTGAATATTTATGTAGTGTGAAAACCTTTGATGAAGATACTGTCTAAGACTATGTTGTTGTTTTTTACAATTTGGCATTGCATTCCCTTATTTGATAAATATTTTGTGATATACCAGGTAAGAAAACACATTTTTAAATGTATAAAATAAAACCTAAATAAGCTGGTGCTTTTAAATTGAGAATATTTTATGTCAATTTTGATAAATTCTTAATCTTTATTACAATATAAACTAATTACAAATGTTTTATTATAATTGTTTGACTGCTGAGGAAAATCCATTTGTGTTAAGTCTTGGGCCTTGTTATGAAAATTGTATTCTGTATCGGTTATCGTTCTTATATTTACATGTGCTTGTAACTTGTCCGTGAGAATGTGTTCACCAAATGTGTGTTGTGTAGTCATTCAGTGTATTAAAGCCATACTATACAGACATGGTTTTTGACTCTCTCATCTTTATGTTCATAACAGGCCTATAGTTATATTTAGCTCTTCCTTTGTGATCGAAGATGAGTACATTTCTCATTTCCTATGGACTCCAAGATGACTGTAAAGTTCAATCCTCGCTTTAAAAACCTGGCACATATGTGGCATGGGTAGGTATGGTCAGTTGCAGATAAGCCTGCTTCTTCTCTCAGCTTTTTGTTGGTTCAGGGCTCTTTCACCCTGGCCACTCTTCTTGCTTGCAATCTCGAGACACTGAAACTCACTGCTTAACGCCATGAGGAGCGATCCAGAGCTGGTGCTTGCCAGCCATGAATGTTGATATTGCACTCCTTGAAGGAGCACTTGAGAGTGTCTTTGTAGCACTTGTATTGACCTCCCTGGGAGTGCTTTTCTGTACACAACTCCCTGAACAGAAGTCGTTTGAGAAGGTGATTATCTGGCATGTGATCTACATGTCCCGCCCATCGAAGTTAGGACCTTTTTATTGTCGCATTGATACTGTTCATGTTGGACAGCTTTAAGATTTCTGTGGTATGTGGTTAGGCCAACACACCTTAGGCCTATAGTTATACAAACTTACACCAATCATTTGAACCTAGGTAAACTTGTTCTGTTCAGTTTCTTCAACTTTATCTAGTCTTCATTATTTTGTTTACCTTTTCTAATAAATCCTTATATTTATCTTTTACATTTTTTTCAAAACATCTAGGGCTACATTTGTAGGATGGGTTCAATGACATCTCCAGTGCCTGCATGCCCTCAGAGCTTGTCATTGGATTTTTTAGGTGGTTAAATTAATTTGGTCTTTTGTTTGGCTATTTATTTGCTTATTTGTGCCACAGAACATTATCCTGGTCACATCATTCCTGAAAAGTGATCTCAATTTTTTCATAAATTTATAATACCACCCAGATGTGTCTCACATGACAAAAGAGTCGAGCAAATGTTTTAGTATTTAATTGTGGTACCTGGTGTTTACAGCTAAAACTTCTGTATAAAATTTTAAATATGATAATAATATTAATTATCTGCAAATTCTGCATAAAGTAGATGTTTAATGCTATTGCGTTATTTCTGTTGGTTAATTTTATATGCAAGGCTGGTAAATGTCAGTTGAAAAAACCCAGATTTTTATTTGTTAACCCATGTGCCCTCAACACAGCTTATTCTTGCACAAGTTTAATGTTGAAAACCTTTGTTCTAGTATATCAACAGTGATGAAATGTCTAAAGCATTGTAATTAAAAGCTCTTTCAATAATTTCTTCTTTTTCCTCTATAAAAATCTTGTATCTCTTATCTGAGTAGAAATACTTCGGAACTTTTCTTTAATACAAATAACATTACTGAGATTAGAAATAACACTATTATCTAAATCCATCTCTTCTTAAGACGTTTACTGTAATCAGTACCTGAATTACAACACTCCCATCTAATTTTTTTTTTTACAACAGAGTGATTGCTCATGGATGATGCAGTGAAATATCATAGGCGGACTGGAACCTGATTGGGATAATTTGTCCTCAATAGAACTGACACGTCCAATTCATTGGACCCACCTATTTCTTGCACCATCTGTTGTAATGTAACCAAACCTGGGTTGCTTGATGTTCAATCAGCATCTCAGACCTTTGTGACATAGTTGTGCCTTGCATACCAGATAAATTTAGCTAGTTTCAAAGCTATTTTCTATGACTCGTATATAATCATTTATTTAGTATTAGAAATATCGTTACATTGGTCCAGAGCAAGAGCATAGTGTTAGAAACCTGTTGTCTTTTAGTTCAGATGCCCTTGTCCATGCAGCATAAAGATTGCTAAACATCTGATAGGAGAAACTTTCATTCACAATAGCCAACACTCATTCATGAACTTGACACCCTTAATAGGATGAGAATGTTTTGCAATTCATTCTTATACTTAACAGTGAGCACCAGCACTAGCTGAACACATTGTTTTCTACATAAACTCTTTAGTGCTACTAGACTTGACATCATTGACAGTACTTTCTCAGCTGGGAGGCATTCTTTTCTCTGTGTTTTGTTTTCTAACATGACTCTTCAATCGAACATTTCGTTTAAAGTATTTCTACCTTCTTTAACGTTGTTTCAATTTACTGATCTCCTTTTAAATAGAGTTTTATTATATATTTTTTAAAAGCCCCCCCCCCCCCCCCCAAAAAAAAAAATATCCATATTATTGTAATAACTGCAGGGAGGCAAACTCAACGAAACATAGATTTTTATTTATAGGACATCACAAATACATGTAGAACAACATGTTTTGAGCACAGCATCTTTACATCAGCTCTCACTTGGGCGGAAATCGTTCTCTCACTCATGTCAACATCCGACTTAGTCTTGTCACTAATAGTGCGAACCTTCTTTCTGCACTAGCCTGGATTGCGGTGCGCATGGCAGAGTTATAACATTGCCCCCTTCTTAGAGCTTTTCGTCCCGAATAGAAACAGTGCAGTGGAGGTTAGACATTTCAGGTGGAGGTCGATCGGTGGGAGGCACAGGCGGCAGGGAGCGTGTTCCCCACGAAGTCATCCGCACTGTTTTCCTCTGGTGTCGCTTTCTCTTACGCCAGATGACCAGGCTGTTGTTGAGACGATGACGTGGCCGTTTGACACATGAGATAGTGTCGAGCACTGTTTTCTTCAGTACATCCTCTGATCGGACACGCTGTTTCAGCAGACCCTCCCGACTGACGTCTCCCAACAGTCTCACAACCAGGAGATAGGTCTCTTCAAGTTCAAGTTTCGAATGTCTTCCTCTTGACAGCTCAGATTAAGCATGGGTTGATTGACATTCGTCTATGCCAATGTCGATGATGATGGCAGAAGTACACATGCCCTGTTTGTAGTTTTCTTGGCATCCCCATCCCCTGTGTGATGCGTCGCACGTACAGCTCATGCTAAACTTCTGGATGCAGTTGTCAATCTTCAAATTTCCCTAGTAGACACCGGCAGATAGGCAGAAGTCCATAGCAACAGGCTTGGACGCAGACCCAACGTTGTCTTGATCTGTCCAGCTCGTTGGGGTACTCATAACAGGTACAACAGGAACAAACGCTTCAGGAACATAACAGACCTGTTTCTTCATTTGTCTCTTTCCATTCAATTCGATACATCCCGTTGAGATCGTTGTCACGTTTCTCGTCTTGAAAGTCACAACCACAAGACTTGCCCACAACACAGACGGCGCTCCAATCCCCAGCGTCTCCGTCACCACTGTTTGTGCAGCCACAGTCTTGACCACGCAACTTCTTTACCGACGAGTCTACAGGCAACTGCTCCTTTACCAACGAGTCTACTCCTTCTTTCGCTTGAGACACCATTTTATCTACCTTGTTCCCCATACTGTTAATTTGTTTACACATTGCATCAATATCTTCCTGTATCTTGCCAATAAGCTCATAAATCTCCGGTTCCATTTCAAATAGGTAGGTTTCCGGATCTTCTTCATCTATCAGGGCTTGCCGGAGACGAGCTGTAAGCACCTCCTTGCTACCCCCAAGCTTCAGGCGTCTGTACCGAAGTTCCTGCCTTAGCTCTTTAACTAAAAGCTGGTCTAGTTGTTTCAACGATGCCATTGTGATTGAATCCTACCTCTTCTCGTTGAGAAGATCCCACTTCGACACCAATGTAATAACTGAAACGAGACATAGATTTTTATTTACAGGACATCACAAATACATGTAGAACAACATGTCTTGAGCACAGCATCTTTACATCAGCTCTCACTTGGGCGGAAATCGTTCTCTCTCTCATGTCAAAATCCGACTTAGTCTTGTCACTAATAGTGCGAACCTTTTTTCTTCACTAGCCTGGTTTGCGGTGCGCATGGCAGAGTTATAACATTATTTTCACTTACAATAATATAATTTTAAAAAGTTAAAAATACAATATAGTATTGTTTTTATAAAATTGCATGCCAAGAATTCATTAAACATTATTGCAGACTAAATAACATAAGCATGTAAAAAGAACAATGTATCACAAAACTAGCAAAACAAAAATCAATGTGTGAATATTCAAAAAGTGAAACATTATAGGATGATAAATTTACATGAAAAAAAATTGTCACAGTTTAGGAAAGCAAAACAACATTAATATTTGATAAAAAATACAAGCATATAAAATCATGTACAAAAATCTCCCAATCAGTTCTTTTAAGAATTTAACCATAAAATATAAACCGGAAGATCTGTATATACACACTTCTATTTGAAAATGTTTAAATTCAATGTTAGCATTAAGTTCTAAAAAAATAAATAAGGTTAAATTCATAATACAGCCTTAACTAACATATGAAGAAAAAAGTCATTTGCTTACAAAATTTACATTTTAGCAGTGCATGAAGTCATGTATGCAATCATAATATAGACATTTGAGTCTGAAGAATTTACATGGCTAAGAAAACCCAGCTAAATATTTTGCCGCACCTGATGCTGATATAGCAGTTTTCATTAACAGTAATGTTAATTTAGTGTCATAGCAATCATAAGCAACAAACAAAAACTATTGTGATACCAGTATTAATGAGGCTTTTGATTCATTTTGACTTTGTTATACTAAAGTATTAAACAGAAGTATTATAAAGTATCAAAAAAAAAGTGTAGTAATATAGCACTAAGCAGATTACTGGGTAGGTATACCTATTTAAAAAGTTTAAATTCAATATCATTTTATCATTAAGTTCTAAAAAAATACATATTAAATTTATAATGCAGATAAGTAAGTACTAAGCAGATTACCGGGCAGGTCTTTCTGGTTTAGAAATAAACTGTGGTTTACAAAATACGGCCCATTTGGGTGAGAGAGTATAATAAATGCCAAAATCTTGAGAATTCTTGTCACTCAAATATAGAGGTTATGTAGTTCATTGTTCGTTCTAAATCAAGAAATTAGTCACTTGTTGCTAGGGCTAGTCCTCTCTTATTATTTTTTTTTGTTTACTGGTTGATTTCTATTGTAGTGAGGGCCTACTGGCATATATATGTCCATGAAGTGACCAGTAAAAAGAAATAAAAAGAAATAGTTGCTAAACCATATGGCAAGAATGTGGAAAGACATTCTTTTTGCATATAATACTACCATCACAATGAATTATTTTTGAGTTAAACTATTGTTTCCTAATTTTATAAGTTAGCTAATTATTGTAGTACTCAATGTTTGTTATGCAAATGTGCATTAAATATATATTTTGAATCATATAATCATTTGTTTTTTATTAATTTAATTATTAATTTTTATAATTAGTATACAGAAACAATCAATACGTTTCGAGTTCTTTTTCAAATATAATTTAAATCTATAAAATGGAACTAAAATGGAGATTTTTAATTTTTTTTTAAATCTAGAATTTGGCCACCTGAAGTTGCCAGAAAAACCCACTAATTATTACTTTTTGAAATCTGTCTAATTTTATGATTAATTTAAATTAATAATAAATAAGCTGTCTAATTTTCTATTGTAAACTTAATTTGTATTTAGATATCTATATATAGACACTGTACTCAAGTCTTTTCATAGCTATAAATTTATTTTTAACTTTAAAACTTAAGTTTGACAATCATCATACACTCATACACTTTTACCACCCCCTCTTACAATACGTTATACTTTTACATTATGATGGCTAACATGGTAAAGTACCGACAAACTGGATAAATAATATTCTTTTTAAATTTCCTATAAAGCAACATTCACATCGGTCACACTTATTATATCTAGATTTAAACTACGCATACCACTAAGTAAATAAACGATCTAGGCTCTACAGTTTGACGGCCACTGATATAGTGTATTCAAAGGCAAAGGAACAAGAAAAAAAACCTATTTTCTACAACATAATTTTTTTTTAAATTCAAAAATTGTATTTGAAACTACAACTGAGCGCAGAAAATTTAGTAACACTCAAGGAAGATGTCCGCATGTGTGATAGCGGTTTGCGATAACAGTCTATTCTATCACAGCAGTTTTTTTTTTGTTTTTTTTCATAAAATATCGCTGATTCTAGCAAACGTTTTACTCTGCTGATCACTGATCACAGACATATTATATGGGTCATATGAAATGCTGACCAGTAACTCTTTCTTCTTGGTGTCTAAGATCTTTAAAATGTAGGCTGCCTGTCAACCCAAGAAAAAAAAAGTAAAGACATCGATCTAGTAAACTTTCTGATTAAGTTTAAAGATTGGATTTGAAACAAAATCAAATGTACATCTATATCGTAGTGGGAGGCGCGATGGCTGAGCGGTAAAGCGATTGGCTTCCGAACCGGGGACCGGGGTTCGAATCCATTTTCGGGATCTTCGGGCGCCTCTGAGACCACCCAGCTCTACTGGAAAAGTTGGTCGTTGTGCTGGCCACATGACACCCTTGTTAATAGCCTCACAGAAACAGATAACCTTTACATCATCTGCTTTATATAGTAGAGTCACTATTGCGGGACAGGCATGTTTGCTCAATGAAAATTAGTTAAAATCTACTTTATTTTGAAATTTTCTGCTAAACTACTGCAACGGTACTGCGCATGGTCCATTTTTCTACATTTAATAATAATAATAATAATAATAATTTTATTTATAAAGCGTTTGGTCCGTGAACTGAAAAATCCCGCAGACCGTAGCTTTTGAGGGAGAAACGTGGCACTACTACAAGCGTTGAGTCCATTAAAGCGCAGGGCTCTCTGAGGGATATGGAGTGATCAGTTCGCTAAGGTATAGAGGCATTTCATTGTTATATATACACTGATGACAAAGTGTGGCCACCTTGTAGTCGATTCTTGCTTTCACAGGAAGCCAATGGAGAGTGCGCAAGAGCGTAGTAGCAGAATCTCGTCTTGTTTTTCTAAGGACTATTCGAGCGGCGTTGTTCTGTATACGTTGCAGCTTGGCTATTTTGTCATCAGGTATACCTGCTAGCACGGCGTTGCAGTAGTCAAGGCGGGAGAGTATGAATGCCACAGCTAGCGTTTTTGTTGACTCCGTTGTTAAATATGGTCGGATCTGGCCTAATCTGCGCAGCTGCAGATAAAGACCTTTGCAGAGCTGACTTATGTGTGGGTCGAAAGATAGTGTTGAGTCGAAGAAAACTCCAAGATTCCGCACTACATGGACAAAAGGAACATGGCAGTTCGTGATAAAGAGAGAATCTGTGCTTTCAACTTTTGAGACATTGTTCCTAGTGCCAATCTTAATTATTTCTGTCTTGTCTTCGTTCATCTTGAGTTTATTTTCAACCATCCAATCGCTCACCCTTGCAACCGTACTACTGATTTTCTCTGCCAGATGCGACACCTCTGAGGGTACTGATGAATCGTATAACTGTGAGTCATCGGCAAAGAAATGGTAAAAGATACCGGTTGGCCGTATGACACCGCTGAGTGGATATGTGTACATAGTGAACAGTACTGGGCCTAGAACTGATCCTTGGGGTACTCCGTACTTCAAAAGTAAGCTTGTTGATTCCGTCCCGCTAACAACGACACTTTGGGTGCGTTCAGTCAGGTAGGATCCAAGCCACTTTAAGACGACTCCTGCTAAACCAAAAGTTGCAGAGAATCTGGCCATCATAATTTCATGGTCTAGCGTATCAAAGGCTGCGGACAAGTCCAGCATGGAAAGAATTGATATGTGGCCTTTGTCGGAATTGTGAAGTAAGTCGTTTAGTACCCTGACCACTGCTGTCTCTGTGCTACGGCACTTCCTATATGCAGATTGAAATTCTTCCAAGAGACAGTACTGTTCAAGATGAGAAAGAATTTGCGCTAACACGATGCGCTCCAGAATCTTTGACAGGAAGGGAAGATTTGATACCGGGCGATAGTTTTTTTGACATTCCGGGTCAAGACTGGATTTCTTTAATAAGGGACTGACAAGTGCATGCTTAAATTGCTTGGGTACAATGCCTGAAGTCAGTGAAGAGTTCACAATGTTAGTAATTGTAGGTACAAGCTCATCTAAAAATTCAAGGAGTAAGGAAGTTGGAATGGGATCAAGGTCACATGACTTATTTGGTATCTTTTGAATAGTACTTTTGACATAATCTTCAGATACACGCTGAAATTCGCAAAAAGGAGTATTTTGAAAAATTGGAGAGTGGTCAAGCTGTGATGAGAGGGATGGCATATTATTTCTAATCTGCTCAATCTTCCCGATGAAGAATCTATTGAAGGAATCAGGAAGTTCAGATACTGGGATAGATGACGGCAAACGTTCGTTATTTGCTCCCCCTAACATTTCAGCGGTGATCCTAAATAGCTCCTTTGAAGAATTGCATTTCCAATATACGGGTTTTCATTTCACAGTAGAAAATTAATTTTGACTCCAGGTTAAAATTGATAGGTGTGGAATCGTCCATTATTTTTCACACGTACCAGGAGAACCGTATATGCCTTTTAAAAATGATAATGACCCATCTTTTGCATAATACACCTAATTTTCGGTTTATAAATGGATGTGGAAAAACATTTCATAGCCATTTACCCGGAATTGAATTTTTAAAAATTAGGAAGTGTTCACCCAGTTCTTACCTTTTTAACGATAGTCACAATTGTGAAGCACTATAGATGTAATTTATTTGATTAATTAAGCTAAATGCGCAGGTCAAATAAATAACAATCTATATCTGTGTGTAAATGCATTGGCATTAAACATGTAAGCCTTAGCCTATACACGGTTACATCAGGCTGTAAATCAGGTGACGGTACTAAGGTGTATAGGTCTTAGTGCAGCAAGACAGTCTACACATCCTTTGATAATTTATACCTACAAAAATCTGTATCTATACCTGTAAAAATCTACTTTCCTGATGCCTCATTACAAATTTTAGAAAAGGGTTGGATAACAACTTCCATATTCTATTCATGGCTTAATAGATACACTTTTTTTCCCCTGCTACCATAAATATCCCAAACTTATCATTCTCTTAGTTGACGGTTATGCAAGTCCAGGCTTTCATTTAGAGTCAAATGAAAAGCGCTCTATTAGACAAACACCCTCAAGAAACATATATGTTGCCATGACCGGCGATAGGATTAATCTATAGAGCCCTTTGGGAGGAGTTGTGAAGAAAGTCTGGAGTAAAGTGGCAGCAACCGAGATAGCCTAAAACTACTAGATCTATAAGACTGCAAGAAATTATCCCTTCAACATAAACAAATTATTATTTGCATATAAATATTTTTTTTGTATATAAGTATGTAAATATCCGCTGTATAGGCCTACAAATATGTAGGTCTAATTAATTTTTGTTAGTAAGTTTTTCTTTTTTTTCTTTTGTTTTGTTCGTTTAATTGTTAATATTATTGCTTTTTTTTTTTACAAATCATATTATCAAATATCATATATATATATATATATATATATATATATATATATAATATTAATATAACAAAAAAAAAAAAAGAATAGTGGAAAATAAAACCTTGTAAGGAAAATCAGGGTAGTGTGACACTATGACGTCAATTACAAGAGTTTGAGAACCTAAAAGTGACAATGCGTGTCTTAAGCTTTAATACAACTAAAATTAATGTAAAGTATAAGGAGTTCAATTATCATATATGACTAATAAATTTGTGCTTTATATATGCTTTGTTCCGACATTTTTACCGTGTTCCGCATTTGTGACTTCTTAAAAAATTCTGTTCCGTAATTGTGACTGACCATATCTCAGTCGATTTGAATGTAAAATTTAAATATGTGTTGCAAAACTAAATAATTCATCTATTTTTATAAGAGATTTTATGGGCGATGCCTAGATACTCTATGTTTTTTTTTATAGGTCTAACCATTACGGACCAAAAAAAAAATGAAAACTAAAAGTAGCAGCAAACTGTTCCGCAATTGTGACTCTAGAGTCTAGATCTATAATCTACTTTACGGAAGAGAATCTCGATCTTGAATATAAAAACACAAAAACTTGTCAATGGCCAGCGATCGTATCTGTTCACTACTGCGCATGTCAGGCTAAAACCGGAATATAAATAATTATGTGGAGAAATCAGAAATGAAAGCAGGAAAGAAAAGTGCATTGATTACATTACAAAGCATGTAATAGAATAGATAGTCTGTAGAAATCTACTCTATTTATTTCTAGAATCTAGTTCTAAACCTATAATAGTCGACACAAGTTCTACACTAGATTTAGATTTGATTAAACACATTAATGATTAACTTATGACTAGGCAGGCTACTGACGACTGAAGTACTGAACTTCTGAAGTGTCTCCTTTTAACTTTTATTTACTTTTTAGTTTAGCCTTGCCTTTAGAAAATTAGTTTAAGTAAGTTAGTTTAGTTAGTGACTGGACATCTTCTGATCATGTCTGAGGAGCCGGACCTCTGGCACTACCTCGGACTACCAGTACCACTAGCTAGAACTGCTAGATCTATCTATAATCTATAGTATAATTCTATTTCTATAGATGTGTAACTATTTATTACAAGTACAAGCATTATATTCTAGAGTCTTTATTAGAGTTAGTCTTTTACTTTTAAGAGTCTAGACTAGATCTAGATCTCATCTGCTACTAGACTAGATTCAAGTACTTTTTTTTTTAACTTTCTAGTACTATTACTTAACTAACTACTCTAGTACTAGATCTAAATATATCTAGATCGTAGTAGTAGTAGATCTAGAATCTACTAGAGTAAAGGATGGTTATTGGCCACGCTAAGCCAATCTCCTGCCATTTTTAAGTTTCATAATTCATAACTGTGTAATGGTCTGACCTATGAAACAACTGAGGGTATCAATAAATTCGTCATCCTTTCAAGACTTTTGTCTATAAAAATAGCTATTTTGTAATGTATCACTACACATAGTTAAAATTAAATCTGATGTGAAGAGGGGTAGGGTTGGTTTTCTGATGCGCAAAAGTTTTCGACATGATTTTTTCCCCTGTCAAAGTTGTTGGCCGGTTTGGAGATTTATTGGAGGCCACATCAAAGGAAATATATATAAAATATGGGTTAGCCATCTTTGTTATTGTTTAGACTGTAATCTTGTATCTTGGGTTTTCTCTCCGATTTAGGTTTTGGTTTGTTTTTATTTTTGAAGCTTAAAAATATGCTAGATCTAGCTATACCGGTATCATCTAGTCCTAATAAGTCTATTAATTAGATTCATAATCTAACTGCTAGAACTAGACTAATTACTATATTAATATGACAAGGTTCTTAAAGGCAATAAAAGTCAATTAATTTTTGGTAATAAACTGTGCTGATATTTATTGTAGGCCTAGTAAGCCCTAGTTAAATTTAGATTCTCTATATCAGAATAATTCAGAATAGATATAGACAATATTTAACAATTAAAAAGACGACAGAACAATAAGAAACGTATTGTATTGACACCAAGTCAAAATTAAAAGAAAAAATAGCATTGCTTTGAAAACACAGAAGTAATGTTAATTCTTGGTATTTTTTAAGACACTATCTTGGGATTTCTTTGGAACATAAACAATAACAAAATAGTAACAAAGATGGCTGCCCCTTGAACTCCTGCAGAATTACCAAAACATATTATTATTCAGAAATTTCATCCTTAATTTTATTTTTGTGTACATTAGCGCTACGAAACAAGCCATATTATCACATTTCCCACTCTCCACGCTTTCATTCTCGGCTTGTAACTGACGTCACACCAAGGCCACTACTTTAGGCCTAGCCTAGCTGGTCGCGCTAGGGAAAAAAATCATCATCTCTGTTATGAGGGAGAAGAGGAGGAGTCTTCTCTCTACTCTACCTCATTGTCTCTACCGGGCACTTTTTTTCCCGTAGCACAGCTCCACTAGCGCAGTGCGCGCCTGTCTCACCTTAGCCTTTTTGGTACCAGTAACTGGTCGATTGATAATCGCTAGTCTCCTGCTCTCTCTCACTTTTTTTTTTGTAGAGCGTCTCCACTCTTATGGTATGCTTAGGGGAGATGGAAAAAAAGGGGAGGGGAAGAAGGCTTCATACTCTCTTATGATTTTGACAGTCTCTTAGACCACACATAGCATAGTTGGTATATATACTTATCACAAGCCCAGTGCATGTTGATGTTTTACACAAAGGGCTTTAGCGCACCTGGTCGATCAATAATTGTAGGCTCGAGGTCTACAATGATATTGCTACTGTGACTTTTTTTTTTTCAGCTGCCTATTGATGCCAATCTATTATTGTATAAGGATATGCGCTCAAGTGTCATAACATGTGTACATATTTGTTGCCTATTAAATGGTTTAAAATAAATGATTATAGGTTTTGCATACACCACATTAGCTTTTTTTTTTTTAAATAAATATGTTATGAATTTTTTTTTTTAGTAAAACATGTAACAAACATACACAAGAACACATGCATAACTTAAAAATATACATTTTTTACTATATTATTTTGAAAAACAACAAAATTATTCATATAATTGTTTAAAAAAAAACAACAAATTTGTTTATTTCCCCTACTTTACTATGTCAAGTTATTTCCCTTTGATGAATCGCGTCATGACGATATGTTTTCTTATTCAGAAAAGGTAAAACTCTTTGGCCACTCCCTATTTACATATTTAAATGGGAAAGGAGAGTCTGGGTTGTGAAATGTAGCTGTTTCTATGTCTATTTAGAAGCATTATATCTGGGTTTTAAGTGGCTGATGCATCTAGGGGCTTAAAAATCATGTTAAGACCAGACCCTATCTCGTTCTTCCCTTGGGAAAAAAAAAGGTCATTCTTACAGTAGTCAACTTTGACCCCAGATAAAATTACTTTCTCTTAATGAAAAAGGGAGCTCTACGTGTCGGAAGTTGTAACAAAAATGTGCATGCACAATATTTATGAGGAAGTTGGGTAGTAAACATTTAAATAAATAAGATTTAATAATAATACATTGAGGTGACCAATATGCAAGAGGAAACCCGGGTGGCGGACAACCATCCTTTACTCTAATTAAATCTTGTACTTGTGACAATCTAAGATTCTAAATTCTAGTCAATAGTCAGTATACGTATAGTTAACACCTATAGGCCAAAAATTCAAAGTTTGACTTTGACAGCGCATCTGCCATCATTTGATAATGGTTTGACATAGAAAAGAAAATGAAGTATCAAAATATTCTTTAGTTTAAGGAGATATTTGTACCCCTAACCTATATTTGTTATTATATTTAAGATCAAAGAGGCCATGTGTTTCATTTAATTCAAACAAATTTGACACACATTTATTACACATCATTTGATTCCAAACACCATAATTTATTTCAAACAGTCTATATTTTGGCATCAATAAACTCAGATTTTAATTCTATATTAATATTAACTAAATTTTAAGATCCCCAGGCATAGCCCCTCACATAAAATCATTAAGATGTTTTCAAATTAAAATATGAACACACTTATTCTACCAAAATTAGGTCACTGGGATAGTGACTTGTACATACACTTTTAGACTTATTTTATGTTTGCACGATTAGATGTGTGTTGAATGTTTGGGTAATTTGTTTATTCATTTAATAAATTTCTAATATAGATGATCTTTTGTAGTATAGTACAGGATAGGATGGCCATTCTTGCTTAAATAGCTGAATCCTCTATATTCTCTCTATAAATCTAGATCTTACTAGTAGGTCTAGATCTAGGCATTTAACTTCATTCAATGTATCAAGCTCACTACAAACATTAGCCCATTTATTATCTATAAAAAACCAACAAACGAACAAATATAATATAAGATCATTAACATTGATATCCAGAACTGGTTGTTTGAAATAAATTTTGTTAAGAAAATCGTAATTTAATACAAACACCCTATTAATTTTTTTTTGTATGGAATCAAACAACTTGGCTTATGAATCAAATAAGTCAGCTCCTAAAACAGAATAAATATTGCCGGGCTCATTAGCATAAATTTAGCCAACCAAGCAATATAGTCTTAACCCTAGGAAAAGGTAAAATCATCCTGTTAACATATGACAAAAAACACCCTGACTTATAAATTTGAAATTCTTTTTTCTTACATAAAAAGACAGCTAAATGAGCCTAAATGGAAGGAAATTGGGTCAGAATCATTTGAAAATGGATACGCACATTATACAGCATACTAGTTGTAATGACCACAAGAACAGCAAGTTATACAGATTCATGTAATGTCCGGAATAAACTACTCTAGATTTACAGTCTAAATCTAGATCTACTCAAAGTAGTTATAAGTTCTAAGATCTAAAGTACTCAAAGCTACTGATCTAGATCTAGAATTCTAGATCTAATGTATTATTTATTTATAGTTATACTAGATTCTACATAGAGTAGATCAATTCTCTAGATTTTAGATCTAGATCATCAACTAAATCTAGACTAGTCTTAATTATCTTCTATAAAAGCGAAAATACCACTCATGCACTAATTCACTGTCTTTCAAAACAGCATTGTTTATCATCATCATCAAACTCCATTTGAGTGAGGGCTTGAGAGGCTCAAATCCTCTCTTGCAAAAACCCTGCTGTCTTGCGTAGTGCATAAATGTCGCCATACAGGTCGAGAATTTTGTGTTTCCCAGACCTGTCGAGACGGAGATCAGCAAGTCTAGGGCAGTCAAACAGAATATGAGGCACGGTTTCCTCTTCTTCCCCGCAGCGGGGGCACTGTGAATCAAAATTTGGCCATAGCCGCGAGAAATATGAGCCAACAGGACAGTGGCCTGTCCTGCACTGTGCAATAATAGTTTGCTCAGGCCTGGACAGCCTCCACCACAGGGAAGTGTGGTCAGGGCGCCTCATGCGCTCCGACTCCACACTCAAACCACTTTTCCATTTCTGTTTTTTGTATTATAGCCAGGGCTTGATGAAAGCTTACAGCCTGTTCAGTGGGTGGAATTTGCCCTCCCTGGTTGGCCAAAGAGTCTGCAATTGTATTGCCAGTCACACCTATGTGACTCGGTATCCACTGCATTATTACAGGGGTGCCATAGCGTTGTTTAATGTTATGTGAAGCCATGATGGCAGTGTTGATATTGGGGGGCATTCTTTATCAAGAGGCCTGAACAAGACACTGGCCCCTAAACATCCCTATTCCTATAATAATCTTTATTATCCATTAAGTTTAAATTTGTCTTACCATTTGTGCATTACACCAAACAAAACATTATAACTATAGTGTTTATACATATTTTTTGGGAGGCGGTGTATAATACAGTTTGTAAAGATGGGTTATAATAAATTCAAATTATTCTAAATAAGGTGCTTCTCTAGATCAATGACTGACAAATAAAAATTAAAGACTGGATTAATTTGTGAATATATATATTTTATTGTAATACTGACTGTTCCACTGAATATACAAGGGCCAAAAGTGTATTGTTGAGGAGAGGTATTACACTGCAATATATTTGTTTCATAGGTTTAAGAGTATTCTGGACAAAATAATCATATATACCAACAGTAATGTAGCACAAAATTAGCTAATCTATACATAAATGTATGTATAAACATATGCATCAATATTTTATAATATATGTTTTATGTCTTCTGTGAAGGATAAGAAAAAGTATTTAGCTTCTATTCAGAGGTTATTTATTTGAATGTATTACTTTTTTTTACCAAAATAGTTTTTTCATCTAGTTTATTTGTGTTTTCATTAGAGTTGAGATTATATTTCTTGAAATTCTTGTCCAAGCTTCCTTCCACTGACCTTATTAATAGTTGTATGCAAGAAAGCCAAACTTTACATTTGTATAACTTTTTTTCCTGGGTCCCTTATCCGAAGACATTTAGGCTAGAGGCCAATGCTGAGGGCACAGCAATACAGGATGACACTCAATGAGCGTATACTTTATAATAGATTCAACATAATCTTCCATTTAAGACATAATTTTTAACAGACATTTAAAGCACAAACTGCATCAATCGTTTTTCATGAACGATGTGTCTTTATTAATGCATCTGAGACATTGATGACTTCAGATCCTCATTTTTTACAATGTCTCTACTCAGCTGGTACCTTTGTGGAAAAAACTTCTGGGTGGGTTGGTGAATGAGAAGAACTTGTAATCAGATCTTGAAAAGGCTCTTACGACTTTCCTAGTAATTTGACAGTTGATGTATATTGTTGAAAAGAGAACTACCAGCTAGTTTTACTGTTATAATTTTTCAAAGTATAAAAAGAAATACATTTAAATTTGGCTTACTTACTTACTTAGACTTAAGTCCTCCCATTCTGTTTGGCACATTGGGCGGCAAGCTGTTTCCACTAAGATCTGTTACTGGCAATTTCTGAAGCCTCCTCCCACCTGGTGTCCACTGTTCTTTATTATTTGTCTTTTTCACTTCATAAAAAGCTAACATCTTTATCAGATTTAGCGTAATTTTGTAAACTATGCCATAAGACAAAATTTGCTTTTAATATAACATATTTTACCATTCAAAATAAAATTTGGCTAGAGAATTAGAAAATATTTATCTTGAACGCACTATATGTGTTCGGGTATTTTCATATGTAGGCATTATTCATTCAAAAGTTTAATAAATAAATGTTTCAGAACATTTTGCTCACCATCTTCTAAGTTGAGATGTAAAGACCTATCAACTAGTAGACTTAGACCTTCCCTTAAACAGGAATGAGACAGGGAAAAAAAAATGCTCCATTAAAAAGAAATATTGCTTTCAAATAATCGCTCCATAAGTTGTTTAAATTAAAGCAAAATGGTATTTTTCAATAACTTTTGTTTGTTTGTCTTCTTATTAAAGTATTTTGACTGATGGTATAGTTCCTGTGGTTTTCTGTGTGAGGCATTTTAGTTCTTAGGTGCTTAATAATCTTGACTAATATGTCAACTGCTTGAAATTAATTATTCTTTTAGTGAGTATTTTTTTTTAAACTGGTCTTTATTAATATTTTTTTTTTAATGACCTTTGATGTTCCTATTTATCTCTTTTAATTCATTTTTCTAGATATATCTCTTGAATATACAACTCTGCTTTTAAATACACATTTGATCTGTTGCTATTCCTAATTCGTTTGTGTAGGAGCTTAGTGCTCTTTTAATAGTCACAATTGATAGTCATAGCAGGGGCAGTCTCTGTTTGTATTACTATTTCAGTTTTGTGACATACATACAAAGACCACTCCCCTACCCATCCTGTGAGTTTGTTTGTGTGAGTGTGTGACTATGGTGTTACTTGAAAAAAAAATAAAGCGTGACTTATTAGATAAGCTTGTCTGTAATTTTCTGCTGCTGTTTCAATTGTTTCTTTCTGTTGGTTTCAAACTCCAACTCAGTAGTGTGACAAGATAAAGGCGAATGACATCAAGCTGTCTGCTCACTTTGGCTCACACTGTTTGTTTACATAAACTACGGCCTGATTTAAAATAGTCTCTACACTACTTCATGCTGAGTGGATACCAAGCATCCAGGCTAGTGGAAAGTCTTTTTCATTTAATGCAGAAAGCTAAGATTTTTAACTTTTAATGTACTGGTATTCAAAGGAAGATCTTTTCATATAAAATATATATTCTAGACATCTTTGCCATACAGAGTTATAGACTGAAAAAAGTATGTACTTTTGTTCACTTTCATTTCATTTCATAATTGCGTGATCAGATCTATTAGTCTATTCTTCTAGTTCTATTGTCTATTGACATATATATATAAAAGTATATATATATATATATATATACATACTTTTTACATTGTCCAGCCAGTTTTTCATTGGACAACCCTTTCTCCATGCTCATACTTGTCAAGGAAATTTAAAAGAAATGATAACTCTGTGTACGTTTTGCTTTATCCCTTTTGATAATTCTGCCCTTCACACCCAAAGGAAGTATTTTCTAAACCTTTTTTGTGTCTGGTACTGTATGGCCCTGTGCTTGAAAATGTTACTTGATATCCATTATGTGATAATAAGTTTTGGCCAGACAGATTTGACTGAACAGTTGGATAGTGTGCTATTGTGTTACACACCAACACCATACATTGACGGCGGATTTAAGATAACTTTCCTTATGCTTACATTTTTATAATATAACTTCACTTTTTTTTATTTTACCCTGAACTCAAAGCAATCATTTCACCAGTCTCTTAAAATGTTTATCCAAATTACAGCATGTGTTGAACATTCTCTGTTTGGAGAAAATTATCCATATGATCTATGACCTCTGCTCTTTCAGTTGTTACTGTTTACTACGTATTTACAACCATTTTTTTGGGGGGGGGGGGGGGTTTAATGCCACACATCTGACACCCAAACTTCATGTCAAAGGTCACATGTTAAAAATTGATTATTTGATTACAGGGAATGAAACATTTATGTTTGCTGCCTGTATTCTTTTTTTTTTTTTTACACAATTTAGAGATGACTCAATCTTAAACTTGATCATATGTTCATCCTTCATCTTAGATTTTAAAAAAATAAATAATTTTAATATAAATTTTCAAATTACATATCAACCCCATTTTCCTTGTTAATATAAGTTTGTGTAGCAACAACAAATAGAACACTGAATGCGGCAAACATTGTTGTCTTCACTGAAATTAAATAATGATGTAATAGATTCCATATTTGGAGGTGTTGTGACTGAGTGGTAAAGCACTTGACTTCTGAACCGGGGTCTTGGGTTTGAATCCAGGTGAAAACTGGGATTTTTATTTTTGGGATCTTTGGGTGCCTCTGAGTCCACCCAGCTTTAATGGGTACCTGACATTAGTTGGGGAAAAGTAAAGGCAGTTGGTCGTTGTGCTGGCCACATGATACCCTCGTTAACCGTAGGCCACAGCATCAGATGACCTTTACATCATGTGCCCTATAGACCACAAGGTCTGAAAGGGGAACTTTTTTTTAATTCCATATTATTTTTCTTGTTTAAAAATAATTTTCTGGGTTATACTCAACCCATTTTCTTTTATAATGTTGGGGAAGACTATGTACAGCTAAATAACTTAAATATATTTTATATTTGTTTATTATATCCACACTCATAATTTGTAACTCCCTTTCCTTCATATGAGGAAGTAAATATCCATGGTTTGTGTTGAGCGCTTCCCTGAATACTGTATTGATGTGTGAGCTTGTCCAGGATGGTCTAGTGACATGTCCTATCAGCTCTGTCTGCTTCAGTTACACTGTGCCTGTGTTCTTGTGTGTGGTTGTGTTAAGGTTGGTCCTTGTTCTAAGCTCTAGTGTGTATGGTGCCAGCACACAGAGGTGAACATTGTGTGCCAGGATTAACTTTAAACTCAGTTTTTTTTAGTGGCTATGTTTATTTGAATATACACCTTTTTTTTTTCCTCACTGATATGTTAAACTGAGTTTTATTAATTGCTACCTGAGTGTAAGTAAAACTATTTTAGGCCTCTAAGATTACAAAAAATTTATAAAAAAAAAAAATTACTGTGATATAAAGCCATTCAGTCATTAATTTCTATACATTTAGTCTGTATGAAGATTATTGCCTTTAAGGAACACAGTTATATGCATTAAAAAATATCAATTAAATTCTTTACATTCAGTGTGAAAGGTTTCAGTAGCTTTTTGTACTCTATAACTGACAACATTTCACAAACAATAGATGGTTTTAAAAGTGCTAGAACTCTTTTAGATGTTTAATAAGGCATTTTGATAGTACTTTTACTGATAATAATCATATTTTTTCCATATATTATTTCTCATTTAATAAAAAAAAAAAGGTTGGGGAAAAGTATTTTAGCTATCACGTCCAGATTTGAGTTTTCAGCTATTACTCAACCAGACCTTCATCTAACCCACTGATACATTCTTCGATTTCATATTAATTAATACCATTAGAGGTTCCAAGCTGTTATCAAGCTGACATTATCATTGGTGGTAACTCCTTGCTTACTGCAGACCTTTGAAGTCTATTTACTTGTACTTTCTCTAAGTTTCTGAAATGAAATTAACTGTTGCAGTAAAATAAATTGCCAAGTAGTACAAATAATTGAGTACTTGTCATTGATATTTTTTTTCCTTATCAGAATGGAGAGTTTGTTTAATGTGAGGATAGAAGTTTTGTTATTAATTATAATGCATTTTTTTCTGTCAGGTTTCAAAATATTTTTATATTATCTGAGCATCAAACAAAATTTTCGACACAATTTTTGTGATTGACTATATGTATTTATCTAGAAATTAAATTCAGTGTTAATTGGGACTCCCGTGATAAACCAATAGCTCATCTGATAAATACAATGTACTGTTAGTTGAGCCAGCTTCCTCTTATGACTGTATAAGAGAGCTCACTTTGTCCTGGCTTGATCCCACTTCATGACAGATGGGTAAACTTGTTTATCCAATGTGATGGAATGTTATTTTGAGTTGGCAGGATTCAATTGCTTGTTTAGATATTTTTTGACTTTTACTACAATTTTAGCACACTATAGAAATCGAGTTATAATGTGACTTGCTACAAAGTCTATTAAGATGGTTTGGGTTCAACTTCTTCTGTATTTTTTTCATCAGCTTTCTATTGTACTTGACTGTTTCTCATTGATCAGTGCAGTGAAGTTCTGAACATTTTTTAACAAAAAAAAAAAATTAAATCTTATTCATTTTGGCTTGTCACAGTGATCTAAAACCACTGCATAGAGTTTGTGGCTAAGTGAGTTATTAGCTTCCTGCTTCAGTGAAATGTCTGCCAGAGTCATTGAAGCACTTATCAATGAATAGCTCCAAGATCACTTTCGCTTGATAAACACATGACATAACTCTACGCAAACATCAGTGACTGCTGGTCTAGAAACAGGAACACTGTTATCTACTTCCGTTTGATACAGTCATTCATTAACTAGGTCAACTATTTTTGTTTTGAATAAATATTCATTCAGCATTTGGGGGTAAAAAAAATAGTTTGAAGTTTGTCTTGTTCAGGTCTCATAAACAAAATAGATGAAGAATTTGTGTTACCCAATAGTTGATTTGGATGTTAATTATCTCATGCAAGAAGCATCCACACCTTTGTTTAGTTTGGATCGTTTGAAATGCAATTTTCTAGTTTAATTAAAATTTCATTTCATCCATTTTTTTTTCTATTAACTGTGAATTAATACACATTTTAAAAAATTAATGAAATACACATCACATCACATAAATGAGTCCAAAAATAATTTACATTTATTATACTGGTAGTTAAAAACAACAACCAAACAAGGTTACAAAGACAGTTTGTGTAGAAACAGAAACTGAAAATCGATCTCCGAAGTGGTCCACCCAGGCAGGTAAAAAGGCAGGTTTCAATATTATCAGAATAAATTCTATTAAAGACAAATGACAGCAAATAATGGAGAAAAAGGTTAACAGATCTTGTGTGGTGCCCCAGTGGTCCAGCAGACCAAAGGATTAGTGAATGTGAAGTTAGGTGTGAACCTGGCCTAACTGATGTCTTATAATGAATATCTAATTGATCTAATAGTTTTGTAAAGGGCCAATCTCTTATTCCTCAAGAATAAAACATTTCCGTAAAAAAAAAATATTTTTTTCTTTGGTTAAGTGTTTTGCAGTTTGTTCGAGGCATTGCAGTTCACGTTCTCTTTAAAAAATAGTAAACATTTTTTGTTAGTAATTATAGTACTTAGTATAACAGAACTTACTTAACTTAACAATAAATATATAAAAAATATTTTTTGACAAAAATCTACAACGTTTGCATAAATGTGTTAAAAATATGGCAAATAGTCACCTCCCCTAATAAAGAGCCTCAAGTGTTTGTTACTATTAATAGTGAATAGTTGTAAAAGTGGTGTATTTTTATAAAACAACTGCTTGCATAAGATTTAAAAAATTAGATTTTTCACTTTCAGAAAAGAAAAAAGTAGCCGTTGTATCAGAACTTTGACTGATCTAAAATATTGTGATGTTGGATTTTCACTATCTTTTCTAGTTTACAAGATCTAAACGGGACGGACAGATAGACAGGCCACACAAAACTAATAGGGTCTTTTTTCCCTTTCAGGGGCCACTAAAAAAAACAAAAACAATCTGTCTTAAGACAATTAGGAGCTTCATATTCTATTCTTTTATCAAACAAATTAAACTTTTTTTCATATTATCAGTTACATTTGTATGTATTTTTATTTCATTTTTTTCCCTACATTTTATCAATTCGTAACTAATGTACTGTAGAAAAGAAATGATTATTCTTTTAATATTTGTCTTCTCAGTTGAAAAAAAATTATTTTTTTTTTGTAACAACTGTAAAGTTTTTGGTTTTCCCTACACATTCATAGCATTATTATTAACTAAACTCTAACCGATGTAGATTTTAATTAATTTTTATTTTGTCTTTTCTACCTTCAGATTCTAGACGGTTGTACAGATGAGCCCTATGGAAGAGCGAGATTATACAATGTTCTCACTAGAAACGAATCTTGCTCAACACAGTTGGTTCAAAACATAGATAATTAGGTGTCTTCATGCGGCCTGGTGAATCTGGAGATGCATTGCCACATCATATTTGATAGTGAAATTGTGACTTCTTAAAACATGTTTTTTTTGGTGATGACTGGATATTCAAAGATAAACCTCTATGAATTGTGACTCATTTGCTCAACACATATTACATTTTCTTTCAACGAACTGCCATTCCTTTTTTTATATTATTTTTTTTCCCTTCTTGTTCTTCATTTTTGAACAAAACGGAAAAAAAAAAAAGAACCTTGAGCGGGATTGTTTTTGGTCTTAATTTGTAAAAGTCGTAGAAATACAAAAAAAATCCAACAACACTGACATCGAATTATCTAACAACGTTATAAAGCCTACGTATTGAAATCATCAAAATGAGCTTGGACATTCCTTCTTGGAACATAGTGGAGTTTGTGGTCATTTGTTTTTACTCCTGCTACTTATCATTCATTTATGCACCTGAAGGTAAGAGCCTAGCTTTGCTTACCCTTGTTTCTATGTTCAATGTTTTGTTTGTATTGTTGGCTTATCTCCTTAAAACATTCAAGTAAAAGTTAAGTTCCCCTTTCAGATCTTGCGATCTGTAGGGCAGATGAGCCACTCCTCTTGTGATTGTTGACAGGAAACACAGGCAGAGCCATGTACAAAGAAATTACTACGCCTAACAAACTGGACAGTATTAACTTCATAACAACATAATCAACATCCTGTATGGCAGTGCTGAACAACTGAAGAAAACATCACACTTTTTTTCCTTTGCACAGTCTGCAAAAGAGCTGTCAGCTCAGCAGCAATAAAGCTGGCTAGAAGAAGAAGAAGAAGTAAAGCAGATGATGTTAAGGTCATCTGTTTCTTTGGTTAAGACTATGAACCCTCTTTAAATCTCGTGTTAATAAAAAACATTTTTTTGTTACTAGCCCATTGTGACGTGATGGAATTTTTTTTCTTTTGATGTTATATGAATGAATTCTTTAAATGTAATGCTAAAAGAACTCACTCTGTGCATCAATATCTATGAACCCTCGATAACTGGTTTGTTTTGATGAAGACATTTTTTAGTCTAACTAGGCCGTGTGACGTTGTGGATTTTTTTCCTTTTGATGTCACATATGGAATTAATTCTTTAAATAAAATGCTTAAAGAACTCACTCGTTGCACCTAATTATTTTTTTTTTTATACTATATCTAGATTTTTTAAACTAGATCTGGAATTATAATTTAATTTCTAGGTCTAGTTTAGACTGATGTAGAATAGATCAAGATATAGAATTTCAATTTCTAGACTTAAAGTGTAGATTTTGATTTCCAAACGTCTAGATCAATATTCCAATGTTATAATATACTAAAACTAATCTACTATTTTTATATTTAATGTTGCATTCAGTCTATTGATAATCTAGGCTTTTTTTTTTCATAAATGTAATCTAAATTACATCTAAATTATTCCAAATTCATATTATAGATCTAGATCTAGTAGATATAGATCTTGAGAGTGCTAAATTAGAAGTTTAGATCAAGTTGATCTACATCCTTATTCTAGTTCCATTTAAATGAAAATGCCAATAGCTCTGTTGATAACTGTGGGGCTGAGACATTGAAGTACAAGCACGATATCTCTTCTTTTTTTTTTTTTTTTAAAATTACAAATCAATGCTGAAAGACTTTCTAAAATCACTTGGCTGACATATGTACATATCCGATAGATGTCATGCTGTAAGGTGTAATATATCTCTTTATCAATAATAGGCTATTAGTTTGTAGTCAGTTTGTTATTAAGTTAAGAGCAATGCCTGGTCGTGCGGTTAGCGTGCTAAACTGATTATCTTGACTGTCCTGGGTTCATACCCTGTTCGCTGCCATCCTCCGTCGTACAGCAAGAAGTTAATTATTTTTAACTTAGAAAGAACATCCAAAACATGGAAAACAGAAGAGAAAAAAATCTTTTTACAACGGCAAATAAATCTTTGAAACATTATTACTTTTTCCCATCAACAAAAAATCACATCTTGAATATGACTTGAGAATAGGCGGATCCGACGGGGGCCACCTCTGAGTTTGTGTTATCACACAAACTCTTTTTGTAATCTTGTTATATTTATCTTTGACTTGTTTTTATGTTTGTTTGTCATTTTATAAACCTGGTGGTGGCACAGATGGGGGTAGTGGTGTGTGTGTAGTCAGCCGACGCAAATCGCCCCGTGACGATCTACGACGGTCAGCCAAGTCGAGTGTCAACAGGACGGTTTGGGAAGGATCGCCGTCGTGAACAGAGCTCAGGAGCATCACGAGAGTTGTAGTCATCTGACCACCTAGAAACGTTGAGCGGCGTTCTGTCTGGTTCGAGAAGGCCAGTATTGACCTTATATAAGAGCGGAGGTGTCGCAGTCAAGAAGGTTGAGAAAAGGGGCTCAATACAGCAAGGTTCACGAGAGAAGGTTCACGACAGGGCTCAGAACACTGTTGACTACAGCGCAGTTCAACCGTTTTGTTTCTGTACGGAGCATTACGGCGGTTCAGTGCGGAGTACTGTCAAGTACAGTTGAGACGAACGGCGTCTTGATCTTGGTCTGCGATCGAGTCCGACACAACGAGCCTAGTGTGTGAAATCAGTCCTGAACTGTTGAACCCAGTGCAAGCCTGGAACAAGACGGAGATGCCAGTGCAAGAATTGATACGGCGGAACGGTGTTATTGGAGAGATATTTGTACAGTGTACGTGTTGCCAATTGTACAGTATTTGCTGTTATTTATTCAACTATTAAAGCGTTACGTTACTTTGGAGCCCTGAGTTGTCAAGTTCTTTAAGTTGGTGGTGTATGGTGCAGTTTGCAGAGAGCCTGGATAGTGAGATTCGTAACAATATTTATGTTCGACGTTTGTTATGTTTACGCTTGACTTGCTTTCTTTCACTTGTTTTTATATTTTTATGTTTAACTTTTTGTTATGTTTATCCCTGACTTGTTTTTATGTTTATATCTGAGTTATCTGTATGTTCCACCTGTTTTTATATTTATGTTTCACTTGTTTTTATAATTATGATCAACTTGATATGTTTATGTTTGTCCTTTTTTTTTTTCATGCCTGTTGGGTGGTGATTCTTTTTTAATAGTTTTTTAAAATATTAAATGGATGTCTGAAGATTCAATAGGCCTTACTGCTGGTAGTGTAGGCACTCCTTTGCTGTTACCAGTGGCCTGATTTAAGAAAAGTGTTGACTATATGTTCTTGTGTTTCAGGAGGACTGACGGTGGTGGCAGTCTATGTCCCATTGGTATTACTAGGTGTCCCTGCTGTCTTTGTGCAGCTCAAGCTAGGAGGCTACCTGCAGAGAGGGCTAGTGGGAGTTTTTTCCCTTTTTTTCCCATTCTGGAAAGGTAAATTTATAATAAATTTTAATTAAGGTCTAATATTTATAAATTTACTGGTCACTAACTAGATTGGAAGTAATTTCATAATTATTTCATTAAAGAGATTTTAATGGCAAAAATTGTATTCATAGAACAAGAATTCTTTGTTATATTAATGTAAAGACTAACTCTTATAAACTTGTATATCATTCAACCATACTTATTGCCAGGTGTTAAATGAAGTTCATGTTTCTTAAAGAGTTAAACTGGGTTAAGCCATTTCCATTCTTAAATAGAACAAGAAATGTGCTCATTATAGTTTATTTTTGTCTTCAGTGAGGACTACCAGACCTTAGATGTATTGTATAAATTCATTTAATGGATTGGATAATTTTAGTTTCATATTTTTGATTAATTTTGTAAAATTTTAAAAGCTACTTTCATGTAGGCATTTGCAGAAATTAAATTGATTTTAAAAATATCTATAATATTTTTTAAAAGCATTCATAAAAAGTAAATTTATAATACCAAAGTAGATATACAATGTCAGTGGTCAATTGGGTAAAATTTCCAGACTTGTAATGGTTGGTCACTTATTATTCCTTCATTTATTAATCTTTAAGAACAATGATACTTTAGAGTTTAGGGTTAAAGTTTGTTTTCTAAAAATGGCTTAGCAGTAGAGGGTTTTGATCCCAATCTCTTGGTTTTGTGTTTCAGTACAAAACACTGAACCATATCTTGCTAATGCAAAAACGCAACCTAATGTGCTTTACTCAGACACATTTCTTTGAAACCTTTGACCATAATAATCTCAAAATTGTGCTCGTCTTGCTTTTTTAAAAACAAAAATTATATTTGAAATGTCAAATTCTACAATTTATGACTGTTTCACAATGGAATCAGTTGGTAGTAACTCTTAAAAGATATACATTTGGCAACTCAACACTTTAACTCTTTCTCTCCGTAATTATTTTTTCACGTTTTCAAGGACTTCTTTATTTTGCTCATTACTATTTCACTACCCTGTTTTGATTGGGCTTCAATAGCTTTGTTGTTTGTTATCAGAAAATGTTGTATTTGGTATAGAATTATTGGGAAATGTTTGCTCTTTTTATATAACACAAAGTCAAGTTAAAAAAATTTAACATTAATTTAATTAAATGAGGTAAAATCAACGATTGTACCGTTGATTAGGAGAGGAAGCTAAATCTTTGAGCCTATAAAATATAAAATGAACCTGCCTTTTTATGTACACTTTAAAAATTATATTTTAACTCATTACACATTCGTACTGCTGAATATTAATATCTGTTTATTAGGTTATAAAATCATAATATATATTTCTTTTCTGTCATTTTGTATCTGCTAGGTGTTGGTATAGCTGCCTTGTTTGATCTGCTGCTCCAGTTGTCTACCTTGGCTCCTCTTGTGGCCCAGTTGGGGACCTATGCTTTCATAGCCATCTCAAAAGAGGACTACATCTGGGGGAACTGTGAAAATATGAACTATCAAGAGACTTGTGACCCACAAGGGTATGTTTGTCTACAACATTGGAGTGTAAAATAGAGGAAATCTTAATTGAACTTGAAAAAAGTTTGTGTTCAATTCTTCTAGTAGTCCATTGACAATGTTTTCTGGCTCTTACATTAAGCAGACTTGAACTTGTTATTTCAACCTTGACAGTGTCTGCTTTTGAAAGAAGTGGTCATAACAGTTTTTAGACATTGTTAAATAATCTATTCACTTTGGTCAGGTTTTATTGCTAGATAATATATTCACTTGGTCAGGCTTAGAAAAAAAAATGGATTGCTTTTAAAAAGTAATTTGAAATTTGGCCAGTCTTTTTTTGTTTGCTTGTGTAAACAAATTAAAATGAGCCGTCCCGCCCCCCCGACCAAAAAAAATGTATAATGGGGACTGGAAACAAATCATTTAAATTTGTATTTTATTCTTTTTGAAATGTAGTGTTTGAATAGCTAAGAGCATAGCTACATAACAGAAGGTCTTGAGTTTGAATTTATTTGTAGACTGAAATATTTGCTATGGTATTAAGGGAGTCCACTCACTGATCACTTGCCCCGTAGATCATATAATAAGAAAAATGTACCTTACCAGTATTTAATACAGTGGTTAGATACAAGAACTAAGCAGTAATAAAAAAAACAACTGGAAATCAAAACTGAATTTTATAAAAAGAAAAAACTGAGTAAAGTGAAGTTTTCAAGAGAAAGTCTTTAAAAAAAAACTTGTATTGCATTGCTAAAAAAAATGTTTTTAGCAACACATTTTAGATTTTATGTACCAGTCTGTAACATTTTAGGAGATGGGGTGGCTGAGCGGTAGAGCACTTCAAACCGGGGATCCCGGGTCCGAATCCTGGTGAAGACTGGGATTTTTATTTCAGGATCTTTGGGCTCCTCTGTGTCCACCCAGCTCTAATGGGTACCTAACATTTGTTGGGGAAAAGTAAAGGCGGTTGGTCGTTGTGCTGGCCACATGACACCCTCATTAACCTTGGGCCACAGAAACAGATGACCATTACATCATCTGCCCTATAGACCACAAGGTCTGTAAGGGGAACTTTACTGTAACATTTGGATAAAATTAATGTACTTTTGTATCACTCTATATAATTAAGATCTCTTTATGTTACAGTGTTTCTATGTCACGACCAGCCAACATATTTTACAAGTGAGTGAAACAATATTTATTTTGAATTATTTGTGTGTGTGTGTCTGAGTGAGAGATGCAAATTGTTGATAATTAATAGTAGCAATAAGATAATAGAAAGAAGTGATTTAGCTTACATTAATGAGACAGAAATAGTTGGAATACTTAAAATGATTTAGTTATAATGGCCCTTCTTCATCTTTTTTTTTTTTAATTAAATTTATATAAAATTATTTAAACATTTTTTTGTATAACATGCTGAAATAAGCTTGTGCTTGTATACATCATTTAGACCACCACATTTAAAATAATTTTTACTAGTTAAATGACTTGTTGGTTAATTTGAGATGTTCTTATGAGAGCAGTTTGGGAGAAAGTTTGTGTGTAATTTAACATGTGAGTACAAGTGATGCCCAGGGGCTGCATTTTAGTTGTTACCATTATTGGTTACTTAATTTTTAAGTAAATATATGTGGGTGCAGGTTAGTTAAAGTCATAGGCTGCAGGTTATTGGTTTGAGTCCTAATCTACATCAGTGTGCCTGAAGTTCTCTAGGTGCAGGTGAATATGTGTTCCATGGTGTAGGGTTTCAACAAACTGACAGATTTAAGGGGTATAAAATATCAGCTCTGAAGATTGTGACACAATTTTACCCTGTAGTTCATTTATGTTGATCTATTTTCAGGCAAGCTTTCCTCCAGGTTTCCTCTGATATTCAAAACATCAATGGCTTCCCACAGTGGCAGTTTACTGACCTAGCCAGGAAGGCTGGGATATCACTGATGCCTGTGACACTGGCCATCGTGTGGGTCCTGGTGACCCTGTTTGTTGGGTTTGGTGCTCGTGTTTGTGGTTGGGTGAGTTTCAACATTTGACTTTTGTCTCTGTGACTTGGTTTTACTGTGCTGCTTTCAGTGTTGGTTGAAAAGCAATATGTAATTATAGTTCTAGTTATACCTATTGTTGGAATTAAAAAAAAAATATTTTCTTGAGATTTGTTTTGTTTAATTATGTGCCTACTGTTATCTCGTCCATCTAGATCCTGTTTCTTTTGGCTCCAGCGGCCATATCTTGTTTGTTAACTGTTCTGGGCTATGGCTACCACCATCTGAACAATACTCACACTGTGGACTATCTGAAGACCTTATACATGTTCCATGAAAGTGAAGGGGATGTCTTAGAGGTAGGGTTCTTGCTGGTGTACTTAAGTAAGGAGTCTTCATGTCTCAGTGAGTAGAAAAGGAGAGGAAAAAATTATTGAGAACAATTTTACTTAACAGGAACTAGGAGAGAGAGAAAGAGGAACAATTTATCTTTTAAAAAAAATTTTAGTGTGTATTTTTTCCCTAAGTTGTGAATAATGTTTCTGTTAGACCTTGTGATTTTTACAATATTCCTATCATTTATTATGTTTAACCTAAATGTCACACATGGCTGTACACTTAGGGGTTGAGTTTCCAAGGTACAGCAAGGTAAAAAATATTTGTTTCCAGACATTCAAAGAATTTTTTTACAAAAAAATTTAACCAATCAAATTAGGTAGAGTAATGTGTCGAGAAAGAGCATAGAGACTTCCAAGAATTAGTCAAAAAGAATAATCAGTTCTTGAAAAGGTTATTTACTAGATACATAAAAAAAATAGAAGTCTGTGGATGGATCTGGAAATCAGATTTGTGTAATTAATTATCTACAGTGAATTTTACTTTAATTCTAGTTATTACTTCTTGCCTGGGGTGTAGCAGGTTCTCAGGAACCAGCATTCAGTTGGCAGAAAACAGCAAACACACATAACATCATTCTCCTTGTCGTGAATTTGTTTATTTGATTGTTGCCCCTAGTGTTTGTTTACATTTGTAAGACTGTGTACAGACCATATTTCGTGTCGTGATCTAGTTGTTTGTCATTCAGTGTAATAAATCTTTGGATGTAAAATGGTTTTTGTTATGTTAAAGTACCACACTCCCTAATGTCTCAAGACATCTACATTATGCCAAATATTAATTTTCTTTGGGACTGTCCTATACATTTATTAAATGCTTGTTTCACAGAAATGGTTGAAAGGGTTCAAACTCCTCATCTACACTTTCCCTATGTGGACTCCCATTTGCTGCACCATGGGAAAGTTTTGTGGCAAGAGTCAGAGAATAAGAAACATGTGAGTTGCTTTTTCTGCTAGGAACTACTATTTCCAAGCTAGAGAAACTGAGGCAGCAACGTGAAGCAGCATGTTAGAAGCAATGTTTTGAAACAGCACGACCATACCAAACATAATCAACCCTCCTCCGTGTTAAAATCGTAGTTAAAGTTTAACACAACACAGTTTACTCTCCTCTATCATTAATGCACTTCGTATTATATTTTAAACTGTTCAGAATTGTCGTTAACTCCTTTTTTAAACAGTTCGAAGAATTATGATATTTGATGTTTAATTCAAGTTGTTATGACATCTAAATTAGGTTATGCAAACTTCTGCACTATTTGACTCACACCAAGTGTTAGGGTCACTTACCAGTTTATACTACACAAACTTCTCAAGATGAATAAGTTAATCTCTAACTTTGTAATGCCATGACATTAATTTTACAGCACTTGTACATCCATTTAGTTAAATCTAAGTTTGGGCACTCTTATAAGTGTTAGGTAGTTTATTGAGCTAAAAATAAGCATTTAAGCTATTACAAAGTTGTTGAACTGCATGTTAAAGTAAAATTTTAAAAAGACCATTCAATACAAGTATTACTTTAAGATAATGAACTATTCTGGGCCTGAGACTTATTTTATTTTTAAAGATTTTCGTGTGGGAAAAATTATAGTCCACCTTTTTCTTATATACATTATATGAAATCTTGATATTAATGCAATTTATGGACATGTTTTTTGTTTCACCAGGACATGGATTGCATTGATGGCTGTCTTTGTGCTTGTTAGTCAGTTGCCCAATTTGGCCATGGCACCATACCTGGGCAATTTACTAAACAGTGGTCAACATTTTTCTAGTCAGTATTTTATCCAGGGAAAATATTCTTTGTATTAAATAAATATCAATCTTAGAAAATGAAGTTACTTGCCTTTTTTGTGTGTTTTAGCTGAACATTTTAAATTTAGCTTGACTAAACAGGAAAAAAACACTTTTTGCAGAGATTATTAACTGTAGTTAAAAGCAGATACCTCTGGTTATATATGTTTTTATGCAGAATTTCTGATGAAAAAATCTAAAGATATATCAGAAGACCTTTATTATATTAAATTTAACTAACCTCAGCGATATCTGCATATATAGTTGTTTTGTTATTAAGTGCTATGTCTGTGTGACACATTAAGATGCTACACTAACATGCTTGAAACTAAATCCTGAGGCTTCTTCTGTGCACTTTTATTTTCAGTTGCATCAGACATCAGTCGTATCATGATACAGATGCCCGAGGCTTTCACTGCTTTTAAAATCCCTCATGCCTATGGCTTTGTGTTCTATCTTTCAGCTTTCTTGTTGACTCTTATGTTTTTGGTGAGTACTTCAAATTAATTCAATATTTTGAAAGTGGAAAAGGAAAAGGGGGATAAAAAGCTTTAAACTAATCTCTCTATGTATAACATGTTTTACTAATCTCTCTATGTATAACATGTTTTACTAATCTCTCTATGTATAACATGTTTTACTTATCTTGTTGGCAGTGTTTTTGTTTAACTTAGAAAAGGACATTTAGAGAATTGTTTTCCCATCTTCTAATGTGTTGGAAACAAACAACTGTCAAGAATATTAAGAATTTTAATTACATATTTTTGTTCAAATATGCCATTGAAACTTTGCTTAGATTGTATACAGGTTGTTTTTTTTTTTTTTTTTTTTTTTTGTACATCTTGGAGCTAAATGAAAAACTGATTTGCCAACACATAGAAGTGTATATGAAAGAAGGGATTGGAATTAATTCTGTTGAATCTTGTGTTTGTATGACAGTGTATCGGCACTCTGACCATAGTGGACAACATTGTTGAGTCACTCAGGCACTGGATAGACAAACACACTTGTAGCAAGATAGCTGTCCACCTCCTAATCACCTTTCTAGTCATGCTTGTGGCCATGGGGTTAGGGATCATACAAACCACTAAGGTAAATTTGTTTGTGCTGTCAGGGTGGTGATTGTGAGACTGCATTAGTTACAATAGTACAAACAAAGTGAAGAGCCATGTTAGGTAGCAGTCTGATCTTTAAGAAATGGTTTTCAATGTTCAAAAAGTGTTATTAAAAGTATGAATAAGAATTTTAATTTAGTCAGATTATGTTACATATGGGGGCAGAGTGGTGAGGCCCTTGGCTTCCAAACTGAGTGGGTATTGTTATTGAGATTTTGAACTTCTGAATCGTTAGGATGAGTCTTCCCAACCAACTCCCATGGGTACCTGACATATATTGGGGGAAATTAAGATGGTTGTTGTGCTGGCCACTTAACAGTTGGTCATAGAAGACATCATCTGGCTTCATAGAATTTACTTAACTTTTACTTTTTTTTTTAATGTTATAATAGTAGTCTCTTACAATTCTAGGGTGCAGTGGCTGAGTGGTTAAGTGCTTGGCTTCCAAACCTGGGGTCCTGGGTTTGATTCTCAGTGAAGATTGGGATTTTGAATTACAGGATTTTTAGGGTGCCCGAGTCCACCCAACTCAAATGGGTACCAGACATGAGTTGAAGAAAGTAAAGGCGGTTGGTTGTTGTGGTGGCCACATGACACCCTGCTTGTTAACCGTTGGCCAAAGAAACAGATGACCTTAACATCATCTGACCAACAGATATCAAGGTCTGAAAGGGAACTTAAGTGTAATTAAATAAATAATTGTAAAACTTAGAGAAAAATTTTTTTTTTGCAAAGTGACTAACATTCTTTGCCTATTTCTATGACCAATGTTTTAAGTTGAGTGTATGTGGGCTTCATAATTTGTTAGTTGATTTTCTTTTACTCCACCTAGAAATCTAGTTCTGTACATTACTTTACAGCTGTATAAGAATTCCTGTCTCCACTTAGAGTCAGTGATGGAGTTTGTTCAATATCCTACAGCTCTAGCCACTCAGCCATAGAGTCCCACCATTCACCAAAAGTCTTTTATATATTTAACTTTAACTAGTAACATAAGGGATTATCAAAATGCAATGTCTAGATTTTAGGCAAGTTCCCCTAGAGATGTTACAGTCTGTAGTTCAAAGGATATTAAGTTTATGTTTCTGGGGCCAATAATGAATGAAGGTATGGCTGGCCAGCACAACAACCCACCTGCACCCAGGTGTCCATTTTAACCATGAACTTAAGGGCATTAGGACTGGAATTTGTGACCTCTGTATTTTTTTAAATTTTTTCATAATATACATTTTGTTTTAGTTGTATAAGATGGACCTTGTTTTAGTAGGTTTCTATTAAACATATTTCTGCAATAGGATAACATCATTCAGAATATTTTTTGTTTCTCTTTTTCCTTACATAGGCTGGCCACTATTATTATCTGCTGTTCACTCAGTCATTTGATAAATTGAGGTTTTTAATCATCATCTTGATTGCATTTGGTTTAATGATTGTTTATGGTGAGTAATTGTAAGATTCACAAGTCACAATACACTGCTAGTCAAAAAATATACCAATTTTTTTATATTTCCAATGAATGTTGTCTTCTTATTGTAACATGTGTCTGAAAATATGACTTTCAACATTTTTATTTTCTCTGACAGTGAAACAGAATTTTGGATTGATAGAGAGAATTGTGATGGGTTTTTGGTTCACTATATCAGCTTTGATTAGTTCAGTGAGTAGAATTGAAAAACTTTTTTTTATATTTTATACAGTGGCTCAAAATTGATAAATTTAAATTTGTATACAGAATCACCACCTGTTATAATTATTGTATTGATTGTCTGTAATATATATTTTGTTTTTTTTGTTTTTTTTAATTAAAAAAAATTAAAACAACATTAGTTCTTGACATGGCCATACATACGGGACCATATGGAATATACATATTGCACCATATGGAACATACATATGGGACCATATAGAACATACATATGGGATCATATGGAACATACATATGGGACATACATACTGTGCTTTTAAAAATGATGTACTGAGTAGGTTACCTATGTGTTCTTACAATAGGGTCACATTTACAAGCTAGCTAGTCTTATGAATGTTTTCTCAATCTCAGTCAACATTTTAGTTCTAACCAGGATTTAACTCTTTCAGTGCAGTGTTGCTCTCAGGGAGTAACTTTGCTTTCACTGGCGAGTACACTGTTACTCTCCGTGAGTAACTTGATATATAATATTTATTTTGCTATCTTTTTAATATTTCTTATTTTTTATTTCTGTTTTATTTTTGGATTTGAGAGTGATTGTTCTTTGTTTTTTTATTGTAAATTGTATGCAGGACCAACATGCTTTAAAAAAAAAAAAAGAAAGCATTGTGTTAGTGGTTCCTCTTTTTTAGTTTAATTTGCGGGACCTGAAAAATGTAAATAATACAAAGGCCAAGTGTATTTGTTAATCTTTTATGAAACTTAAAGTGATAAAAAGTGTTTAGTTTTGTGATTTTTCAATATTTTTTAGTTTAAACGTATAATTTTAAGGTTACATCCCTCAGTATATAGATTTCCAAATCAAGTTCTTATATATTTTCTTTTTTTGTACTCAGTTTAAAAGTTAATTAGAAAAATATTCTCTTGAATAATTTATTTGATTTATTACACTTCTGTAGCCAATTCATTTTCCTTTAAAATAAAATAAAATAAAAAAAACTAGTTAGTTAAAAATTCTACCTCCCTTCCAAATTTGTGTTCATTCCTAAAAACTGCTTTTTTTTTTCTATCAATACAATACACACTGAAAGAGTTAAATTCAGGTCAACTTTATCCTGTTTCATTTGAATGCCTTGTGTTTTCTTTGGTTTAACCTTATCCTGTGTACTTCAAACAGGGTCTCTGGTTGTACCATCTTTATATCCAGCTGGATTTGCACTGGACCAACATCAAGTTGGATGATATCACTAAATCAAAGGAGGAACCCAGTAAGTTTTATTAAGTTAATGTAATATTGGTCATAATGGTTTGTTACAAAACTTTCCATTTTAGTTCTTTATTGGCTGCTTAGCTGTGTTTCCCAAATTTTTTTCCTTAACAGAACCCTTCACACATTTGAGTATTTAACAGAACACTTGGCTTATTTTTTAGAGTGATTATTTCACATGGTGTAAAAAAGTTCCCCTTTTTGACCTTGTGGTCTAAAGGGCAGATGATATAAAGGTCATCTATTTCATGGTGGTCTACTTGTTAATTATTCCAGTAGTAGTTCGTGGAACATCTATTCAGGGTTCCATGGAACTCAGTTTTGGAAACACTGCTGTAGAGAATTAGTTCAAAGAAATCAAAGTAAATTTTAAGGAAAAACTTTGGTCTGCTAGTGCTGCTATTATGTTTGATCTAATTGAAACTATTTTTATTTGTATATGAATGCTACAAACTAAAAAATCTTTTTTTCTGAGCTTAAAAATTTAATAAATTAAAATATTTCTATGACTTAATGTGCCTAAAGCGGATTCTTGGCTAGGTGGAATTTATAGTTTTAATTAAACTTAACATTGTTAAATTATTTTTTTTTGTATAACTTCATGTCATTTTAACCATACTTCACTCACAGCCTAACTGTCCTCTTTACATACGTTCCTGAGGGACATGCCTCTCTTTTCTTACTTTCAATCTAGCTTTAGATTTAAGGAAGCTCAATATTTTCTTATCACTCAAACTCTCTGTACATATTAATTGAACTAAAAACTTTGTTTCATTATTTAAGAGTCTTGATCACACAAATATCAATCGACATTGTGAATTTTCATAAATTTTTTATGTCAAACGACACTAAGGGTATATTACTATAACACAGAAGGCAGACATTTGCAATTTTCAAAGATTGCTTAATTATTATTGCTTGGTAATTTTTAAATTGATACATATTTTAAAATTAAATTTCAAGAATCATTAAAAGTTATAGCATCATTTTGGGACCTACCCAAAAAATAAGTACTGTGCTCTGGTAGAGTTAAGTGTCAGACTACTAAGGGAAGAGTCACATAAAAAGATGCACCCTTAGTACACATCTGTGAAATGAGCCTTTAGTACAAGTACACAGCTGTGAAATGAGCCTTTAGTAAAAGTACACAGCTGTGAAATAAGCCCTTATTTTCACAGCTGTGAAATGAGCCCTTATTTACACAGCTGTGAAATGAGCCCTTATTTACACAGCCATGAAATGAGCCCTTAGTACACATTTGTGAAATGAGCCCTTAGTATACCACTGTGAAATGAGCCCTTATTACACAGCTGTGAAACAAGACATTGTTTTACAGCTGTGAATTTTTTTTTTAAGACTCAAGTATAATGATACATTTTTCTCTCCAGATTATTTACCCCAGGAGTGGACGTGGGTCAGCTGGGCTATTACTGGTTTTCCATTTATTGGGATTCTGCTTGGAGCCATTCATGCATGTTTCTCTGCATGTAAAGATTCATCTCAGGTAGGAAGCACTGCCTTAGTGGTCATATGTATGGTCACACTTAACCATACTGAAAACATTTTTTTAAATATAAGAAACTGTTAAAAAGTTTAGAACTCCTGCGTGTATGTGAGGGTTAACATCTAAATTACTTAGTTTGTTGATCATTAAATGTGGCTGTATGGGGTGTTGAAAGCCGAGAAGAAATCTGCCTTGAGAACTCAAGCATAAGATTAAGGTGTAGCGAGATGCTTTAAAGCTGGTCCAAAAGCAATAAGATTGCATCCTCATTTCCCCTGGCTGCTTTACATGCAAACTAGTAAGGGTCTAGGCTTTTAATAACCATTGTTACAAGCTGTTTAAACACATATTTTTCAAAACATTTCATGAGTGTTTGAGCTACTGGGCGATAATCATTGAATCTAACTATTTTTAGTTTCTTGGGTACTGATACGATTTCTGAAGTTTTCCAGATTTCGGAATTAAGCACGTTTGTAGGGCGTAGTCAAAGATGTAAGAGAAGATAAAAGAGATTTGTTCCGCTTATAACTTAATCAGCTTGCCGCTTATTTTATTGGGCCCAAGTACCTTTCATTACATTTACCTCATCTTCGGTTATTTTATTGACGTACGCAGAACTTCTTAGCAAATACTGCAAAAGCCCTTACAGATCAGAAGAAAAAAACAATTTGTCTATATTTTTCAATACTTTCCATACTAATTATAACATTGCTAGCATTTTAAAGATTTCTGCACCCTATTTACTAAGTTACTACTTCTTTTTATTTATTTATTTACAGAAATGTCGCAAACTTTGCTGTGGCATGACTGAAAGAATAAGAGAACAGAATGGAGATGACTTCTCCCCGCCTCCCCTTCACCCTTCAGAGCCGAGTGCCCCTCCGTACATGTACAGCTATATTGATCGCTCTATGAATGGCACCCACCGTCATGAAGACTATGACTTGGACCACTATAAACTAGACTATGACCCACCTGAGACAGAACCTTTGACCCGAAATAATCGATCGACAAGGATATAGCTTGTTGCATATGTTTCTCTCATATATCTCATTGTTTTGTCATCTCTTCAGTCAAAATATTTTCATATAACTTCTCATCACACCAACTCTAGTCATTGCAACACGGAGTCAAATTATTCATCACTTATAATAAAATATTCACCCTATTGTATGACCAATCTTAATCTATGAAGAGATAGACATAGAGAGAAAACATATATATTTATAAAATTTTTATCTATGTAGTTTATTAATGACAAGAAATATTGTAGATAATTTCTATTAGAAAATCGTTGGTGCAATGATTATACTAACCATTATTGTAAATAATGTTTGTTTGTTTTTTGGTTACATTGTTGGTGTCATTTGTAGAACACACTTGTTTATTTTTGTTTGCATGTACCTTCCCCTCGATTCTATGAGCTGATCCACAAGTTGACTATGTCATTTAGGAAGTAATGTCAATTGTCACATTTAAATTTTGACTGTTTGATTTTGTGACACCTTATCTTCAAGGACATGGTTTCAATCAAACTAGTAGAAGTGTTTATGAAAACTTTATGGTTGGATATTGTGTCTGAAGCTCATAATATGTTTATTTTAACCATTCTTATTTTGTAAGAGATTATACTCTTGTGTGTAGGGATTTGAACTGAGGACAGTGGGTACATTTTGTATACTATTTATTGTCATGTGATAAAACAGGAATTCCACAAACCATCAGCTGGTTATTTATTGCAGCGAGTCATAACTGCATCAGTTGAAGACTTTTATCTCAGCTGTTGTCATGACTATTTCTTATCCAAGTTGATTCTGTCCTAAACCTTAAGACTGAAGTTCATTCTAGCCAGATCTTCAGATCAGGACATATTTTGAAGAGACCATGCTAGTAGTAGAGGTCTTCAAATACTGTTCTGGACCTGAACACCACATGACATTAGTAAGGCAGCAATTCTCAAAGTAATCAATCAGTCAGGATTATCTTCCTGGTGGTCCATGAGCAAAATGTTTACATAGTGGGTCATTGGTAAAATTTCTAATGGTGATCTTGCTTCTGGGGGGCACAGGATCTGGCAGTGGTGTTTTTAATTCTTAAAGATTGATTGTAGTTTGTTTTTTTAATTTAGCAGAGCTCGTAAATTAATGTTTACACTATTAGAATTAGCATTAGATGCTTTGGATAAATGACAAACTCTTCTGCGTTAGATACTTTGGATCAATGACTAACTCTTCTATTTGATCTTTAGACTTCCTAAACCTGTAGAAGTTCAATGATGTACTGGCTGTGTAAGAACTAGGACCATATGTGGTTGTAGTAGATTGGCAAACATTTATTCATTGTGGGAAAGTTTAGACAAATAGAAATAATGCAAAGCGCCGATTGGCTGAATGTTCTACAGCAAAACTGAGATAACATTGCCACTACTCAGAAGTCCTTCTTCAGTATTCTCATGAAATGCAGACTTTGATCTCACTTTTGTTATTGCGTTTCTCACTCTGTTTCTTTTTCTTAGAGTTTTTTTCTTGCTGTCTGTAGTTTGTCTCGAGGGCCATCATGTGGTAATAGCAGCAGCTGTCTGTATGTCCTGTGCACATGACACTGCCAGTAGAGTGGAGCTTCACGACTGCCTCATAAGTTCAGGGGAGGGGGAGACAGAACTTGATTTTGAAACAACAACAGCCTGTGATTTTTTTTTTAAAGACATTTTTTTGTTTCATTTTGTTTGGTAAGAAACAAAAGCCACACTTTTGAGCTCAAATTTGTTCTAAATGATCCATTTATTTATAGTGCCACTTTGATTGAAACATTTATTTATTGCTTGTGTTTATTCTGAATGTCTGTTCAACAGGAATTCTGTGCTTGTGTGTGTTCTAATCTGGGGGCATGATGTTCGAGTAGTTCAGTGCTTGGCCTCTAAAAACAGGATCATGAGTTCAAAAATCTCATATGAGGGCTGGGAATGTTTTAATTCAGGACTTTGGGGAGTCCATGAGACAGACTAGCTGTATAGGGTACCCGCCTTTATTTGAGGATAGTAAAGGCATGATCTGTCTACATGATCACCTCCCCAATGAAGCATTGCTACAGAATCAGATGAGCTTTAAATCTCTCTGTACTGGTACCAAAGACTTCTAAGTCATAAAGGCTTGATTTTATATTCTCACTTTATTAAAACACGTAACTTTGAATGTGATATTTCAGCATTATATATCTGTAACTAATGACTCTGTTTCACAAACGATTGTAACACTTTCAAAACAAAAGCACCATTAAGTCAAAACTTGCAAAGTAGTGAATAAACTGAATGTAAACAGTCCTAGTAGGTCATTGGTCTTGGTCAGTGGTGGAGGTATTCTTTGGGTACTGTGGACTACAACCTTTGGCATTGCTCTACAACTTGTATTCATAGCTACACAATAAATATTTATTCTCGCCTGCAGTATTTTAATGACCTAGGTCTTCCTTGGGGTATCTCAGGCTCTGAGCTTCCTTGGGGTATGTCAGGCTCTGAGCTTCCTTGGGGTATGTCAGGCTCTGAGCTTCCTTGGGGTATGTCATGCTCTGAGCTTCCTTGGGGTATGTCAGGCTCTGAGCTTCCTTGGAGTATGTCAGGCTCTGAGCTTCCTTGGGTGGATAAATACAGGACCGTGTATAAGAAGAAAAGTTTGCTGTTTTTCCAAAGCCAAGACTAGAATCAAAATGCTCAGCAGAAAAAATTGTGGCTAGAAGAAAAAGGAATATCTCCATTTATAATCAAGAGTTTATTGACCACTTTATATATATAAGTTGTTAAAGCTGCATAGTTCAGTATGTTGAATGGATTGTTTCTATAGCTAGCTCATAGTGTGGCTTTCATATAACCAGGTTTGATGTCTGCTCCAAAGTGATTTTTTTTTCTTTAACTGCTATGTGTATACATGATTTTATAGCTATTTTATCTTGACTGTCATTCCATTAAATTTTTTTTTTTTGTTATAGCTGCCTCATTTTATGTTTACACAAATTTGTGTACAAGTTTTACATTTTGTATTTCTTCATCAATATCCTTGGGCTAAATTGTGTTTTGTTTAGTTGTTACTTTGCATATGTAAAGGCAAACTAGCTTCTTCATAGAAATATAATGTATTCATGTCTTTGATTGTAACATGGGTGGGGGGGAGAGAATCACTAGAGTTGAAAAGAAATTGAACAGTCTCCAGACAAGACACTCTGAGCCCCCTTTTAATAGAAAGGTTTTAGTGTGCGCAATCTGGGGTAGGTGAGAATAAAATTTATATATGCCTGTTTTTTTGTTCTATCATTACTTCTGGAGACCATGGCCACCTTAAAGTCAGCAATAATAAGTTGTCGGCCATTCTCCATCCCCATGGTAGCTAAATTATAATTTATAGCGGAGTGAGTTATTTGACATTAGGACTATTTGATATTAACTCTAGATGTTGAAATAGCTCTTTCTGTTATGGTCCATTGTTAAAGACTAAACAATTTCATGTGTAATTCTTCAACTAACATTCCTCTTTGCCATTCTTTGTCTCATATTTGTCAACCATTTTGTTTTAGCTTTTGAGACTTTTAGTATCTTACTCTTTCCTTATGTCTACACCTTTGATGGCTGCAGTGTTCTGCCGTTTTGATGGCTGCAGTGTACTGCCGTTTTGATGGCTGCTGTGTACTCTACTCTTTATCTTCCTTAAATTTATTTTCTGTTGCCTCGTTTTAGCTTGTGAGATTTTTAAAAAAAAGTTTTTTTAAGGAAATTTTTTTTATGCATTGTTTTAAACTTTATGTTTCATGATTAAAAATTGTAATCATGTCATGTCAATCCCTCTGGCAGAGAAACCAAATTATTATTATTATATCAGAAGAGAGACATTTACAAATAGATATATATTTGTGAGCCTCTTAAATGTTTTTTAATGCTATTTTATTGTGTATGTTTTTTCAACTTGTGTTCCTTCTGTTTAGAAAAGTTGTGTGTGTTTTTCTATGTAACTGATGATATACTCTTTTAGTTCATCTCTAACCATTTTCCTTTTTGTAATGAAGTGATTTTTTTTTGTTTGTTTAATCTTCCACAATGGACACATTTTAAAGTAACACCATTAGGTCACAATGTACTTTGTACAAAGCATTTTGAAGTATTTCATTCAGCATTGGATCCAGTCCTAGAACACATTCTCATGTTTGCACTCATGGGGAATAATCCTTTTCTTGTCATTGATTGATGTAATCATGTCTGTTTATATATTATGGGTATAGGTTAAGTCTTCAGTTTCCGTCTATCTATAGACATATTTGACTATTTTGAAATAAATGGCACTCTTTCCAAAGACATTTGTACATATATTCTCACAGAAATAAAGGGAAACGTGGGAAAACATATGTTTGAGCACATCTTTGACTTACCAGTACTTTCCTTATTACTGTATTTTTGTTCTATTTCTACTTTTTAAATACTAAAATAAGTCAATGCTGAAATAAAAAATTTGTGCCATTAAAATGTTGGACACCAGCTATATTGTAAAGCATTGAACTCCCAAATGGAAGTTTATTTAGTAGATTTATTAATTTTTTTAGGGAGAGCTCCTGCTAGATGTCCACAGCTAGAATAGTTTATTTTGAGACTGAAAAGGTTATTTCATCTAGGGAACTTCCTTTTGCTTAAAATATTTTCACACTTTGAAAGAATAGCAAAACTTTTCAATTATTTAATTCAATTTTTCTGATTTTATATACCCTGTACCCTTTGTTAACTTCCTTTGGTATTTGTGGAGTCATCTGCTGGTCTGTTTGCTAATGAATCAATCTCATAATTCAATCTATAGGTCAGTGTTTTTTCCTAAAGATTTGTAGAAAGTTAGATCAAACACACCTAAACATGGCAGCCAGCTAAGACTTGTGGAAATCGACACAAGTCAATTTTTTTGTGTCTATTTTGTATGTGAATTGAAGATTGCTTTTACTTAGAAATGTCTTTTTAAAATACTCTATATTCTTATCATTCATGACGTCCTGCCTCTAACCAGACAAATGACTAACAAGAAGTAACAGTACTAAAGTCAGAAGTGTGCAGGTCTCAGCCCACATGTTTGTTTGGTCATGTTTTCATTCATGTCTAAATTAACCTTCTCAAGTCAATCTGTTACATGCAGCCATTGTAAGATCACTTTGTATACAAGTTTCTTAAATCAAAATATTTCATTCATGCTAATACTACAATCAAGTATGGTTATTACTTTTGTTATTAGAAAACATTCTGAAGTATTGAGTAGCCAGCACAATGACTACCTCTATTTCATTTATCTTTCAACTTATGTTTGTTATTGAGTTTTAGAGACATCCATTGATTTTACTTAGTACAGTTTGTTGAACTTAATGATTAGAGACTCATTTTGCACAAGCTAAATTTGAGAAATATAATCGTGTAGTTTAATACACTTTGGGTTAGGATTTTTAATTTCTTAAAAGTTCATAATAATTATACAAGTCAGTGATATAAGATCTTCCCTTTTTTAAAAATAATAGAAGCCAATCTATGTTTCCTGTATCCTGAAGAATCTGTTCCACATTACTAGTGAATCGGTAGTTTGTAATCATAGAGATTGACAAATATAATTCTATAATTTTTTTCTATTAGTAAATGTCATCTTATATATGAACACTAAGAATATGGAGTAGGACCAAGTCTAGTTACCGGTAGTTACAACTATACAAATGTGATTTTTTGTTATCATTTATATAAGAAAACCACTACCTTGAAGTGTAAAAAATATTAATTTAGTCAATAAATCTAAATGAGACGACAAGAAACATCAATAGATCATATTCTGTTCTCCCTGAAAAAATACATATGTAGTTGACCTAATCTGGGTTTATTTCTTAAAGAAAAATGGTGTTGACATCAAGTTTTTTTAAAATCTGTTCTGCTGTTCATTTAAAAAAAACAACAACTAAGTTCAATAAGAACTGGGGAGAGACTAAGTCTAGTAAAAAGAATTAGCTTCTCAAAATATGAATTAATTATTTGGTCATGTTCCCCTTTTTTTTCTGTTGTAACCTCTGACCCCCCCCCCCCCCCCCCAATGTGTAACAAGTTTGTACACCACACATTTGTGTCATTGTGAAACATTTTTTTTACAGAAATAAATTGTAAACTTGAATGTTGATTGTGTGTAGCATCTTGTTCTTTTTGTGAACCAAGTCTTCAGTCTGTGTGTACGACATGGCCTAAATTGTGCCGATGTGCCTAAAATCAAAATCAAATCAATCTGTGTGTGGGGGTTCTTGATGAGAGAGACACAGTGTTTAATTAACTCACCCCTTCTCGGTGGCACTTTTAGGGAGTATGATTAATAAGCCTGAATTATTTGATGCACTCCCCTTATCTTAACTTGTAACATAATTACTTCTTATCATAGGTCATCTAGGGGGTTGGGAATTGCTAGCCTATCCCACTTCATTTGTCATTCAGGGACCATTCGTGGCGGAGTTGAAGATAAAAATAATATTTAAAACATCTGTGATAAATGGAAGCAAAATTAATTCATTTCACAGTTGATATTTTGAAACACTGTACTCTAGCACATGATCATTTAAAGGTTAAATTTATAGTTTTATGGTTATAACAATCAACACTGGACAAGAAAATAAACACCATCTGCATTATACATTTTCTTTTTAAATATCAAGTAATTCAATCCAGTCAAAAATCAAGTATAATGTCTTGCAGCAGTAGACATCAATGTCAGATATATGGGACAAATATTTCATACATTTATGAACTAAATGATTCACTTCTGTCACATTTTCAAAACATGAGAGCAAGAAACCAACATGAGACTTTTGCTCTTGAGACAAGATAGATTGATTACTAGTCTAACTTGAAAAAATAAAATTCTGTAAAAAAAACAAGAGACTACTTTTATCATTTGAATAACATCATCTTGTGTTGGAAGTTTTCTAAATAAATAAATGTGAAACTTGTAATTAGAATGCTTGTATTTACACCCAGGTGTATCAGTTTATATTAAATATTGATATTAGTGCTGGTCACGCAATGAAGATGGTAGACATCATACAACTGGTTTGTCAATCCTAGTTTTTCAGTCAAGATATTAATGGCATTGAAGAGTGCAGTGTTTCACATGACTAAGCAAAGATATTATTACTTGAGGCTAAATTTTAAGAGTTTTGTGAGCCTGGGAGTGGTTCTTTACTTTGCAATATAAAAAACTTTTTGACTCTGTAAAGGGCACACTCAGCAAAGGTGATTTTTTAATTTAGATTTGTATCATCACTATTACAATGATGCCATCATAGATACATTATAAAGGGGCATTTGTTCAATGTTATACATGTACAGTGAGAATAAAATTTCCATTAGTAAAATTTATTAAGATTGACACTTAGAACAATCAATGAAATATCACCCATTTTAAGTTGATTCCCCACAGACTAAAATAGCTGATTGTTTATGTCTTTGTCCATCCATATGTACTGATGAAGTTGAATGTAATCTGACATCAAAATGACAGCAGTAGGATTTGAATCAAAGACTGCTGAGTTGACAATCTGAAGCCCTACCACACAGCACTTATTATAATGACAACCTTTAGCCAAAACTAATTTCATCATTGTTTATTTTTCATAATAAATTTGATAGGTTTTTGTTATTACAACAACAAACAAAGAAAAACAGTTTCAAGTAAAAGTTAAACAGATATTAGATTATTTTGTAATGTTGATCACATTTTGGTCTCATTTATCAAATGACTGTTGTTTTATTGTCATGCTTTGTGGCCAAAAAATATTTTATTTCAAATGAACTTCTGATCCAAAAAGTCAGATGATAACAGTACACAGACTCACAGAAATTTCATCTATAGCTCATAGAAATTTAATCCATTAGGACATAACATACAAAATTAACAAGCATTTATAAATACAGTATTGTACTGGTCAGTTATACATAACAAAAATAAATATTACCTCTTGACATGAACTTTTTTTTGGTATGTCAGTGACTGAAGAGAAACAATGACATTATACCAGTAGGCTTGGCAGCAGATAAATGTTACATTAAAATATTTAAATATTTTTCTCCATCATTCAGAAATGCTCAGAGTATACTTTGAAGGAATGACTTTGATTGTATTTGCAAACAATGTTTTAAGCCTACATTTACTAATTTAGCAAACAGGCCAGCTAAAACAATTTTACAATTAACATAAAAGATTAATTATATTTATTTACAAAAAAAATAAATTTGAACAACAAAATGAATGATTCATCACAAAGATAACTATAATAATTTACCATTCACTAAAAATCTAAATGTCACTAAATATGAATATTGTATATATGTTATAGTAAGTATATAACTTTTCAACACAACTGAGAAACACAAACATTTTGTTTACAATGAAATAACAATATAAACACAAATTTACATGAAAAAGAATTTTAAAAAAAATTTAAGTTATCTTCCACCATAAACATTTAAAACAAATGGTTTAAAAAAACCCATGGTGGATTAAATCACCAGCTGATCGGTTATTTCATATTAGAAGATAGCAACTGTTGACTGAAAAAAATACCTCCCAATTTATATTCATTCTGATTTTTAACAAAAATATTTTTTTTTGCTCAACAGCTTCTGACACCAGACTTAATGTAATGTATGATAAACCTTTGACGACTTGATTTCACCTAAGTAAAGCTTTGAACTCTACTTAAAAAATTATAACTTTTCATAATGCTTTGTAAGACAAAATCTTTAAATACATGTTACATTGGTGCCAATGAGTGATTATAAATACAATTTTAAATAATGACTTTCAATTAGTTTACACTTATTTCACAGTGCCGTATACTGACTGGTAAGTTTAAACAAAGTTGAAATAACGTCTACAATTAAAAGTCACATTTCACAATACTTTCAATAATATGTTACACAAAAATCTTAAACAATTTTATAAAAAATTTCATTCAGAGTCCACACCTCTATGTACATAATTATAAAATACAATCTGAATGTTTTACTAATGTATAATATCTTTGTAAGATACTTAAGTAGGTCAATAAATTCTTATTGCGTTTCTTTGTTTTTCAATATTAGAAAAAAAAAATTAACAAAAGTGAATATTTTAATTTTTTTCTTTCATTGTTGAAACAACCTTTAAAAAAAAAAAAAAGGCTTCAATCAATTGGACATCATAAGTGTAAGGTCTGCGAAATATTTTTACATTTAGTCACGATTGCATTGTAAAGTAACAAGCCTTAGGGCTACCATGACAAAGATTAAGTGTCTGGATCTGTAACAAGACATACAAGTTTCTACTGGTTCAAAAAAAAAAAAAGTTTGCAATTTTTCTTAATCCAAAAAAGGATACAGTGGAAGCAATTTAATGGTTGCAATTCACTTAAGTGAAAAAAGGGACAAAACTGTGTGTGGAGAGGGAGGGGTTAGGAAACTACTTGTATTTGAAACAACTTCTACAATTGAGGGACTAAGACAATGATGGGACTTGGATTCCTCACAAAAAAGAAAGAAAAAAAAAGCCTCTGAGATCAGTGTTTACTCTGTCATTGATTTTATTTTTTTTAATTTCATGAGTTGATTTCACTGGGAAAAAAAAAGGTACAATTTTTAATTTTATAGATATCTTGACAAATGTTATTCCATAAATGTATTATACAATTAAATTAGTTGTGATACAATGTTGATTTTTGTTGGTACAAATGTTTATTTGAAAGTTCTTAAGCCTACAAATGATGAGTGCAGTTACAACAAGCAATAGCCAGGGCTGGAAGTCCAAACCACCGTTAACAAAAAAATACATTCATCAAATCCTACCCTTTGAAAAACAGGACAAGAGAGAACAAAAAAGGCCTCTGTCCCTGAACCAACTACAATGTACCCTTATTTTCATCTTTCTCTTCCTTCTTTTGTTCATTAAGTGCCAATACAAGTAGAATGAGTAAATGAAACCCCCTCCAACTTGTTTTTATAGATTTTGATGTTTTCTTTTTTAAACTTAGAACATAGCCTCATGTATAAGGAATTATCTTTTATATTTTATTTTATTATGTGGGAAGTGTGGTCGAGAGGTCAAGTGTGCTTGAACCTGACTTGGCTTGGCTACCTAGAAGGGGGCTCGAGTTTCGACACCCGACTCGGGCAGAGTTGTGTTTACTGAGCGCCTAAAGGCAGCACGGAAAACCAACTCCTAGATACCCCTTCCCCCCCACTGGTCCACAAGTGAGATTAGACCAAAAGCGCTCTGAGCATGCTATAAGCATGAAAGTAGCGCTATATAAAAGCAATAATAATAATAATATTTGAGGATAACTGTCAGTTATCATGAATTATTTGCGCTAAAATGACTGCATATTATAATAATAGAAATGTCTTCTCGTATATAAACTAGAGGCAATTTATTCGAATACCAAGACCTATTAATGATCTGTTATGAATATTATATGCTGTATAGGTTGTCATTCTTATGTTTACATGTGCTTGTAACTCGTCTGTAAGAATGTGTTCATGAAATGTGTGTGTAGTCATTCAGTGTATTAAAGCCATTCTAAGCGGACATGGTTTTCGACTCTGTTATCATTATGTTCATAACAATTTAATACACTGAATCAAAACTGTGAAGTCGTAAGAATTTCGAAATGGATAGGATATTTCGCCCAGAGAAGTTTGACATCAAGCCCACAGCACCTCAAGCAGCAGAGCATTGGCAGCACGGGTATGAAACTTTAAAAAATTTTGTATCAGTAGTATCTGTAGTTAATCTTGATACTAAGAAACTACTGATAAACTATATCTCTCCTGCTGTATACCAAATGATACTTGATAAAGAGACATTTGATGAAGCAATCCAGACTCTAAACAGCATCTACATTCAACCAAAGAATGAGGTGTTTGCTAGGCACAGGTTAGCTACTTGAAAACAAGAGCAAGGTTAAACGATAAACGCCTACATGCAGAAATTAAGAATTCTATCCAAAGATTGCAACTTCAAAGCGGTGACTGCTGAACAGCACTGAGAAGAGGCTATTAGAGATTCATTTATCAATGGACTAGTTTCCAACAGCATTCAAAAACCTCTACTTGAAAAGACTGTTTTGAGTTTAAAGGACGCCTTCGAGGAGGCTCGCTTACTAGAACATGCTTATCAGCACTCATTACAGTATGAATCATCACAGCCAGAAACTAATTGCGCGGCAACTACTCTCACCAATTCTTTGGCTACACCCTTGCCAAATGTAACGATTCCTCAAAGTGCAAGCAACTCACACACACATGGAGTAAATGCATTAGCTAGCAAGTGTTACTTTTGCGGCAGGGTTAAGCATCCCCGCTCTCGATGCCCTACAAGGGAAGCAACATGCAATCAGTGCTTCAAAATGGGTCATTTTCAAAGTATGCAAATCGAAATCTTGAACAGTGTCGGCTATCGCTACTGTGCAGCCTTTGAGTTTAAACAAATCTACGATACCTATTTTCATCAACAACGTGCAATTCAAAGCCTTAGTAGACAATGGGAGCTGTGAAAGCTATATTTCGAAGCACATTGCTAAGAAGCACAAATGGCCAACATGTTCCTCAGGCAACAGAATCTTTATGGCTTCCACCCATCTATCTCGAATCACTCAAGGACATATCTACACTAGCATACGACTAAAAAATAAACGATATGAAGGAGTTAATCTCTTTCTACTAGACAATGTGTGCTCCGACGTCATTCTTGGACTGACTTTATAAGTTTGCACCAAAATCTGTTTATTCCTTTCGATGGTCAGAAACCATCGTTGTGCCTGAGTACTCTCCAACCAGTGAGGTTAGAGGCTCCTAGCCTATTTAGTAATCTGTCATCAAACTGTATCCCAGTGGCTACAAAGTCTCGCAGATACTCAATTCCAAGCTGAAAACTTGTTGCCATGTCACAAGGCTGTACAACATGGCAACGAGCTACTGGTCTTCACTTCTGACAGGTTGCGACGTTGAAGGTCAGTGCTGAGGCCTACTCAGTTGTTCACACCAATTGTCTAGGTCATTGCTGAAGCCTACTATAACTAATGGTCTCAGTGTGTACACACCAATTGTCTATCTACATCAATCAAAGGGAAAGAGATGCTGTGTAACATAAATACAATATAAAAGAGACTTGTGTCCAACTGATTTTGAATCATTGCACAAAAAACAAAAAAACTAGCAATAATTGAGCAAAGTTATCTTTCACTGTTACATGTCCCAATGTTGGTCCTGAAGCAAATCAAAAACTTAATTTTTTTTTCACAATGATAAAGAGATTTAACTCATAATACCAGTACTAAAATAAAAAAGCTGGTACTAGAAGCTATGAATCACTTCCATACAACCTACAAATAAATACCATGGAGCACTTTCTTTGAATGAACAATAAACGAACAACTAATTATAAGCCCAGCCCCCTAAATGTCTTGTATAAAATATAAAAATGGGTTCAGCTTATTTTTTGTTTTAAAGTAGCTGATGTTATACACTTCTGGCATACAGAAATTTCATTTTCTTGTAATTATTTGGAGTTTTAAAAATTGTTTGGAGAAAGTTAATATTTAAGAGTAAACATGAATTTTGTTTTAAGGGGGAAAAATTGAAACAATTTCTATTTTTGCAGGATCATAAACTTTAAGTTTGCCAATATGAACTTTGGATTTACTTTTGTATGAAACTGGCTCACAGCAGTATTAATGCTTACATTTTCCAACCTCTTTGAATACAAGCTTTTTGAATTCATGCTATTGCAAATTAACTGGCAAATAACAGAACAAATAAGTTTGGTTTTGTGTAACTTAAAATTAGGGGAAACCTAAAACCAAAAAAAAAAATGTTTTTTCTGCCTATTTTCTGTGAATACAAGCAAGTAGATCTCTTAAGTGCTACATGGAATACCATTGTAAAAATCACAACTTCACAATACATAGCAAAATAGCTTTGGTTTTCAGTGAACAATTTTTTGTCAACATCTAACAAAAATATCCCTTTGATTAACAACTAGGGATTGCATATTATAGTGTATACCAATGGGTAAACCAGAACAAATAAATCAATTATGAACAATTTTTTTGGTCTGTGCTAATTTGCATGAATAGTTTCAACATAATAAACACTTTGTAAAAGATGAAAGAAAAAGTGAAGAAATCAGAGAAGAACAAATGGCTATTGATAAAACACATCTTGCCAAGATGCCAACTAGCATCAAGGCAAGAAGTGGAACCTACAAGGCAAGAGGGTGTCCAATAAGCACTTGGTCTTGTGAACTTGAGGTGAATACCTTAAAGTTTGGTTTATAGCTGGAACAAGATGGAAAGGAGGGACACCATACACCAAAGAGAAGGAGGGGAGTGTTGTAAGAAGAAGTAAGAATAAGAAAGTTGGGGCACGACATAGCCTAAAGTGTTCTGATGTGCCAAAAACTCAAAATTCAAACTCATAAGACAGTTGTGCTTGGTGAATAAAAAGAAGTTTAGTCCTCTTTGAATAAAATCTTGTCCTTGTTTTTCAATTATATTTTATGAATGGATAACAGTGACTTTTTTTTGGTTTGTAAAGGGTTTGGGGGTGGGGGGTGTTCCCAAGAATAAAGCTAAAAAGTCAAAAAGTTTATCAAAGCAAGACACATAAAATAGTATGAAAAAAATGCATGCAAAAAAATGAATTAATAAATGTCTACTTTAAAAAAAGGTTATAACTTAAGAATATGTGTAAATAATTTATAAACACAAGAAAACATTACAAGTACAATTTTGCATGCTGTACTTTTAAGATATAAAAAAAAATGAAGACTAGAATTAACAACTAAATATCACTCAATTTCGCCTTTGAATGTCTAATAAAAGGACTGAATGATATTTGTTTTTACTTACAAGATTATATTGAATTTTAAAACCTAAACATCCAAAGAACTGGCAATGGAAGCTTTTAAAACCCAAACCTAGAGCAAACACTACTTACTTCACAACACTTAATAAATTAGTCTACATTTTAAGTTTAGTTTAAGTTTCATAATTCAACAAATGTGAGTGGACAAGTAAAATGTAAAGTTTATAAAATACATTTCCAGATGTCATATTATTTAAAAATATTGAAAACATTTTAAGGACTGGTATAAAAAAAAACCAACTCATTTACATTTATCTACGTTTATATCAGTTAAATTTATTGGTTGTTTTTTTTTATCTAAGTGAAACTAGCTTCAACCCCTTAAGTTTCAGGAAATAAGTGAAATAAAAAGAGTCCCACCACCACATAGTTAAATAGAAGAATACATTTTAAAGGAAATGTATGGGCAGAATACAAGATATGGTCAAATCTATTAGAACACTAATTACATTACTGGACATACAAGAATGGTCAAACAAAACATCTGTACTGAGATCAATAATATAATGTATATAAACACTGGGCAATAAGCCATGGCAAAAACTGTAACATAAACATTAAATGAATTGCGGGGAAAAAAAGAAAAAAAGCCATATGTAATAATGTAGGATGGTTGATACAGTGTGCCTGAGGCCAGTCATGCAAATATGTTTTTAAGACTTATTGTTTCTTACTAGGTGAGACTCTTCATTGTCGGCCTGTTTCTTGGCCCCAACCCCATTGCTCTTCAACATGGCCCCAACCTCTTCGAAGGTTTTATTTTTGGTCTCTGGCACGTAGATAAATGTGAAGATCCAAAAGAAAAGAAGTAAGCCAGTGAATGGTAGAAAGGTGAAGTCATTGATGCCATCCTGCAGACAAACATAGCAAACGGTTATTTTGAAATTCATAACATATCAGTGTGGTATGTTGTAGATCAATAGAATGTAAACAATAAGTATTCTAAAACAAAAATGAAAAGTTTAAAATACTTGAAAAAGTAGAAGAAAGCAAGTATTATCATACTTGAAAATCATTTCATTAGAAGACATTGAGATTTACAAAAACATTACAATGCAGAGCTTAAGAAACTAGTTTTTTTTTTTTTTACAAACCATAAAGTAAGTATTTCTAAATACTAAGTTTATATTTTAAGAGTATATTATGTAATGCAACCCCAATTTTAATTTTATTAAAAGTCTGTTATATTTTTTATATTCCTTGTTTAAACCAAATTTTAATAGTCTAGATTGGAAGGACTGGTCTTAAAATATGCTCTACAATGTATTTCTAAATTATTTTCTTTTTCAGTACTTTCATTACATGTATCTACGCCATCTTGAATCCACACCATATTCAAATTTAAACCACTGTGGAAAATATTTTATGAACAGTTAACAAAAACGGTTTGTTTGAATAGAACAAAAATGATCTTGAAATGAAAACATTTTATTAAGAAAAGATCTCTCATGACCGTAACTTCAATAGAAACAAAAAGAAATTCAGAAACTAAACTCTATTACAATTATGCAGATTTGAGTTTGAACATTGGCCATTCTATGGGTGGTTAGACCATTCAAGACACATTTAATGAGACATATTTATCAAGCAAGAAGTCTTTTACGATGCAGTATATGGAATGGAAAGACATTTTAAAAAAAACAGACCTGAAACAATGTGGTATAAGTGTGTGTGTTTAGTGGTGTGTGTGTGTGTTCAGTGGTATGAGTGTGTTCAGTGGTGTGTGTGTGTGTTCAGTGGTGTGAGTGCATAGTTTAAGAAATGATTTTTAAAAGATTCTGTTTCTAACCTTTAGATGTGGGAATGAGAATCCAACAAGAAAATTGGCAATCCAGTTCACCAATACAGAGACAGACATAGCAGCTGACCGAGGACCCTGGCTAAACAATTCAGCTACTATCAACCAAGGCACTGAACCTATAGTGAAATAAAATAATTTAAGAATCATTTTTTAAAACAACAATTTATTTTTGTGTAATTAGTAAACAGCTGAAAAACAATTGTTTACAACCTACCTGGCCCCACAGCAAAGAAGACAACATATAGAAGTGACACAGCTATACTGCCACCAGTAAACCAGTCTACTTTATCCTGATACAAAAAAGTAAATTATTTTGTGACTTAGAAAAAAATATGTTGCTCTGTTATAAATGTATATACCAGTATCTACAGATTTTATAAGTTACATTTAGACCTAAACTGACACTGAAATTAGGACTAAAGTTCATTTACATTGAAACATAATTATACCAAAGACCATTTTACAAATAATGTTTATTTGTAATATTTTATGCTATTTGCTTGTGAGAACTCAGAATTTTTTATATTAACAATGCCACTTTTACAACTCAGTTCTTAATGTCTATAACACCCAATTTCATACATACGCCCAACAAAGCCACACCCAAGTTAGATAGAAGAGCTAAGCTAAACAACAAGTTCAATCTTATTTATTTATCTTAATTAAAAAAAAATTAAGCCAAAATACTAAAAATTTTAATTTCTAAGAAATCAAAAGAAAAATCACCATATTTAACTCTTTCTCTTCTAATTGACGATGACAACGTGACCCCATTAAACTAAATTGATTTTTGGATTTATAAACTTTAATTTGTGTTGTGTAAAAAGTGCATGGATTCTCCTATAATTTCATACCAAATATAAAATTTTCTGATAACAAACAAAAACGTTATTAAAGTTTAATCAGAACAGGATAGTTAAAAATAAATTAGCAAAATGAATAATACTATCGGAACGAGGAAAGTCATTATGGACAGAAAGAGTTAAATTTAAAACACTAAAACAAAATGTCATTTATCAGAGAAATAACATATAGCTTACACTCAGAGATAAAGTTAAAGTCATTAAAATGCTAAAGATGAACATGCCACCAAGGCCGACCAGGTGCAAAGTCCTCCGTCCAGCCCTGTCCATCAAAAATATTGTCACAAAGGTCATGACCACCATGACGCCTCCTACCCCACTGGTTGCATGTGTAGCAGTGCTGGGGCTGAGGCCAGCACTCTTGAATAAATTAGCCGAGTAATAAAAGACCTGGAAAGAAACAGATTTAGATCACTTGTAGTCTACACTTCCATTCAGTTCAACTTGTTTTAAAGTTTACCACACAGTTCAAATCTAACCTTAAATGTTTCTGAATTATAAAGTATTCTAGTAGTAGTATCGTTGTAGACTCTGGATTAAAAACCTCTTTATGAGGAAATACTTCTACATGAAATAAAGTAACAAATAAGGGTAGCGAGAGAGTTTTTTTGTATGCACACCATCTAAAATTTTAGTATGGTTAAATTTTCAAATTTAAGTAGCCTTTATTAACAAAAAAAATATATTAGAAGAATGGCACTGTTTTTCAATTTAAATTTTTCATTTTAACAAACAAAAACAAAAAAAAATACTTTTCCGGGATTTTATGTCCAGGTACATACAATTAGAATATGTGCTGTAAACAATTGTCTGCAACTTAAAAAGCCTAACACATACAACTTAAACATTGATTTGAAGAAGCACCTAATTAGCAAGAGATGGAAGGCCTATTTGCTTATTTGAATTTCAGGACAATAGTAAGTAAAAGTAAATGCAGTAGGTCATTGTGTCTAAAAATAGACAAATGTGATTAAATGAACACCTAGTTGATGGAAGATCTCTAGATAGAAGGGTCAGTGAAGGATCAATTCTTCCATCCTGAGTTAAAGCCTTCACTGAGGCCAAGGGCCATATAACAGCTTAAGCTCAACCCTTGAGGAGAGAAGCCTGTAACACAGTGCTATCTGGTCCATTAAAACTTTCGCCAACAATGCCAAATAAAGCCACAGAGGCATGGGGTTTCATTGACTTTTGGCAGTGATGATGTGATGTTGGCCAGCAGTAACAATAAAAGTATAGAGTGTAAGAGCGTTAAGTGACATGTACTCACTCCATTAATTCCTGACAACTGTTGTGACAGCTGCATAACCATGCTGATTATAAGAGGCCTTCTATATGATTGACTTGTGAACAGTTTTAGAATTGTCACCTTTAGAAAGCAGAAATTAAATATAGAAAAACATTATTGATAATGATAATGTATTATGGGTAATAACTACAGTAATAAATTTTAAGAAATTAAATGACTTTCAAAAATGTATCATGGGTAAAGGTAGTTATGTCTGACAATGTTTTTAAAAACTAATTTAAACCTTTTCTTCTTGACTTTGCGCCCTAGACTCTTGCTTCATTTCCTCCACATCTTCATCAACGTCACTAGTTCCTCGTATAGCAATCAGTGCTGTAATCATATCGATACAAAAGAATTTTTTAGCATAAGAGTAAGAACAAAGCAGCTAAAACTGAATCAATAAAAAAATCTGTGATAATGATTCAACCAGCTATTTCATACATAAGCCACTTTTATGTAATGGGTTCTACTACAATACCGGAATATTTCCCAAGATACTCTTACAATATATTACTCAGATAAGAATCCCTACATTCAACTCTTCAGATGGTGAAATAAAATAAAAATTTTAAAAAGTTAAACTGCAACCAAACTATGGCTCCTATTTATCAGAGTTAGCTTTTTAAATGAATAGGACACATTAAGAGACTTTTTTTTATATTAGTCTTTGAAGATAAGGCTAACATTTTTAACAAATTAAAATTAAGAATATTTGTATTTATGAACACCAAATTAATTTTTGTTTTCACTAACACAAGTGTCAGATGAATTAGGCCAAAGGTGTATCAAAACTTAACACAAAAGGACTAGTTATAGCTTAGATTTAGAGTAAAGAAGGGGGTGTGGTGGCTGAGTGGTAAAGCTCTTGGCTACTGATCTGAAGTTGGAATTAGTGACTTGGATTTGTATTCTAAGAATTTTTAGGATGGCCTCTAAGTCCACCCAAATCTAATATGTTGGGAAAGTAAAGATGATTGGTCTTTGTGCTTGCCACATCACACCATTTCAAACTATTGCCACAGAAACAGATGAGATATACATCATATGCCCCCATATAAAGCAAAGCCGAAAAGAGCACCAATGATATAGTAAGTAAAGTACCAATATCAGACCTTGCAATGTATGGGGCAGGTCATCTATTGCTGTGGCCCATGATTAATGAGGGTGTCATGTGGCCAGCACAACAACAAACCTCGTTCACTTTTCTCCAACTAATGTCTGGTATCTATTAGAACTGTGTAGACTCAGATGCGCCCTAAACATACCGAAATTAAAAATCACAATCTTCACCAGGATTTGAGGCCATAGGACCACTCAGAATAGAACCCAAGTGTTTGGTAGTACTTATTTATTCAAGATAATTTTAAATTGTAGAACCAAGCATACACTGAATATTATGGTTGACCTGAAATGTTATATTTACAACTACGTTGAAGGTGATTGTGCATCATAAACAAAAAGTTTATGTGGGTTGGGGGAAAGGGAACTAAATTGTTTGAATGTGAAAGTTGGTGCAACCAGTACTAAAAAAAATGTGACTAACCTAATTTGGCTTCAGCTTCTTTGTGTTTAGATATTAACAGATACCTGGGACTTTCTGGACAGAAAGGCAGGACGACCAACTGAAACAGACAAGGAAATATGGCTAGCCCTGCAGATTGAAAACAAGATCTAAATTGTACATACAAAACTGCTTAAAATTTAGATAAAAATAAAAAAAAAGAATGCTCTACCACCATAAGTAGTATGAACCTTCACCCTCCCCAGCATCCACTGCCACATTGATTTTTATTTATTTATTTCACAACTCAAATATATATTTAATATAGTAATTAACAAGAAACATAAAAAACAATGCAATCATATCTCCAGCAATGCACAGTAAAGGAAAACGTAAGTGGTTTAATTTTAAACACTAGCTGTAAGATTCTGTGAATTAACAACATAGCACTGTGACTTTGCTTCAAGGGGTGACTTTGCCTACTCTTACTCTATACTTAAAATGTGAAAGGTTTATAAAAATGATTTTCATGAGTAGTTTCCCTTTTATTTTGATCTGTATATGAAAGAATACAGGTTAGTGCTTTGTAAACACACTTCCGTGTTATATCACAAGTATATCCAGTAAGTTAGGAGAAAAAAACATCATATATTTCTTGAGTTGTTTTTTTCCCCACCCCTCTCTCATTTATTAACCCATCAACTACTACTTCCACATAATACGACTTCTGCCTGTAGTAAAAAAAATTCAAAAGCCCCACCTAGAAGTAAGTTCCAGAAGTCAGCATTGCCCAGCACTTCTGGAAAGCCCAGTATCTGTGAGACAAGGATTCCAAATGTGACTCCCAGCTGGTGTAACACTCCCAGGGCTCCCCTGATGCTTGGAGTGGATATTTCTGAGAGGTACAGTGGGGTCAGACCAGTGTAGAGTCCTGGAAGAAAAACACAATAAACACTCCCTTTCAGACATTTGAAGATCAGACTCCATCATGAAACCAGTTCATTATTCATTTTATTTTAAATTTAAATAAAAGACTACAAGTTAACAAAAACATTTCATTCTTTAAAATGAATTTGATAGAAAAAGAATCTTCTTTAGCATTATTTCTTTTAAAAAATATATTAAGTTAAAACTATTTTTTTTTATTTAAAAAATACAAAAAAAATATATAGATCAACAAATCTTTACTTATATGAATCTTTTTTGATGGAACATCTGCAATTTTTAAGATACAATTTAGACAAGAATGCATTTTATAATTATTAATTAATAGATTTCTTAAAATATCATAATTATTTAAGGAGAATGAATGCATTCTTTGCTGTTGTGTTGGTTTGCTAACATATGAGGAAAACCAGACCTACCACAATTAAAGCCTATGATAAGTCTTCCCACAATGATCATCTCGTAGGATTCTGCCAACACACTGAAGTACATGAGAACTGCTCCAATGATTCCTGGAACTACATTCAGCATCAAACCCATCTTTCTGAAACAGAAAAATAACATTTGTAAGAAGAAATATGCAAAAATGTAAAAAAAAAAAAAACAAAAAAAACACAAAAATATAAAACTTATAATTTGTTTATTTATTCACTGCTTTCCATAATTTTTGTAAGATTGTCAAACAATTTGTAAAGATTCCAAGGACATACACATTAATTCCCTACATGAGGTGCACTATTGAAAGCTCATGTCAACATCTTTATTGTTAAAAACAGTCTAAATCAAACCTTCCAAACTTCTCTGCCCACCATCCTGCCAATATGCCTCCGAGGCAGCCCCCTGCAGCAAACATTGACACAATAACAGCAAACAGGTTGGTGGTTTTCTCCTTGGACATGTGATGCGACGTCCTGTGGTACTCTGTTTCATTGAGGAACTCTTTTATACTCTGTAGAACAGAAATTTGAAGCTTCATTAACATGAATTTTAAAAAAAATTTAAATCACAATTTAAGTCATACATCACATATAAAGTACTCATTGTTCTATATAGTTCAGGGGGTTTAATCAGAGGTCCCTTCCTCTCTCAGGTTTGAGACCTAAAGCAAATACTTGGACATAACAAGAGCCCAATGCTTTGGATTGGGTAGCAGAATTCAGTGCTGCTAAACAAAAAGAATGAATTCAAGTTTGAAAAATAAATAGACTACAACACCCTTGGCATCTAAAAAAAAAATGGAAAAGGAATGTTTGTTGAATGCTTACCTGGCAATCCTCTAGTAATAACCCAAACTCTTATTTCATCACCTAATCGACACACTTCATCATAAAACTGTTACTAGCTTAATGACCTTTTACAATTATACCTCACATACATTAACAGGTTATTAAAACTGGGCTTAACTAAAAGCTTGACAAGTATTAGAAATATTTTTTTTTGAACATACTAGACTAAACCATTGCTGAGTAGCCTTAAAATTCTGTCAAATATTCTAATTTTAATATTCTCGTTCTTCTATCAAATATTCTAATTAGAATAATTAGCTAACAGCTCACAGCAAGACTAGAAGTGAAAAAAATCAATGTACAGAATCAGCAAAGGCAGGGAAAAATCAAATGTCAAATATTTTTTTTTTAAATATCATGTAACCATCTTTCTTGAGAGGTCATGGTAACCGGAAAACTAAAAAAAAAAAGGGAGCTCACTGACAATTTATTACAGCCATGTCAAAAGCGATGGGAAATAACAGTCAAAGAATGGATTCAGTCAATAACGGCATTTCATTAATGGCATCACAGTCCTAAGATCATGATGATCTGAATAACAGTATGTTATTAATGGGATTAGATCTCAACAATCTCAAATGGAAAAAAAACGTAATGAAGACAAAAGAGTTTAAACATTAAATAAAATGTGTACTTCGATACTACAAATCTTCAATGATTATATTTTACACAATACAGAAACTTATTTATAAAAATGTGACTAGATTAAAACTTTCTTCTGTATATGAAGAGACATTTGTGTTTTGGCAGAGAGCTAGAGAGGAGGATCCTAGCAATTGAACTGAGATGCTACAGAAGGATCCTAGGTATCACATTTAAAGACCGCCTCACACACAAAGAGATTAGAGCAGAGACAGGGTTAACTACAGTATTTGGACCCCACGATGACCTACTAAATATTGTAAAAAAAAAAAAAAAAAAAAAAAAAGGAAACTAAAAGGGACACTAATTTCTTATTAACTGCTTAATGATAAAACTAACAAATCCTAAAATTTCTTGAGTTCATTAGTTGTCACAAAAAAATCCTAAAATTGATAGAGTAAAAAATTATTATCACAACAAATCCTAAAATTGCTTCAGTAGATTAATTAATAAACTATCACTGCAAGTATAAATTTTAAAAACAGAATGCAAGAAGTGGGAAGAGGTCTGGGGCACAAACAGATTGTGAAACATGTAGAAATGAGGATTGTAATGTATCTACAACATACTGAAATGAAGTTAAAAGCAGTAGTATCCTAACACAGGACTCACTCACCTCCTCAGGAGCATTTATGACACCAGTGTTGAACCCGAATTGGAAAGATCCAAGCACAGCTCCTACCACACTCAGACCCAGCTTAACAGACATGTGCTGAAAACATAAAGACATAGTTCTAACCATCACATTAATTTCAGTTTTTTTTTTTGCTAAATAACTTTGCTGGCCCCGAAATTCCTTGAACTGTCATACGTGTTGGTTAATGCTTAGTTTGGACGTAGCAAAATTATACAGTTCATTATCTTAATCAAAGCATTAACAACACCAAATAAATATTCATATGCAACGGAACCTCTGCTAGAGAACACCTTTTATAGCAAACATTTTGGCCAAAAATTTCATTAAAACTTACAAGTCACCCACACATAACCAACCAGCATCTCAGACCAGGCACCAACCAGCAGATTGAGGTTCTTGGCCAATGTTCCTCTGTATTCTAAAATGTACGAAACCCAAATTCAATCCCTGGGTTCAAATCCAGTCAGAATAGAGTATCCACCTAGCTCAACCAAACCATCTGCCGAAGAATTAAGAAGATTTCTGATTTTGCTAGTCCCTTATTAATTATTTTTACCAAAATGGATTTATAAACATTTTCTAAACTTTAGATCCAGAGGTGTCCAGAAAAGTACATTACGTATGAATATAAAAGCAGCTTGAAAAAAAAAAAGATTCTCTTCAGTGTCATTATAGGTAGTGAAAGATCTATAACTAGATCAGTACAATTAATTTCATAATGAAACCAAATAATAGAATCACACACACAAAATCAAAGTATACAAGTGTATTACTGATGGATAAACAGCCACACATGCACAGAAATAATGTTGTACCAATAGTTTGATATTGACCTGTCAGCACATTAATTTACTCACACCTGTTCAGGTATAAAACAAAATCAAAAATCTAAAAATAGAAACAATTATTCGAACAGGGGGAATGATTGAACCAGAGACAGCACAAGTGCAACAGATGGTTTGCAGACTCTTTTTTTTCCCCCCAATGATATCATTCCATTTAACAATGGCTTACATAAAAATCTAAGGCATGTGTGTGAACAGTGTGTTTGTGTGTGTGAGAAGGGAAGGTGTTCAGCTTCAATCACTATTGGCAGCCTCAGTTGTTTTTTGTTCCTTAATACTGGGATTTAAACACTTTTAGATTTTTGTTGTTGTTTTCAATTTAGCTTTTCTTTGCATAGTTGAAGCAAAATATTTATTTCTTTTCATGCACAATCCCTTTGATTTTTTTTCTCTATAAATTTGAAAAGGTTCCCTAAGGTCAAGTTGGTGATGTGTATAAATATTTTAACTATCCCTCGTTAAAATAGTAATTATTTTTAAAATATTGTTGGATGGCAGCCTGGTCGTGCGGTTTGCACGCTGGACTGTTATTTGGATTTATCGATGGTTCCGGGTTCAAACTCTGCCTGCTCCCATCCCCTGTCGTCCTGCGGGAGTTTGGACTAGTAAGTAAACTATCTTTAACTCTGAAGGAACATCCAAAACATGTAAAAACAAAACACAAACAACCCTGCCTTGCACCAGTGCTTGTGGTGTGTACAAGAGAACTATTGGACAAGGACAGGAGGATGCTAAGATAGAGGAAAGAACAGTGTTTACATAGGTATCGAGATTAGGAAGAGTCGGAATTTGTTGGGAACTGAACTAAGGTGGCATCTTTTGTGCTGCCTAAAGACAGTAGTAGGGACCTGAAGCGAAGCAGGGAAAGCTGTCATTGGTCAGTATTCAGCTTTGCTGGGGAAAGGACTGGTAGAATTAGGAACAAGACTCTTGGAATGTAGAAGGCTGTTATGTGTTTGCCCTGGTGAATAAACACATTTATTTATTTACTGTAGAACTTCGTTGAGTGTTTGCCTTAGATTTATTACAATATTTTGTTTCATTAGTATTTAAGCAATAAAATTGCAAAAAGTTTTTGCTTTTTTTAAGTTTCATGATTGTTATCTTTCTGTTAGAGTTATTCTTCTTGGCACTCACTATGAGAACCAAAAAATCTGTTTTGTGGATTGGCAACTGATTAAAATAAAACAAAGGAGGCAAAAATACAAAAGAAAGAAAAGGTAACTTATTTAATTAAAGCTGACTTATTAACTCAGATCTATCTAGTTTCTGAAAAGGATGTTAGTTTCATATTGAAAAAGGAAATATTGATATAAAAAATTAACTGATTTAAAAAAAATGTTTAATAATTTATAATAGGTATATGTTAAAGTAATAATTTATGAAAGAATCTACATCAAATACACAAGAATCCAGTTAGAGAACTGGTTAATTGGCCTTGCCACTTATTTAAACACGATTCTAAAGAAACAAAACTAATCCTATTACACAGTCCCTACATGGTCCAATGAACAGGATTTCAACATATTCTTTCTATAATGTTTACATCATTAGTGGTACCGTATACAAAAATAAAAATCTCAGTTCTTTTTTTTTTAATTGGTGAGATAGCAAATAACAATATTATAATTTTAGTTTTAAGGTTTGTAGAAATTTTTAAAACCTTTCTTTTTTCTTATGAAATTTTTTGTTTGTTTGCTTTCTAAATGCCCCCTTTTTCTTTTGTCGATGTTTCTAACAGCAGTTAACAATTACGACAGAAACAAATCCTAGCAAGTAAAAAGAAGTCTTTTCTCAAACACTCTTTGATTTACTGAAGTCTCCAGTGTGTTGAATGTATGAGATTGAAAGGTCAAAGGTCCATATGGCAGCCAGTAGTTTCAAACTTGTATGGCATACCTAACAGTGAGACTTTTGCCTTACACTGTCAATGTCAGGAATCTGACCTTTTGAACTTTTATTTTATAAGTTTTAGAAGTATTATTTAGATACTTAAACTAGTTACTGGATTTTTTCTGAGTTTTTTTCAGTAACATAATAAATCTTGTTTTTTTTTTAAATATTAAAGTAACAAAATATTTTCCAATTCTGTTGTACTATATTCCTTTGTACTTAAAAAAATATTTTTATTTTAAAAAAATGTCACTTACAAAAATAAAATTTGGGAATAAAATTCAGTGTGTTAAAAAAAAAGAATAAAAGGAAAACATAAAAAGTTGAATTTAAAACTTAAAATATAGTCTATTGGACACCTGTAGAATTGTTTTTTTTACCAGAGTCATTTTCCACTGCCATTATTAAAGCCCCTGTATCTCAATCCAGAATTAATTATTTTTAAAAAAAATTGCTTTTGTGTATAGTGCATCTTTTACCATATATAGCATGCTCTGTGCACTATGGTCCTATCTCTTTTGTGAACCTGTGCGGGAGGAGGGTAACAGGGAGGCTTCCGTGCTGCCTGTAAGCACTCAGTAAACACAAGAGCTGTATTGTATACCAGGGTATATTATACATATCAATGTGCTAATCTAGTTACTCGTGTTAATAAGAGAATTCAACTCAACTACTTATTCATTCATACATTTTTAATCTCATTTTGAAATTTCCAGACTCAAATTTCACACTTTTGAAGTTATTGAGAGTTCAAGGATCTGATTTTATTCTTTTATAATGGAAGATTGATATTAAAATTTACTTAAAATGTGTACATCCCATAGCCCACCCAAATATTGAGCAGGTTAAATCATAATTGGATAGTTCTCAGTGTCATGAGAAAGACTTTGAAGGTCTACTTTGTGAAAAAAAATTTAATCTTTGTTAACTTCAATTATTTTTCATAAATACATAGATTCTGATTGTTACTTGAGTCTCTAGAGTCACTAGGAGGAGAGGGGATAAGTTATGATATCTATCAGAGGGTGAAACTAAAAGTGAACAAAAAGCAATGGAAAACTTCGTATAGTTGGAACACTTGCCTTATTATCCTTTTTTTTAAGTTGAATAATTTTAAACAAGAATAAAATGTATAAAATAATTATTATACAAATATCATTTATTTAGTACTATTTATGATATAACTGTAAAATAAATTTTTTTAAAAAGTCAGAAAAAATAAAACTTAATGACTGATAACTTTTTGCTATACTATCAGGCACATTATTGGTAAGTTGAATTCTAATAACTAATTTCATCAAGCATATTTATAAATCCAGTTTGACTTTGTTAAAATATCAAATAAAGTCCTGCTTTGTGAAAATAGGTTGTAGAAAATGGAAGTAAAACAATAGCTTGTTTTGAATAATTGGGCTACTATTATTTGTATCAAATCGGGATGGCTATTTAAATCAATATTATATTTTCACAGTCAATAGCCCTAAATCCTACAGCTTTAACCCTAGAAGAAGTGGATTACAAAAGCATGAATCACAAAGGCGTAGAGAGGGGGGCAAGGGGGCACGATGCCCTGTGCGCCATCTTGGGGGGAGAGGGGGCACAACACAGTTTATCTAGATGATGTTCATGGTAAATGGGGGGGGGGGGGGGGGGGGGCAATAAAGTATCTTGCCCTGTTTAAAATGCCTCTGATGAATCATACTCACTAGTTTTCAGAAAATAATGCAAAAAGAGTTGATGACAGAAACATACATAAAAATTTACTTTCCAATTAAATTTTTTAAACTTTCATGCAAGGCAGAAAAACAAGCAAAACATTTTTTTTTTAGATTCAACTGATAAAGTAAAAAAAAATTAAAAATTAAAAGGCTTCCGAACCAAAGGGGTTCTGGGTTGGAATCTCTGTGGTCTAATCTGCCAACAGATTGTGACCTTGCAGGTTAATGTTGAGGCCTTCTAGTAAGCTACACTATATCTAGATCTAGATGACTATATATATATAGGTCTATGTCCCTTTAATTAAGCATAAATGAGAATTTCAATGAGTGTTTATAGATCTAGATCTACTCTAGAGACTTACCAAGTTACACTAAGCAAGAGTAAGACTAGTATGAGTCTAGATCTAGATAGATTTTGTCTACATTAGTCAAAGACTAGAGTCACAATGTAGTGACATAATATAATAGTGGCACTGCGTAGTGACTAGATATATATTATATAATAGTGGCACTGCGTAATAACTAGATATATATTATATAATAGTGGCACTGCGTAGTGACTAGATATATATTATATAATAGTGACACTACGTAGTGACAAGATATATATATATATTTTATAATCGTGACACTACGAAGTGACTATATATATTATATAACATGGACACTATGTAGTGACTAGATATATATATTATATAATAGTGGCACTACCTAGTGACTAGATATATATATATTATATAATAGTCACACTACATAGTGACTAGATATCTATATAATATTATATAATAGTGACACTACATAGTGACTAGATATATATTATATAATAGTGGCACTATGTAGTGACTAGATATATATTATATAATAGTGACACTACGTAGTGACTCACTAGTATACTGTAGAGTGTAGTATAGTGATAGTCAAGTCACTACTAATGTCAGTAAGGACAGTAATGTCTAGACTATAGTCTAGAGATAGTAGAGTCTGGATTTCTGTAGATCTAGTCAACTCTAGTCAGTCTAGATCTAGGTCTATTATTATAGACTGTTACTTACATTTTTTTTGCGAGAAATAGAGAGCATATGCTTAGAATTTTCTTTCATTTCGTGCCTATCCGCCGTGACCATCGCTTTATGTTTATAGATCTAGTCTAGCCTAGAGAATCTAATAGTTTATTTTTTTTAAATCTTCAAATAACAGAATAAGTCACACACATCACTATACTTATTCACTACACAGTACATCACACAACACTGTAATAGACTAGATCTATAATATATACTTAATATACTAAGACTAAGACGTCTAAGTCTAATAATCCCCAATCCGAAGTAACCGGTTACCACGACAAATCTTAATCTGTAATCTCAATCTTTGTTTTTCTCTCACAAGACTTATCAGTGAATGACAGAGCAAATAAATTTAAACTGCAAGTAGATAGATTCTAGGCCAAGGTAGTCCTTTTATTTTTCTCTCTTCTTTTATTTTAGAACAGCACGTGACAAAGTCATTCATACATGCACACGTATTCGGTTTTAAAAAGTAACGTCAAAGCCAAAGGCAAGAAAATATGATGAAATTACTCCCCTTGAGAAAAAACAAACAAAAAAAACAAAAAAACTAAGCCGTAGGAACACGGTGATTAGCGGACTTGGCTAACAATGAAGCAGTCGTGAAAACAGACCAGTGGCGTCGCTTAGCGGCTGCATTGGATGCAGTAACGCATCTGTTAACGTTTTTTTTTTTTAAATGGTGGTTTGGGTGATATTAAGGTGATGTTTTGAGCGGAAAACATGAATATTTTTTTTTCATTTATTTAATTATTTATATCAGTAGTCCTAGATTTATCATATTCAGTTAAAATATTTATTAGATTCTCATGAAGGTAAACAACATGGGCGCCCGCAAAATGTTTTCCAGGGGGGGTGCAAGTTGCCACCTATGGCTCAAAGTCGTAGTTTCAACTTTTTTTTTTACACAACTTATTTTATTACAAAGAATATTAAAGAAAAGAACTGTTGCACCTCGCCATCCATAACTATGCGATATGAAGTTCACTGTAAATACTTGTTACATGAAATTAAAAAAAAATTAACATCTGAACAAACTATTTACTGTACACGTTGGTAAGTTTATCCGTGCGGCTCGTGTATCCCAACGTTCGATCTAACAAAAAATGCAAACGATGCCAGTACGCTCAATAACTTTACTATGAATTGCTTCTCCTCGCGATGGACAAGCCGACGATGAACGCTTATCTGGCAGTTCTGATATTCTTTTTTACGTTGCAGCTCTTGAATCGTTTTAGAATGCAGACAAACCAGGTTGAACTGAGCATTATAATTGCTTGAAAAGTGAAACGTTGATGATGAAACTAACGAATCAAGATACGGAATGTAAAGCCGTGTTCTGTGATAACTCTCAAAATCCTAACGTGGTTTTTGCTGGGTGTATCTGTCGACTGCGTATTCTCGGCAGCACCAACTCAATACCTGGTACTTCTTCTTCTTCTTCTTCTAGCCAGCTTTATTGCTGCTGAGCTGTGGGCTCTTTTGCAGACTGTGCCAAGGAATAATACTGTGCTGTTTTCTTCAGTTGTTCAGCACTGCCGTACAGGGTGTTGGTTATGTTGGGCTGTAGTGGAAGTAGGGTCTGCATAAGTGGATTAGGGAGGGGCATTCAAAGAGGATATGGTTTATGGTTTCAAAGGGGTGGGCGCAGTGTCTGCAAAGGGGGAGTTGTGTGGAGTTTATTTTGTTCAGGTGGTTATTAAATAGTGGTGTGTGTCCTGTTCTTAGATTGTAGAAAGATTGTAGATTGTTCTTTGCGGGGGAGGAAGTGAATACCTGGTACCAAGTTTGTCAGCCAGCAGTCTCGCCTTCCTCTATATGCCATCCTTGAAGTGTACCTCGGCATGATCAAGCTGATTTTTGATGATGTCATTAAGGTGACAAGACTACAGATGTGCTGTTGAGCGGCCACTTATTCTAAGATGGACAGACTGTAACATCACGGAAACTGGTTCAAGAACAGATGAATAATTGACAACAATTAAAAGACAAATCAGGAACACATGAGAAGCAGGCACTGATTATACATACGCAGTTTGTCATGTTTCACTTACAGCTATTACTTTAAAATGTGCCAAAAAATGGCAAAGATCTTCTCAAAGTTGTGACTTAAAGTAAGTTAAAGCGCGAATGAATTCGTATTTCTCAGTCTATCGTGTCTCACACAAAAGATGTAAAGTTAGCACCAACGCTCTCGCTTGGGACTGGTACGGAAGAAATACATAATCTTCTTCATGACACCAACAGCATTAGGTACATCTGAAACGTAATTCAGGTCAATGACAACAAGTCTAAGTCTGTGGGGCGCGCAACTGACAATGTCTGCTTTGGGATATTTTGTACGAATCCTTGTCTGAACAAGTTTTAAATGCTACCCATCACGGGGCAGCCATCGTTGTTTGTCCATGTGAAAAATGTACATAATGTATTCGCAGACGTTAGTCACAGGCAGTGACAAAACCAATGAATTCTTATCGAGTACAATCGCCATCAACAAATCCGTCTGTTCAGGGCTTGACATGTCTGCAATTTTATTATCAAAATACCAAGAAAGCGCAGTTAATTGATGCTGCTGATGCTCCTATATTTCGGTTTCTTGCTGCTGCCAGTTCTCCGTCGATACAAATCAACGTTTTGACGCGGATGGCATGTGAAGAGCTTGTTTTATATATCTTTTATCATAAACTGGTGGACGTGTTTAACCTATTTTATCTAGCGCTAACACTGACGAAACTCCGCAAGACGTAAATACATGTACCAAGAGGACTGCACTCAATCTTGTTCAAAGAAACTTTCACATATATCAAATCGAAAAACAGTTGGTAAGGAGTTTTCATCCAAAAAAACAACAACAAAAAAACTTGTATCATATTCTAGGCTTTTACTAAATATAATTATGACTATTAATTATATGCAAATGAAAACAAACTGTCACGACTAACGTGCTATAGAATATTAAATTGCAAGCCTATAATAAAGCGCACATGGTTGGATTTGAACTACAGATTAGCCTATTCTAGTTATTTATAATAATAGCTTATCCTTTTTAACTATATTTCGGTGGAAGCATTACATGTTAAGTTGCTTCCTAGCAGAAGTTAATTGATTTGAAGGTGTAAAAAAAAACTGGCTAAAAGTTGGTTACTCAGTATTCAGATTGGTGCACGTACATGGTCAGCCATCAATTCCTGATAAGCCTAGGCTAGTCTACTACAACTGTACTTCAGTCACCATTGGAAGCACTACTTGTTCAGTTACTACTTAGTTTTTAATTGATCTGATGGTGCAAAAAAGTGGCTAGAATTTGGCTACTCAGAATCCAGGGGCATCCCCTTGCACCCCCATTCGGGCGCCCTTGGTAAACTAGCGTCTATAACAGGGCTGGACTGGCAATATGGGCATTCGGGCAAAAGCCCGGTGGGTCGGTACCCCCAAAGAGGTCAAGCACCCCCGGCCCCCAAATGATGAAAAATTCCTAGCTACGCCCCTGTTCATTGCTAGTTGTATTTGCTTAACCAAGTATGCAAACGTCATGTACTCTCACATATCAAAACCTACAAATAACGCTTTGATTGTTATTTTGGTGTATCTTTATATTACCTACCAGGTATCAACTATCGCCAGCAACATAAATCTAGACATAGAAAGGAAAAAAAAAATGGAAAGGCCAATGTATGTATATGGAGTGATCGTTAACTGAACTTGTGTGTTACCCGTGCTTGTAATCGTGCTAGTATTTGTAATCGTGTTCGCATTATCGTAGTCTGTGAATCGTGACCAGTCTGTACTGTGTTCTTGTGTGTATCAGTCGTGTTGTATTGAAATAAAGCCTTGTTTCTAAGGTTAAGAATTGATTTAGTATATTACAATTTATTTCAATAAAACCATTCTTAAATGGACAAGTTTTTGCGTCCCAATAGACTGGATGCTGATCCTAGTTCAACTAATGCTTCAGTTACATGGAAACATTGGATTTCTTGTTTTGACAGATTCGCAACGAAGGTGCGGTCTAGTGAAAGCCAACAGTTTGACCTGCTATGCAACTTTGTGTCTCCATCCGTATATCAGTATATTTCTACCTGTTCTAAATACTCAGAAAAAAAATCTATTCTTGAGAATTTATTTGTGAAGGCCCCTAATGAAACATTGGCCAGACATTTGCTTGCAACTTGCAAACAAGAAGTCGATCAAAGTCTTGATCAATTTGTACACAAGCTGAGAGTGATGGCCAGATATTGTCAGTTCCGAGCTGTTAGTGCTGACAAAAATGAAGAGGACACCATTCGCGATGCCTTTGTTAGCGGCATGCGTTCGAGTGTAATTAGACAGAGGCTACTTGAGAAAAGATCCCTTGACTTGAAAATGGCTTTAGATATTGCCAAGACACTCGACATGGCCCAAAAAGAATCCAGTTCGTTTAGTACTCCTTCTCAATTGGTAGAGTCATCTCTTTCGTTATCGGCAATCTTAACAGAAGAAATGGTGGACTCAGAAACAGTCGCAACAGTAAATAATAAATGTTTCTTTTGCGGAGGTAGTCGGCATCTCAGAGCGAAAGGCCCTGCCAAAGACTGCATGTGTCATTCTTGCGGGAAAAATGGACATTTTTCGAAGGTTTGCAGGTCTCGCAACACACCTATAACCAAAACAAAAGTCAAAACATCTCCTAGCCACGAGATTAAAAGACAATCTTGTAAAGATAGTAGCTGCATTAAGGACTCTACACACCTAACATCACTAATTGCTACTTCGTCTGTACCTGGTTTAACTAAATCAATAGTACACATCTCTGTAAATGGCTTGAACCCAAAAGCCCTAATTGATACAAGTAGCGGGGAAAGCTACATTTCTTCAAACATACCAAGAGAGTACGATTGGTCAGTGACACATTCAAAGCACAAAATTTCTATGGCGTCATCTCAACTGTCTAGCGTCACAAGAGGTCACATGTTTGCATCGCTAAAATACAAAGGGGAAGTTTACAACCAATTCAAACTTTCCTTACTAGATGAACTTTGCACTGATGTAGTGCTTGGGTTAGATTTCCTCGCATTACACAAAGAACTGATAATTCCATTCAACGGTGGTCGACCTGCATTTCATGTTTGCTCGCTCAATGCTGTTAAGGTAGAGGCACCACAATTGTTTGCAAATTTATCCCCTGATTGCAGACCTATTGCTACTAAATCTCGTCGTTACTCCTTCCAAGACACAATTTATTAAAGCTGAAGTTGAGAAATTGATACGAAACGGTATCATTGAACCTTCCAAATCACCTTGGAGAGCTCAAGTCCTTGTCACGACCAAAGAGCGGCACAAAAAGCGAATGGTCGTTGATTATAGCTAAACTATAAATAGATTTACTTACCTGGACGCTTACCCCATGCCAAGAGTGGATGAAATGGTAAAGAAAATTTCCAGGTATGAAATCTTTAGCACATTGGATCTGGAGAGTGCTTATCACCAAATACCTATCCAACAGAGCGAAAAGAAATACACAGGGGTTTGGAAGCTTGCGGTAAACTCACCAGTTTTGCAGAATACCCTTTGGGGTCACTAACAGTGTAGCTTGCTTCCAGAAAACCATAGAATTATAGAAAAAGAAAAGTTGTCTGACACGTTTGCCTATGTCGACAATGTAATAATATGTGGTACAGATGTAGACTCTCATAACAAAAATCTGTTGCATTTTCAGAAGGTAGCTCTGGAATACGGAATAACTTTCAACGAAAGTAAAAGTGTATTTGCTACTAAGAAGGTAAAGCTGCTTGGATATGAAATATCCAAAGGACATTTGAAGCCGGACCCTGATAGATTTCAAGCTCTGCGAGATTTGCCACCTCCAAAAGATCTGAAGTCTCAGAAAAGGATTGTAGGACTTTTGGCATATTATGCTCACTGGATATCCAATTTCTCCGACAAAATGTATCCTATAATGAAAATCAAATTTTTCCTGTACCTACAGAAGTAAAAACAGCGTTGGAAGACTTGAAAGAAGAATTGCAGAAAGCAGCAATTTTCACCATAAAGTATGACCATCCTCTAATTGTGGAAACTGACGCTTCTGACATCGCAGTAGCAGCCACTTTAAATCAGCATGGAAGACCTATTGCATTCTTCTCTAGAACTCTTTCACCTAGTGAAAGGTATCAATCTGCCATAGAGAAAGAAGCAACTGCAATAATTGAAGCTATACGCAAATGGAAGCATTATTTGTGTGGCAATCATTTTACCTTTATTACGGACCAGTGGTCTATTTCATACATATATAAAAACACTCATGACAAGAAAATTAAAAACGATAAGATACAAAGGTGGAAATTGGAACTGGGAGGCTTCAAGTTTGATATACAGTATAGACCTGGGAACGCCAACACAGCAGCAGACACCTTGTCTAGAGGGCACTGTGCAACTATGACGAAACAAAGTAGCCTGAAGACGTACCATGACTACCTGTGTCATCCAGGTGTCACTAGACTTCTACATTATGTCAGGTCAAAGAACTTACCCTTCTCGGTTGAAGAGGTCAGACAGACCATTCAACAATGCAGAACCTGCAATAGAATTAAACCGCAATTCTATAAGGAATTTGCAGGTACGCTGATAAAGGCCACACAGCCGTTTGAAAGAATTAGTGTTGACTTTAAAGGTCCTTTGCCATCAGCTACTCGGAACAAGTATTTATTAACAATGATTGACGAATATTCGCGGTTTCCATTCGCTTTTCCCTGTCCTGATATGACATCTAAGACAGTGATAAAGTGCTTCGACCAGTTATTTTTCCTCTTTGGAACATCCAGTTACACCCACTCTGATCGTGGTACATCATTTACGTCCACAGAAACTACAGAATATCTACATTCTAAGGGCATAGCCACTAGCAGGACAACGCCCTACTATGCAAAAGGAAATGGGCAAATAGAAAAGCTGAATAAAACATTATGGCAGGCTATTTTATTAGCATTGGACTCAGGGAAGTTGGAACTATCACAGTGGGAATCTGTGTTGCCCCAGGCACTTCATTCAATTCGATCATTACTGTGTACTTCTACTAATGAAACTCCACACGAACGTATCTTCGAATTCAACAGAAGATCGCCAACGGGAACATCCTTGCCTACTTGGCTACAGAACCAGGGAAAGTATTACTAAAATCACCTGTAAGATCTTCAAAATTTGACCCATTGGTACAAGAGGTTGAACTTATTAGCTGCAACCCACAGTACGCCCATATACGATTTCCAAACGGCCGGGAAGAGACAGTGTCGCTTATGCACCTGGCGCCGAAGGAAAGTTCCACGAACGACTATTTCGAATCAGAGAACGGTATTCTGCCTCAAGAGGTCGGTGACTCTTTGGATCTCTGACCAGGGAGTCGCCTGAAACTATCAGTAATTCACAGTCCCACCCCAATGATGTACAACCAGCCAGAAGTCATCAGTGACTCACAGGGGAGCCACCCAGTGCCAGATGCCAATATTGACTCGAGGAGTCCCGTACTGGACAGTTACGACTAGCAAGGAGAAAAGTCTACGCCAGAGATACCTCCGGATCCTTCCCTTCATACGCATGGTTATAACCTAAAACCCAGAAAGAAATAAAGGAGGGGTGAATGGAGTGATCGTTAAATGAACTTGTGTGTTACCCGTGCTTGTAATCGTGCTAGTATTTGTAATCGTGTTCGCATTATCGTAGTCTGTGAATCGTGAATCATGTATAATGAGCACTCTTCTTAGTAGTAGTGAGAGCGGGTCGACATACATATTGAACCATAAACTTCAAAAATAAAAACAAAATCTAATAAAATACTCAGAAAGACACAAAGATAAAGGCACAGTCCTCGTTCCATATGCTAGGACTAATTTACACAAATGCTACTTCTTCCTTAGTGATGGAATGGGTTGCCTGAACCAGCCAGGAAAACTAGTGACTTAGCATAATTTAAGTCATTGGTTAACATGCATGATTAGATTTACCTAGGAACTCGAGTAGGACTTTATCGTCTTCTTTTTTGATGTAACGTCTGTTTTTAATAAGATAAGATAAGAATGAGGTCATGAATGAGAGATGAGCTCACCAACACCCTCGCGCCGGTACGTCAACGATCAATTAGATGGTTATTTCATCACATCAGTTAGGCCAGGCTCACTCTGAACCATTTATTTATAACAATCAGATCATTGAATACCTGTGACCTTGAACACTGTAATAGTAACAATATCAACAACACCAACCAATATAATCACACCTGCAACACTTTCACCCCGCACACGTCTAGTTTGCGTGGAAGGTGATAGGATTGTGGTGATGATAGCTCAGGGCCTCTAATTTTTATGCGTAGAACATAGAATATAGCTTTACCTAGATCTACATTACTTAAAAAAACTGATGAAACATGAGGACCACATGTGAGTTTGTTTTGTCACACAAACTCTCCTTGTAATCTTGTTTTTTAAACCAACTTATTAAGTATATTCTTTAAAGAAATAAGTTCAAAAGTAACTTAAAACTGTTCTCATTTTATTTGAATTTTGTTTTTTAAATTAATCTTTTTTAATATTGGCTTCCGAACCTGAGGTCCTGGGTTCGAATCTCGGTGAAGAATGGTATTTTGAATTTTGGGATTTTTAGGGCGCCCCTGAGTCCGCTCAACTTGAATGTGTACATGACTTTAGTTAATAAAGTAAAGATGGTTGGTCGTTGTGCTTTCCACATAACACCCTGCTCGTTAACCGTTGGTCAAAGAAACAGATGACCTAATATCAACTGCCCCATAGGCGGACCGCAAGGTTTGAAAGGAGAAACTTTACTTCAAGGAGGCAGGGTGGCTGAACGGTAAAGCTCTTGGCTTCTGAACCGGGAGCTACAATCCTGAGATTTTTAATTTCGGGATCTTCGGGCGCCTCTGAGTCTACCCAGCACTAATGGGTACCTGACATTAGTTGGGTTAAAAGTAAAGGTGGTGGGTCGTTGTGCTGCCCACATGGCACACTCATTAACCTTAGGCCACAGAAACAGATGACCTTTACATCATCTGCCCTAAACATCACAAGGTCTGAAAGCGGAACTTTTTTTAAAACTTTACATCTATCGCGAAAAGTCGCCCACTGCAGACCACCCCTAATTACTTCTTCCTTGTCCTCGTTTCGACAATGACAACGCACAATGCTGATAGAGTGAGGCTGCGGGATTCACTCAGTGATAATTGTTTTGCGAAATGAATGCAAGATGATTAATTTCTCCTTTTTTTTTTCGCTTTTTATGTTAATTTGTTAAAACAGTGTAGTTTATTCGGTGTAGTTACGATAAATTGTTAAACGCAAGTCCCACCACCTCTTTTTTTTGTTTGTTCCTGAACCTTATGTCTACATTTCATTGATCTCATATCACGAGAGTTCAAAGCAGACAACAGCATAATGAAAAAACAATTTGAAAGTAAAAGCTCGTGTTAGTTTAACACACGCAATTAATTTGTTGATATTGAGGCCTCCCCCGCCTCCTGCAATTTTCTTTCGCTAAGCTTCACACTTCACAGTTCCCTGGCTAGCGCTAAAAAATGACACGTCTTATCTTTGCTGCTGTCACAATCGCTATTTTTCCAAAGCCAGTAGTAACTCTGTCTGTTTGTCTGGTACAATACTTGTACATGTTTTTTTTCCTCCAATCTCGGATCAAGTTGAAATTTTGCACAATTATTCATTGTCGATGAAAACACACGAATCAATAATAAAAAAAAAACAATTAATTAATTAGTCGTAATTAATTTTCAAATAAAAGAACTACATTGTACTAAGCTAACGGGAGATAAGCCTTGCTATAACGAGAGATATGGCAGTGATTGAACGGTGCTCCCTAATCACAATATGAGCAGGTTGTTAAGAAAGTACTTTTTATATTTAACTTGTATTTTGTACGTGTTCAAACATTTTGACCTGTTAACTTTCAAATATGTTGACCTGTTAACTTTCAAATATGTTGACCTGTTAACTTTCAAATGTGTTGACCTGATAACTTTCAAATGTGTTGACCTGTTAACTTTCAAATGTGTTGACCTGTTAACTTTCAAATGTGTTGACCTGTTAACTTTCAAATGTGTTGACCTGTTAACTTTCAAATGTGTTGACCTGTTAACTTTCAAATGTATTGACCTGTTAACTTTCAAATGTGTTGACCTGCTAACTTTCAAATGTGTTGACCTGTTAACTTTCAAATGAGTTGACCTGTTAACTTTCAAATGTGTTGACCTGTTAACTTTCAAATGAGTTGACCTGTTAACTTTCAAATGTGTTGACCTGTTAACTTTCAAATGTGTTGACCTGTTAACTTTCAAATGTGTTGACCTGTTAATTTTCAAATGTGTTGACCTGTTAACTTTCAAATGTGTTGATCTGTTAACTTTCAAATGTGTTGACCTGTTAATTGGCATTAGTGTTTCTTATGGCGATGAGCAGGCTTATTCATAAATGTTGTCATCATAAGTTTGGTAAATTTCTAGTGCTTGCGTGAAAAAATTTATAATTTTACATTTTTTGCACAGAATTCCAGCAACTGTTGCTTCTTATCTTACTTATTATCTGCTCCTTCTTTTTGGATTCTTTTGCAATTTGATTCCAATCAATGCATTGCTACGCTGTTAAAGATAATAATTGTGTTTTTGGAGAACTTCGTAGCGTAGCAAACTCAAGATCTTGCGACAGCTCCACCAAACCAAGAAGAACTCGTATGTGGCTGGACAGGACATCTCTAGGATTTGGAATGTTGTTGTTGGTCCATTTAGGCCTATAAATTCATCCGAATATATCCACATTATATACACTAACGTCGATCACTATAAGAAATAAAGGCCTTAAGTTTCTTTTTTATCGTTTAGTATGTATAAGGAATCGACGTCTACTAGAAGCACTGTGTACGGATGTAGGGTATTTACGACAATGCTTTAGATTATTATTAGACTAAAGTGTATAAGATGTTTTTTTTTTTTTTTTTTTTTAATCTCGACGCTCAAAGTTCTGCTTTTAAAGAGAAAAACATCTTAATACAATTTACTAGCATTCATGCGGCCCTTTCGGTGGCTCTACCAGCCCATTTGCCCGAAGGTCCATATAGCCAGTCCGCACCGTGCTTTGCAGTGTAACTTCTCAAATGGTTACGTTCAGACATTTAATATTGCAGTTAATATATTCATTATGGCTTTAGAACGAAACATCAAGTGATGCAAATTCTCTAGGTTATAGGCTATGCACTTTGTAATAGTGGTGCACTTTTCAATAGTAGGCCTACACTTAAAAATAACGTTATTAGGCCTTTTCTAAAGAAGGTTCCAACAAATCCTTTTTTTTTTTTGACAAATATATCGGAACATTAAGGTCTTAATGTAAATAACAATTTTCCTGTACTGTTTGGATTTATATATATTGTAATAATTTACCCGCCAAGTAAAATATTACACTGGTTAATAGGACTGATCTAATTAGACTAAGCTATCTAAACTGGGAATAGTAAGCCATTTGCTGAGAAAATAATACTTGATCAATTATATTTATAATTGTCATCAATTTGTTTACGAGGTCACAATAAATTCTAATAAGGGTCGAACTGCTTTGGAAGGTTGTTTTTTTTTTTTATACTTCTAATGTTTACTTTTTTATTTTTTAAGTGACTGGAAAAAAAAACTAGTATGTAACATTTTATGCATCATTTTACTAAAAAAAAGTACACGATGTCAGATATGTGGCTGAGTGACAAGAGTCTTATATAATACAGACGTTACTTCAAAAAAAGAGATGATTACGTCATACGCGTCATGCATTTAGTCATGCATATTAACCAATGACTTAAATTCTTCCAAATCACTGGTTTTCCTGGCTAGCTCAGGCAACCCATTCCATGCTCTAATAGCACTAGGGAAGAAGGAGTATTTGTACAAATTAGTCCTAGCATATGGGACGAGGAATGTGCCTTTATCTTTGTGTCTTTCAGAGTATTTAATTAAATTTTGTTTTTGTATTTGTAGATTATGGTTCAGTGTTTTATGTATAATTGCTACTTTACTTTCGAGTCTTCTGTCCTGGAGGCTTTCTAAATTTAGTGATTTAACTAAAGGTGTTACTCTAGTCAAGAGTGAATATTTGTTTATTATGAATCGCTTGGCCACCTATCAAGTGGGTCAGTGTTGTGTTTGCTGAAGGGCTAAAGGCAGCACGGAAAACTTCTCCCTGGTACCCCCTCCTTTCAATTACCCATATGGGAAATAAGATGAAAACGCTCTGTGCACGCTCTTAGCATCAAAGTTGCACTATAAAATTGCTATTCACGATTTAAGTATTAAAGTGCAACTCTTAAATATTAGTCGCTTTTAATTTTTACTTGAACAATGTCTAAAAAAAATAAAAAATTTCTCTTCCAAAATCGACTAACATATTAGTGTCTACCTTTAGTTTATTCTCGCTCTAGCAATATATACGAGCATTGTCAATTTCATTCTATTAAATAAGAACCACTTTTTTAAACACTTATGTAGATTGATTTTATTAGGGGTAAAAAAAACAATTATGTTTTTATTATGTTTTATGTTTTTATGATTCATAAATTGTTTACAATTTAAATTCCGAAGAGGTGTATGGGCATAGGCGGTTTTTATTTGTGTGAATAGGCTAATAGAGCCTAAAAAAAGATGGTGCGCAAATGTTTAATTAGACCAATTCATACATTATAACTTGTTTGCAAAGAAGTGTTTTAGTGTACTGCTGAAAGCCAGTGACGTAGGCGGTGTCAAGTTTTTTTCCTTTGCCATTTGAAACCCTTTCATTCAAAAATAGATGTCTAGCCAAAATTAATTTTACAATAATGAAATATGTTTAACGCTCGACCTCGAGTTTTCTCCATGTAGCCAGCGAGTTTGAAGTTTTGTCTTATTAATATACATAGATCTTGAAATTTTAAAGAAAATCGTTAGAGCCGTTTTCGAGATAATTTATAGTATCCTGTAAGGGGAGGGGGAGAACGTAAGCCAAAAGCAGTCTTTTTTGATGAGCTAAAAGCTGGTCGACGTAACAAGGGGCCCCACGGAAACGCTTTAAAGACCAGATTAGGCGCCAACTTTCCTTAGCTGACGTAGCATAGAGCACCTTTTTGCCTGCGGCTTCAGAACGAGACAGCTGGAGGTCACTCACAAAGACCGAGGGAAACACTTGAGACCAAAAGAAAAACCTCTGTCTAGGACAGACGTAGACGGCGAAAGAAAATCTAAGTCGACCACCGGCGGACAATGATTATGCTTGCCATGAACGTGGCAAAATATGTAGGTCACAGCTGGGGCTGCGTAGCCACGGGAAATACTGCACTCCTCATTAATCTTCGGACTCGAAGACAAGCCATATCAATTTTGGATGAAAACACCCTGCATACAGTGCGTAATGAATCCTTTAGAGGCTCAATCCCAATAGCATTGGATTTTTTCGAGGTGATGCCACACGCGTTGGAAATGTATATGGCTGTAAAGCCGAAAAAGGTTGGGTACCTTTGAACCACGCAATCAAAGTAAACCTGAAAATTGTGCATCCTCATTGCTACGGTGGGAGTGCAGCGTGGTGCGAATGTGCAGTGGTGCGAATGTAAAGTGATGAACAAAGATTCTTAATCATGTAGAAACATTGTTGATAGCAAAGATTAATGTGTTTATAAAAATACAATCTCACTGTAAAATCAAGCAAAATAATTTTTTTAAAAATCCTTCTTAAAAAAAAAAAAAAAAAAGTATTTCGAAGGGGAAGAATCCAAATTTACAACTGTATCACTCGAGAATGTAGAAGTTATTTCCATTTTTCGATATTAAACAAAAAATCAAGGAGACTTTTTCAACTTATACAACCACATCTGTCAAGTACGATTTTTTTCCCTTGTTCGATACCAAACAAAATAATTAATTTTCAATAGTTAATTAGTTGTTTTTTTTAATTGATCCATGTTTTGTTTGGTACAATAAAAATTTTTTTAAAGCTTCCTCTTGATCCGAGAATGTGTGTGGGAGAAATTTTTAAAAAGTGTAAAATTATTGAAGCGGACAAAACCCGACATATTTAGCCATATATGTGAATACTTATTAGTTTTTCCTTGTTGGTATCAAACACAAAATAATAATAACCAGTAATTAGTAGTCTACGCCAATGAATAATTGTACAGTTTCAACTTGATCCGAGAAAGGGTGTGTGAGATATAACGTGTTCAAACTTTTACCAGACAGACAGACGGAGTGAGTTGATATATGCTTTGTAAAACTAATACACAGCATGCATGTGCAATATTGCCCACTATCTTGCGATGTGTTGTGTTCGTTGGCCACACCCTTCCGGTTCCGTTTCATGCACTATGACCGGCAAGCAAGACAAAAGAAGTTACACATTTTTTGTTTGTTTGATGGAAAACTGGACAAGAAGAAGAGGGCAACTTAAATTTAAAACATCAAATCGGTGACTAAATTTGTATCGAACAAGAGTTAAATATTTGGCCAATATGCCCCTCCCTCCTCCCCTCCCCCTTAAACTGTCACATTACATCATATATTTCAGTATCTATATAATGCAAAACTTTAGAACACAGTGATCTTTTTGGTTTCCAGAATTTCTCGTTTAATGACAAACCCCTTTAAACCGAACAAAAATGTACTTATAGACTGGCGAACATTTAGCAACAAAACAAGCCGATTCGCTGTTACACAATGTAGGCTTCCATTACCCGATATCTCGTTTATTCGGCTGTGTGCTGAGAGCTCTGTTTACTGACTTTGTTCCATGGTTTACCTGTTACATGTGTGAGTCAGAAATAGAAGCAGACGATTGCAGATACACATTCATATCCTGTGTTTCCCTGAACCTGTGGACTGGTAAGTTGCTTTCTGTGATCCCAGCAAATCTTAGAGATTTATAAAAATTATTCAAATTTGAAGGTTAAGCATTGAAACCATTTTTTACAACAAAAATAACTAATTAGATATACTCCAGGACATTATCAAGGAGTTCCTTACATCATGATGGCTTTAGAATTAAAAATTGAATCTCGAGTACTTTAATGCTAAAAGAAATTTAGTTTGATAGATCTAGATTTGGGGAGGTCTTATAGTCTCTACTTGATTGTCTAAAATTGTGATATTTGAAGATTATTTTCCCTATTTTTGTAGTCTGGATTTTAATTTAGAAATTCGATGAATTTTTTGGTTGTTATTTTGAGCTTTTGCTAATCTCTTACCGTTCTAAATGCGCTGGAAATTCATTTTGGTTGTTTTCAATGATGTGAATGATAGTTTTTTGTGTGTTGCTGGCTAAAAGACACATTCCTCGCCATAAGTAAACTAATGTTCCTTCAATTTGTGTTGTATTCATTGAATCATAAAACAATATTGTTGTCCACAGTTCGGAGAGAAACCCCAAAGAATGAACTTTACAACATTTCTTTGCATCGTCTGCTTGTGTCTGGCCTTGTCGCTTTCAGAAGGGAGGAGGCACAGGCGAGAAGGTGAAGGACGTTTTATTCTTTATCCGAGATTTCAATTTAGGATTTTTGATGTTAAAAACTATATTTTAAAAATATGATTATAATAAACATAAATGATATTATGTAGTAGGTTTGTCTTCAACTCCAACACCTAATCGTCACGTTCATATTTATCACCGAAATAACGGCTATCTAGACTTTCGGAAACCGCCATTTTTATTTCAGATAAAACTAGACACCCTAGATAAATCTAGAACCAGGGGCCTATCTACAATCCAGACACAGTAGACCCTTTCCAGACCCATTTTAGATGCACAAGTTAAGAATAGAAGAGAATATAACTAATTTTTCGTGAATTCTTCTTTCTTTTTAGCTTCCCCCGAAAGGGGAAGGGACGCTATTAGTTGGGTGCGGTCTGTCTGTCCGTCCGTCCCGTTTAGATCTCGTAAACTAGAAAAGATATTGAAAATCCGACATCATGATATTTTAGACCATTCAAAGTTCTGATGCAAGGGCTACTTTTTCTTTTCTGAAAGCGAAAAATTTAATTTTTGAAATCAACTATGCAAACAGTTTTTTTTTTCATAAAAATACACCATTTTTATAACTATTCACTATTAAAAGTAACCAACACGTGAGGCTATTTAGTAAGGAAAAATGCAATGTACCATATTTTTAACACATTTATGCAAACGGTTATAGATTTTTTGTCAAGTAAAATTTATTTTAACAATTGTATTGCTAAGTTTAGTAAGTTCTGTCATACTAACTACTACATTTACAAAAAAATGTTTCCTTTTCCTTGTTTCTATATAATATACGTATAAGTGGAACATAATTTAAAACAACAATTAATAAGTAGGATTTCATAGTATTGCGTGAACTGTAGCGCGTCACTACAGCCGAAAGACACTTAATTAAAGGATTTTGTAAAACGGAAATATTGTTTTATTTTTTTTTTGAGGCGTTGAATAAGAGATTGACCTTTACAAAACAATTATATGACATCAGTTAAGCCATGTTCACATCTAACTTCACCTTCACTTTCACCCATTCATTGGTCTGATGGACCGTTCCACACAAGATCTGTCAACCTTCTTATTCCATTGTTCACTGTCATTTGCCTTTGATAGAATTTCATTCTGATATTCTTTCTGAAAATATTGAAAACTGTCTTTTTACCTGCCTGGGTGAACCACTTCAGGGGCCGATTTTCGAGTGTGTGTTTTCACACAAACTGTCTTTGTAACCTTGTTTGTTTTTTTAGCAAGCTTAGAAACTAAAGTGTGAGGGTATTAGGTCTACTTTTAAAAACCAAAAATATATGAATATATTTTATTGTTGTGTTTTAAGTCAGTAGAGATAAACAGTCTTTGTATGGTTTTATATTGCTTAAATAGTCATTTGAAGTGATCTAGATTCTAGATATATCAAGGGTGGAGAAAAGGCGACCAAAGATTGCTAGTATTATTTTGTGTACTTCTTCGTAAACCTATATAGTTAGAAGGACTTTCAAACTAAATCTAGATCTACAATTTCTAATCTGTCGCCAGGTATTTGAAGTTGTACGTAGAATGTAGACTAAATCTAGTCGATTTTTACTTCTTGATTTACATCTATTTGTTTCTAAGCGCCTTTGGCGTCTAGTTTCTACTGGAGTCAAGTTCCTAAAATTATATAGGCCTTATATGTACTGATTAGCCCGATCGGGGTTTAAGTAGGCCTAAAGGTCATTTGGTTATCAGCCAAATGTTTAGTGGAGCCACCATTATTTTAAATTTAACAGTATATTATTTTAGAACATGTCTTTTCGTATAAAATTAGTCTCAATTTATTTGAGCTAGTTGAAAATATAATGTCGGATAATTGGCTAAAGACATATGGTGTCAGTTTTGCTTACATTTTTCAGTTAGGTCTACACCTTGGCTTTTAGTAAAGCACGACTTTCTTTGGCTTAATAATAATAATATTAATAATAATAACTAGTTTCCTTCCTACGCAAATACGACTTCGATGCGACCCCTCTGAACCTACACAATGTTGATGTTAATGTCAGTTTGGACGGCGTAGGGCTTGAGATTCGCCAATGGGAAGAAAAAACACTCCACGGAAAAATCTTGGCTTTATTAGATGGGGACAACATTGACAAGGCTGCTTCCTTAGTATGTCTCAAAGCAGGTCATCTCTACCCTGAAACTGAAGGCTTTGTTACAGCAATACAGGACAGAGTAATTAGGACAAAAAATTACGAGAAACATATCCTAAAACTCAATATTGTTGACAAATGCCGAAAATGTGGAAATGTGGGTGAGTCAATTGAACACATAATGGCAGGATGTTCAGCCCTATCGGAATCTGCCTACCTAGGTCGCCATAACCAAGTTACAAAGTTAATACACCAACACTTGGCTTTGACGTACAATTTGATCGGTAAGGATACTGCTCCTTATTATAAATACTCGCCACAAGAGGTTATCGAGTCTACTGAACATCTTCTATACTGGGATAAGCCTATTCTGACCGACAAAACGGTAGATTTCAATCGCCCTGATCTTCCGTTAATTGATAAAAAAAAAAGGAAAAAAAAAAACGCCACCATTATAGACATCGCCGTACCACTGTCTCATAATTTAAGAAAAACTGAGATAGAAAAATAAAGAAAATATCGGAACCTAGGCTTGGAGATTAAGCGCCTATGGAAAGGTTACTGCTACAGACCTGCCACATCACCAGAAAATTCCTCAGTGAAATTTATAAAAGGACTACGATGAATTTTGTTTTCCTTTAACGAAACTCGACCCTGGAAGCGTCAGAGAGTGAATACTCGTTCTTTTCTAACATAATAATAATAATAACACATTTCGAGGTCGTGTTTTTCATAGAGTACTTGCCCATTTCATTTAGGGTATTTTTTTTTAGTCCTACGGTAAGCCTTTACGAAGGAGATGAATGGTCAGTACAACTTACTAATTAAGCTCATGTAAACGAATCAACCGGAGGATTGACAATTTCTGTTTCATAACACTTTTCAAGAGGAACATTTTTAGCGTTTGATCTGCTATCTTTTAAAAGAATTACAGATAACAATGTAGGCCTAGTGTCAGCTAGTGTACGCAAGTAACTTCAGGCCCACTTGTTACACACACACACTGAGATCTGGATCTAAAACTCTATGACCCATTTAAAATAAGGCTGAAAAAAAAGAGACTATTGACGATAAGGTCTACTATTAGAAATAAAGGTACTCGATCATTCCTCTCTCTCTCTCTCTCTCTCTCTCTCTCTCTCTCTTTCTCTTTCTCTCACTCTCTCTGTGAAGTAAACGGACTGTTGCAAGGAGACCCGAAAGGACAAGGCCCCTCCCCATTTTCCCTTTCTCTTTAGTTCCATATATCTCTGTGGCATTTTACGTCTCATGAAATGATTTACTCCCTTTGCAACTTCTTGTGTGACTAAAGGGGCCAATCCTTGATACACAGCTGCGGTCACAGGTTGGGCATCTGTAATCACGAGGGGCAGTTGCACTTTCACCCTTCCTTCTACTACTGTTGTGTATGGCATCTGTAATCCGGGACCCTTCCTTGGACTAGGTGAAAATTCCTTCTATATTACATTAAACGGACTCACCTTCAAGCCCCACATCAACGCCAATAGTTAAAAGTGTTCTTCCCTATCGACTGGTTTACAATGATTATGTGATTTATGTCAAAGTAAACTGAGATTCGATTATCTTTGTATGTTCTTCTCAAAAGTAAGCATGATAAGAAAATATTTTGTTAGCTTTGTTGAGAATATGAGATGACGTTTTCAATTAAGACAGATATTTTAGTGTTTAGAGCAGGCATGTCAAACACGGCGTTCGGGGTCGCATGCAGCCACCTTAAAAATTATCAAAATAATGTTAAACTATTACGCTGGAAAATAAGAAATGACAAGCTACTTGAATTGAAAAAAAAATTACCTTTACCTATCTTAGTCTGTTGGACCATTGGGGCACCAAGCAAGATTTGTCGACCGTCTTTCTCCATTCCTCCCTGTCTTTTGCCTTGTTTAAAACCTCTATCAATGGTAGGCCCGTCCATTCTTTTATGTTGTCCTCCCATCGCTTTCTCTGACTGCCTCTTCTTCTTTTTCCTGGTACTGTTCCCAGAAGGAAGGTCTTTGCGAGCCCCGTGGATCTTGTAATATGGCCATATATTTTAAGCCTGCGTTTCTTTACAATTGAAAAATATTATTTGTTAAACTGAACCACGAGAGTGAGTTTGCAGTGAAAGCAAGATACATTTTGTAAAACTTAATTGCAAGCCATAGCAAATCATTTAGTGAATGTGATTTTATGAAGGAGTGTGTCGTTAAAGCAGAAGGAAGTAATTTGTCCAGAAAAGGTAAGAGCATTCAAAGAAATAGCGTTAACTAGGAACACTGTGGCAGATAGAATAAATAACATGTCAGTCAACTTGCGTGAACAAATAAATATCAAAATAGCTGATTTTGAATTATTTTCATTGGTTCTCGATGAATCAACTGATATTACGGGTGCAGCACAGTTGGCACATAAGGACCAGTGACTGGAATTTTGAGATAGATGAGGAGCTACTTGTTCTATCCATAACGCCACAACAAGCGAGGGGGTTTTTGAGGAATAACATGAGGTGATGTTGCAGTACAGTTTATCTTTGGTAAAGCTAGATAGTCTAACAACGGATGGTGCAACAACCATGAAATGAAATGGTTTTGATGCAAAGCTACTTGCAAAAATAAGAGAGACTGATGCTAAATTTAAATTTGCTCATTTTCAGTGCACCATTCACCAAGAAACATTCTGCGCAAAACAATAACAGTTCCAACATGTTCTAAGACCAGTTTCAGCCTCTCTCATTAGTATTCGTGCCCGTGGTTTAAATCATCGCCAATTTTCAATGTCTCTGGGTGAAACAGGACACGAATTTGATTGTGTTCCCTACTACACAGAAGTCCGCTGGCTCTCATGTTATAAAGTATTGAAGAGATTTTTGCACTGCTCGAGGAAATTGTATTGTTTCTGAACATGAAAGTTGAACCTGTTGAACATTTCCAAACTGACGAATGGGTTCAGGATTTGGCATTTGCAGTTGATCTCTCTGGTCACCTGCAAGACTTGAATTTGAATTTTCAAAGTAAAGACAAAATTATCACAACTGCGTGCGATCATATGAAAAGCTTACAAGCAAAATTAGGACTGTGGATGATTCAAATATGAAGAGAAAATCTTGTTCACTTCTCAACGTGTCAGGAACTAAAAAGATTCAATACGGCTACAACATTTGTTAAATATGTCATACACCTGGAATCGTTAGTAGATGCTTTCAATGACCGTTTTCGTGACTTCGTTTCATACGAGCAAGAAATTTCGTTGTTTGTATCTCCATACTCATATGCTTCTGAAAATGCTGCTGGTAATGTGCAACTAGAGCTGATAGAATAGCAGACAGATTCTGTGTTGAAATCAAAGTATATTTGGCTGTGCCAAAATTTTACAGTTATTTACCTGAAAAGTACGTTGAATTGTGCAAATTTGCAGCTAGAATTCTTGATTTGTTTGCACGCACTGATCTCTGTGAGCAGTTTTTTTCCATAATGAAAGCTACAAAAACACCTCATCGTTCGAGATAAATGTGTCATCAGTAATAAAAGTGTCTGTGGCATTAGTATACTTGTATCCCAGAAAAGATGTCAAGCATCAGCACAAAGAAAATAATGCGTAATCATAGTAATTTTTGTTTACTACATAGTACTACAAATTTAGTTAAGGGACAGGTATGACATTAATAATTGTATTTCATTGTATTGTTTCTAATTTACATAAAACTAGTAGGCTTTTTTGCAACTGATTTTTTTGCTGCGGCCCCTCAGATCATAGTAAGTTTTTATGTGGCCCATACAGCTTAATGAGTTTGACATGCCTGGTTTAGAGTAACGGGGAGAACACTTTTTAATACTTTATTGATTATGTTTGCTTGCTTTCAACCTGCCCACGTTGAATGGTGTTACCTTAAAAGGGTTTGAGGTTGGCTTTTCTAGTGTCATTTGTATTATTCTGTATTATTCCTATTATTAGGCCTACTATGACTGTCACCATTACTATTATAAAAACTGTTATTAATATAGAGTTATCATTCTCTGGCACGGCCAGGGTGGAGTTTCTTAAAACTCAATAAAGGGACACAGGCTGAGAAATAACTCAGTACACTCATTAAGAAGTATGAACTGAATATTATGTCTCCCTTGAAATCCGTTTTCTAAGCAAATACTAGCAAGGACATAAAAATAGTTTCTCCTATTGCAAGGAGGTAGTCATGCACTTGGAACGCTTTCATATTAAAATTATTGGGATTTGAGTTGTCGTTATTAGCAGTCTTTCTAATTGCCTAACCAACATACCAACAATATAGATTATCAAAGTTTTAGCACATTAATCAGTGAAATACATTTAAAAAAACAACAACCTACAAACAAAGAATTACTTTTAACAATGATATCCTCAGCCTCCTTGAACTTCAAATCATCTCCGAAACTGGTGGTGGAGGGTGTCACGCAGGAGCTCAAATTGGAATGTAACACCCCGTCCAGTCTCAGTGACGTCTTCATTCCCATCGTGATCCGCATCGAGAAGACAGACGTCAACGACTCCAGCACCGTCTCCGTCGCCACGCAGATACTCAGCAGAGATCTGGTAGCCGTCGAAGACAGCAGGTATTCATTCATAATTATAAGGTTATGACCCCTCGCAAATGCATAACTGAAATATGAGCTATAAAAAATTAAAATTAAAAAAAAATTATATACGTAAAAAACAATGGCAATTTATATTAATTTTCTTCTTTTTGGGGATTTTAAGAGCATAAGTTTCCTTTTTAACTTTCCATGTTTAAGAATTTTGATTTTCATTATTAAAGCAATAAAAACAGCATAGATACACGTGCAAACAGTAACTTTATATCTTTATAAGGAATGTAGGCCTTAAGTCGATTTTTAATCGCAAAGTGTGTAGGCCCTAAAAGGATGAAGCCTACTAGTTGCACTGTCTACGGATGTAGGCTATTACATTATTTCGGGAAATACATTGTAGACTCTTTATTTTTTTTTTAACTCGACGTTCAGAGGGTCCATTTTAGAAGAGAGTATCATAAAACCTTAAATAATTTAATACGTTCTATAATGGCATTGATGAGACCCTATAGGTGGCCCTTCCGGCCCGTTTGGGTTGCGGCCCACCGGGCATTTGCCCAAATGCCCATATAGCCAGTCCGCCCCAGTTGTAAAGATTTTAAGTCTCTGATTAACATGCATGACTAGATTAACACATGGATACGCTTGCTACGTAATTATATCTTAGTCTTTAATTTATAAAATAAGAAGCTCTAGATGCAAATCTCTATGATTAAACTTCTGATATTTTTTTAAGGGATCTAAAACTGTCACTAGACTAAATTATTCATCCCACCTCATTGTTTTAATGGCCGCCCCCAAATTTCCTCACAATTACCCGTATAACTTTCAGTACCAAGGTTGTACTATCGAATTTTACGAACCGTCCTTATTTGGAATGTAATCTTATTCGATGTTAAAACTCAATTGTGTGGACAGACTTTGCTTAACTAATGTATGCGTCCGTCTGCTAATTCAGTGTCTAATTTCCAGGATACGTGCAGAAGGGAAGTTACAGAGCAAGTCTGAGGAAGTCTCCAGTCTCGTTATTCAAATTGAAAAGGTCATACAATAGTCTAATTCAAACAATGTAAGCAGTGGCGTAGCTAGGGTGGGGGAGGATGGGGGAGAATTTGAAAATGTCCCCGGCCCCTATTTGAGGGGGCTCCCAAATGAGTATTTTTGAATATTAAATATTACGCAAAATGCTGGGGGCCCTTTAGAGGTCAAGCCCCCAAATGATGTCAAATTCCTAGCTACGCCCCTGAATGTAAAACTTCATGAACACTAGAGCATTACAGTTTCTGATTTGTTCAATTTTTTTTTTGTTCGACGAACAAGGTGGATTTGAAAAGTTATTTTAATATACTTTTTTTTAATAAATAATTCCTCTCTATTCAGCTTGCAAATTCATGGACTCAAAAATCCTGAGTGGGTGGATGGACGCAGTCCTTGAAAACGGCTCTAAAGATTAGATTTTTCTATAAATTTGTCAGTTGATGTATATCTTTGGGAAAAGAAGTACTTGCTGTTTGGCCATTATTGGAAAACTCTAGTTTGACGGTTATAATTTTTTTCAAAGTATTCAAAAAAAATAATTTGGCTAGAGGACTAGAAAATATTTTATCTTGAAGAGACTACGTCTACCCGTATTTCTCATGTAAGCTCATTCAAGAGTTTAATAAAGAAATAGACATCTAGAAACATTTTACGCACCGTCTTCAAAGTCTATATCTATAAGTCTATCATAAGAATTTTATATACTCTGACTCTGAGTGGATGTATACGTTTGCTTAACCAATATTGTTTTGTTTGGGTAAGGGGGAATTGGGGCGGGGTAGAAACGGTTCAATTTTTTTCAGATCTATCATTCACTAGTTATTATGAGCAAAACATCTGCTCATACGAAACAGTCGTCAGCTTAATAAAGGAAAATTGTCTTTTTATTTTAGTATTTATTTTTAATATTTTGCTTGTTTAAATGTCTCAAATCTGTCTTAAATCTGTTTTAATGCAGGGGTGATTGATAAAACACTCTATGTGCTGGGGATATGTCTCAGCACACTATTAATTCATTTTTTTTTAAGGAAACCATAAAAAAAAAGATTAACTTGATTCCTTTTGATTGAATTACATCGATGGATTAGAATTAGATAAATTTGCTTCTAATAAATAAACATGCATGGCTAGGACAAATAATCTTCAATTCTGAAGGAACATCCGAAACACTTTAAACAAGTATTATGAAATACAAAATTAAGTGCTTGATTTTGTATTATTTAATAATAGCATAATGGTAATAATATTGGTATAGGTGTTAAAGTAATACTCTATTTTTTTTGTGTGTGTTTTTTTCAAACAGCCCCAGGTCAATGACTCTGGTAAATACACCTGCACGTTTGATTACCTGGACTTTAAATTCCAGACACGAACTCTGACCAAAAGTGCAAATGTCACTGTCGTTGGTAAGTTGCCGGCTGTGTCAGCTAATGTCTGGTAGGTCACGAGATACGCTCAAGCATGTCATGGTACCCCATTTTTTATATTGGGAAGGGGGGGTACGATTTGTTTTAATCGTTAGGTGGTATGGTGGAACTAATTATACATGTTGTTGGTGTTTTGTATCTGTAGGTCATCTATGAGAATTGGTTAATCATTAATTATGGTAAAGTTGTTTTGGTACCTCATATTTTGTAGTGAGAGGGGGTTGCACTTTAATATTTTTTAATAAGAGAGCGACAACGTATTATTTTTAATAAGAGGGCGAATTTGTCGTTTAAATTGTCGTTATAAATACGTATTTAAATATTGATCAACTAAAAATAACACCAAATGTTTAAAATGACGTCATCGAAGTTTGAGTTTCTAGTCGTTCTGGAGAAATACGTCTGCAACAAGGTCAAAACTTTTTTTTTTGTAGGAACCATTGTAAATCTTTCCGTTAAATTAAGCTATTGGTCGGATTTCTTTCATGCATAATACCATCGTTCTCTTCACGTTCAGAGACCTAAGCAAGATCACGTCGAAATGTGTTCTTTTATGTTTCATAGCCTGGATCTGTATCACCTAACTAGAATCTCTAACTAGATCCAGTATTCTAAATTTTTGTGCTTTGGTCAAAACGTTATTAATATTTGTTTGTTTTTTTCAGAAATTACTCCAGTCAGTTTATTACCTGTATCAGATGAACAGTGTGACTGTAAAAATATTTGGGTAGAAATCAACACAATAAAAGGTGATTTACTTCTCACTGTGTTAGTTTAAAAAAAAAACAAGTTTAATTCTTTTATATCTTATTAGCTACTAAATACAGAGGTGGCTTAAAAAAAAAGAAGATAATTACTTCCTACGTATGTATATGTTTATTTGTCCATGTGTTTATTTGTCCATGTTTTTATGTGTTTATTTGTCCATGTGTTTATTTGTCCATGTTTTTATGTGTTTATTTGTCCATGTGTTTATTTGTCCATGTTTTTATGTTTTTTTTTGTCCATGTGTTTATTTGTCGTGAATGTTTATCTAGACTTAATCTTTACTAGGTCTTTGTTTTTCTTGGCTGATTCAGGCAACCTGTTCCATGCTTTAGGCAATAGGGGGAAAAAAAGAGCATTAAAAAGGCATTTTCGTGTTGTCTAAAGATTAAGGAAGTGTGCAGTATATTTCGTAGTTACACAGACCCAGTTGTAACCTATTTATTATGTTAAATTCTAATATTGCAGTAATAAACCTAACTAAAAACGGGTTTTTAAAAACTCGCCATCAAGCAAAATCAAATGCAGTTCCAGCAGCCCGTCTGCAATTTTCTTGTAGTTGTTTTCTGTTCAGGACAAACTTTGACATCCGTGTAGTGCAGTTGGAGGGATAAAGTCTTTTGACCAAACACATCACTGTCTAACAAGGAAAGCATTGATTCGAACAAATAAATAGACCCCTAAATTCAATTATAGCCACTAACTTTTGCGTATTTTTTTTTTTTAGAAAAGGTAAAAAAAACAAGTCGCCATATAAGACAGACTTATGTAGGGCCTATATATACAATTTTATCAAATCTAACTGTGTAGTCTTAGATTGTTGTGCCTTTTGAAATTAAGTTTTGTTTGAATGGTTTTCTATTGAATCAAAGGCAATACTCACTTTCAGTCTTTTCATTCTCTTATTCTTTAGCTAGCATTCTCTCTCTATCTTTCTCTTTCTTTGTCTCTCTCGTTCTCTCTCTCTCTCTTTCTCTCTCACTTTCTCTATCTCTCACTTTCTCTATCTCTCACTTTTTCTCTCTCTCACTTTCTCTCTCTCTCACTTTCTCTCTCTCTCACTTTCTCTCTCTCTCACTTTCTCTATCTCTCTCTTTCACTTTCTCTATCTCTTTTCATTCTCTTATTCTTTAGCTAGCATTCTCTCTCTCTCTTTCTCTGTCTCTTTATTTCTCTCTCTCTCTTTCTTTCTCTCTCTCTCTCTTTCTCTCTCTCTCTTTCTTTCTTTCTCTCCTTCTCTCTCTGTCTAATTCTTCTCAATCTTTTAATGTATCTCATTACCTCTCTTTCTCGTGCTCTTTTTCTTGCAATTTCAATTGTTCTCTCTCTCTCTCTCTCTTTCTGACAGTTTGTCAATTACAAAGCAAAAAGAAAACAGATGGTGGTGTTACTGTCTCAAAATTTTTATGACAATCTTGTCTTCTAAAAAAAAAATATATTGATTTCTTGGTCTTGAATCCAGAGGACCTAGTTAATTCCTAGTCTTCAATCAAATAGGATGATTTGTCTGCTGACCTTCGTTTTTATTTCATTATAAATCGATAATCGAACATGCAATGTTCCAGTTGTTTTTAAAGCATATTTCATGCTAAATAAAAATGTAAATGTATTAAAGAGGGTTGCATCTATGAGATGTGAATTTACATTTCTGTATTAAAGATTGTTTCAACATTAATTTTTTTTCTCTGACTATCAGAGTCTCATTCCAAGGACATGGAGCTGTTGAAACAAAGTATTCAGGCCTTAGGTAAGTCATTTATGTGTGAGTAACATTTACATCCATGTATATGACATTTAAATCCATGTACATGACATTTACATCCATGTACATGACATTTACATCCATGTACGTGACATTTACATTCATGTATGCTATATTTACATTCATATATGTGATAATTACTTTTGTGTGAGTACTATTTATATTAAAATGTGTGACATTAATATTCAAGTATGTGACATTTAATCTGACCGTATGTTCAAGTTATTTTCTGAAGAATTAGTTGCAGAGAGAGTTAAATATTAGACCCTGTCTGTAAGGTCTTGAGTTAGGGACTTTAAAACATCAAATCTCTAAAATATGTTGAAGCTCAAAAATATCACTGAGCTTTTTTTTTTTTTGTTAACTAAGCCACTAAACTGTCATCTGACTGCCTGTAGTTAGGTCTTTTTTTAAAAAAAAAACTTTTCTTTGAGATTTTCACAAGAGTTCTTCAGTCTGCTTCTAAGAGTTCTGAAAACCATTCAATTATTAAAGATCAACGAAAAGTGATTGCCTGACTTCCGGTTTTACACCTGATGTGATGGATTATACATTTAGCATTGTTTCCATACGTACTTTATAAAACACATGTCTCAGACACATATTAAGCAAACTGTAGATTTTGGTCAGGTAGATTTGAGAAGTGTTTCGCTAAAGTCTCATTTGAAGGCGCAGGGGGAACCCAGGTGGAACTCATGCTTAGTTAATGTTTATGCTGCCCACATGAACAAGCTATTAAAGTTAAACACAAATCTCCTATATCATATTTATTTATTTATATATATATATTATATCGATTTCTTAAGGTAATGTTGAAATCAAAGTAATCGAGATATGATTGGATGTTATTTTTTCTAGTGAGCTGTAAAAAAAAAAAAAAAACTGCAGCTGTTAACCTTTTTTTTTCATGAAAAAAATCTACATCTACAACTATGGTGCTATATAAACTACAGTACCAACCGCGCTTATATATATATATATATATATATATATATATATATATATATATATATATATATATATATATATATATATATATATATATACTCTGATTGCCAGATGACAACGATGTATCGATGTTACGCTGAGATTGTGTTAATTTTGCATATATTATCCAACCAGTTTGCATAACGCGGAAATGACATCATTGCTTTTTATACTTTGTCGTCTGCTTTTTACAAAGATTATATCAACTCACTCTGTCTGTCAATGTGTCTGTCTTTCTGTCTGACCAAAAGTTTGTACACGTTATTTCTCCGACACCCAATCTCGGATCAAGCTGTCTTTTACCTGACAACACAAGAATCAATAAAAATAAATATTAACCAATTAATTAATTAACTATCGGTATTAAATTACTTTGTTTGGTATCTCAAACATGGGAAAGAAACAGTACTTGACTGAAGTGGGAGTATAAGCTGAATTAGTCCTCTTTCCAAGGGAAAGAAATAGTATTTGACTGAAGTCTTGGTATAAGCTGAATTAGTCTCCTTTATAGATTGTCCTCTGAGGCGCTGAGCCTTATTACAAATTTAATGACACGACTGATCCAAACTAATTGATACACTTATTATAAGCTTTTTTTTTTTCTTTAGCTGTTCTCTTGTATTCTTTAGTGAGATACAATAGTTTATTTATTTACTTCAGAAAAAAGTTCTCAGGTTGGTGGCGCTGTCATTGCAAGCCCCCAGGTTTACGATGGTAAGTCATTATGTCTTAAATTATAATGTATCAGAAGTTCCAAACTAGGATTACCAGACACCTACATGCTCAAAGAAGGAGCAAAAGGGGCAGAAAGCCTTATAAAGCAGAACAACTTATAAAACAAGGAATGATATGTATTTTTATAAAACATGCCAGTAAATCAAAGGCTTGAAGTTCTGAGTAACAAGTTTCTTTTGGAAAGCTTAGAATCTACAAACACCTGTTCAAGAAGGCGATTTAGGTATCTTTTTTTTTTTAAGTACGAGCTTTATGTTTAAATAGCAGATATGAAGTATTGCTGAATTATAGGCCATTGCATTAAGCTATAGGTGGACATTTTCACAATTTAGGCCAATATGCCTGGCGGACAAAGGACAAGACCCCAAAGGGGACGTTTGATAACCCTAGTAGTTCTGACACAGCATTAGAGCCTACATCCTCAGCTAGGCGAGAGCTTAAAATTACAGACAATAGTGACAATGAAATACTTGTAGTGTCTGTGTACCCCGAATTGTTCCAATTCTCTTGTAGTCAACTTTCTTGTAGAGTTTTTTTCTTTTTTAATTAGCGATATCCAAAAATAGTGGCGTCTAAATTTAGAGCACTGCGCCAATTCAACCGAACTCAGTGGGTTATTGGAATGTTTATAAATGAAATAAATTCTATATCTGGGTTGTGTGACTTATAGGCATTTCGGAAACGTTCGTCTACATATAACCAAAACGCACTGAGCATGCTATGCTAGAAATAGAAAACATCAAACTTTGGGAGATGGGTGGACAGAGAAATATAGAGGTGCAGGGTCTTAGAGAGACAAGTGGAGATGGATTGGTCACCCCCTTAGAAAAGATGCCAACAACAAGAGCTAGACAGCCCTTAGACTGGCATAAGAGTGAAATCCCCGAGGCACAAGACAAAGAAGACCAAGAATGCCGTAGCGACGCAGTGTACTAGATGAAGCCGAGAGGACAGGAACGAACTGGGAAGCCATTAACAAAACAAGCAAGAGACGGTGAAGAGGGGGGGGGGGGGCGTGTCTTTACTGAGGCCCTGTGGTCCACGAGGAACGCAAAGGAAAGATGATAATGATGATGCTATATTAGCATGGAAAGACGAGCAATACAAATAAACATAATAATAATTATAATTCCACTGAAATATATTATCACTAGTGTAAGCTTTTTTGAACTGATTTTAATCACGTTAAATTAGCAAAACATGTTTAAGAATGATGCAGTTATCCCATAGTTAAATATACAATTACAGACATAGCCTTTTTTTTTTTTCATTGCCTTATATTTTATTAAATGATTCAAACCTTTACATTAGTATTACACTGTGCATAGTTTGGTGAAAGTTATTTTTTGGTCTACGATGGTAGATGGAGAAGTAACGATTTGATTTGAAAAAGGTTTTCTTTCTTTCTTAGTATTTTTCTTTTGCTACCTTGTATAACTCTGTACTGGGATGATTTAAATAAGACCTACTTTGTTAAATGAAAGTTTAAATAAAAATCTACTTATTAATAGTAGTTAATTATATCTACATGCATGCGATATCCTATGCAAAAGAAAAAGTAATAGAGTACTGGTAGTTATAAATTTAATATTTTTCCCTTCTTAGAAAAGTGCAATACGCATATTTTAGTTTAAAAAAATATATATTTTTAATTAGGCAGGGTAAGGCCCTGGGTCGACGCACTGCAGTAAGCCTCGAAATGCGTTTATATATTACGAGCGCGCTTCATGCAGACACTTCTAAAACAATAGTGTTGCCAACTGTAAGTTTTAAAGTACGGTCGGTAAAAAGTCTTCCCTTTCTTCCCCTATGTACACATTACTGTCACGTGATTTCTTGCACTCCTCAGACTCATGCAAGGCGGCTTTCTCAGCGAGATTTGCACGAAGGGACGGCAACCCCATCGTTTCTGAATCTGTCATTGTCTTCGATGCGGTCACCACTAACAAGGGGGAAGCCTATGACGTCAAAAATGGAGAGTTCACAGCTCCCTGCTCTGGTCAAGTAAGTAGCGCAACAGTATTCTTTTTATCTTTTAGTAGTTATTGAGGTCTTAGGTTTTACATACTTTTGTTGTGGTCAAAGCCAGGTAACAAGCTTAAAGTTTGTTTTTTTGTCTAGGAGTGGTAACATTACTTACAAAAGGAAGGTGTTGTGGTCTAAGGATAATAATATTATTTTTAAAAAAAGGAAAGTGGTCTAAGTGAGGTAACAAACTTGTTTTTAAGTATTGTAGTCTAAGGGAGATGACATATTTATTTTAAATTGTCTAAGAGAGGTAACAGCTTAAAACACAAGTTTACTGATTTAGAGAGGTGACATACTTAGAAAATGATTATTGACGATAGTAGGTAACATACGTATTTTAAGAAAGGTATGTAATCCAAGGGAGGTAACACAGTTTTTTTTACAGCGTTATGGTCTAAGGGAGGTAATTAATCTGTATACATATTTTATCGATGCAAAGAGAGATAGCACTGTTATTCAGTTTGACATTTAATAAAAGTAGAAACAAACTTAGAAAGGATAGTATTGTCTAAGGAGGTAACATACTTATTTTAAAATAGCAACACACAAAAAGTATTTTGGTCTATGGAATAGAGCCCTTGGTTGCATATGCTGACATTTTACACATACTTATGAGCCATGAAACTTTCTTACATTTTGTGTTATCCTTTTAGTGTAAAGAATTATTACAATAATGAGTAATATAGTTTAATTTGTTCACACTATAAGTATTTCTTCACTGTGACCCTTCGTACACACCAAGACTTGGACAGTGGCTATGTGGATGGTGTACTGCAAGTGGATGGGCAGGAATTGGTGAGTGCTCTTTCTTGAATCTCTACCACAGAGTGTGGAGCTGGTGATACGTAGTTATCACATGGCAGCTATTCAAGATGTAAACATTTCGATTATAACACATGTCATCATTAAAGTAAAAGTCTTTTCGAGTAGAATTTACACAGCACCTTATATTATATATTATACAGACGTTACTTCTAAAAAGAAGATGATTATGTCCTACGCGTCATGCATTTAGTCATGCATATTAACCAATGACCTAAATTCTGCCAAGTCACTGGTTTTCCTGGCTAGCTCAGGCAACCCATTCCATGATCTAATAGCACTAGGGAAGAATTTGTACAAATTTGCCCTAGCATATGGGACGAGGAATGTTCCTTTATACGTATTATACATATACATACAGGGCCAGTCTTATGAACTGGGGAGCCCAATCAAATGGATGCTTGCAATGCCCCTTCTTCTACTTGACCCAGAGATACTTGATAAGTTTAACGCATATATCTTAGTGCAGTGTTTCCCAAACTTTTTCTTTAATGAAAAACTTCACACAATCTGAGTATTTACTGGAACACTTTGTTTATTTTTTAAGAGAGCTTAATTCACGGGTGGCCTACTTGTTAATTATTCCAGTTGTTTGTGGAAAACCTATTCAGGCCTCGTGAAACACAGTTTGGGAAACACTATCTTAGTGATATCCAAGTGATATAACTAATTGCCTTATGTTGTTCTGCTTCTCTGTGTCTGCCTAAGTGTAGTGTATATACATCTCATCGGATATATTTTATGCTTTCTACTCCTGCACACAGGCCAGAACGTCTGTCCACTTGGATGCACCGATTGAGAACATGGAAACTTCCACCAACGGTCTGGTGGTGAAACTTGAGAAAGGTCAAAAGATCAGTGTGGTGACAAAGACTTCTAGCTCTGGTTCATTCATTGGAGAATCCTATTCCATCTTTTCTGGTTTTTTCTTGTTCCCATAAAAAACTGATAGCATAGTTAAAATCTCCACCACTCTACATAGATTTAAGTTTCCCTTTAAGCTGATCTCACCCAGTAAAAAAGAAATTTAATCGAAAAGTAGTTCCTTGAGTTAGATCTAGATATTATCTTATCTTTAGATAGCATGTACATTATTTATAAAATATCACAATAATAATAGAACAATATAAAATTGATTGTATAATAAGATTAATACTAATGATGCTTTTAAAATTGTTTTTAAAAGGAAAACAATATTTTAAAGTATTTTCTTCTAATCCTGGTTTAAAAAAATACAAAGAACAATAATCATGTTATTAATATAAGTATCGAATTATTATTATTAATATTATGTCTTTATGATATGCCCTCTCCATTTTTTTAAATATTTTTGCCGATAATCCCCCTTTAAACTATTTTTACAAGCTTTATTTGATTATACATTTACATCTTTAAAAAATTATTTGATTGTTCCAATACCCTTGATATTGGTTACGTACTGTGCAGACTAAGAAAATTTAATATGTTCTGTGAGCTACCAAATGTTTGAAATACTCAATTTGATTTTCTATATGCTCGTTTTAACTCTATTCATTGTACGTGACTTGTTCAATACAAAATATTAAACAAGCATCAATGGTAAGCCTTTGTGTGATTTGTTTCTAATGGACCTCATTCACCAATCTCATTTGATCAGCATTTAGCCACGTGATTCTCTCTCTTCTATACAAATTACGTAATTCAAACAGGCTATTGCGTGACAGTTTTGTTTCGTTGTTTTATCAATATTATCACGTGGCTAAATGTTGTTTGTTTACGATTGGTGAATGAGGTCCATTACAAATATTATTATTTTACAAAAGAACTAATATTCATTCTCTGGACCTGCCTGGGTCGAAATTGATTAGAGTAAAACAAAATTGATTGTGTCCCTTTCTAATTTTTTTTTTTTTTTTATAAAACATATCTTTGAACACATCATTATAAAACTTTCAAAGGACTTAATGTTATAAAGATGAGTCGTAAAATATGTCTTAAAAAATGACCCATGAATGTCTTTTTTTTTATTCTAAAACATTTTAATATATCAACGCCCTAAAATACGTGTATCAGGTGGAACAGATGAGGACATTAAACGCGTATAAATCTAGCGCGTCAGACATTTACACAGCTAAAACCAATCTGGAAATCTCTCCACATCTCTAACAAGGTTATAAATAAGAATCTTTAACTCCAATGTCAAGGCTGTCCTACTGCATGGTTCTGAAACATGGAGAGCAACTGAAGCAACAACAACAAAAAAAAGTTCAGACCTTCAACAACAGACGCCTGAGAAATATCTTAAACTCCAAACTGTGGGAGATGAGTGGAATGAATGAATGGTCACACCCTTAGAAAAGATACCAACATCAGAGCTAGACAGGTCTTAGAGTGGAACCCCCAGGGCACAAGACGTAGAGGAAGACCAAAAAGAACATGGCGACGCAATGCACTAGATGAAGACCGGAAAGAGCCGGGAGCCATTAAAAAACTAGCAAGAGACCATGGAGAGTGGCGTGTTTTTACTGAGGCTAAAATGTAAAAGCACTAGTGAACTATTAAATAAAAACTCTTTGCTGATCTTATAATCTCAAAGTGATATTATGGGTTGAAATAAAAATAACATATCTATAATGTCATTATCTGTCGATAAGGATTCTGGAAGATTATGTCAAAATATGGCACATGACAGAGCATGGGCGTAGCCAGGATTTTTTTCGCAGCCCCCCCCCCAACGAAAAAAATATGTGTGTGTGTGTATATATAATCTTTATTACATTCTGACCCATTATTCTTTCAGAAGACGCTTATTGTGCTCTAGAATAGGTTCTTCCTTGAGTTAGTGGAAAAATTGTAGACTCCCCGCCATTGCCAGCAAGGGGTCTGGGGGAGCGCCAGGAGCTCCCCAGCCAAGCACTATTTCTGATATTGAAAGCCAACAAAATGTATATTCTGAGGTATCTACAGTGCATTTTCCTGCAATTAAAAAGTTTTATTTCAAAAACCCAATGCGCTATTCATACTGACTTAGATCCTCCAGCGCAGCTCGGCGCATTTGTCGTCAAGCTGTTTCCACAAAAATCTGTCACTGGTAATGTCTGAAGCCCCTTCCCACCTGCTCTGAGGATCTCCATGAATGTGTGGCGCCAAGTTGTACTAGGATTTCATCGCAACTCTTCTTATGCCTAATCATTTTGTCGGAGAACATGTCCCGCAAACCTCATCCCACAATCTTACTAAGGGATCGACTCGCAGTTCGGCATAGGATTTTTCTTGATTTAAACCCGATCTCTATAACTGACTCCTAAAATCTGTCTTAGCCATCTTTGTTGAGCCACACTTAGTGTTTTTCAATTTCGGCAGATGACTATTCACTGCACTTTATTAATGGAGCCCCGCCACTGGTAGAAATGTGTAACCTCTCTTGAATACGCTCTTGGAATTAAGTGACTGTAGTTTGCTTTAGATTTTATATTGAAAAGGGAAGTTTTATCGTCAAAATCATCTGTTGGGGGTTTTGAACTAAAAATTCTCTGGAGCTCTGTTTTTTTAAAATTCAAAACCCCATTTAGCTACGGTCATAGAATTTAGTAACTGTTGTTTGCTTTAGAATAATTATGAAGATAGAGGTTTTCCACCTCAAAACGCTCTGTAGGGGGATTTTTAACTCAAAACCATCTGGAGGGGTTTTAAACTTAAAAAATAAGCCATCTGTAGGAAAGGGATTTAAACTCAAAACCCCCAATTGTCTTGGCTACGCTCAAATAATTTTAGTGTGTAATTTACTTTTTTTTACATTGAAGAGGTATTTTTTTTAGCATCAAACCACTATGAAACGGGGTTTAAACTCAAAACTCCTTTTGGCAACGCTCATAGCATTTTGAGTGCGTAATTTGCTTTTTTCTTACATTGGAGATAATTTTTTTAGTTTCAAACCCCGCTTGCGGGGGGTTTAAACTCAAAACCCCTTTTGCTACGCTCATAGATTTCTGAGTGTGTAATTTTCTTTTTTTTTATATTGAAGAGGAATTCTTTAGCCTCAAACTCCACTGAAGGGAAATTTAAACTCAAAACCCCTTTGAATACACTCATAACATGTTGAGCGTATAATTTGATTTGTTTTTACTATTAAAGAGATATTTTTTACCTTCACACCCGGCTTAAGGGGGGTTTAAACTCAAAACTGAGTCAAAACCCATTTAGCTACGCTCATAACATTTTGAGTGCGTAATTTGCGTTTTTTATACCGGGTATTGAAGAGTTAATTTTTTAGCTTCAAACCCAACTGAAGAGGGAGTGGGGGTTAACTAAAAACCCCATTGGCTACGCTCATAGAATTTTGAGTGTGTAATTTTCTTTTTTTATACTGAAGAGGAGGTTTATCGTAAATTTTGGAGGGGGTTTAAAAATCAAAATCTTCCTTAACTGTGCTCGTAAAATTTGGGGGATTGTCGTTTGCATTTTTTTGTTTTGTGTTATAGAAGAGGGGAATTTAACTGCGAAAACCCCTGGTAGGGGGGTTTTAAACTCAAAACCTCCTTGGCTGTGATGGAGCAAGTGATAGTATAGTATTAAAATCTTACATAAATAAACAAAATAAAAGCAAAAAATCAGTCACTAAATTCCGATCCCCCCCCCTGCGGAAGTGGGATTTCATTTCGGGGGGGGGGAGGTTGAACCCCCTCCCCTGGCTACGCCCATGTGACAGAGCATCATGGCGTCCCGCTGTGAAAACTGTCGCACAGGTTGCTGAGGAAAAGAGAACCACGCTGGCAGAAGAAAAACGCCAGAGAAGAAAAGCAAGGCATCTAGATACATACAGCTTTTGAAAAATTGATTTTTTAAAAATGAAAGTTAATAAATAAATATACAGTGTTTTCTTGACTTTCGCTGGTGATACCTTCTAAGACCGCATGCGAAAGTCAGATTTTCGCGGTATTTAATTTCATATGCGTACACTAAATTTTCGGATATAACAGTATCGCAAAACATCCCCAAACACTTAAAACTTCTAGATAACCATTTCCAATTTCATTAATAACTTTCACAAGCTTTTTCTTTTAAAAATTTATTAAATGTTCAGTAATTTTTAAAAGTGTCATACAACACTGTTATGTCGAATTACAGTATAAAAAGAATTGGTGCGTATACATTAAATATACTGTTCATTTAGTCTGCAATGGAAAAAAAAAGGATTGAGGGTGTATGAGAAGGATTCCTTATATATTGATACTGTAACCTAGCCTGTATTGAACCAGTTGATTTGCTTGTTCAGCTATTTCGGTCAATCAGCTTCCAGAAAGTTTGGCGAGGACGTATTAATTTTTTCCCCCAATAGACTACTGTGCATAGACATCTTTTGAAAACCCGTGGTATAGCCCTTCTGCAAAAGTCGGGTCTGCGAAAGTGTATGGACACTGTAGCTCTTATAGCACACTTTGTTCTTATAGAACGTCCAATTAGTTTCAATTTTCAGAGTGCGCGAGTGATTTTTATTTGCTTCTGTTAATGGAATTACTTAATTACTTTATATACTGTAATGTTCTATATTTTGTTGCAAAAATTAGGCTCACATCTTAGTGACGGACAGACTGTATTGTTATTGTTACATAGTTAGAGACGGATGAGCCCGCTAGCGATATGAGTTTACAGAATAAATATAGTCTACCCTTACGGCTAAGGGCACCGCACATGACGCTTGCCCAGCACCCCCGTGTTAGGAGGGTTTTTCCAGGCTCATCTTGGGTATGATTTACATGCCCGGGCTCCCCTAATGATCAGTACAAAACAAGCAAAGAATAAGAGAACTTAGATCTATGGCTTACTAAAAGAGAGAGAGAGACGTAAAAAAAAAAGGGGTAAAGGGAAAAGGGCAGCTTTGGCAGTACTAACTATTTATTCATACGAATAGTTGGCGATATCAATCTTTTTTACTGGAAAATAACTTTGGTATTATAGTCTAGATTTATATAGTTATCTCCCATTTGTTTCTAAGCAAACGTCAACTCATTCTATATCTAGATTTACATCTAACACCACTCATCAGTTGATATTCTAAAAGTTAGATTGTTACACTGTTTGATTTGTAAGTTTACATTTAAAGTTAGGATTTAGACCTACATTTTTTTTACTTGTTAGTGATCACTGATGAAGTTACCAATGTAACACTATTTCTAGATCTTGAACTTAATCAGTGAAGTACTCCGACTTAAACTTTACTCTTCAACCTGATTAGACTGATTCTGCTGATGAAGTTGTTTTTTTTTCAGAAACATGATTATTGTAAAACATTTTACAAACAAGTTTTAACAAGTAGACTTTTTCTATAGATCTACAATGTTGTTAAAAAAATAATTTAAAATGTGTATAAGTCATAAGTGTACACTCTTAACTTTAACCTTAACACTTCAAAATCTTATTAATGACTAATTCTTAAGTTCTAAACTTTAAGACTAAACTCTAGACCTGTGTCTATCTTGGCATGAATGAGAAAGAGAATTATGCTGCATTTATGAAAATGAGGTTGTAAAAAAATAATTTTGTTCTCCAATGTCCTCACCCCATACCAACATGGCTTTAGGAAATATAGATCATGTGAAACACAACTAATAGGACTAATTGATGATTTTTCAAAAGGTTTAGATAATAGTGAACAAATAGATGCTATCTTACTAGATTTTTCCAAGGCTTTTGACAAAGTTCACCACCATAGTTTGCTTAAAAAATTAAAATATTTCGGCATTAACGGTCCACTGCATCAGTGGATTAAAGATTTTCTGATAGGGAGAGAACAAACTGTAATAATAAATGGCTCTAAATCAACACCAATAACAGTAAACTCAGGTGTACCTCAAGGAACAGTTTTGGGTCCACTACTATTTTTAATTTACATAAATGATTTACCAAATTGCATTAGTTCAGGAACAAAAGTCAGATTATTTGCAGACGATTGCATAATATATAGAACAATAAAAACAAAACAAGACACAGATATTTTACAAAGAGAATTAGATGAATTACAGAAATGGGAATCAAATTGGAGCATGTCTTTCCACCCAGAAAAATGTCAGTTGTTAAGAGTAACAAAAAAACTAAAACAAATTAATTCCACTTATCTTATTCATGGCAAACCAGTAACACAGACTAAAAACTCAAAATACCTAGGTGTTATAATAAATGAAAAACTGTCATGGAATCCACATATTGATGAAACTATAAAAAAATCCAACAAAGCATTAGGGTTTATTAAAAGAAATTTCTATAAATCAAATAAGAACATAAAACTAAAATGTTATTTATCCTTGGTTAGGCCAATAATAGAATATGCATCCACCGTGTGGGACCCCTCAACTCAAGAAAACATTAAGAAACTGGAACAAACACAAAATAGAGCAGTGAGATTCATAACAAACGAATATTCACATTTGACTAGGGTAACACCATTAGTAAAATCACTAAATTTAGAAAGCCTTCAGGACAGAAGACTCAAAAGTAAAGTAACAATTATACATAAAACACTGAACCATAATCTTCAAATACAAAAACAAAATTTAATAAAATACTCTGAAAGACACATAAATAAAGGCACATTCCTCGTCCCATATGCTAGGACAAATTTGTACAAATACTCCTTCTTCCCTAGTGCTATTAGAGCATGGAATGGGTTGCCTGAGCTAGCCAGAAAAACCAGTGACTTGGCAGAATTTAAGTCATTGGTTAATATGCATGACGCGTAGGACGTAATCATCTTCTTTTTTTGAAGTAACGTCTGTATTATATAAGATAAGATAAGATAATTTGTTAACATTGTTTTTAATCAATTAGATTTTGGATATATAAGCTAAAGATCTAACATGGCCACATGAGTCCATAATTATCAATATAGATTCTAGATCCAGAGTCTATAGGAAAGGTAATTATCTTGGTACTCCTCAGCCATCTGACAATAACAATTTATAATTATATGCATATTTTAATTTAGCTACTTAAAAATGATATTTAAAATAAAATTGGGTAAGAGTGGTTCCTTTTCATCAGGTCTTAAAAAAAAAAAGTCTTTTTTTTTTCAGACAGATTGTTGATTATATCTGATTTTTTAGAATAAATTATTTCTTTGATTTTTTCTTTCTTTATATATGATATATGTTTGAATGTTCCTTCAGAATTGAAGATTATTACATCCTACCTTAAACCTCTTATAGGACAGCAGGAGATGAATGTGTGCAGGATTCAAACCTGGGACCATTGATATGACAGTCCAGAGCACATACTCTATTACCAGAAAACTAGCCATTATATGAGTTACCAAAAGGCCTTTTTCAATATACCTTTCTTTATATAGCTTCTCCTTCATTGTAAAAAATTATGACATTTCTCATTTCCTATTAATTCACAGAAGACTATTAAACACTCATGACATCATACCATGAGGAGTGTTCTAGAGCTAGTGTTTCCCAGCCGAGAATGTCAATATCACACTCATTGAGGGAGTTCTTAAGGGTGTCTTTGTAACGCTTGTGTTGACCACCCTGAGAGTGCTTTCCAGCTTTTTCCCATAAAGAAGTCATTTGGGAAAGCAATATAAACTACATGCCTCACCCATCGGAATTAGGACTTTTTTGCTGTTCATATGTGACAACTGTAGGATTTCAATGTATGAAATGTGGTCAAACCAGTGAATTTTTCTTAAACAGCCTTTGTGGCTTCTTTGGGGGGGAGGGGGGGGGGTGTCCATATACAATAATGTGATGAATTAAAGTAGCTCAAAATGCCATGTTTTTGTGTTAAATTCATTCAGCTGATAGTATGAACTATTTGTGAGCTTTCATTTTATTTGAGATTTCATTTTATTGTAATTCCTTGGTCTCTTTTATCTTATTTTGTATTATAAATTCTGGGTCAGTGTCATATCATATGCTCCTTTAATATTATTTTTTAACACATTTTACTTGTACAGAAATTGTCGGAATTTTTATTGATAACAATAATATAGTAACAATAATAGAAAACTTGAGATTTTATGTTCTTATTTATTTTAAATTATTTTTTTATCTAATAGCATTTTGAGAAACCAGACATTAATCTAATGACATCAGTTGGAATGTTATCAGGTTATTAGATTATATACAAACAGTCCATGCATTTCCTTTAAATGGATTCATGATACAACAATTATGGACCCATTTAAAAGAGCCTTTATCTCCTGTTGTGGAGACACTGCCTCCATCAATTTCAGTCTGGTAGGTAGACAAACAATGCATGCAGTTAAATAAAGTGACTTGAAATGTTTTAGTTATGACACTTTGTCATCCTGATATATCACTCAATGATGATGTTAAGAACAACTATGAATGTTGTGCTCTGTACTACATCACTCAAACTGAACTAGATTTAATAACAATATAAATATTTATTTTTGAACACCTATGTCTATCCACTCTTTCATTCTTTTGTTGCAGCTAAAAATGCCAGAAAAATTGGATATTCATTTCTCCAGTTTTTGGCTTTGGGAAGCGGCAGTGATGCTAGTTTTAGATCCACTTCTCAAGCCAATGGTAAGTAATTTGTTTGAAAGTTTGATTTATTTTTTTGTGTGTGATTTCATTATATGTCCTACTTACAAGGAAAAATATTTATTTCCTTTTTTTTTTTTTTTTTTTTTCATTTTTGTTCCTTTGTCATCTGTTGTAAATGACCTGTAAAATCAATGAGCTTGTCCACAGATTGGTCAGTTTGAAAGAAAGTATAAGTACATGAGTAAGCATCTGGGTCAGTACAACTCTTTCATGCTGTATTGTTTGACATCATACTTGTTCAGTTTCTGGATGTTTTATAGGTTGGTGGAGATTTTTTAAACCTGAAATAAAAAAAGTTAGACATTTTAAGTCTGCAGTCAAGTGTAACTGTTTTCTAATTTTATTTTTCTAGTGTGTAAGATGGGAAAATATAAATCTAAGTGCTTCTTAGGTTCAAATATTTATTGTGTTCTTCTTCCTAACCTATCAAATTGATAAATTCGAAGTAATTTATTTCCAGCCCCTGATAATTTCACCACATCATTCTAGTACAATTTCTTTCCCTTTGCTTGATACCCAACAAAATAATTAATTACCAATACTTAATTATCTTATTGCTTTTTTTAAAATGATTATTCTTTTGTCAGGCAAAAGAAATAATTGTGCAAAATTTTAGCTTGTTCTGAGATTCAGTGTGGGAGAAATAATGTGTACAAACTTTGTACCAGACAGACAGATGAAGTTGATATGAGATTTGTAAGAAAAAAAAAAGAAATAAGGGAAGTAACTTTGTAAGATAATCTTATTCTTCAGTTTATTTTGTGCCTAACCTGCAGTCCTCTGACTTCCTCAGTTACCACAGGGCTCTTGCTGAACAGCCTTACAGTCTGAAGCTGACAGAGAACAAAATCTTGATCTTGGGCTACATCTTTCTGCTTGGTGGCTTGGCTGGGAAAATACACTCCTACAGGAAGTATGGGGCTTTGGTTATCATGGGAGGTAATTTTGTAGATTCTGCATTAGCAAATGTTGATTACAAAACCTTCAAAGTTTTAGTTTCATATGCTTTGTTTAAAATGTGGTGTAGGGTTATTTTCATAAGCGTCCGTTGTAACATACACCTTCTTCTCCATTTACAATAGACCAAAATATTGCAATGAGGAATAGAACATGCAACATGAATTCACTTTCACTGTGTTGCACCATTTTATTTCTTTTGTTTTACAATTATGCATTTATTTTCATATCCACTCTTGCTTTGTAAAGACGGACATTAAGTCACGTACAGAGACAGTTTCACCAACAGAGAACTAGTCTGCCTAAAGGGTACTCATCCACTTGTCAAAAGTTGTGATAGAACATCATATGAGGTCTGCAGAATATGTTCTTAGTCAAGTTCCATCACAATCCTCAAAGATAGATATAATTATTTGTTCTACCTGACAAAATAAGAATCAATACAAAATAATTTACATATAAGTTAATTTATTATTGGTAATTAATTATTTTGTTTGGTATCAAACAAGGGAAAGAAATTTTTGTACTTGACATATGGTGGTTAAACGGAATTATTCCCCTTGGGGAGACTCGAGCCCTGAGTTTGAAGTCGTACAACTTTTTAAAAAATGCATTTTAATAGCAATCTTTCCCAAATGGTCCAAACAAGTGATAGAATCATAAGGCATTGGAAAATCAAAAAGCCTGAAATAGCGTTAAACAAAAGCAATTGGTAAAATTATTTCTAATCGCACATATTTATTTTTGTTGGTCTATATCTATTACAAATTTAATTACATGACTGATTCAAACCAATTGATACAACTGCGCAATGTATTAGCTTTGTTTTATTTTTTTATGCTTTTCTTGATGTCTATTATGATGGCCATTGTCCACACAAGATGTATCTTTCATAGTCTAACCCTGTATAATATTGTATAATTTTACTACCATGTTTTTTTTTTTTTATTGGCTTAATTAATCAGCTTTTGTTAGACTTAGATTTTTGTTGCTAAGCTTCTGATACTTGGCAAAATTCACTATTCTTACTATGGGATGCTACTTTCACTTGTAAAACTTCATCAATCTTTAGAATATGTGAAATTCATTTAATTTTTAAAAGCCCATTCTGAATTCGGTGCTGGCATTGAAGGACTTTCTCTAATTTTTCACTACTTTTATTAAGGGTTTGTATGAATTTAAAAATAATTTGACATAATTTTTTATCTCTTTCTGTCTGTGCCAGTTTATTTAAAGGATTTTGAAGATAAAGTTTTTTAAACAATTTTATCTTTTCTTTTTTTTTATGAATTCAAAAATTATTGAGTCATTCATAAAAGATGAACTAAAATTTATGAGTAAAAAAGAAATGAAATTTAAATCATTCTAGTATGCATTTTGGCTGAGTGATTAGGTACTTGGCTTCTGTACCAAGGGGTCTCCACTTCAAGTCCCTGTGAAGACTGAGTTTGAACTTTGGAGTTTTTAGGTCCTCTCGGTTCTATTAGGTACCCAGAAACAGGCTACATAACACCCTCATTAACCATTGGCCATAGATGAGATAATCATCAATTGTTCCATAGTCTGAAAGGGGTTACCTTTTCTTCTTAGCTTTAGGCATCATGCATATGAAATTTTTTGAACTTACGTGTGCTCATAATTAATGTCTCGGTTTCACTTCACAGGTCACTACTTTGATCTTTATAGCTACCCTTCCTCAAAATTAAGATACGACCCTTATTACCATCCTTCTGGCACTGCAACCCTAGCTGCTTTGTTTGGATTAGCTCTAGTGTAAGTAATTTTGACTTATATGCCTGGGGAGATAATTGCCATTGGAGTTTTGAACTTTTTTTTACAATGATTTGTTTCCCTTGTTCTTTAAAAAAAAAGAAAGGTATAAATTTAATTGATGCTGATAGATGTTTAGGTCTTTGAGAAGAAATATTAATTTTATTGTAGTGTTTAAGCGTCATTGAGGAACTGTGGCTAAGAACAAAGCAGCAGCCAATTGAAGATTTCCTTCAGGCCACACCCTTCACAATCCCATGTCAAGTCCCAAGGAAAAAAATGGTCCAGAAATACATGGTGCCAAGATTTGCAGGCTGATGTCAAGCAGGTGGTCAAGACATGGTCCAGTTTTAGAGTCTGCCCCATAATCAAAACATCTGGATTAAGCTGGTTGATGATTTAAGCCTGCTGGATATTTTCCTAAAAAAAAAAATACAAACCTCTGACCTACTTTAAAATAAGTCATGTGGTTATGGTCTTATACATGACAATAATGGCAATGTCTTCCTATGATTATGATAAGATCTAGATCTAGTACTAGCCAAGTTCTAGATCTAGTACTAGCCAAGTTCTAGATCTAGTAGATCTACTAAATAATCATATCAATTAGGGAATTATTTGCAACTTATTTTTTATTTCTTAAAGATGTCTAGAGCAACACAATTTTCTTATTCAAATTACAATTAAATCAATGAGGCCATTAATGTAAACAACACTACCATGAAACAAGCAAGAAATACAGAGCAACACCATTGGCTGAATTATTTCTGAATTATATAATTTTTATTTAAAAAAACAAACTTCAATTTCAAACCAAAAACTTATGAATATAAAATATAAATTATGATATGCACTGCATCTACCACCAAAGTAATAGTTACATTGTGAAACCAAAAATGTTACTTTTTAATAGATATTATGTCTGTGCCTCTGTATTGTTTGTATTTCTGTATGCAGTCGAGCCAGCCTGGCAGGCCTCCTGTTGCATCCACTTTGTATTGTGTCTTACATGCTGTCATTTTCTTTTGAAAAGTGAGTATTTGACACTTTTCTATTGTCACTTAAGTGAAATAAGGTGAAGGACACCAAAACAAAGTGTGTATGTTATATAAACATGGACCATTTTGTTTTAGGGAATTTGCTGAAATAAGTTTAATTAAGCAATGTCATCAAGGAGACTTGAATGATTGGTCCTACTTTATATGATGAATTGCAGATTTTAGTTTATTCTTCAGATAGCTAAACAAACCTAAAATAATAGTTACATTAATAAGAGATGTCAAATTGGGTGACATTTTTGCTTCAATGTAAATGATGGCTGACTTGTCATATGATATATACTCTGGACTGTCGTTCAGTGATCTTAAAAGACCTGGTTCAACCCCTGCCCACTTCAATCTCCCATTGTCATGCAGGAGTTTGGGCTAGGATGCAATTATCTTCAGGATCTGAAAGAACACCCAAAACATGTAAAACATTTTTTTAAATGACAATTGAGAGAAATATCATTGTGTATATGCATTTTTTTACCTAAGTGCTACTAGAATTCACTAGCCAAAAGGAGGTATTTATAACTTGAACCATTCCATTGAAAGATGAGAAAAAAAAATGTTTCTGCAATTTAATTAATAGAGTGAAGCTTGGTTATTTGCTAGCAGAAATATGAAATGCAAATATATAAAACAAATAAAGTTCATCTACTATTAACACTGACACACACACACAGATGCACACAGGCATTATAGAAGTGTGTACTAGCATTGGGAATTAAGGTCTGGGACAAGGCTATAGAAGTTTCATTAATTCGTAACAAAATAAATCTTAGTGGACGACAATAGTATTAACATATTAGGTGTCTATCACATTTTGAATGACTGACATATTTTATTGTTATTATTATTATTGTTAAAACGTTGACTAATTTTCATTTTCAGCAAGCGGCAGAAGAAATCCCTTTGAAACTTTGACTGCTAAGTTGAGTTCAAATCTTTGATCTGAATTTTATAATGTTGACCTCCTGTTATGAAATAATTTTGATATTGTTTGATTTGTTGCTGTTGAATCTACGGGTGAACTTTTTTTTTTTTTTGTTAAATTGAATTCGCTTTTTGTTCAATTAAAGAACAAAAAAATTCATGTTGGTTTGTGTTTTGTTTGTTTTTTTAATATTTGAACTATTGCAGTTTTGAATTTTTTAAAATTTTTAATTTTTTTTGTTCTGGCAGAATTAGTTTATTTAAAATTGCTTTTGTGAATAGTGCTTGGAAAATTATAAGTAAAGTTTCCCTTTCAGACTATGCAGTCTATAAGGCAGATGATGTAAAGGTCATCTGTTTCTGTGGCCCACAATTAACGAGGGTGTCATGTGGACAGTACAATGGCCAACTACCTTTACTTTTCCTGAACTAATGTCAGGTACCAATTAGAGCTGGGTGGACTCAGAGGCGCCCTAAAGATCCCAAAATTTAAAATCCCAGTCTTGATCAGGATTCGAAGCCAGGACTCTCCAATTTGTAAGCAAAGTGCTTTACAACTTAGCCACCACGTCTCTTAGAAAATTCTATTTTGTCCTCATCACTTGGTGTGTGAGTGCTGTGTGATGTAAATCCGTCAGAATCTGTTTGGAGTGTGTTAAAACTTTGTCCATTCCTTTATGTTGACCTTCAAAAATTGTTCTGGTGATCCAGTCTACATACTCTGCCAACTGCCTACATTACCTTGTTGATTAACTTTGGACCATGCACTATGTCTAACAGTCTGTTCAAACAATCCCAGATTTTTTTTTCACTTGACTTGTAAACTATATGAGGAAAGTTAAATTTGGCCCTAACTTCTGGGATGATTGGAGATGGAATGAACAGATTAATGTCTTCAGTTTTTGACCCAAAGTCTTTGATCAGAGTTTGTGTTTGGAGCTAGTCATCGTACAAATGATATCTTTAGACTTGGTGGAGCTAATCATAGTACTCATTATGTCTTTGTGCTAGTCATATCCTCTGAAAGATCACTTTTTGAATTAGTGAATTAAAAATTAAAATTATCTCTTCAAAAACAAAACTAAGAAGCATATTTTTATTATGGACCTGCTACATTGATACTCCAATGAAGACAATCTCTTTTAAAATCTAATGAATAGAGTGAGAAATTATAAGCTTTCATCAGCTGCAGAAACAAGCAAAATATTTTTTTAAACGTCAATTAAAAGGAAAAGCTCATCTAAGAGAAAGAACTCCGCACATAACTATTTCTCTCAATGATGTTGAAGTTTTTCCAATATTCAATGTAAACAAATAATGGACTAATTTGTTATTTTGTTTTTACTGTTTCACGTTTTGATAGGTACAATACATATTTGCTTAAGTTTCAACTTGATCCGAGAATGGTTGTGAGACAAAAGCGTGTTCAATCATATAAGGGGACGAAACCTTAGATATTTAGCTAGCCATATCTGTGACTACTGAAGGATTAATTTCCCTTGTTGGTATCAAACAAAATAATTAATTACCATTAATTAATTGACCAATTGGTTATATTTTTTTAATTGATTCATGTGTTGTCCGTGCCAAAAAATAATTGTGCAAAGTTTCAACTTGATCCAAAATTGGGAATGGGAGAAATAGCGTGTACAAACTTTTTACCAGACAGACCAAGCAAGTTGGTGTACCGTATTTTCGCGCATATAACAAGCTTACGTGTTCAACCCGCACATGCGTATACCCCGCACAAATTACAAAATAAGTAAAAAAACTAATAATCGTACAACCCGCATCCTTATATACCTCGCATGTGCACTGCGTGACTTTCCGTACACCTGTCAGAATTGATTACTGGCTTATAAAAGGTTCTCTGCCGCATTTGGTACTAATTGTTTTCTTGAGGTTTATTGTGAGCTGTTTATAAAGCTTTCCAATGTACATTTCACAACCACAAAGCCAACTATAGGAGGTATAAAGACCCACCGGTATGTCCATAGTCTCCGTCATGCTATGATTATGAGTAAAAAAAAATGTAAACTTCGCACCTTTATATACCCCGCATAGCTATCATCCGTTCGCGGAAACTTGGATAACTCGCGGGTTGTATGCGCGAAAGCTTTGTAATAAATAAAAAAAGAATGGTACTAACTAGTACATGCGTAGTACATGGAGACATCATAAGTAAAATTGGAAGTTGTACGGGAGGAAGTCTTCGCTTTTCTATTTTGCTACTTGTCCTGTGATAATTTTTGACATATCTAGGCCTATATTAATTGGAAATGTTAGTAAATTTATAAACAATGAAATATGAATGCTTAGTTGAGACTCTACTATTTCATTTGAGCATCAAGTAGGAATAATTGATTTTTTTAAAAAAACGTAAATTATTCCTAGTTCAACGAAACGAAATATCAAAACAACTGTTTAATAAATGTGAGCAAATATCTGGAGCAATTACAATGACAACCCACCACACACACTCCATTCAAAAAGTAAATCTTGAGGCAGAGCACTTGAACATTGCTTGGTTGCAAACTAATGGACATTTTGTGTCACCGTTGGGGGTTACGACGTGGATAAACCAGTTCACAGTTTTGATGAGCGTGATCAAAGGGCCAGGTCAATGACATTAGCAAAGTAAAAAAAAAATAGGTCGACTGTTTCCAGTGTCACGCGAAGGTTACAAGCAGGGGCGGACTGGCTATATGGGCAAACGGGCAAATGCCCAGTGGGCCGGTACCAAAGGGACCAAAGAAAAAAAAATTTAATGCAGACAACTTTAAAAAAAAAGTGACAGCAGAGCAAGACACAGAGGCCTGAACACGTTTTCTTGTTGTTTTTTTTTTTTTAATTCTTATTACAATTAATTTTGTTTGAAATTCAACAAGAATATCAAAAACAAAAAAATACTCTATTCACTTTACATATTATCATTTGCAAACGTAGGACCGTACTTTCTGCTATACACGAGCGGCATGGCCTGCTTTGATGTCTTCGAGGTTGTGTTTGGCCTAATCATTTTTCTGGTCGGCATGGGCCTTTGATGGCACTCCCATTTTTGTTTTACTCCTTCCCTCCCCCGTCTTTTAATGGTTCCAATGAAATTGAACCAAAAAGAGGGATGAGAGAGGTTAAGTTAGAAAACATTGATATAACGCAGAAAAAAAAAAAAGGCGCGACAATTAGCTCTTTAACAATGCTTAATAGAAATTAACTTTAACACATACACACAGCCGCGAAATTGCAAACCACCCAACTTATTCACAGCTCAATATTGGTATAAAGCTCTACTTTCTGCGATTTCAAAAGAAAAAGTAGGTTTCTTTTTGTTTATTTTTAATAACATATATCTGTGACGAAATACGTCCTCTCAATACAGAACTGACCAGTGCGGAACTACCCCCCCCCCCCTTTTTTTACCACTAGTTAGCATTGTATAGCCCCTTTTTACACTAAACCGACCAGTATAGAACACAAACATCCTATTACACCAAGGTTAGGTCCAACCCCCAAATTATAGGCCATAAACACACATCCCAAGTTACACCCAAACGCCGAAACAATCGTACGCAGCCGTTAAGGTCAGGAAAATTAAAAGTTACGCCCCAAACGCCGAAACAAAAGCGCGCAACCGTAAAGTCAAGGGACATTAAAATTTGGTGTCCACGCACATCCCTTTGAGTCGACAGTCCTAACGCCCATGGCTATTCAAATCGCTCCCGTCCTCTGTATTATCGAGCGATGGTCCAGCCTGATAATTGTTGCATGGTTCCGCTTCATCCTCCTTCGCCCCCCCCCCCCCCAGGTCGCGGGTTAAAGAAGTCAAGTGAGTGAGCCCCAAATGAAACGATTGGTCCAATTTAACAATTCTAAACTCAAAAGACTCGCTGGCCATTGGATCGCCACTACTCTTAACATACCGCTCGGGAACCTATAAAAGCCGGAGACGAAAGTTTCAGGTTAATGCCATTCTAGATCAGAATCACTGAGAAGTCAGAAGACTCTCAAGTCAACGATTCATTTGGGAACTTGTGTAAGGCAAAGCGGGTGAGTTGGAAAAACTTTATCATTATTATTTAGTGTGTCTTCGCCTGTAACATTTATGTTCATGTATCATTACCATGTTAACACTTGTTTGCTTCCAAATATTATATTTGTAAATCTCTATGAATATGTGCTCCTTAATAACTCGTCAATGTCGAATGTCTTCCCAACGGTGGACATCCACCTTACAATTTAGTTAATCCTAATGTCTATTTATGCATTTGTTATTTATTCATACCCATATTCATCTGGACCTACTCACGTCTAGATCATACGTCTGTGCATATGTACCCGTATATGCGCATATACATATATATATATATATTATAAAGTAGAATGTGAGGTGTATGTATGTATGTATGTTACTTATAGACATCAAAACCGCTTGACCAATCTTGATCAAGCTAGGCAGGAATGTTCCTTGGGTACTAACTTAGACCGTAATGTATGTATTGTAGCCCTAAAACAAACTTAAGACCCTCAAAAAAAAAAAAGTTGGATCTAGGCCATGGTTAACAATGTTGACATGAGAAAAGATCGAAAGGATTTAGGCTTAGATCTAATTTTAAGAAATACACTTTGCGCACATAGTTTTTTACTTTGACACTTGAAAATACAAAAGAAGATCCATTGATTTCATTATGTAATAAAATTAACCTTCAATTTTGTGTTTCAAAAGCATTTTTTACATAAATTAGTTCCTGATATCTTTGACTACATATTTCCTGGCTAACATTCTTTCATTAGACATACTAATACATACTAATTATTGTCCATTCATTTGATATTTTAATCAATTTAACATTCAAATTTGTTTTTCTAAAGCATTTTTAATACATTTGTTCGCTAAAGTTGCGTAGCCGTGTTGAGATAGGCTTATAGTCATTCATGAAAAAGGTGTCGCATGCGCAACACAGAATGAACTCTATAAAAGCCAATTTTTTACTTTAGATTAGTGTAGATTTAGATCTGTCTACCTCAAGATCTACTTTATACCTCAACACGTGAACATACAAAATTAAGTCTATTTATCTCAAATTTTAATCAAATATATGTAGGCCTACAAGCAAATGTTTTAATTTGAAAAAATGGATTTAAGCCTATTAGCTATTTTTATTTGATAGCTTCATTCACACTATTTTTACATTGACACATTCGCTTTACTTATTACATTATTATTTCGTTTAATTGTGACTATATTGACAGTAATGCGCAAATAAAGACCCGCGGGTCGCGGGTAACATATGTCTAGTACATTATAATTATGCTTGTTTTTGCTTTTCTACCCTCCCCCCCCCCTTTTCTTGTCACGGTCCTCTGGTCACGAGCGACCGTGGACTTGTTTACCTGTGGGTCAATGAGGTCACAGGGGCTACAACCTTGTAATACGGTCCCCCTGTTTCCCTCCTCATTTATGCCCCTGCCTTGTACATTAATATGTGTATTCGTAATATTATTATTATATCATTTGTGTAGCAATTATTATCAGACTTATTGAAATGTCGTTAACATGTATCTTAGTTAGTCTGAGGGAGACGCTCCTATCAAGGATGCGCCCCTCGCCAACCAGCATGTATGGTTTAATAATTCAGGCTCCTCTCATGTCTCATTTCATAGCCTCCTACACCAGGGCTGGCGTGTTTTGTTGCCTGAAGGCAGTCCTCAGAAGCTCTCCACACATTCCCGTTGAGGGTGGGTCACTCATCACCCTCGACCAGAACTAAAGGCATTCCAGGTCCAAGGACCGGTCTGCAATTACCGCAGGAGTAAGCCCACCGCCTGGCATCCTCATATTCATCACACTAGCGCCTGCCTACTCGCAGGGCACCAGCAACTGGCTACAACTCAACGGAGCTTCAACTTACCCAACCCCGAAGGAGAACCTTGAATAACAGATAAGTGAGAGACAGCCGAATAAGCAAACCATACACGAATTTTTATGAGCAACATCCCAGTGATGATATTATCTTAAACGTTATCATAAAATCCTAAATCATTCTGTGCATCCCCTCCCCCTTACTCGCTGATTGTATTTCTTCTTAATTAATCTTTATTAAATATTTGTTCTTCCACAAAATCATCAAGCTTTGCGTTTTGCTTGTGCCTGTCTATGTGCCTATATAATACCAACAAAATATTTACCACGTTGTGGCTCTAAGACTTACCCCTAGAAGTCGCAGGCCATCATCCCCATCGGAAAGTGCAAACGGATCGATCGGCGGACTTATTCCACCACAAAATCTAAAAATACTACACTTCAGGCTTACAAAAAAATATTTAATTAAAAAAAAAATCTAGATCTAAATCAATTTTTATACTATTATAATTAATGGCACACTTAAGCTTAGTATGAAGTCATTAATGATGAAAATTATTACAATAATTACAATAATTTATATAGCGCTGCCACATCCGATGTTTAATGAAAGGAGATTTATATTTTAAATAATGGGTGATAGTATTATTCATATACAAATCGCGTTTTTGAGAATAGACTAGGAGGAAGCAAGAGGTTTTCAAATTAAGTAATTGTGTCTCTAACCGTTCTGCTTTCTCTTATTTTTTAATGGAATGGGTTGCCTGAGTCAGCCAGGAAAACCAATGATTTAGCTCAGGGGTGGGCAACCTTTTATATCATGGGCCGCATTAAAACAAATTAGCGGATGGGGGGCAGCATATATATATTGGAAACTTAAGAAAATACGATAGCTAACTGTGTATAATGTTTTCATTCACATTTATACAGTGTTATACATTTACATTTTTTTTTACATTACCACTTGAGGAATTACAATTTTACTATTTTGTTTTTATTAATTAATTCTTTTTTGTCATCACGACTTCACATCACAACATTTCACAGCAAATGTACAGTTGTTCTTAATGTGGAGTATTTAACTGTATACACTCGTTCATAATGTTCCGGAACTGTGGAAATAGCATACTAATTCTTATCCTTGTTTTCAATAAAATACATAGACTACTTATTCACAGATGTATTTAAACCCAAATAATGTGAAAGTTTAGCAGCTAATTTTTTTTAACGTGCGGAAATACAGCTTCTGGCACCCATACAGATCCCCGGAACGACTAAGCTGTGTCCTTTGGAGCTGAATTAGCTTCTGCACTAATGGTGAGCTAAAGTAATTAAAACTGACGTCTTAAAAGTTGCCTTGAAAGTCTACAATCAAGTAATCCAAATAAGTCTTGTACTTTTCATCCATTTCACTAGAAATAGTTTCATTTTTCAGCAAAGGAAAATGACAAAACCTGTTTTCACTTGCTTGCTAGAGTAATGGGGTAACTTTGAAAAGAGTTATAATGCGTATACATTCAAATGCAAGCAACTAATTGCAATTATGTCGATAAAAAACATATAGTCTTCCACTCTTCATTAAAAAAATATTAGTAACAAAGTAACACTGTCCTTCAATAAACATAATTTCTTCATTAAGATCCCATATTCTTATCAATACCTTGCCCATGCTAAGCCAGCGGACACTACTGTGTTACCGAATGTCGGTATGTTTTGTTACCCAATGTACTTCTTGGAACTGCCTGTGGTTAAGACTCCTAGGTCTGATAAATTTGATCGCTGATCTAATAGGTCAATAACGTGTTTGATATTCAATGCAGTTTTCGCTAACTTTTCCGTGTCGAGTTTATGGTTGGGATATTTTTATTTAAATTTATTAAAAATCATGTTTTTCTCAGTAAAATACGGCCTTTTTCAGTTGCTACACTTACCATCTTGTTTCAAGCGAACCCAACACATTCAACACAGTTCATCTTAGAATAGAATAACAACTGGCCTGAGTTTGTGTTTTTGACTGAATGTTTCGAAATATATATATTATTTTTAACTTTTTAGAATTGCATGTATAGACAATGTTTCTTTAGCTTCTTCATCATAAGTGGAAGAGTCAGAAGTTTCCATTGATTTTTTAAATTATTTATTTTTAATATATTTGCATTTTTTTAAAAAGTAATATCTGTGAGCACTCCTGATTTCTGTAGGTGTTCGCGACCGCATAAAACATTCAGGCGGGCCGCATATGACCCGCGGGTCGTAATTTGCCCACTCCTGATTTAGCATATTTTAAGTCACAGATCAACATGCATGACTAAATTGACACATGAAATGCATAAGACGTAATAATCTTATTTTTTGAAGAAACGTCTGTAATCTATAAGTAATACCAAAAAGCTTCAAACTCTTTAGGCTGCTATTGTATTGTTTATAGTTTTCAGACTACATACATGTATAAATAGAATACATTATGTAATCCTACGAATGCATACATCCAGTTTTCGATGCGTTATCAAACTTTATATATTTTGTAAAGAATTAGGCTTACACCTATAATATAACACATGGGCGTAGCCGGGAGGGGAGAGTCTTCAAACCATAATTTGCCCCAGACCTCATTGTCTGAAAGGTAAACTTTAATTACTGCCCCAGTGCAGTCAACTTAAGCAAACTACAGTCAACAAATTTCATGAGCGTAACCAAAAGAGGTTTTGTGGTTTCCCTTCCCTCTGCGATACAAAAACTAAAGCATTTTACCATTTTCTACCAGTCGCTGGACTCCAAAGCAGATTTGGTTTATGAATTTTTTTAGCGGAAGAGTAACAGGCACTGTGGATACCTTAGAATATGCATTTTTGAAGCTTAAAATAAAGGGAAATAATGCTTGTTTTCGGGGCTTCGCCCGGACTTCCTACCTGCACTTTGGCGGTGTGTACTGTCTTTCCACTAATTATAGGAAGAGAGTATTCTAGGGTAGAAAAAAACGTTTGAAAGAATGAAAGATCAGAATGTAATGAAGATTAATTACATATACACACACACACTAATATATATAAATATATATATCAATTGCGAAGTGGGGTAAAAATCCCCCCCCCCCGAAAATATATGACATGCCATTTGTGGGCCGGTTTATCTGGTAATGCCCGGGCCGATTTTGATACCCAGTCCGCCCCTGGTTACAAGTCATACATTCAACACAACATAAAATGTATCCTAACACATACATGTTTTTCAGTCTGCATTATACATGTATATAAAAGGCATGTAATTAATGCAGGGCTCGAGGATCACATGTGTCACAGCGAAGATTTCCGCGTGCCCGTTGAGCCCCAACAAATTACCAACTCGTCATAATTATTTTTTTTTTAAAGAACATCTAACTTAAAATCTGCTGGATTTTCATTATAATATAACAAAACAACAAAGCATAGTTCTTATAGTTTTTTTTTACTATAAGTAAAAACAAACACACTGCAGTCAAATGTCGAAGTAACGGTTATTGCTATTAATAACGACAAATTGTGCGGCCTACCTAGTCAAAAAGTTTGCCCACCCCTGAACTAATAAACAAGAGTACACATAAACTAGTCACCCTCCTTCACCATCCATGGCTCCCCACCCCGTGTGGCCAGGTGAAGTGTTTACACAATCACATACTTGACACCATTAAAAAAAATATATTAATAATGAGTTTCGGGACTTTTACTCGCTCAAGAGTTATGGGACATTGGATTTAAAGCAACAGCAGATAGCTTATATCTATTGTGAGCAGTTTGACACATGTCTGAGACATGAATTGACAATGCATTGATTTTATGCTCCTCATTACTCTGTGATTACCGTGTTAGTAAATCCTGTTGCGTGTGGTGTGATTGGTTTTCAATTGGGTTGGTCTAGACTTAGAGCATAAGTGTAAGGAAAGCTGTTTTTATTAGACACATATCGATTCTTATACATATTCTTATTAAAAAGCTTATATTTACTCACTCTGTCTGTCTGTCTGTCTGGTATAAAACAAATGTACTCGTTATTTCTCCAGAACCCATTCTCAGATCAAGTTGAAACTTAGCAAACTTATTCATTGACATAGACAAGACATGACAATAAAAAAATATTAACCAGTTAGTCAATTACTTAATGGTAATTATTTTGTTTGATATTGACAATGAAACTTAATCCTTCAGTATTCACATGTACGGCTTAATACGTCGGGTTTCGTCCCCTTAGATAATATAACATATTATTTTCCCCACAGCCATTCTTGGGTCAAGTTGAAACTTTAAGCAATTATTTATTGGGCCTAACAAAATAAGAATCAATGAAAAAATTTACCGATTAATCTATTTATTATTCGTAATAAATTGTTTGATATCGAAAAAAAAGTAAATAACTTCTACATTATGAGAGATATAGATGTTAGTGCGGAGTTACTTGTTATATTTGGATGAATCAACTACTTTTAGTCTTAAATAGATTTACTCCCATTACGTGTGGTCTGTGGATCAGAAGCTTGGCGTCCGAGCTAATGGATTTGGAGTCTGAATCCAAGTAAAGGGTCAGAATATTTTTTTATTCAAAATATTATGGGTTCTTCCTGAGTTTACCCACTACTAAAGTGTACCCGTTGTTCTGACCACATGACACCCTCGTGAATCCACGTGAAGGAGCCTAATACCATAGGCAGTAGCGTCACAAAGGTGGCGCGAGGGGTGAGGTCCGCAACGGGTAACACCCATGAGCGTTTGACACCAAATCGATACAATGTTGTTGTTTTAAAGAGGGGAATCAATCAAAATAAAAGATCGGAGCCCATTATATAGTTGTGTTGTAATGAAGAATGAAGGTAATTTGTGTACTAATAAAGATTGAAGGTAATTTGTGTACTAATAAAGATTGAAGGTTATTCGTATACTAATGAAGATTGAAGGTAATTTGTGTATTAATAAAGAATGAAGATAATTTGTGTACTACTGAAGAATGAAGGTACTTTGTGAACTAATGAAGATTGAATGTAATTTGTGAACTAATGAAGATTGAAGGTAATTTGCGTACTAATGAAGATTGAATGTAATTTGTGTAATAATGAAGATTGAATGTAATTTGTGTACTAATGAAGATTGAATGTAATTTGTGAACTAATAAATATTGAATGTAATTTGTGAACTAGTGAAGATTGAATGTAATTTGTGAACTAATGGAGATTGAAGGTAATTTGTGTACTAACGAAGAATGGATGTAATATGTGTACTAATAAAGATTGAAGGTAATTTGTGTACTAATAAAGTTAGATTGAAGGTAATTTGTGTACTAATAAAGAATGAAGGTAATTTGTGTATTAATAAAGAATGAAGATAATTTGTGTACTACTGAATGAAGGAACTTTGTTAACTAATGAAGATTTCATGTAATTTGTGTACTAATAAAGATTGAAGGTAATTTGTGTACTAATGAAGATTGAAGGTAATTTGTATACTAATGAAGATTGAAGGTAATTTGTGTACTAATGAAAATTGAAGGTAATTTGTGTACTAATGAAGATTGAAGGTAAACAGAAGGAAAACCTATATAGAAAATTTAAAGAAACCAAGGCAGAAAGAGTTTACAAAAAGTATATAAAAATTAAACACCTAACCCAAAAAGTAAGCAGACAGCTGCAGAGTGAATACATAAACAATGTAATATCTAAAGATAACAACAAAAACCGATGGTCATACATTAAGTCTAAGAAAATGGAAACAACAAGCATAGCGCCATTAAAAGATGAACATAACATAATACATAATGATAATGAAACTAAAGCAAACATCCTAAACAAATACTTTGCATCAGCATTCTCAGCCCCAGGAGACAAAGACATATTTCTTAATTTGAACCAAGTAGACAACATAGAAGATTTAGTAGTACAAGAAAATGGAATTCAAAAACTATTAGCCAACACCAAACCAAATAAAGCGTCTGGACCTGATGGTATTCCAGCTAGATTACTCAAAGAACTAAGCAATGAGCTAGCCCCAGTGTTCAAAATACTCTTTCAGGCATCGCTTAACCAGGGCAGAATACCAAAGGACTGGAAAGAAGCTAATGTCACCCCCCTATTTAAAAAAGGAGAAAAATCTGATCCAGGAAACTACAGACCAGTATCACTTACCAGCATCACATGTAAAATCCTAGAACACATAATATGTAGCAATATCATAAACCACTTAGACAAACATAATGTCCTCACCCCATACCAACATGGCTTTAGGAAATATAGATCATGTGAAACACAACTAATAGGACTAATTGATGATTTTTCAAAAGGTTTAGATAATAGTGAACAAATAGATGCTATCTTACTAGATTTTTCCAAGGCTTTTGACAAAGTTCACCACCATAGTTTGCTTAAAAAATTAAAATATTTCGGCATTAATGGTCCACTGCATCAGTGGATTAAAGATTTTCTGATAGGGCGAGAACAAACTGTAATAATAAATGGCTCTAAATCAACACCAATAACAGTAAACTCAGGTGTACCTCAAGGAACAGTCTTGGGTCCACTACTATTTTTAATTTACATAAATGATTTACCAAATTGCATTTGTTCAGGAACAAAAGTCAGATTATTTGCAGATGATTGCATAATATATACAACAATAAAAACAAAACAAGACACAGATACTTTACAAAGAGAATTAGATGAATTACAGAAATGGGAATCAAATTGGAGCATGTTTTTCCACCCAGAAAAATGTCAGTTGTTAAGAGTAACAAAAAAACTAAAACAAATTATTTCCACTTATATTATTCATGGCAAACCAATAACACAGACTAAAAACGCAAAATACCTAGGTGTTATAATAAATGAAAAACTGTCATGGAATCCACATATTGATGAAACTATAAAAAAATCAAACAAAGCATTAGGATTTATTAAAAGAAATTTCTATAACTCAAATAAGAACATAAAACTAAAATGTTATTTAACCTTGGCTAGGCCAATAATAGAATATGCACCCACCGTGTGGGACCCCTCAACTCAAGAAAACATTAAGAAACTGGAACAAACACAAAATAGAGTAGTGAGATTCATAACAAACGAATATTCACATTTGATTAGGGTAACACCATTAGTAAAATCACTAAATTTAGAAAGCCTTCAGGACAGAAGACTCAAAAGTAAAGTAGCAATTATACATAAAACACTGAACCATAATCTTCAAATACAAAAACAAAATTTAATAAAATACTCTGAAAGACACAAAAATAAAGGCACATTCCTCGTCCCATATGCTAGGACAAATTTGTACAAATACTCCTTCTTCCCTAGTGCTATTAGAGCATGGAATGGGTTGCCTGAGCTAGCCAGAAAAACCAGTGACTTGGCAGAATTTAAGTCATTGGTTAATATGCATGACTAAATGCATGACGCGTAGGATTTAATCATCTTCTTTTTTGAAGTAACGTCTGTATTATATAAGATAAGAAGATAAGAAGGTAATTTGTGAACTAATGAAGATTGAATGTAATTTTCTTTTAGTTTTACTTCGAAACACACACTCACACACACACACACACGATTGATTTTACAGGGAAAGTTTATTTTGGGAAGAACTGTGGGGAAGAGCGGGAAACACCATTTGTTATCGCACCGGGGCAACACCAACGCTAATGACGACCCTGATCGTGTGCCCCACAGACCATTAGTTGTCATGGTAAAACTCAATGAAAACTCCCACAATTTAGCTTGAAACTGGGACGAGGTACCGTCCGTAATAGGATCATGGCGGTCACGGCCTAGGACCTGCGGGTTGTCTGTGCCATATCGAGATTTGAACTCTAAAGTGCTGTGTAGCAAGGCACATGACACCAGTAAGTAAAGATTCTAGAGAGTAAAAAAAAAAAGAAAAAGAGACCACCCGTTGGAAACGAATCAGTTTGGAACCCTAACCCTGCAGACTTAACACACTGCTTTCGTCTCTCGCCAGTCCTGTTATTACATACCAAACAAAGGTCTAACCTGATTGGAGGATTTCAGGAAACTTCATTCTCTTCCGGACGAGACATTATCTTTATTTTGTTGTTCACTTCTTCCAACTCCTCCCCCCCTTGCACTATTCAGTCCCGTTCCTCCTAGTGTTCACCCCCTCCGCCTCCCATGTTTTTTTCTTCTTCCCCAACAGTACTCCAATTAACACCCTGCACCCCCGATCTAAATTGTGGACCTGACCTTGACCTACTTAGCATCGACCTGAATGTACACATTCATTAAGAAAATGAATGCAAAATTTTTTTCTTCTTCGCCTTCATGCGCTGACTTAATGCTAGGATGGCTAGCACTTTAGCGTGTTAACAAAACCAACGTATAAAGGAGGCTGACAAATTAGTTGAATTAATGAATCGCTAGAGGAGAAAGGCATTTCTGTTCTGCATTCACTTTAGTTCCGCATATCTTTCAATCTACCTTATTTAAATGCAGTAGGATCTAACTTACTTGACCCCCAGCACTAGTGGCTCTGGGACGTCTGGGATGCACGCGGCAGACTTAAATGAATTCCCCCGTTCTCCTCCATGTCTTAAAATAAATAAGCCACATTTGAGGATAATCTGAGTGTTAATGTACCCATCTGGCACACACAAAATGGGGGCCTACTCAATTTATTGGAGATTTTCATATATGGAGGCTAAACCTTAAATAGCAAGCTTTTTGGTGTATCCGGTGTACAGAAAACGGAAGTGAAGTATTTGAATGTGCCTTGAAAAAATGAGCCACTCATAGACTTATATATACTATATCTAGACTGGACATGGAGATCTTTTAACACTACAAAAAATGTGAATTTTTTTTTAGAAAGTTGGATCAAGGCGTTGTTTTGTAAAATAGTTGTGAGCAGGTCAGGGTGGCGCTACTGAGTGAGGCCTTTTTGTTATCTGCTGCTCAACATTTATTCATTTATAACAGTAGGCAGGTGGTAGCTCTACTGGGTGGGCCAAATCTGTGCACCTCGGTCTGCGACCAAGGGGCTAGAGTCGCCTAAGCAACCAGACAGCACAATCAAACTAAACTAAACTAAACTAGCTAACTAAATATAAAATAACAAACTGAAATTATAAAAGGAACTTATATATACTTTATTTACATGAAACCAAAACAACAGTAATAAAACTAAATATACACACTACTAAACGATTGATCAACCCTAATTAACTGAACCTAACAAATAAAGCAGCTATTTAGCATAACTACAACTGTAAGCTACTTGCAGCAGCAATAATTACTACGGCAGCTATGGGGCAACAGCTATAAGGCAACAACTATAGGGCAACAGTAATAACTGCGGCAGACAGTTAGGCAGGAATTATAGCCTGCAATTACAAATACATAAAACATAAGACATAATTATTCATAATATAACAAAATAATAATGAACTAGACCTAGTCTAGCACATACACATACCTAAATGCATGATGTAAATACTATTACCTTCATTTAGCTAATAAAAAGCCATACATTATTATTATTATGATACCTACTTAAAAGCTTACGCCACAACACATGTTGGGCCAGATAATAATAAACATAAATCTAGATTTGGTTTAAAAAAGCCGCCATCATGGAGCGTTGAGTAGGACGCAGCCATCTTCTACATTAAAAATTAAAATCGGCAACATGCCAACTTGTTAGAACCGTTATCCTAACAATATTATAATATTAATAAAAATACTTTTAGAAGACATAAAATAATAAAATATTTACAAATGGACAAACAATAGAAAAACAATAAGGGGATCATTAAGGATGGCTAAAAGGGGGTGACGCTACCCAACTCTACGGAACTTCCGGTTCCATCAGAGGTAATCATGGCTAATTAACTAGCCAGTGATGCCACTACACTAATCAGTCTGCATCTAGACTATAGCAATAGATGTAGATCTAGAAACAATTAATACAAATACGAACTAAAGAAAGTAAAAATAAAAACATTTTCCAACTTACAGGCGGTCCCAGCTGAAATTATACAACACACAATTAGCTTTATACAGGCACTGTCAGCACTGACCACTGGTCAAGACAAAAGAGAGCTCAACGTGGTTCCGGAGCTAGCTATAACTGGTCAGCGCGAACATATCGGAGAGATGACGTCACGCTAATTATCTAAAACTAAACTGGACTACCGATTTCCCTAATTTGTACCTAGCCGTACACAACAATAAAATCTAGCAAATTACTAAAGACACGGACTACACAACATTATATACCAAATTAAACAGCATTAAAAAGAATCTTAAAATTTAAATTTTACAAAAATACAAAAAGGAAGATAAAAAGTTATTTCTATTCTAAACTCATATGGGGCTCTATACCGTTTACAGACTTGCACATAAACTGAAATTAAAAAATAACAACTAATCCAACGCTAATGCCAAAGACAAAAATAAGCAGAACTAACCAGGGACAAAAAATAGGAAATAACATCCACAGCTCTAAGGCTAGTTAGCTATTTTAAAAACTACTTTTCCTCTACGAGTAAAACACAAATAACAGAAAAAGACTAAAACTAGCAGAAAGTTATAAATAGCGGAAACTACAAAGTACTCAGCACTGAACTATATAAACTAAAAAGGACACTAAATTACAAACATCATAGCCCTGGCCTATATGAATAATATAAATTAGATAAAATTAGGTCAAAAATTAGATCTAGGAGCGCCAGCTCACATAGTTATAAGAAGAAATGCTGTTTTTTTTAACCCTAACCTATGTAACAATTAATTTAATTTTTAGATCTAGATCTAGTAGTTGAACATCAAAAATAAGAGTACTCTCGTCACATAATTATTATTTTGCAATTTTTAGATACATAATCTAGAAATATCTAGGTAATCAATCTATTTAAATGTACATAAGATGATTTAAATCAACATGAATTATTTCCATCTAGGATTTTTGAATCATTATCTTAATGGAAACCAACAGGAAATAGCTTTGTTTCATATATTTGCGTGAATATCCGAGAAATGATTTTGCATTATTTCTAAACATTGAAAGACAAAATAGATTGATTGGAGCGACTTCCCTTAGAGCCTGAAAAAAGAGTTTACGTACATAAAAATCTATATATAGATATACCTGTGAATCGATCAGTCGCGGATAAGAATTTATTTCCGGTTTCCAGTCTAGATATAATATATAAGTCTATGGAGTCACATTTGAGGAAAGTGTTTATGTACCATTCTAGCACACACAAACTAGGTCCCCACTCGATTTATTGGATATTTTCCTACATGGAGGCTAAACCATAAATAGTAAGCTTTTTGGTGTATCCGGTGTATAGAATACGGAAGTGAAGTATTTTAATAAACCATGTAATTGTCCACATTTCAGCATTGTAATTTCCAATATGTCAGCTGTTTGTCTTGTAGCAAAAAGTCACTTTCATTATTTAGTTGGCAACAATGATCTTTCAATAGGGCGACCTTGACATTGTTTAGTTTGTCCTTGACATTGTTTAGTTTGTCCTTGACATTGTTTAGTTTGTCTATTTAGATCAAATCTCTCCCTATCTTTCTCTATGCATTTTTTATTTCGTTTTTCTTTAAAAGTTCTCCTTTCAGACCTTGCCATCTATTGGGCAGATGATGTAAAGATCTTTTTAAGAAGGACATCATGTGGCCAGCACAACGACCAACGGCCTTTACTTTTCCCAAACGAATGTAAGGTACCCATGAGTGGACTCAAAGGAGACCTAAAGATACGAAATAAAAAAAATATCCCAGTTGACATGTAGTTCAAACTCAGAGGTCCTCGTTTTTTCTTTATGTTCCATTAAATCGCCATCAATTTTATCCATATAAAAAAAAACATCACGCTATTTTACTTTAATACAGACTACAAAAGAACATCACGCTATTTTACTTTAACACAGACTACAAAAGAACATCACGCTATTTTACTGTAACACAGACTACAAACGAACATCACGCTATTTTACTTTAACACAGGCTACAAAAGAACATCACGCTATTTTACTTTAACACAGACTACAAAAGAACATCACGCTATTTTACTGTAACACAGACTACAAAAAAAAAACAACAAACAACACATCTAGCTCAGCAGAAAAAAGCTAGTTACAAGAAGAAAAGAACGCAACACAAAGTGTCAACTATGAGCATATTAGTAAGATTCATTTTTAGTGTGAACATTTCGAATATCGAACAGAACTAGGTCAATCTAAATTGTTTTGTTTTTTTCCTAATAATTAGGAATCGGAAAACGTCTTTTTGCCGCACACAACTTCTCGCTAAGGGTTTCACGGCTGATTCGGTTTAGAAGTTCAGTTATTAAACACGTAGTAGATGGATGTACCTGGAAAATGAAAAAGAGACATGCAAAGAAAGCAGAGGGATATTTTATTTATTTATTTATTTAGATGAGCCGGTCATTGAAAGAGATTTCAATCAAGGCAAAAAGACTGAGAGGAATGTGCGGTGCCCCAACTGCCCAACTGACAAAGGGATAGGTGAAGGTGAATACGCGGAGGGGATGTGAGCGAGAAACCGGAACCTGATTTCTTCCTCCTTTTCCTTGCACTGATTTGGAACCTTGGAAGCGCGGTAGCTGACTGGTAAAGCGCTTGGCTTCTGAATCGGGGACCCGGGTTTGAATCCTGGGGAAGTCTGGGATTTTTAATTTTGGGATCTTTAGGCCGCACCTGAGTCCACCCAGCTCTTATGGGTACCTGACATTAGTTGTGGAAAGTAAAGGTGGTTGTTCGTTGTGCTGGCCTCGTTAATCGTGGTCCACAGAAACATTTGACCTTTACATCATCTGCCATATAGACCACATGGTCTGAAAGGGGAACTTTACTTTTTTTCTTTTTTTTTTCTATAAAAAAATCCAATAGACATGCATATAGGAAACTCTGCGGGACCAAAGCAAAAACACGGGACGTTTTGCCTTCGTCAGAAAGAAACAAACAAACAAGGCAACAATCGACACAAAATAGGCCTTTGGTCGTGAAGGATAATGGACTTCATTCACCAATCGTCAACAAACAACATTTAGTCACGTGATCTTATTGATAAAACAACGGAAAAAAAACTGTCACGTGACAACCATCATGAATTAAAAATGAGATCGTAAATTATATAGAAGATATAGAGCACCAAGGGCTAAATGTTGTTTGTTTACGATTGGTGAATGAGGTCCATTGGTCTTGTAGCGCTTGGCCTAGTTCGAGCCTTCTCCACCTTGTTATCTCCGTGCAGTCCTGATGGAAATCTTTCTGCGACAGAACGTGGTTTAAAAATCTACATGATGGCACCTCCGAAACATATGAAACTAAATTCTTAAAGGGGTGAAAAACTTTTTTTTAGACATGTGCGGTGAATTTTGTTTTCTGTATGGAGTTCTCTACATCTGTAAAATCTTGTTGTCGGAAGATAAGAGTATAGTACACACGTAAATAAAATACCAAGAGATGAAGAAAACAAAATAAAAAAAAATAATTTTAAAAAATAGTCAAAGAAAGAAATATTACAATTGAGAGAAGTTCAGCATACCGTTTTTCTCCATTTAAGGTGTTATAAAAACATATCATATCTTATATAATACAGAGGTTACTTCAAAAAAGAAGATGATTTCGTCCTACGCGTCATGCATTTAGTCATGCATATTAACCAATGACTTAAATTCTGCCAAGTCACTGGTTTTCCTGGCTAGCTCAGGCAACCCATTCCATGCTCTAATAGCACTAGGGAAGAAGGAGTATTTTGTACAAATTTGTCCTAGCATATGAGATGAAAAATGTGCCTTTGTCTTTGTGTATTTCAGAGTGTTTTATTAAATTTTGTTTTTGTATTTGAAGATTATGGTTCAGAGTTTTATGTATAATTGCTACTTTACTTTTGAGTCTTCTGTCCTGGAGGCTTTCTAAATTTAGTGATTATATATGGAGATATTGAGAGAAAGAGGTACAGAGATAACAATACGTTTAATAATTTTAAGAGACTGCATCTAATGGCCTACGAAAATTCAGCCCCTAAAGAAAGTCAGATGGTTGACCGATAAGGACGAATAAAGATTGACAATGAATTAGAACAAGCGAAAGTTAAGAAGACAGAAAAGTTCATAACACCGACTGCACCCCACCCTACCTCCCCCACCTTTAAATGGCATCTCACACGTTGATTGAATGCAGGGGAATTTATTTGCCCACCTTATTTCTCACCCCCACAGCCCCCCTACCTTCCTCTTTTCTTTCATTAGGTTTTTCCCCCCTCCAACTTTTTTTCTCGCTCCCTTCCCCCCCCCAACCTATTTCCATCACACCCCAAACCACAACAGCTACTCCGCGCCCACCATCACCCCGCCTCTGTCTGACCTTGGGGTGTGACTAACGTTACAGGCAGGGTGGGATAAGGAGGTGGAAGTGACTTGAGGTACAGGTCATGGAAAAATCGGGTCTGAGAGTGTTTGGTGAGTGGATGGGGGGCGAGGGGGGGGGCTGTTAATGCGGGGTGCTAACTTTTTTTGTTGTTGTTTTTCAAGACTTCACTGAATGTAGTGTCTGGCGTCATTACCTTACAGCTCACTACAATAGGCCTGGACTCTCGAAGCCTTTATTCAACGACCTTGAAATTATAGCAAACTGGAATGCATGCATTCCTAAAGACTTGTGGTTCTAACAGTTTAAAAAAAAAAAAATTCTCACAATAACTTAGCAATGGGTTAGCCTTGAGTATGTACAACTGAAAAAAACAACTCAGCCTTGAATTTGTACAACATAAAAAAAAACTTAACCTTGAGTATGTACATCTTTAAAAAAAAATTAGCATTGAACATTCACAACTTAGAAACAACTAAGCCTTGATTAGATACTATTTCGAAACAATTTAGCCCTGAGTATATAAAAGAGGACCTACACTAAATAACCATAAAACAGCCTTAATAAACATACGAAAAGTTTTCGTTGTGGATATACCTATCCATAAGGCAGATGATGTTTAGACCATTTGTTTCTTTGGCCCACGATTAACGAGCAGGGTGTCATGTGGCCAGCACAACGACCAAGTTTACTTTCCCCAACTTAAGTCAGCTACCCATTAGCGCTGGGTGGACTCAAGGGGTGCCCTAGCAATCCATGATTTCAAAATCCCAGTGTTCACCGAGATTCGAACCCAGGACCCCTTGAATTAGTACAAACTTAAATAAAATTAAAACTTGTCATGTATCATTTTGAAAAAAAAAATTAAGAAAATGTAGCATACACTAACAAATCTAGAAGTAGCAAAAACTTACGGATGTAGATGTAGCATAAACTTACAGATCTTGATGTAGCATAAACTTACATATCTAGATGTAACACAAACTTACAGATATAGATGTAGCACAAACTTACAAATCTAGATGTAGTATAAACTTACAGATCTAGATGTAGCATACACTTATAGATCTAGATGGAGCATACAAAATATAAAAGTTTGCCTTTGAGGCCTTTTAGTTTCTGAAGCAGATGATGTAAATTTCATCTGTTTGTGATAGCAACTGTTTACTAGGATGTCATGTGGCTAACAAATGTCAGTATTCACTTAGGATATGTAAGAGAGAGAAAGAGAAATCATAGTAGACGTAGACCTACAACAGACATGCATCTTTTAACTTACATTCGTTATTCTAAAATATAGATATAAAGGAAATAATGACATCCGAAGTGTCTCTATGTGTTATTCAGGGGCGTAGCTAGAAATTTTCCATCATATGGGGGCCCGGGAGCTTGACCTTTTTGGGCGCCCCTGCATTTTGCGTATTATTTAATTTTTAATGTAAAAAACACTAATTTGGGAGCCCCCTCAAGTGGGGGCCCGGGGGGATTTTCAAATTATCTCCCCCTCCCCCCCCCCCCCCCCACCCTAGCTACGCCACTGTGTTATTGAATCTATTTGTGCTTGCTACCTAGAAACTAAGACTGCTAAGACTATTGCTGGACTGTCGTTCGATCGTCTCAATTAACAAATGAATCCACTTGATGTCACTCTGTATTTTTCTAATGTTATAGAATAGAGATCGTGATAGGACATAGCTCTCGGAAGACACAAAAATAACAAACTGATGCGCTCCTTCGTGCAAGCTGCCCACGGGTTGAGACGTCACATGTCAGTGTTCAGGCCTTCCATAACAATTGATCTCGAACACAGACCCGCGACGTGGCAATCTAAGGTCAGGGGGAGACCAATAGCTACGCCACAAGGTCTGACGTGACTAAAATTGGAAGAAAAAAAAATGATGTTAGAAAATATATTTAATATAATCGTATGAGCTAATTTATCTTTTAGTTTTTGAAAAGTTCACATAACATTAAAATCACTTACAACGTAAAAAAAAAAAAGAAACAAAAATTGTCTGTGTATGTTTGTGTACCACATTCCTGCAAGCATAAGCTTTTTGTTCAGAGTGAGGTGAAGTAGTTAGACCGAAATGAATGGTTTTCATATTAAACAAAAAGCATAACCCTAACTCTTGTCCACTACATTCCACACCGAACACCTTTTTAAGCTTAAAGAATAAGCCGAGCTATTCGTTTGTATATGCTCAGCATGACGTAACATGGATTTTTAAAATTTAGCGTCTAGAGGATTTTTACAATTTATTTTTGGAGTTGGGTCATACGGCGCCGGGACACTGCCACACTAATGATTGCTCTGACTCGGTGGCTTAGCAGGGCCCGTGGGCCCGGGTTCAGAAATAGGACGTCAGGCCCTATTGACTATAATGTGAGAGTACATTTCCAAGAAAAGACAACACATACAATAGACAATACACTAAGTGAGCATGTTCCTTATTGGAAAAACAACAACAGAATAAGGTCTTCTTCTAGCCAGCTTTTTGCTCTGTGCCAAGAACAAAAAGTGTGCTGTTCTCTTCAGTTGTTCAGCACTGCCGTAGAGTGTTGTTATATTCGGCTATAGTGGTAGTAGGGTCTGTGTTAAGATGGGGCATTCAAGGAAGATATGGTTTACGGTTTCGTACGGGTGAACGCAGTGTCTACAAAGGATTAAGTGTGTGTGCTTTATTTTGTTTAGGTGGTAATTTGAAGGAGTGTGTCCAGTTCATCAGTGGTCCTCAAACTTCGGGACATTTTGAATAGTTCGTTTGTGAACCATGAAACCTTGCAAGGATTCCGTGATATATATAACGTAACGGTGTTGGAGAGCATGAACAGAGTTGTAGAGGCCTATATAGCCGAACCTTTATATAATCTGAATGTGTGTTGTGTCATACGTATAGGAACCTGTATAAATTGTCCTAACGAGTTCGGGACAAAAACAACAACTCCATAACAACCCAACAAAGTCCTGATTGAATGTTTACATCAACTTCGCAGAAGACAAAAGTTTCCATGACCTGGAATACCGCTTCCGATGGCGGACTAAACCATGTGAGGGGGTGGTGATAACATGGCATGACTAAGGTCAACGGCCAGGGCGGAAGAGTCCTTGAATGGATGGGCGCCGCCATGCAAGCCCTCGTTACACCAAATGAGATCCATACCGACTCGGCCGTCGCCTGAGATACCAATGGCCACGCCCACCCTCAGAGAACACTCTACAAGGAGGACACCAGTCCGGTGTACGGGTCTGCCATTGAAGGAGGTTTTAACTAAGCTAAAAGATAGAGAGGAATGGAGAAAGACGGTTGTCAAATCTCGAATGGTGCCCCAATGGTCCAACAGACTAAGGGATAGGTAAAGGTAAAGGAAGTACCTTTGTTAAGATCGTTGTTTATCTATTCAGTAGAAAGTCTATTGTGATCTTCAGCTTAGTTTCTAATAACAAAGTTCTCAAATACGTATTAATAATAACAAGAAGAAAATCACCGCCAAATTTTGGTTACGAACTTTAAATTGTTAATGATGATGTGAATAAAGAACATTAATTAATTTTTCTTATAAAAAGCCTTTGAAAGTAAAGGTGATTAGTGTCCTCACTGTATATTGAGATTTCATCGCCTACTGTTATTATTTTACTATTGGATAATATCTGTTTTATGCAATACCACGTAATTCAATTTGCGGTATTTTCAAATTATTAATTTATGCATTTCGACTAGTGGGAAACATACCATAATATTATATGTAGAAATAACAAGTAAAGAAAATAATAAATAAATATAATTTATCTAATAGAAAACTTTCATCTTGTTTTAAAAATTTTCATCATTATTGTTGTTTTTACTATAGTCATTATAACGTTATATAATTCTACGAAACGTTGCAATAACAATTTAAGAGTTACCTCCCTTTAACAGGTAACATACTACAGTAATTAGCTGCACATCTAATTTTTTTTTTTTTTTTTTTTTTCACAATTCCTCTTTTCAGATTTGCAAACTCTTCATCGGGACCAAAACAATATGGAACCTGGGTGGACACGGGTCTCGAAAACGGCTCTAACTATTTTTCTAGATATCTTGCAGTTGATAAATTACTAGCTAATTTGCCACACCGAAAATACTGTTGAATGTTAAAGTATAATAATAATAATAATAATAAATTAATCTAGATCCAGCCAGAGGTCAATACAATTCATATCTTGAACAGACATATGTCAGCGGGTTTTCCTGCCCCGAAAAAAAATATATATACAATTACAATGGGCGTAGCCAGGATTTTTGTTGGGGGAGGGGGGGTTGAGGGAATTTTTGCTCTCCCCCCCCCGCTATATATATATATATATATATATATATATATATATATATATATATATATATATACGTGTGTGTATTTGTATACAAACGTAATAAATCTTTTTGACCCTTCATTGTTCCGGAAGGAAGTTTATTGTACCCTAGAGTAGGTTCTTTCTGGAGTTAGTGAAAAGACTGTAGACACCCCACACTTGCCAGCCAAGCGGTTTAGGGAAGCGTTTTGAGCTGCCCCCAACCGGGTGCAGGACGGAGCTCAGGCGCTTATCACTATTTCCGGTATTTAAAATAAATGCTATCCTGCTATTTAAACAAATCTTCTATTCACTGCAGTTATAGAAAGCATAACGCTTATTGTAAGGTAATTTTCACCAGGTGATGGCCTCCATTTTGAGCATTTTCTAACTTTGCTTGAGATAGGGAGCTCTGCAGAGGCTCAGATTGTACACAGCTCAATTACAAATGTGTGCAAAATAAATTTGATTAAATGTCGAGGTCAGTTATATCTATCAAATACAAGAGTACCTGGTATGTTGAAAATATTATTGAAGATTAATGAATATGGGGGGGGGGGGGGGGGGTACATCCCATGTGCTGGTCATTCTCAATCTTATTGGAAGTGTAGTAATAGTCTGGGGTACACTTTTAATGATGTTGCAAGTATATGCATCATGAAATGATCTTTTTTCTTTTCCCTATGGCCAACGGTTAATGAACATATAATGTGGTCAGCACATCGACCAACCGCATTTACTCAGTCTGAGTTAAAGTTAAACCCTGTAGTTATCCGAAATTCATATTTCGTACTGATATATGATATCTGGACGGACAAAGAGCCCCTTATCTCAAATAACTTTGGGTCTTTAAAAATCTAAATCCAGCCCTAAAAAAAAAATATTTAAAAATTTCATATCACTTTTCTTTTTTACCAGTTGTCTCCCCTATAAAAAAAAAACACACAATTATTCACATTTGTTTTTTTATTTAATCATCTCCCCTGAATCACACACCCGCGATACACACATGTAGTTTTAATATAATTTTGTTTAGAAAAAAACGCTTTGATATACTGTCTAAAATTAAGTACTGCAGGGACAATTGGAACTCGTTCTTATTGACAGGCATACAGTAAGGTGACACTACCAGGCTCCGCTCTTACCTGGACAAATGTCATCTCAGGGCCGTACGGTGACAAAAGATGCTCTTTATCGCCCTCCCCCCTTCTTTAGGTGTGAGGCCTGGGGGCGGTTGCCCAATTCACCCCACCCCAATTCCGCTTTTGCCTTGGGCGACAATTTTAATATTACAATATTCGATTTTGCATCTTTTTTTTTTACTTTGTTACAGTAAGTTTTTCAGCCTCAACTTGGCGTCCGGGTTGACTCGTTCGTTAGACGATCCAAAAATTGTCAACAGGGAAGCAAAACAGAACTCCCAATGTGTCCGAGACGGAGTCAAACTAATGGCTCTGGCGGGAATGGAAGAGAGCCCTAACAACGTATTTCAATTCATTTCTCAGAGGGCCATTTCCATGGTGGACACTTACATGGCAGATGTGATGTCAAGAAAGTTAATGAGGGTTTTCTGACTTTACCCACTAGCCATAATCTTATGGGTGTTATAAGTAAAAATCTGCTTGCTTTCATTCAAGTTTGTTGAGGAAAGCAATCTGTTAAAATTATATATATGTGTGTGTGTGTGTGTGTATGTGTATATGTTTAAGAGCATTTATATGGCCACACATCACCTAATCAAATCTGACGTCTGCGGCCAGGTACCTAATTAGAACAGGTTAATTCGTTACTTAAACTAAATAAAATTAAATCACAAATTAAATCACCAATGCAAATCTCGAACCTGAACCCGTGACTTTCAAAACCGTAGCCAAACGCTGAACCACTCAGCCACCCCACGCCTCTTCTTCAGATAAGTTAAATGATTATTTTTTGGTCAAAAGAATTCAGCATTCCGAAAATTCATTTCAATATAAGTTGACAATAATTAGAAATGAGGAGAGTGTTCCTGGAGAGATTTTTTTTTTTGGTTTACATTATTGTAACGTATGCATTCAGAACATTCTCTAAATACTTCTTAAATAAAAAAAAAACAATTTAGAGCAAAATTCTGGGTATTTTTCAGAAGCTACTACACACTCAAAATGTCTTGAAATTATAATATGTGTTCTTGTTACAAGAGACATTGTAGAGATCAGCAATGTCCAAACTTTTTCGGCTGGGGGAGGCAATATACAGTTCAGACACGTTTGTTACATCACATCAAATCTTTCTGCGGCTTCATTTTGCATTGTGGGTAGAAGTAGCGAGGGCCGGATATGACCCAAGGGCGCAGATTGTTCATCAGTTGTGTAGGTTTAAGTTTAATAGCTGGTAAATTGTAGTCAGCATCCTGATTCCAAAAAAATCCTGCATGAGTTACCGGCACGCTATTCTGTGTCCCTGCAGAGCTAGAATTAACGCCTCTAGTAAACTTCTAAATAAAATAACAAAGTGACCACTTCACTGTATGTTGCACCACATAGCTGTATGTAGGACCACATTGCTGTATGTATGGCCACTTTGTTGTATGTGGTACCACATAGCTGTATCTAGGACCACTTCACTGTATGTAGTACCACATAGCTGTATCTAGGACCACTTCAGTGCATGTAGGACTACATCGCTGTATGTAGGACAACTTCACTATATGTAGGACCACATCGCTGTATGTAGGATCATATCATAGTATGTAGGGAACTTCACTTCATGTAGGACCAATTCACTTTATGTAGGATCACATCGTTGTTTTTTGGCCCACTTCATTGTATGTAGGACCACATAGCTGTATAAAAGACCACATTTCAATATGCATGACCGCATCAGTGTATGTAGAACCACACTGGTGTATACATGACCACATCACTGTATGAAGTAACACATTGTTTTTTTGTAGAACGTATCATTTTATATAGGACCGCACATTTGCATGTAAGACCACATTTTTGTGTGCAGGACCACATCAAATCGCTGTATTAAAAAATCACATTATTTAGAACCACAATGCTATATATTGGAAACGGAGAAAATGTTTTGGTGTATCCGGTTTACAGAAAGTTGGTGTATCCGGTGTACAGAAAGTTGGTGTATCCGGTGTAAAAAAAAGCTGGTGTATCCAGTGGACAGAAAGTTGGTGTATCCGGTGTACAGAAAGTCTGTATCTGGTTTAAAGAAAGTTGGTGTTTCGAGTCGACAGAAAGTTGGTGTATCCGGTGTACAGAAAGTTGGTGTATCCGGTGTACAGAAAGTCTGTATCTGGTTTAAAGAAAGTTGGTGTATCGAGTGGACAGAAAGTTGGTGTATCCGGTGTACAGAAAGTTGGTGTATCCGGTGTACAGAAAGTTGGTGTATCCGGTGTAAAAAAAGTTGGTGTATCCAGGGGACAGAAAGTTGGTGTATCTGGTGTACAGAAAGTTAGTTTATCCGGTGTACAGAAAGTTGGTGTATCCGGTGTAAAAAAAGTTGGTGTATCCAGGGGACAGAAAGTTGGTGTATCCGGTGTACAGAAAGTTAGTTTATCCGGTGTACAGAAAGTTAGTGTATCCGATGTACAGAAAGTTGGTGTATCCGGTGTATAGAAAGTTGGTGTATCCAGTGGATAGAAAGTTGGTGTATCCGGTGAACAGAAAGTTAGTGTATCCGGTGTACAGAAAGGTGGTGTATCCGGTGTACAGAAAGAAAAGAGAAGGTGTTAATAAGCTTTGCTTTTTTAAAAAGGATAGGATCATTTTTGTACACTTTTTTAGTACCGAGAAATCAAATTTTGTATAAAAGGTCTATTTAATGTGTGTAGAGCGACATCCGGTATAAATGTCGCAAAAGGAGTAACTACATGCGCGCGCTATGCAGAGCCGATAACAAGTAAGATTACCTGTGAATTTGACGCAGAAGGCGCGAGATAAAAGCGGGAGTCTGTGTGGGGCTCAACAACGTTAGCCGCAGACTTGCATAGACTGGTCATAGAATGTAGAACGTTACATGAATGAGTCTGTCTGTCTGTCTGTCTGTCTGTCTGTCTGTCTATCTATCTATCTATCTATCTATCTATCTATCTATCTTCTCTCTCTTTCTCTCTCTACCTCTCTACCTCTCTCTCTCTCTCTCTCTTGCTTAGGCATAAACGCACATTAGCAAATTATCTCAAACGAACTTTTTAGTTCAAGGAGGTCAATCAAGTAGAAACTATACAGTATCGTGACGTTTCACTTTAACAACATGGCAGAGGGAGAACACAATGGATGACTTTTTTTTACCTTACCACTTGCGCTTTCTATTTGGAATCAGTGTCCCACAGTATAAGTCAGCTCTGAATAGACGCCATTGTTATTGTGTCCAAAGATTGCCGCTGGTATGGAGGGTCAATGATAATGAGTAGGGGAGTTTGTAGTGTTCGACGTCACGTGATCTTCAAACGATTGCATTCCTCACCCTCCAAAAAAAAGGCTAAACCCCCCTCCCCAAAAAAATAATCTTTTTCCCGCTCTCCCCTTCTCTAACACCCCGTTTTTCTCCATTTAAAACAAGGGAACCTTCGGACGTAGCGTAATAATGAAGGAATAATACCAAGTTATCAAGAGTCCCGAGTGTCCCGATTGTGTCAGTTTGAGAACCCATGTGTCTTAACCTCGGTCGGTGAGTGAATTGCCAAGTTGGGTGTTACTTGTAGGAGTGGCGTATACCAAAGTCCCGTGTGTCCCGACCGTGTCAGTTTGAGAACCCATGTGTCTTAATCTCGGTCGGTGAGTGATTTGCCAAGGATCGGCGTATACCAAAGTCCCGTGTGTCCCGACCGTGTCATTTTGAGAACCCATGTGTCTTAATCTCGGTCGGTGAGTGAATTGCCAAGGAGCGGCGTATACCAAAGTCCCGTGTGTCCCGACCGTGTCAGTTTGAGAACCCATGTGTCTTAATCTCGGTCGGTGAGTGATTTGCCAAGGATCGGCGTATACCAAAGTCCCGTGTGTCCCGACCGTGTCATTTTGAGAACCCATGTGTCTTAATCTCGGTCGGTGAGTGAATTGCCAAGGAGCGGCGTATACCAAAGTCCCGTGTGTCCCGACCGTGTCAGTTTGAGAACCCATGTGTCTTAACCTCGCTCGGTGAGTGAATTGCCAATCTGGGTGTTACTTGTTGGAGCGGCGTATACCAAAGTGTTTGTTTTTAACGGGGGGAGTAGGGATAAAAGAGGTGGCGTAAGTTTGGGAGAAATAGGTGATCTGATAAGTTGAAAGAATGAGATAGTGAGGAGGTAATAAGAAAACGAACAAATAGAAAAATCCCAAAAGCATCCAAGAAGAAATACAGAAGAGAAAAGAGTAAAGGTTTTTGACAGTGTGATCTGGGGGAAAATACAATTTCTAATCTGGAATGTTCGAAAGTTTCTGAATCCGCCATATCCTGCTATGTGGGACACTAAATTTATGTAAAAAGGTCAAAAATTTCGATTTTCCGTTTTAACCTAATTTAAATAGCCAAACCATTTCTGGTCATAAAAATATCATTTTCATGATTGGCAAATAATTACTCATTTTTTTATATTTTTTATATTTTTATACTTTCCCAATTTTGTTTCGTTTTTTTCGATTTTCTCAAAATACTATTTTTATTCACTTTTTTTACTACTCCTTCACTAATTCTGCATAGAAATCAATCAAACTTGTTCAGCTTATTACTTATACCATGAAAACAACTTCTAGTTTACATTTTCTAAGTTCTAATTAATATTTTGTCTTTATTGCACTAAAATATTAGAAAAATGAAAAAAAATTGTTTTTCTTAAGCAAGGTTAGAAAAAAAATTCTAAAAAAAAGTTTTTACTATATTTAGAAACTAATTGATAGAAAATGTTCTGAAATGGTTGGTCTACACATTGTATATTTTTGTTTGGCAATAGCTTAAATAGGTTTAAAGCCTTAGCGATTTAAAAACGATAAACAATAATCCAATATGGCGGCCGTTGCCATGACAACTATTATAAGAAAACATTTTTAACCACATTTATTTTTATGGCTATTCATAGGGAGTATACATATAAAGTTTGGAGTAATATGATTAATAAATAAAAATAAAAGGTTTCAAGTGTCCCACATAGCCTTAACGACAGTTTATTTTAGTTAGGGTGCTATTTACGCCGACATCTATTTCCGGATTGTTGCGCAAGTCAAAAGTTGAGAAGATACGCCCATCTACATGCTTACAAATCTAGTTAATTTGCTAGTGTCGAAATACTTAGTTTCTTGGTTTTCTTTCACTGACCGGAGTAGGAGCACTATGCATCACATATACAGAAGAGTCGAATGTTATATCTGTGTTTTGCTTTTTTTTAAAGTTAAGTTTATCTCGATGGCACTACATCTGCTCTTGCAGTTTTAAATACTCTCCACCTACTACCCCCTCCCCTTTCACTTCTCTCTGCACCTCAGACACCATCTGGACCTGCTACCTCCAAATTGTATAGTGGCAGGAGGCACTAGGGTCAGTCTAACCTTACGTCTCCAGGCACTATCTTTTCACGCGCAAACACACAAAAAAATGTCACTCTGACAAACAACGTCTTCATTCTTACCCACAGTTTTCATTATCTTCCGTCTATTTCATTTGAAGAAAAGAAGTTCTGTCAAGTTTTGTCTGTTTATTTTTGTTGGTCTGTTAGGTAGGATGTGAGACGTTGTTATTTTAATGGGTATTTTATTTCAGTTATAAAAAAAAGTATAGTTGAAATTTAAATTTTAGTAAAGCGAAATTAATGAGATTTTAAAAAAAGGTTAAAAGTATATTATCTTATTATACAGGGACGTAGTTTTAACAAGTAGACGCTAACGTCTAGCGTTATACAGATGCTTGGTCTAATTGAGACATTAGTGGGATTTGGTCAAATAAGAGAAGTGGAAAATGAGCAACCTGCTTGCTATAATTGAGACATTAGTGGAATTTGGTCAAATAATACAAGTGGAAAATGAACAAGCTACTTGCTATAATTGAGACATTTGTGGGATTCGGTCAAATAAATGAAATGGAAAATGAATAGTTCTCAATATTTTCCTCTTATTAGCTTACAACATCTTCATAGATGGGAAAACATTTAATAGGAAGTTGGCCACACAGTAAAACTCTGGTTTGCAAATTGTAATCGTCTTAAAATGAAATTTGCCATTTTGAACACGCTTGCAGTGGGCACACGACTCAAATGTTTCATTGTATTTAGAATACGCTTCAGACTACTTCTGTGGATATTCCCGCACTCGACTCAAATGTTTCTTTGTATTCAGTCAGGAGTTTAACCCCCCAAAAAAGTCGTTCATGTACATTTTATGACCCATCTTATGTAGAAATTAGAATGACAAGAAATATATAGACTTGACCTATCTCTATTGCTCTCGCGCTCTTTCCTGAATTCTCTCTTGCACCTTCTCTCTCTTTCTCTCTCTCTTTTTCTCTCTCCTTTACCCATACACATTTTGCTTTTAATCTTCCTGTTGTAAGAATCGTTACGTATTCATCATGGCCTGTGCTTTTATACACCAAAAAGAATTAAAATAAATATTATTTTACAACATCACATTCTGGCCTAACTGTGGACATTTAACCACCTTGAACTTGGACTCGCTAATTACGTTTTTAGCTGACAAACATTTTGACGTCTGCTTAATATTAGTCACGTGATTAGGAAATAACGGTATACCATAAATTATATATTGATGGGATTTATATTTTTTACTACGGAAAGTTGACATTATACACCTGTAATAAGATCAATAATGTCCCATTGTAAATTATTGCACGAACCTGCATCGATATGTGCATAATTAAAAATACAATATTATTAGAGTATCCCAGAGTGCAACAGAAAGTCCGATGAGTAACAGCGCCAATTTGAAATCCGCGTGACTTCTTTAGTGCCTCGTAAAACGAATCAATAGAAAACCATGTGAAACACTAATTCATGTTGATATTTGTATAAATATATAAACAATGTGCACATTTAAAGATAGTAGCCATTAAAAAAAAAGAAATGTTATGTATATAATAATAATAATAATTAACCGAGGGGATAATATCAACTGACCTCACAGATACCTTCAAGCCCCTTAACATTCCTAGGAACATCCTCGTTGCCTGTCAGAGGGCGGTACTGCTGCAGACCTGCCACATCACCAGAAAATTCCTCAGTGGAAACTTATAAAAGGACTACGATGAATTTTGTTTCCCTTTAACGAAACTAGACCCTGGCTTCGCCAGAGAATGACTACTCGTTCTTCTCTAATATAATAACAATAATAATAATAACAAGCCTTCATAATCATAAAATAATACTTTTGGGGGTTAATCGACCAAATCTTTAAATTCTCTGTTTTTGTTTAATGTGTTTCTGATGTTCCTTGAGATGTTCAGATGGTTACATCCTAGACTAAGGTGCTAATGGTGATGATGCTGATGATAGTGGTGATAATGATAATGATAGTAATTGTGTTGAGGATGTTGGTGAAGATGGGTGATATTAACGATGAAGGCAATGATTATCATGGTGATGATGTTGTTAATAATGGTGCTGATGTTGTTAATAATGGTGCTGATGTTGTTAATAATGGTGATGATGTTGTTAATAATGGTGATGATGTTGTTAATAATGGTGATTATGTTGTTAATAATGGTGATGATGTTCATGACGTTGATGATAGTTTAAATACAAATTATTTTAGGACATCTTGAACAAATGAAACACTATAAACAACAACAAGCTTTTAACAACCACCCATTTTGAACACCAGCCCACTTTGAACAACAGCCCACTTTAAACACCAGCCCATTTTAAACACCATCTCACTATAAACAACAGCCTGCTTTAAACACCAGCCCACATTAAACACCAGCCCACTTTGCCCGAAGTTATTTCGTATTGCATGAAAACGTTCACAAAAAAGGTTATGAAATAAAACACACACACACACACACACACACACAATACAACAGCAGTGCCCCCCCCCCCCCTCTCTTAGATCAGCAGCCCACCCTCGGGTTAGCTGGATGGTGTCAGAATCCTTGTTGTTCACCAGTCATCAGAACCTATAATTGCTGGTAGTTACCCTCATAATGGTACGTTAGCGATGTTCTCGTGAGAAGTAATACTCGAGTCGGGATGTGAGTGTATGTGTTCTAAAACTTCTGATATGTGTGTGTGTGTATTTGAGGAGATGGGAGGAGTGCGCCTTAAAGAGGAGCAAGGGTGATCGCTCTAAAATACCACAACTCTGACCTAACAGCAGCACAGGTACTTGGTGAATGCTATAAATAGACTCCAGGTACTATCAATATTATTGGCCGATTGCAGATATTTGATGAACATGTACGAAGTTAAAACACAAGATGTATCCCCCCCCCCAAATCAAAGCGTGACCTACGAAGGTCGTGATCAATGTCGATGATAACCTTGTTTTTATATGTGCGCATGTTGATCTAGATGTTTGAGCTATTTGAACGTGAAAGGCTCAATAGGAGGCTTCTAAGGGGACCCAGTTGGAGGCTTCTTGAAAATCTCAATCAGAGGCTTCTAGAAAGGGCCAGTTGGATGCTTATAGGGAGGCCCAGTTGGAGGCTACTTTGAAGGCCTAATCCGGGGCTTCCAGGGAGGTCCAGTTGGATGCTTCTTGATCAGATCACAAGCTTTTGGGGAAGTTCAGTTGGTGGTTTCTTGAGAGGCTAAATTGGAGGCTTTAAGTGAGGTCTAGTTGTAGGCTTCTTGGAAGGATTAATCGGAGGTTTCTAAGGAGGCCCAGTTGGTGATTTCTTGGAAGGCTCAATCAGAGTCTTATAGGGAGGTCCAGTTGGAGGCTTCTAGGGAGGCTCAGTTGCCTCCTCATCAGCCCCACCGCTACTGTCGGTGAAATCTAGGCCAGTTCCAGAAATCGATGTCAAGCACTTTGAATGTACTTTCCAATTAGTCTTTGAGCGGCTGAGGTTTTGGTGCCCAATAGCCCTGCGTTACCATTAGGTCAGTTCCATAGCCGGGCGCTTATGTCATGGAGATAATGTAACTTAGGTCAAATTTTAACATGATCCGAGAATGGGTGTGGGAGAAAAAAATTTGCAATTACCAGACAGATAGACAGAGTGAGTTGATATGTACAAAGGGAAGAACTTGGTCAACTTGAAAATTTGCACAATTATTTATTGGGAAATTAATTCTTCAGTATTCACAGATACGGCTTAATATGTAGGATTGCGTCCCCAAAGATAATTAAACAGCTCTCTCCCATAAACTTATTCTGTGGATCAAGTTCAAACTTTAAACTATTAATTATAGAACCTAACAAAACATTTATCAATTAAAAAATTAACCAATCAGTCAATTAATTATTGGCAATTGATTATTTGGTTTGGTATCGAATATGGGAAAATAACTTCTACCTTATTGAGACATAGTTGTAAGTAGTGTGGAGTTCTTTCCCTTAGATAGGTTTTATACATTTTTTTTAAAATGGTTTTTCAGCAATTGATGAAAGTCTTTAATACTGTAAAGATTTTTAATCAAATTTGTTTTCAAAATTTTAAAAATAAAAAAAAAATCTGAAAAACAAATTGTGTTTAAAGGAAACGGTGGCTAAATGAAGATTTTCAAAGTCCAGAAATATCCTCCAATATGTCCTAGTGTCCGATAACCCAGAGTTCTGTGATGACCATCTTCATTCACTGCAACAACAAAAAAAAAAGAAGCTATATGCACATTTGTTGTGGCAATAGAAGACGTGAGACATTTAATGATAGCATGTGAAACGAAAACCTCATAATACCATCTTTGTTCTTGCACCTCGTGACCTCCCCCCAAAGATTCCCCTTATAAACTTTCTATTGCTATTTACAGAACTTTCTTGTCTAGAGACACGCAGTTTTCATGCAATGACCGAAGCATGCGATAGTGAGCGCCAGTAAATTTCAGGCATTCTGATTAGCAGTGGCGTCACAAGAGAGGGATCACAGGGGCGTATACAGTTTTTTCGTATACATGATGGCTTTTTTAAATACTTTTTTTTTTTTAAATTTATGTTGCCTTTTAAATTTCGGCTGTTTATATATATAAATATAAATATATATATATAAAGTAAATTATAAGGGAACGTTCCCCTTTCAGAACATGCAGGTAATAGGGCAGATGATTTTAGGGTCATCCGTTTCTTTGACCAACGGTTAAAGAGCAGGTATCATATGGCCAGCACAACGACCAGCCGCTTTTACTTTCCCCAATTAAAGTCAGGTGCCCGTTAGAGTTGGGTGGACTCAAGAGCCAGGACCCTAGGTTTGCAAGCCAATCAATCCCCTACCGTGCCCCCCCCCCCCCCCCTAAAAGTAAAGTTCCCCTTTAAGACCTTGCGATCTATGTAAAGGTCATCTGTTTCTTTGACCAACGGTTCACGAAGGTGTCATGTAGCCTTTACAACTACCAGCCAGCGCAACGACCAACCTCCTTTACTTTTCCCCGACTAATGTCAGGTACCCATTAAAGCTAGGTGAACTCAGAGGCGCCCTAAAGATCTCGGAATTAAAAATCCCAGTCTTCACTGGGATTCGTACCCGGGACCCACGGTTCAGAAGCCGAGAGCTTGTAATTTTATATATATAAAATATAACCTTTAGAGACTATTCCACAACGATATCAACATCACACCACTACTAGCAGTACCGTGAATACGAACATCACATATCTGTACCGTGACAGTGTCAACACCGAATTCGTTTCAACAAAAAGATACAATCACTTCAATGAACAATTTATATAACACGTTAATAAAACAACGACATTTCATGAGTATCTTTATTTATCATTAATGGTCGACATAAGCTTCTATTTTGTAGTTCATGTGCCATTAGTCTTGGGGTGATCAGCCTGATAGCACAAATAAGGCTTTAACCCAAGTCTTCCAGACGTGACATCACTCTTTGTCCTTCCGTCTGTCCGTTCTTCGACTGTCTTAGAGTAATCCAGATGTATTCCTTAATCGTGTGTGTGTCTAGAGTACTCCAGATCTATACCTTTATCTTATGTGTGTCTGTGTGTCTAGAGTACTCGATCTTATACCTTAATCTTGTGTGTGTCTAGAGTACTGCAGGTTTAAATCGTGTGTATGTCTAGAGTACTCCAAATCTAAATCTTCTGTGTGTATCTCGGTCCATGATTTCACAAATTGAACGAACACAGTGTATCCTCGAAACTACACAGAACGGAGGATAGATGAGTCCAGTCAGTGCCAGGAGCATTGATGGACAATCTGCAAGTCTGGCACCACCTGCGTCACTAGCTACTCACCATTTGCACACATAAAAAAGTGACATCAGCGGTTCTCATAATGTTAGGCATGTGCCATGTACATTTGTTTTCTCTGATTGGTCGCCATTGACTTTAAACTCTTTTATGTTAATACCTTAATTGAAAAGATCATTGAATTTCGGCTATCAATATAGAATCAAGTGTTTTACTAACTTAAAATTGATATCGCAGAATTTTCTCTATTCCAGGAGATGTCGTGGGAGTGTGTGGCTGACGATCTGAAGCTAAGTGTGGTGGTTGATCAGAAGTGAGAGGGTTTTTCACTCAATCGATTTATCATTTGGTTGATCTCGTAGAGTCTAGTGGCAGACCAGTCAAACTGAACATTAAAAACAAAACAACGTATTTATGACCAAACTATGAATAAAAATCGTTGAAGAAAAAAAAATCGTTTTCATTGTGAAAGGTGCTTAGTTGTTCTAGGCATAATGTAAGTAAACAGATTAAATTTTCTTTTTTTTTCATCCAGCCCAAGTGGAAGAATTAAAGATGAGTGGTGAATGAAGCTGAGTCTTTTGCATAGATATATATTAGACTGAGATACTTACATTTATTACAAGTATCTGATCTCATGTACTTTTGTGAGCCCTAAAAATCTTAGGTCTATTTTTTTTTTGGTCCAACAATTTACGTAGTGTAGATGAATTTTAAAAATAAATAAATGAATAAAATAATAAAAAGTGTGTACATGTATACAAGATATTGAAAAGAACATTTGTCATTGAGTTTCCACACGGATATTTGGTCTTAATGTGTAACCGGTTTTTCTAGTCGAACACATTATAAACAGAAGGATACCATAAAAAAAAAATACTTGGCCCAAGGGGGAGTAATTAATGTAGGGAAAACATTTTTGTCTGCGTAACTTGATAACAAATAATTAAAATACTTCTTTTTTTTTTCTTCTTTGTCGTTGTCGTAAAAATTGGGTTAAAGACTCTTGGAACTCTAGGGCCTTGGACCTCTCCATCAGCCTGCTGAATAAATGTTCTGTCTGGAAAGGATCCATGCAGATGTATGTTTCTTGCAATCCTGTTACCGATTGCTCGTGTCCCAAGACGTTAGGGTTACAGTCGAGGCCGAAGGCTGAACGCACCATGGAAACTTCTCAATATTCCTTCTCTGCACCACATCAGGCTTGAGGATGTCTGCCACAAAACGGACCCTTGACAAACGATGTTTGGATTCTGACGTCGTTGATGCAGGTCATTTAAATCCCCCGCCAGTGAAATGGACAATGCCCGTAGGCACCCAACGAGGTTTCTGTTTTGCTTCCATATTGACATAATCGTCTCCAGTAACGACCGTTTCCACCAGGGTGTCACATTGAAGCTTTGAAGCATTGCCAGGGGGGATAAAAGGATAATGTAAGTAAAAAAAAAGTATGATTGGCTATTTTTTCCATGTGTCTGATATGTTACTTCCAAAAATAGCTACATGGATCTTTGCAATAATTCAAAATATCGATACAGAGATACAGCCAGTGTTTCTTATCAGGGCTGGATTTAATTTAGTGAAGGCCCAGGGCATGGATTTTTGTGGATGTCCCTACATTTCTTGGAAGCTTTAATAAAAATCCACTTATTAATAAAAATACCTACATCTAAGAGCATGTCAAATTTTAGAAAAAAATTAAGAGTACTTGTAAATTCAATATATTTTTCCCTCTTAAAAATATTTAACATGTATATTTTAATTTAAAAAATATTTTTAGGTTAATGGAGGGAAAGACCGCGTATTGATTGGCATTTAAAATTGTAAACACCCTACGACACTTTTAACCATGTCAATCGAAAGTATTGTCAGTTAAATTGAGAAATAAAATGTTTATGAAAAATAAAAAAATAAAAAAAGCACCAAAAAGTTACAGGCCCTTCGAATTTCAAATATATATTTTTTTAAATATCTTTTGTGGATGCACTCTCTAATGGAGGCCCCTGGGAAGTAGCCCTCCTTCTCTTCCCTGAATCCGGCCATGTTTCTTATTATGGAACAGAAATGATCAAAAAATCATAACAATCATTATCAAGAAACCAGAGGATTTTCAGAAAATATGCTACAGCAGATCTCTGGGTATAAAATAGACAACAGATAATTACTTGTGATCGACTTTCTAAAACTTGGTTGTGCTCATTTATACAACGTGACCAAGAAATAATTCAAAGTTCAAGGGATAATAATAGGTTCTCATTTCAGACCATGCGGTCTTTAGATCAGTAAAACACGGTTAAATGCGGCCAGCACATCGACGAACCGCCTTCACGTTTCCCCACCTCATTTCAGGTACCCATAAGAGCTGGGTGGACTCAGAGGCGCCCTGAAGATTACGAAATTTAAAAAATCCCAGTCTCCAACCGGATTCAAACCCGAGACTTTCTGTTTCGGAAGCCAAGCACATTACAGCTTCGCCACCGCGCCTCCTAGTGATAATCATGGTTAGTGATTATAGTCATGCCGAAGACGCCCGTTTGACTACACTAGCCCTAGGAAGCTTGATGTCTAAATTGGGCTAAATTTGAACGAAGAATAGTACCAACAGTTGGCTCAGTTTGCTCAGCATCGAAAAACAAATGGCTAGCACCTAAATACGAAAGAATTCTAAAGCTTGGGAAGAAACAGTGAACCTACCAGTGGACCTACGGAACAGGGCTGGCCTTAGGGAATAGGAGGCCCTAGGCGAAGCTATTAGGGAGGCCAGAGGCTAGGTGAAGTGAAAAAAGGTGGCCCCCAAATGAAACAGAAATACACAAAATTAAGACCGAAAAATACGCAATGAATTATAAGCATGTATCTATATTTAAATCAACAAATAAGTTAAACTCATATATCGCCTTTAGCACTAATAAATTTCATTGATGATTCGTGATCACGAGACTAGAAATAACCTTTCCACCTTTGACCAAAATGAAGAAACATTTGTCTTCTAACATATGCAGTCTAACAAGCAGAGCTTACATTTAAACATTCGTCAGTAAACCTTGAATCATAGTAGAGCCAGGTTAGTAGTCATATAGCGCCCTAGAGTTTTGCTATTTTTAAGATTTGATCCATGTTTCACAATTTTTTCTCTAAAAAAAACATTTATTTGAGTCCTGTGCGAGGCGCCTACCAATCGGCCTATGGCTAAGGCAGGTCCTGTACGGAAAAATATGCGTTGAAATGTAACAGAACTCGCCATTTACAATTTGGATTCCTAAGATAAAACCTCTGTTAAGCGTAATTGTTAAGGTCAACCACACTTGTTTCTCGAGTTTAGATACAAAACCAATGAGGGAAGCCAATAGTGTCTCCAAGTTTAGATTAATTGCCACAATAAGAAAGTCGTATCTCGTAACTGCCATGTAAAGGAAGTCAATACTGTCTGGTCTTTTAGACTAATCACCATAGGTAGGAAGCCAGCAGTGTCTCGTCATTTAGATTAACCGCCACAGGAGAAATTGAGAGGTGTCTTAAATGCTTTAAACTTTAACCTTACCGCTAATGGAAAGAATCTAGCAGTGTCTTAAATGCTCGAAACATTTAGACTAACCGCCACAGGAAGAGAAGCAACGGTGAGTCGTCATTTTCCTATCCGACATAGAAAGGAAGCCAACAGTGTCTCGTCATTTAGACTAACCATCATAGAAAGGAAGCCAACAGTGTCTCGTCATTTAGATTAACCGCCATAGGAAGGAGGCTAGTAACGTATCTTTATTTAGACTTTAGACTAACCGCCAAAGGAAGCAAGCCAAAAGTGTCTCGTTATTTAGATTTACCGCCTCTTATAGGAAACCTCAAGAAATCTCATCCAATAAAGTGATAATATTCTAATTGATTCCCCCCCTCCCCCGTATTTGCTATGTAGATCTGGTTTTAAGTAACAATAAACAATTCTTTCGGTAAAGAATTAACATTAACCTAATATATTCATACCTTTCACAAGCAAATATATATAAATATATTTAGACTACAGAGGATGCAGTCTTTTTGGCAAGTGGCTAACGAGGGTATTGTCTAGTGAGGACAATTTATCTACAGCTTGGTCTATTTTTTTTTTTTAAAGACAATGCACTTATGTTATCATTGTTGATCCCAGGATATACTGTATTTCAAAACTAAAATACTCGCCTTCAACTAAAATTAAACTCAATGGCTGTATCACTAAATTTAACTCGGCTCACGAAAAACAGAATAACAATAATGTAGATTATTGTAGATGCAATCAAAGATGGACTCTATAAAAAAAGATTTTTAAAAGTAAGAAAGTCGTGGATACACAAATTTAAATGTTTTAATTACGTAAGCTGTTTTTTTTTTAAAGTTCTATAACTTCATAGTCATAGTGCCCATTGAGTCAGAGTGGAGTTTTTCTTTCTTTCAAGAGTCCCACCCCACCCGATGCCTTTCAAGTAATTTAACATTTTCCCCCGCCGGTTATCCAAAATGATTGAAACTGAATTCCTTTATTTTAATTTGTGTGTGCGTGTGTGCGAGGAGGGGGGTGTTACCGTCTTCCCTAAAACATCTTCGCTCCCTATCTCTGCCTCCAATACGCACCCCCTCTCGCACCGGTCTTGCCCTCGCGCGCCCCCCTCCATGTCTTCCAAACATCCGTAAAGTCTCATCCTAGCCTCAAGAAAGAAACCCAAGAGAAAAAAAAATATGTGTGTGTGTGTGTATCTTGGAGGGAAAGGGCCACAAACCTGCATGAAATAAACAGTCGAAGTGATCTCCCTATCTCCCCCCAACTTTTCTTTATCTTTTATTTTCTAGCCCCGCCCCCCTGTACATCCAACCCGCCGTACGACCCCCACGCAACAACACCGCAACATAAAAAAAAAAAAAGAGTGCACTCTTCCTTCATGCAATAGTGAGGAGCAGATGATTACGCAGTAAAAGAAAAGAGGGGCAGGGGTGGAGAGAGAGAGAGAGAGAAAAGGGGGGCAAGATGTGTGCAGTTAGTAGACAAATGCACCACTGCACTATTTCCTAGCAGACGACGCGTTAGTGTTTCCTCTCCCCCCCCCCCCCTCCCCCCACTTTTTTTTTTAGTTCGCATCATTTTTTTTTAAAAAACTTTTTTTGTTTTGTTTTGGAGGTAGTTTTATTTTTGTATTCTTATAACTTCGGTGTTTCTACTGTAATTTCTTTCTTTCTTCTTTCTAAGCGGGACTTATTGCAGTGTGTATTCTTTCTTTTTTTTTTCTTCCCCTCTACCCCTCCCCTCTCTTCCTTGACTTGTACGCAACTTTCTGCATTACTTTTGTTATAAAAGTTTTAGTGCCTGTGAGTCCTTGAGTGTGTGTGTGTGTGTTCTTGCCGTGTTGGTTTATGGGATTTTTTTTTCTTTCTTTTTCTTCTCCCCTTCCCCTTATTACAAAACGACACTGTCTGAAGAGGTGATATTTTGACGCGCTCAAAAAAAAAAAAAAAAAAAAGTCTAGCAGACGACTCAGAAGTTTTAGTCTATTTGAACTCAAAGCTATAGATCGAGAGTATACTAGAGTGTAGACCTAATTTCTTTATCTTTTATTGTTGTGACTTTAAAGGAACTGGGTTATATAGATCTACGGAAAGGAGACAATCCAGGTAAGTTTTATTTATTTTTTAAATAATAGATTTAAATATAGATTTAGGTTTTATTTGTAATTAATGAATGAAACAGGCGCGATGCTAAGGCTTTGGCATTCTATTTATCTCAGTGAGTGAGTTACACAACAGGGTATAGAATAGATCTAGTATAGATATATTCTAGATCTTGATCTATCAATCTAGATATAGAGTCTAGAACTAGATTTCTATATTCTACTATTTATAGATCCAGATCTACTTCAACGTAGGACAGACCTCTAGATCTGTCTTTAACAATAATTAAGGTTTAGATCTATAAAGATCTAGATTGTATATCTAGATTATATAATCTAGATAGATTGGAGCATGTAGGTTGTGTGTGTGTGTATCTCTGTGCAGTTTGATCTAAAGTCTAGACCTAGACTATATCTAGAGCTGTATTCAGTTTCTAGATTCTAGATCTAGTTTTTAGATCCTTGAATAAGGTCTGGATCTAGATCTAGATATGATCAAAATATAGTTCTTGATATCATATTGATTAAATTAAAATCAAATCAGGTTTCAATAGTCAACATCTAGATTAGAAGCATATAACTAGATCTATCTAGAATAGATCTAGATGATATAGATCTAGTGTCTGTCTAAACATAGGCCTACTCATCTGGATCGTTTTGTTGAATGGGGTCCATTAGTCTAGTCTTATTATTATTTGTAAAGATCGATATCTAGTTCAAAACGGATTATTAATTGTATACATTTAGTCACACTTTTTAAAGAGCCATACCGCTGCCATATCATAATTACATTTGAATAATATTCGTTGTCGTCAAAATAATAGTCTCCACTATTAGATCTATTGCTAGATCTAGACTTAAGATCTAAATCTAGAACCTGTAAAATCTATTCTAAATTTAGATCTAGATCTACTTTGGCCTAGATTTGATTGTCTTACAAAATAACTTAGATCTCTACTGTATATGTCAGTGCATTAAGCTGTAGATTTATTTTGAGTAAAGGTCCAGATCTAGTTCATAAAATCATAATTAGGACATCTTATAGTCTAACTTAGATCAATACTTCGAAACAATAGTATGTGACGAGCATAAATGCGCATGTGTGTGTGTGAATTAAGTAAGTTGTGACTATCACTCAAGGCCTTCATTTCTCCCTTGTATCATATTGACTGAATCCTTTTTATAGTAGTCTTTGTGACATTCTATAATCTATATTATTGTTAAGTAGGTCCACTTAACTTAGAAGGCCCCTGACTCATTGATTCACTGACTCACATATCACTAATCAGGGGCGGACTGTCAAAATCGGCCCGGGCATTTCTATACCTTGCGGCCCACAAATTTTATATCATGATGGGCATCCAATCATACCTGTCCTCAAAATCATTATGTTAGGTTTGATAATCTATCGATAACTGTAGGCATACAAACAGTGAACTCTATATCCTTAAAAGAAATATGGGCTTTTAGTTGCTTTTTTTTTTTATAGCTAAGTGTGTGGGCCATAAATGGATGAAGTCTACTAGCAGCATTAAGGATGTAGGCTACTGCATTATTTCAGAAAATGTGTTACATTAAATTAGTATTGGACTGGAGTGTAGAGTCTGTAAAATATTTTTTAACATGACGCTCAAAGGGCCCCTTTTTTAAGAGAATATTAAGAAACCTTTAACAATTTAATATGTGCAATAGTGACATCCATGTGGCATTTTTGGTGGCCCTACTGGTCCATTTGGGTACCAGCCCACCGGGCATTTGCCCGAAAACCCATATAGCCAGTCCGCCCCTGTCACCAATTCTCCCACTGGCAGTGGACGAAAAAATTGCGAAAATTTAACTAGTTACCTCTTACCATGGATCTAGGAACACTAAGATAATTTCATGTTCGAAGCCGCAGCTGTTAAACCATATAAGATTTTTATTCGCAATTGTTGACCCAACAAGTTTTTAAAAAGCCGACATTTTGAAATGTACAAGATTATGCTTCCCTTTTAGCCATAGACATATATATTATATCTAGACTGGACATAAAGATCTTTTAACACTACAAAAAATATCGTGAAAATGTTTTAAAAGGTTGAAACAAAGCGTTGTTTTGTAAAGTAGTTCTAAGAAATAAAGTTATATTTCTTTCCACCCTAACCTGTGTAACATATAATTTAATTTTTAGATATAGATCTAGTAATTAAACATCAAAAATAAGAGTATTCTTGTCTCATCATTATTATTTTGCAATTTTTAGATACATAATCTAGAAAGATCTAGGTAATCAATCTATTTAAATGTACATAAGATGATTAAAATCAACAGACATAGATTATTTCGATCTAGGATTTTTGAAACATTATCTCAATGTAAACAGGAAATGGCTTTGTTTCATATATTTGCGTGAATATAGAGTTCTGTGATTAATAGCCCATTCTAAAGAAAATCCGAGAAATGATTTTGCATTATTTCTAAACTTTGAAAACTAAAGATTCTTACTTTTCTAAGACAGAAAAGATTGATTGGGGCGGACTTCCCTTACAGCTTGAAAAAAAAGTTACGTACATAAAACCCTATATATATATAGGTCCGTGAATTCATTAATCACGGATAAGACTTTGTTTCCGATTTCCAGTCTAGATATAATATATAAGTCAATGGTTTTAGCACTTTGATTTGTGTGCATAATCTCCTTTGGTAGAAATGACAGAATTTAAACCTGAGAGTCAGGGGCTAAGTCCATAATCGGACAAAAAAAAATTTAAAGGATTTTAAAAATATTTTTAAATAGTGTTTTTCGCACAATTTAATTTTAATAATTCAATCTACATAAAAGTTGAGACGGAATTTATAACCTCGATTTTTAGCACTATATTAAAATATTGATGGTGTTTGAAGCGTCAGAGAGCCTCACAAATATTTCGAGAATTAATAAACGGGCGAAGCCGGTGGTTAATGCTAGGTTTTCATAAGTTGAAGACATATTTTCATGTTTTTCTAGTCGCACATGTTCATTAGAGACAAACTCTACAGTCATTGGTTTTTCTGATTGATTCAGGTATGGAACCTGGGAAAGAAAGATAACTTATAGGAGTATGTCCTAGCTTATGAAATAAGAAATGTGCTTAATCTTTGGTATATTTTTTTATCCTTCATGTATATGTTTGTTTTAGCATCGTTATTGATACCATTATTACGTTGTATAAAAACAACAACTTCTAGTTATTCTGCCAGGATCTAAATTCGTAATAAACATTTCAGTGTTGTCTATTATAAAGCTTATATCAACTCACTCTGTCTGGTAAAAGGTTTGTACACGATATTTCTCCCACACTGAATTTCAGATCAAGCTGAAATTTTGCACAATTATTTCTTTTACCTGACAAAACAAGAACCAGTTTAAAAAAAACACAATTATTTAATTAACTACTAATAATTAATTATTAATTTGGTATCGAATTAGGGAAAGAAATTGTACTTGGCTGATGTGGTGGTATAAGTTGAATTAGTTCCCTATATACTTTGCTTGAAAGTTTGAAACTAACAATAGATGAGCACTTCTTTGGTACAGTGGTTAGTGTGTTGGCTTGAGGAGGCTAGAGTCCTCCAGTTCTAATCCATGGTTGTTCAACTTTTAATTTTTTTTAAAATAAATGCATTTAAAAAAGCGATCACGATAGTATTCACATAGATACCTCCTTCTCTCACCCCGCCCCCTTTTTTTTTCCAAAATGGTCCAGACAAGTGATATGATCATAGTGAATTGAGAAAGCTAAAATCATGATATTGCTATATGAAAATCACTCCATAGTGACAGAAATAAAAAGGAACAGATTACGTTGGGCAGGTCACCTCGAAAGTCAGAGAAGCAAAGATTATTGACCGTCAAAAACCAAAAGGCTGGCGTCCCAAAGGCAGACCAAAAGTACGGTGAATTGATGATCTAGATTCCAGAGGCAGATCTACAGCAGCTAAGAATCCGTGCATAATGGATAAATGTGCTAGAGCAGGCCAGGTTCACTCCATGGGCTGTAGCGCCACTGGGATGGATGGAAAAGCATGAACAAAACAACTTGTAAAAATATTTCGAATCACACTTATTTTTTTTTATTGTTAGTCTAGACTCTAGATCTGTTATTACAAATTACATGATTGATCGCAAGGCCCGAAAGAGTTAATTATTTTTTTAAAGGTGTCTTACAGTTCCGTTGTCACCAACCCATTCGTGGGACATTTTTTCCCCTTATTACTGCTATTTCTATTTAGATGGCATTGAAGGCCCTTCCCAGCCTCTCTCTCTCTCTAATACAAAACCTTACACCAGAAATGATTTCAAGGTCTGTTTTGTGTTTAAATGACCCATTACGTACGAGTTCATTTAAAGCAACATTAATTTACAAAGCTGATATCAACTCACTCTGTCTAGGTCAGCGGTTCTCAACCTTTTAGGCTCGGCGACCCCTTTTTACCATCCCCCACTCTGCCGAACCCCCCCCACAGCAATAGAAGAATAGACAAAATCAATGCTTATTTTCGATGGTCTATGGCGACTCCTGGCAAATCGTCAATCGATCCCCAAAGGGGTCGCGAACCACAGGTTGAGAACCCCTGGTCTAGGTGGATTCCTTTGCGCATTCCCTTTTTGCTCCCACTTCACATTCTCGGATTATGTTACAATTTTGAATACTCAATTAATGTTACAGTATTCATGAATCAGACATTCCGGCAGGCGATGTCCTTGCGAACGCCGGTATGGACAGTATTGAGGGACTTCTCATGGTCCGACAGTTGCGCTGGGTAGGGCACGTATCCCGTATGGGAGACCAACGTATGCCTAAGGCAGTCCTTTTTGGTGAGCTAAAAGGTGGTCGACGTAACAGAGGCGCCCTATGGAAATGCTTCAAAGACCAGCTTAGGCGTCAACTTTCCTTGGCTGACATAGAAGAGAGCATCTGGTTGTATGAGGCCTCCGAACGAGACAGCTGGAGGTCACTTACGAAGTCCGCGGGATACACATTTGAGACCAAAAGAAAATCCGCTGCCGAGGACAAACGCAGACGGCGAAGGGAAAAACTAAATCGACCACCTGAAGACAATGGTTAGGCTTACCTAGGATGTGGCAAAATATGCAGGTCACAGCTGGGGCTGCGCAGCCACGAGGAATATTACATTCCTCACTAATCTTAGGACTGTAATACAGGCTTTATTATTATTCATGAATCAATAACAAAGTAACCAATTAGCGAATCAATTAGTAGTTAGTTAATTTTCTTTTATATAGAAAGGGGAAATAAACAGTGCAGTATTAAGATGTGACAGAGATTGTGCGGCGTTACCATTATATTATATACGATTTCTTTTTTTTTTTTTTTTTACATTTTATTTTTATTTGTCTTGTTTGCTAAATTCTAGACAGCTTTGTTTTGTAAACAATAAAAATAAATTGCAATTATCTCCCTGTCTCTTTACCTGTAAACAAAATAAAATCCATCTATATACTGTAGATGCAGAACAAACGCAAATTGGAATAAATGCAATTTCAATGTCGCTAATACAACAAATGTCGTAAAGTTCAATTTAATTTGTTTCCTCAATTGATCCAGAGGAGTGTGGAGCTATTCAGATGTCTATATTGTTTACATTTCTCTTCATTGAGGCATGCACACACAAAAAATCGATCATTATGCATGCTTGATGTTAATATGCTTGTCTTTATTGTGTGTTGACTGTTAATCAATACCTGGTTGATGCAGGTGCTAACTGAAGGTATGTGTTGAAAAAAAAGAAAAAAAAAAAGGGGAGGAATCTCTCGTGCCTCGCTTGTAGATAATAAATGGATACTTTGTTACAGTGATGCTCACATTTTTAGGGCAGGGGGCCATGCAAAAATGTCCGACCTGATTACTATGGCCCGATACAACATGTATTTTTTAAAGTTTAATTTCGTGCACTGTGGGCTAAAGACTAAAAGCACTACAATCCGGGCCGGATATGGTCAGTGGGCTTTAGGTTGGGCATCACTGGCACTCCCTAGAGCAGCGATCTTCAAATTGTATTCCTCTCAGTTTGAGTAAACTTTTCAATGTCAGTTCATATCAACCCTTTCTATTTCACCTTTATCACAAATATGGCTGAACTCTTTCGTTCCGTAACAATGTACTATAAACTCCGAAGGATATCTTCATTTTACTCATTACTATCTCACTACCCTGTTATGATTGGGCTTCAATAGCTTTGTTGTTTTGTTATCAGAAAATGTTGTATTTGGTATAGAATTAAAAGGAAATGCTTCGCTCTTTTTATATTTTTCAAAGTCAAGTTTAAAAATTAAATATTAATTTAATTTAATCGAGAGAAAGAGTTAAGCTCCCTCCCAACCATTCTACATTTATATATGTGTCTTCATTTTTTTCCCACTGGTTGACACTGTACTTCATGGGTTAGGCATACTAAAGATTGAGAAACATTGATGTCCTTAGGTATAAGCAAAAAACAGCACTGAGCGAATGTCAAGCAACATGAAAATTTTTTAGTAATTAGCATCGAAGCATTTTTTTTTACTTCCACGTAGTCTAATTTTGATTGGGGAACAAAAAGTGGGATGGCCATTTGAGAACTATAACTTCATTTATCAATGTCTTGGCAGAACTGACAAAAGGTGGTGCGTAGCAGAGGCGGCCTAAGGGGTGGTGAATGTGGTAAGCCCCCCATGCCCCTCACCTCTAAAAGGCCCAACGATAAAGAGATTTTTTTTTAACGTCAGCCCATCGTACAAACATACGTGGCCCTGATATGGCACTCTCCCAGGGCCCCGCTTACTGCTAAGCCCGTCCTCGGGCTTAATGATATTTGATGGGACTTTGGACGCAGGTGCAATATTTTTTTCTGTTTTGTACATTTATTTATTACAATACAGGGCCCCCATTAAGCGTGGGGACTGGGGGGGGGGGGCATCAGCTCGGCTCCTGATCTAAATAGAAGAAACGTGCAAATGAATTTTTTTTTTCAATGCAAGGTGGGAAAAAAAAGGGGGATGGAGGAAAAATTGGAGTAAGATTTCCAATTAGGTCATGTCTGGTTGGCTCCCTTGCTGTTCACACCACTACTTAGAACAATGAAGTAAAACAATCGACGTAACTCACATTTAGTAGACTTGGAATACAAGCAAGACCGGAGCTGACCTTCACGTTTTGGGAAAGTAAGTGTGTGGAGTCAGTTAAATGTTAAAGTGATTATAACCATTAAATGCGTAACATTTTATAGGTAAGAAAGAGAAAGGGGGAGGGTGATGTGGCTGTGGACATGTAGTGACACAGTTAATGAAACAAAAGATAGAGGTAATGTCAACATGTGGCAAGTAGATGCAAGGTGTGGGTAGGAGATAGTGTTGAGCTGGAGATGTACGCTTGTTGGAAGGAGGGGCGGGGGGGGGGGAACTGTTAAGTGTCGCAGCAACGACCTTTGATCAGTGGCGCATGACGTGACTAGGCGCTGGAGTACTACAATGGAGCTCAACGTCTTATGCCCCTAAATTCTGTTTTAAAATTACAAATATTGAGTGTTAGCGAGAGTATTGCAAGTGAAAAAAATATCAATGATACACCACACATCATCTGTCGACCGTCTCTCTTCAGCCCTCTTTGATTTTCGCCAGAATTACTCTACTAATGACCACCTGCCCTTTCCTGAATTTTGTCCTCTTATTGCTTCCTTTGTCTCCGACTTTTTTTTTACCATTTGCCTTTCCCTGCAGGAAAGTTTTAGTGGGGATTTATGTTCAGATAACATTTTAAGTGGATTTTAAAAATCATGTAAAACGTGTCTTAAAATATCTACGCCACTCTCTTTTTTTTTGTTTGTTTTGCATTGTCAAACCGAAAAAAAAAGTATAGCATAAATAATTTATTTTCTATAAATATGCCATCCAGGGCGGACCGCCCGCACCGCCCAACCATTCTACGCATCTGAAAAAAAAAGTAGAAAAAAAAAAAAAAGACAAAACAAAAGGGAGAGTGAGGACAGCGCTGAAGGTTTTCGAATGTCTTGACAAGATGTTATTCAAAGTCACAGTCCTAATTGTGTTGGGTTATTGCTTCTATTATGTGTCTAGACGTCACAGTGATAAGAACGTTATTTAGTGCTCTATCACCCCCCCCCCCCCCAGCTCCATTCCACTACCTCTTAGCAAGTCGACATGCTGTAATAATGCTTCTATGGCCACATTTGTCTTATGATCGTCCGCGTGTTGGCAAGTTCGTTTTAATACATCATATTTTGTGTGCGTGTTGTGTTTGGTTGTAGGTGTGTGTGTGTGTGTGGGGGGGGTTGAGGTAAGGGCGTGAGTGTGCAGTAAGCATCGTTTCAGAAAAAGAGAATCGGGGACCTAGGTCCCAAAGCAGTGCCGCTGGGACACCTTGTGGGCTGTTAGTGCTTCTAGTTGCAGGGATAAATCACAGTGTCCTAGGACATGGGTGCACGTGCATTCTCCCTGGAAACTAAATGGAATACAAAGAGGGGGGAGCTGGATGCGACAAACAAGAGTCCTTCATCGCTGTATATTCTTATAAACCTGGTGGTGAGACAGACAAGAGTCCTTTATCGCTGTATATTCTTATAAACCTGGTGGTGAGACAGACAAGAGTCCTTTATCGCTGTATATTCTTATACACCTGGTGGTGAGACAGACAAGAGTCCTTTATCGCTGTATATTCTTATACACCTGGTGGTGAGACAGACAAGAGTCCTTTATCGCTGTATATTCTTATACACCTGGTGGTGAGACAGACAAGAGTCCTTTATCGCTGTATATTCTTATAAACCTGGTGGTGAGACAGACAAGAGTCCTTTATCGCTGTATATTCTTATACACCTGGTGGTGAGACAGACAAGAGTTCTTTATCGCTGTATATTCTTATAAACCTGGTGGTGAGACAGACAAGAGTCCTTTATCGCTGTATATTCTTATAAACCTGGTGGTGAGACAGACAAGAGTCCTTTATCGCTGTATATTCTTATAAACCTGGTGGTGAGACAGACAAGAGTCCTTTATCGCTGTATATTCTTATAAACCTGGTGGTGAGACAGACAAGAGTCCTTTATCGCTGTATATTCTTATACACCTGGTGGTGAGACAGACAAGAGTCCTTTATCGCTGTATATTCTTATAAACCTGGTGGTGAGACAGATGGTGATAAAGCTGTGTTTGTTTTTAGACTACGCAAATCGCCCCAGGCCAGCGCTAGACGAGCGGTCAACCGTAACGATTGACAGTACACGCCAGTTCAGCAAGGACCAATGTTGTAAATATTACGCACGCAGGTCACGGCGAATGTAATCAATCGAGTGGTCAAGCGACGTTCCATCCGGTTCTAGAAGACCAGTAGGGACCCTATATAAGAGCGAGTGTGTTAGAGTCAAGACACTTTACCTCCCATGTGACCTGTACGAGGCGAAGTCAAAACCAAGACGATGTGTTAAGTCAGTCCGGGATAATGTAGCAAATCACAAGGGAAACAACCAAAAGCAATGGAGACAAAGTGGAAAAACAAATGTGACAATGATGTTTAAAATGCTTTAATATATACACCTAGAATTTGCGCGGAGCCTATGAGAGTGTGGGGCCCACAGCTGTCGCATAGGTTGCAGTGTCCTAAGGCCGGCCCTGGATGGAGTGTAACTGTGTGTTAGTGCAACTATGTGTGGTTGTGTAACTATGGAAGTGTGGCTACTTTGTTAGTCTGTACTTAGTACAGAGTTACGTTAAGTATAGTAACTGATATTTGGATATTTTATGATATTTCTAAAAACAACAACAAAATTATGATAGGCCTTTGCCTTCCGAATCGTCGTATTCATTTTCTTTTCTCTCAAATTTTTTTCAATGGAATTTTGTGGAAGAAGTGCACACCGTAGCCTCTAACGATGGTAAGACCACACACATGCACTCTCGACACTGATTCCATTCTTTTCACATGTAATTTTCCAACTTGAACCCTGATTTTTATCACTGGGGCATGGGAGTGGTGTGTGGGGGGGGGGGGGTGTCTGCTAGGTCACGCGCAACCATTACTCTTCGTCGCGTCCTCTCTCGTTTGTCATCCCCCCTCCCCACCTTTACTCTGTATCAAGAAATCTTGCTCACTCACTATTGGGTTCATGCAATCGGTTATTTTTTTTTATTATTTTTTTTTAAAGGGGTGGGGGCTATTTAGATTTAAAAAAAAATCACTTGCAACCTGTTGCTTCGTTGCTGTTTTCTTTTTTTTTTTCTTCTTCATTCAGAAATGTTTCTTGGATTCATACCCAACGCGCATGATATTTTCTAATCAGTAAAGCGAGGAAAATAAAAGTCAGAAAATGACTTCAGCAAAGAAGTATCTAGAGCGCAGCCACATTTTGTTTGTGACATGCCCAACTTGTATTGTTAATACTTGGTCCGGACCTCTAAAGTCATATTGCGGATAGCCATTTTTACAAGACAACAAATTTTGTCCCGTGTTATGAAATGATTAGGATTTAGTTATTTGTTTCGGGAATAAGGGGAAAGTTTTACTTAGCGACAAGTGACGTGACAGATCTTTAAAAAACAAGAACGCTCTAGGATTTGATAGAGACAAGACATTTTCCTATCCTAGAAAGAATAAGTGGTTTACAGACATAGCTGACATCGGACGATTCCCTTCGTGATTATTAAACATATTTGTAGACCAACATCAGCGTCGACTACATATTTTGATTGTTTCGGCCTTTCGCCGGTGTTACTGAAGTAGTTTGAGTTCAGTGTTACTTCCAGTCAGACTTAGATCTACACTAGTTATATTTCAAAGAATCAACACCGCGCGGAAACCTTAACACGTTAATGTGAAGATAACTGTGGCCGTCATTTTGACTTTTTCATTGCCCCGTAGAATCGAGCCCCAGGTTGTCTTCTGGAGATGTTCATGAATATTTCGGCTACATTCTAACACGTTAGGCTATGCTGGACAGTTTGAGAACCTTTGAATGGCGTCTTGAGCAATCGTCTGTAAAGAGTTTTAAAAACAAATACACCTGCAAAGAAATATATAGATGAGAAAGAGACAAATACAATCTTAATTTTTATATCTATTTAATATTTATGCATATAAACAATAAATTAATGGACGCAGGAAATCACGTCTTTATGTAGTTCAGTGCAGATAGAGTTATTAATAGCCTGAAATGACATTTTAAAGTACAAACATTGACGGAAATGCTTTAACATTAAGTGAATAGAAGATCCTTTTGTTGCCATGTCCACAAAGGCTTTGTTTGTCAGGGGATAAATGTGAACACCACCGGTACAACTCCTTTCTAACTCCTGTCTAATTTTGATTACATGCTATCCTCATGCTTTAGAAACATTAACAAAGAAACTCAGATTACGCCCGATCTCTAGCAATCAATTTTTGTATGTGGATATAATAGCAACTAAAGTTATAATGTATCAATTCCCTGTGCGAACGTTTAATGAAAACACATTGAACACGCGACGAGAATATAATATTAACAATATGTTACGATCAGGTGAACGATTTGTCGGTGAACGATTTGTCGTGAACTAACTGTCGGTGAACAATTTGTCTGTGAGCCAGTTGTCGGTGAGCCAGTTGTCGGGTGAATGAATGGTCTTATGATAGAATAGTCGGGTGAACGAATTGTCAGGTGAACGAAATGTCGGTGAACGAAATGTGGGTAAATGAAGTGTCAGTAAAAGTTTTGTAGTGTCCCCATCCAGCTATTTTTACGATGATATTGTGGGGACAGCACACCGATAAATGCCATTTACTTTTCCTCGATGTCGCTAAGGACCAAATTAAAGTTTGGCATTTAAGTAATAATATTAAATAGGTATCTCTTTGCTTCTAACAAGACTCGAACCCACGCTTTCGGATAAGCAGCAGTTCACTCTTTAACAACAACACCTTTATAACTCGTAAACGGTAAATTTTTTTAGGGTATCTGAAAGCGTTGGCCGTCTCCTCCTGAAATTGGAGGTTCGTTATTAGCTCCTGGATATAAAGCTTTGGTTATCTAATCATAAAGTTAGTCTTTGGGTACCTGCTACTGGAGTTAACATTGCTTACCTGCTCCTGGAGTTAACATCGCTTACCTGCTACTGGAGCTAACATTTGCTTACCTGTTCCTGGAGTTAACATTTGTTTACCTGCTACTGGAGTTAACATTGCTTACCTGTTCCTGGAGTTAACATTGCTTACCTGCTCCTGGAGTTAACATTTGTTTACCTGCTCCTGGAGTTAACATTGCTTATCTGCTCCTGGAGTTAACATTTGTTTACCTGCTCCTTGCGCTAACATTGCTTACCTGTTCCTGGAGTTAACATTGCTTATCTGCTCCTGGAGTTAACATTGCTTACCTGCTCCTGGAGTTTACATTTGTTTACCTGCTCCTTGCGCTAACATTGCTTACCTGTTCCTGGAGTTATCATTGCTTATCTGCTCCTGGAGTTAACATTGCTTACCTTTTCCTAGAGTTATCATTGCTTATCTGCTCCAGGAGTTAACATTGCTTACCTGTTCCTGGAGTTAACATTGCTTATCTGCTCCTGGAGTTAACATTGCTTACCTGCTCCTGGAGTTAACATTGCTTACTTGCTCCTGGATATATCTCTGCCTACCTGCTCCTGGAGTTAGTCTTTGATTACATTCTTCATGAATTGCTCTGTGTAGATGTTTGTATCAACTTTGATATTTGTTAAGTCAAAAAATCAAAAAGCAAAGGCGGCTCCACGTATTAGAAACAGGCACTGATTCCAAGAGTTGGTGTACGTCTTGGTAAGAGTCAGCAGCGCTAGAATAGGAAAAGGCCCTTGGTGATGACCATACAAGAGGTTGGTGCCTCCCTGACATATCCTGAAGTCGACGAACCTGGTAAATCCTTAATCATGATGCATTCTAATTAGACACTTCATATAGTAATTATATCGCCTCTTCTTATCTATATCTCTTTCTCTATCTATCTGTATCTATCTCTTTCTCTCCTTCACTCTTTCTTTTCCCCCTCTCCCTAAATTTCCCTCCCTCCCCCCCCCCCCTCTCTCTGGCGAAGTTCGACCCATTTGAAGCATTCAGGCTGGTACTGTTTGGACAAGCAGCCCACTGCCTCTGCTCTGTGCTTGTGTGGTATCGAATACTGCAGTAACAGTATTTGTACAGTCAATGGACTTAGGTCTTTAGTCTTTGGAAAGAGAGAGAGGAAGAAGAAAAAAAAGTTCGTTAGTTGTGTTAGTCGGATCGATATTGCCCAGTCGGGTGATCTATTGATCTATTAGTTTGAAATAAAGGTGCGATTGTCGAAGGTCATTTCATTCCGTCTTTTTAAATAAGTGTAGTGGTACTTCTTCACTTTGTGTGGTCAGGGGCGGAGACTTGAAAGTAAGGAAGAAGGGGCTTGGCTATTAACGTTTTAGTATGTTTACCCCAAAGTTAACACGTCTATCACGACCGACTTTTTCAAACGAATTTAATTATTAAGCCAATGAATCTCAACCTTTTTTTCGGACAATATTTGGGATGTAAATTTTCGAGTCGAACACCACGGGCCATTTCAATAATCATTTTTTTTTTTTTTTTTTTTCTCTTTAATATGCCGATTTCCTGCACGCTGTGCGGATGTTTTATGGGCTGGAAAACACATCGCCGCTGGCTGAATATGGCTCGCGTGTCGTATGTTGGCATTAACATTAAACAGTTAGAGAAGGCGTCTTTCAAAACTCTCACGTTCGAATGTTTCCTTAATCTACGTATTAAAAAAAAAAAGTAAGATGGTATCAGGAATGCGGAAACAGTTGATCGTTGGTCACCTTTTACCTTCGTGAGAAAAATCTAGTTCCAGTAGCTGTCGACTGTTTCGTCGAAGACTGGGATTTGGACCTACGGAATTTTGGGGAAAGTAATGGCGGTTGGTCGTTGTGCTAGCCACATGACACCATCGTTAACTGTCTGCTCATAGCTACAGATGAGCTTTACAACACCTGCTCTATGGATCGCAAGCTCTGTAAGGTGAACTTCTCTTGTTAACTCTTTCTTACGGAGAGAAAGAGTTAAACTACTTACGTTCAGGAATTATATAATTTCGTTTTTCATTGATACACTTTCCTCAGCTCTGTTCAGCTACAGTCGAACTGTTTACTAAATAAACTTAAGAAAGTTCAATATTAAATGTGCTTTTTTTTTTTAAACCTCGCTAATAGTGAGTGAAATGGCGTCAACTATTTTCAATCAATCATGTAATCATTAGTTTACCGACTCGAAATTTAAACAAATACATATGTTATAGGTTATAGGTTTGTCGTCCAAAAAAGGGTGAACCTTTTGGTTTTATCAGTGGACCTTACCTTTCTGAGTGCGGTCCGAGAGCACTGCTCTTGTTTGTCGGGGGTGCGCCTGTGGCGTGATTATTGTCACAGGTCGCACGCCGTCCATTTTGTACATTTTCCATGTAACATGCTCACTGCACTTTTGTAGACCAGTTTGAGTGGTGGGGGGGGGGGGATAGCTGGGGGAAAGGTTTACATGCTGCCTATTCAAAATAAAAATAAAAAAAACAACAACACACTCAAAAACTCGAGCCTTCTTACTGGAAGGCCAATGTGTTTGCCATTGAATAGTCAAGTACTTATAACAATAAAAGGTTTTAATAGTCTATTGTTAGTTTAAACTTTTTTGCAAACGACCTAATATTATGCTTGTTTGTCGGGGTGCAATTGTTCGTGATTATTGTCGCGGGTCGCCCGCCGCCGATTTTTATACATTTTCCAAATAAAACACAATTATTTAATTGCTACTAATTGATTAACTATTTGATTTTTTTTTTATTGATTCATGTGTTGTCATCGAAAATTAAAAATTGTGCAAGGTTTCAACTTGATCCCAGAAAGGGAAGAGGGAGAAATAACGTGCATAAGATTCCACTTGGACCGACAGACAGCCTGAGTGACTTAATAGAAGCTCGGTAAAAATACAAAAGCAACCTAACCACATCGGTAACTTCATTAATTTAAAAAACATGTTATCTAAAAACAAAAAATTAAAAGACAATGCAGTTGTTAAGTTTCCGTCGGTGGGGTAGCGATCTTTTTGTTGAGCGGTTCATTGGCCCAGGTCCCATGACGATTTGGGGCCATTGAAAGATAGTCAAGTCTTACTTTTGAGACTACGTAGAAACAGTGGATGTCATGATACTAGTACCTTAATGTCTTTTTGTACATGTACTGATATATACAGGATGTCTCCATTTGTTTTTTTGTGACACTTAATCTTCTTTTGTATTTGGGAGGGTTGGGGAGGGGGAATCATTGTAGTCTTGTACACTGTTACGCCACTGGCTTTAATGTACTTATGGACAATTAAAACCATATCTTTATATATAAATATTACATTTGGGCACCCGCCTTTGCACTTGACTCCGCCCCTGCTCCCGAGCACAATAGTATGCAACACTGGGCTTCTTAATTCATTATTTAAAAATTGTAGATTCATCAATACCGTAATATGTGTTCGGTCTGTCTGCAACAAGTCATGTGTCGAGGTCTGACCTACTTGTGACCTAACCAGCTGCCCCCCCCCCCCCTCACTCGGGCTACTACTTCTGTAGTCAGTAGATACAGTCAATACATATTGACTTTGACAGTTGGATTTCTTTTTTTTTTTTTTTTTAAACTGCGCATTCCAGGTTCTTTATAGTCAATACCTATCTTAATGTCTACCTGGCCCGTTAGCTGTTATATCTTTAGTGGATTAGACTGACTTCCTGCAATGTAATGTGTGTGTGTGTGTATATATAAGGTAGAAGAAGAGTGAAGTTAAAAGATAACTAATGTGAGCTAAAGAAAAAAGAAGTTAAAGTAGAATAAGTAAAGAGAGAGAGAGAGAGGGAGACTGTAAGAGAGAGGGAATAGAGAGAGAGGAAATAGAGAGAGAGAGCGAATGAAGAAGGATTAAGAGCCAGATAGAAAGGAATACAGACAAAGAGAGAGAGAGAGAGATACAAAATAAAGACTGAAAGGAAAAGAAAGACAGAAAACATAAAGAAAGATGGAAGAAATAAAAACTAAAGCTACAAGATTTTAATGTTCAGAGAGAGAAACAGAGAGAAAGACAGAAACAAAAGAGAAAGAAAGAGAGAAACAAAGAGAGAGAGAAAAAAAAAGAGATAAAGAGAGGAACAAAAATATAGAAAAGGAGAGAAACAAAGAGACATAGAGAGAGAGAGAGAAACAAAGAGAAAGAGAGAGAAACAAAGAGAAAGATAGAGAAACAAAGAGAAAGAGAAACAAAGAGAAAGAGAGAAACAAAGAGAAAGAGAGAAACAAAGAGAAAGAGAGAGAAACAAAGAGAAAGAGAAACAAAGAGAAAGAGAAACAAAGAGAAAGAGAGAGAAACAAAGAGAAAGAGAGAAACAAAGAGAAAGAGAGAAACAAAGAGAGAGAGAAAAAGTAAGAGAGAGAGAGAAAGGAAAAGTACACTTGTGTGTGTGTGTGTTTCCACACACAAAAAAAAGAAAGATTGGAAAAAAGATTGATAGAGAGACGAATGTAGAAAGAAGGAAGGCGTGCATGTGTGTGCGTGTGCTATCCAGATAGAGGCGGGCGGGTGGGGGGGGGGGGTAGAAAAAGAAATTGTAGTTAGTCTACCTAAGTTTACCTGTCTATGTCAGTTAAAAAAAGAAACACAAAGTCTAATAGCTATTAGTAACCTGCGCAGGTCTTTGGCATGAACCCAGGGTAAAGGAGGAATGAGCATCGGGGCGGTCCGCCCCCGGACAGCACTTAAAGTTCACACGTTACCCTACATTCGTATTTAACATATAGACATAAAACCTTAGACTGAAAGGGGCTTTTAATTCTTGCTCATCGACCCCCCCCCCCCCCCATCCACTCCTACGACTTTAATTACTCTCTCGTGTGAGTGTGGGACTTGTTTTAAAAATAGGAAGTCATTATGCATCCCTTCGGCGCATTGCCAATGTAAATCTACTATATGTTGGTTCAAATCCTAGTCAAATTTGTAGCCCTTTTTTTCTAGTCTACATCAGTATCCAGGATGGACCAAATTTGTATAGTCATAAGAGTGAGTCTAGGACTCGTAACTTTAGACAAACAGAAGCCCCCGCCTGGCTGTCATGTTTGAATATTTATTCTGTCAGTGGGAGATTCAAGCGAATTCCTCCAATGTCCTTCAATATAGCAGAGCGACCATAGGATGGCTCTTTGGGGAACGCAGTGTGGACCGATACAAGGCTTCGGGGCTTACTTACATCCCCGCAAGTGCAACGAACAAGGTTCTTAGGCACCCCAATGGAAGGTCTTGTTTTGCTTCCCTTATCGTCTTCTCTATCGACCGTTTCCAGACCAGAGCGCCACTGAGAAGCGTTGCCCGCGACCAGGATGGACCGTACCCTTAGTACACTCAATTAAACGACATATCCAATTCTTATGTCGATTGCAAATTTGGCGCTAGAGGTGCTGCGAGCAGAGGCGATCGGTCAATGGGCCACGCGTGAAAAGCTGGCATTACCTGCACACTACAAGTATTTAGTAATGGCTACTTCCTAACTTTTTCAATTTTGAATTAGTTTCCAGAATCATTCTGCAGTCAGTCGTTTCCCACGTGAACTATTTAAGTCGCTAGCAACGAATGACTGGAAGCTCCCTCCTTTTTTTTTCATTACGAAGCTAATATCAACCCCTGTCTGTCTGTCTGTCTGTCTGTCTGGTAAAAAGTTTGTAAACTTATTTTATCCGACACCCAATCAGGGATCAAGCTGAAATTTTGCACAATTATTTCTTTTACCTGACAACACAAGAATCAAATAAAAAAAATTAACCATTTAATTATTAAACTATTGATAATTGATTATTTTGTTTGGTATTTCGAACAAGGAAAAGAAATCGTATTTGACTAAAATGGTGGTACAAGCTGAATTAGTCCCCTTTATAGGTCACCGCTTTAAAGTAAGTTAGAATCAAACAATAGTTAACAATACAATTTTCTATAATCATGTCCACGGATGGGGGGGGGGGGGGGGGGGGGGTGGGGGGTAGTATGAGCCATGAAATAAAATTCTGTTCGTTCCCCTCTTTTTTTTTTCCTAAATTTAAAAAAAAAATCTATTACGGTAAAATTCACCCATATATATACATGCATTTCACTTTCTTACTCCCCCCCCCCCCCCCCCCCCCATTTCTTAAATTAATTTAAACGATCAAAACAAGCATGAATATTACTGGTTCATGGATAAATTCGACAGGGGCCGACTCTGAGTTTGTGTGATAACACTTATTCTCTTTGTAATCTTGTTTTAAGTTTTTCTTAACGACATCGGTATTGTAGTTCTTTTATCTTTAAAAAAACAACAAAAACAGACACTTGCAAACTCGGAATTTGAGGACTATAAAAAAGGTTCGACGAATAACAACGCGAGAAGTTGTCAAAATAGAATTTAGGTCAAGAATTGATGATGAGTTTCTTATAGGGAAGGAGGCGCAGTGGCTGAGCGGTAAAACGGTTGGCTTTCGAACCAGGGGTTCCGGGTTCGAATCTTGGTAAAGTGTTTTTTTTTTTATTTCGGGATCTTTGGGTGCTTCTGAGTTCACCCAACTCTAATGGCTACCTGACATTATTTGGGGGAACGTAAAGACGATGTGTCGTTGTGTTGGCCACATGACACTCTCGTTAACCGTAGGCCACAGAAACCGATGACTTTTACCTCATTTTATAGGGTTCAATGTAACACGTCTCGGGGAAGTCCCTTTAGAAATGATATTTATTATTTCCTAGCCCGGACGACGGCAGGGGACAGAAGAGGGCAGGTTTCGAATCCGGGACAATCGGGACAACAGTCCGACGCGTGAACTCACTACCAGATATCTTTCACGCTATTAAAACCATACCTTGATTTGTAAATGACTTTGACGACGAAATGTAAAACATTCTTTAGTTTTCACTAGTTAATTGTAATCCTATATTTGATACTTTGAAGTAGATTTTCTTTTAGTGATTGTGTGTAGACGACTCAACAGAAACGAACTGATCTCAAACTTCCACATTCCCTAAGGGCTCAGACGAAATGGAAACTTCTCTAAAGCAGGAATAAAATAATGGTAAGTTGTCCACAATGGTAGTACATTTTTGTGTGTGTGTCAAAAGACTTAGAAGTCTGGACTCTGAAGTCACATCTAAAGTGAAACAATAACATCCAACTCTAGACTGTCTCTACTATTTAATGCTGAAACTTTAATGCCAGGAGATATAAATGATGAGGGTGAGGGGCAATGTTAGGAGGACCAATCCCTCCACATGACCCTCCAGCACACCAAAAGACTGACTCTTTGTTGTCCGTTCAGTTGCCAGGAAGACCTTAAGAAATGATCCTCAAATTATGTGGATTCTCACGTTCTAGGGCTTCGAAATTGATCTGCTCACTTCGATTGTAGTCTTCTGGACTCTTCTATCTGGATACATTTTTCATTAATTGGATTGGATTGGTTTTACTATTTTTTTAAAACCGATATTATATCCATTCTAGTTTTTATTTAATGCTCTTTTTAATTTTTTTTTACTGTGTGTTTTTCACTTTTTCAATATACGTGTAAATATTTGAATTATCTGTATTCAGACAACTAAAACCAATTTTATCATCTAATGATTTTTTTTGTATCCGATTATTTTACAATGTAAACCAGCGTGGTAACTACATGCATGGTTACACATCTTATTGGAAATAAATATTAGAAGACTATTTTTATCAACTCTCACTGTCTGGTAAAACGTTTGTACATGATACCTCTCACACAACCATTCTCAACCATTTTTTTATAATGTTTTTCTTGATATCAAGATCTGGATGATCTAGTGATTTGTTTCTTGATATTGCATTGCTGCTAGGCGGAGCTGTCGACTTAAAGGCCCATGGTTCGTGTTCTGGTCAGGGCTGTCTCTTATTTCGCTATATTTAATTAACAATTTTTCTTTCTTCTTAGTACTGTCCTTATATCTGTAATATGTATGCATCATTCATTGTTATAGCCCTTGGCATGACATTTGTATTGATTTTTCTATTCTTAGTATTTTAATTATAAAGTCCAGTGATAATGACAGCTACTTTTATTATAAATCTGTGATCTGTCGCCTGCTTTTCGTTAATGCTGTTTAGTTTGTTCAAGTTCATTTATTTTAGGGCAAATTTGAAATAGCATCCCTCTCCTTTCCTTCTCTTCTAAACCTGCTGAACTTTGTTGTAAGAAAGCTTTTATCAACTCACTCTGTCTGTCTGGTCAAAAGTTTGTACACGTTATTTCTACGACATCCAATCTCGGATCAAGCTGAAAATTCGCACAATTCTTTCTTTTACCTGACAACACAAGAATCAGTTAAAAAAATTAACCAACATAGTTAATTAATTGTTGGTAAATAATTACTTTTGTTTGGCATCTCAAGGGAAACAATTTGTACTTGACTGAAGTGGTGATAAAAAAAACCTGAATAATTCCCCTTTATAGGTTGTCGTCTGAGGCTTAGTGAACAGAAGCATGAAATGGAAACAATAGATAACAATACAATCTTCCATGTTCATAGACTCTTTGCTAGTAGAGTGGTTACCGCGTCTGCTTGAGAAGCCTGAGAAGGCTTTAGCACACAAGTTTGAATGCAGGTCTTTTATCCTTTTATTTTTTTTTATAAAGATACATTTAAAAAGCGATCACCCTGATACCCCGTTCTTTTTCTCTCCCTGCCCCTTTCCAACTGGTCCAGAAAAGTGATAGAACCATAGCATATTGAGAAAGAGCATGAAATTGCCCTAAACATAACAATTGGTAAAAAAAAATCTAATCGAACAGATTTATTATTGTCAGTCTAGATCTATTTCAAATGACTGATACAAACTAATTGATATAATTCATATAAGCTTTCTATTTATTTTTTTGTTTGTTAGCATTTTGCTTGTTTTTATTTTATTGTCACCCTGTGATTTTTTGTTCCCATTCTAGATAGGGTCCATTGTTAGTGATTTTTGTTTTCAATGCGCCTTAGATCTGACAAGGCATTGTCTACCTGTGAGGTAAATCTAAGTCGTATACTCAGGTAGCTCGTTTGAAGGTTTTAAATTTCGTATGCGCTAGTGGCGTCCTTGAAATGCTGATCTTACCTGGCTTTTCACTAAACTTCTTGATCCTGTTTCGGGACAGGCGCTGATAACGTAGGTCAACTCCAAATGCAATCGTCTAGCCGCTTAGAAACGCCCCACTGCACTGAATGGAACTAGAAAGAGTATCTGTACATAGTCTGTACATATTGATCAAACGCCAAATTATATTTTGATTTGTATTCTTCTTGCGTTTCAAGTTTAGTTAAACGTCCAATTCTCCAGAACCGATGCAGAAGGACTCCTTAGCGCAGCACAGTTGACAGGTCAACCAGAGCCCTTTTCTCTGCTCTAAGCGTGGCCAATCGTCATAGAAGGACTGAACACTGACTTGCAACGTCGCACCCTGTGGTCGGCGGAGACCAGTAGCTTGGTCTAAACTGCCCACAGGTTGTGACGTTGCAGGTCAGTGTTGAGGCCTACTAGAACTAACGATCTCGCTCTAAGCACACAAAAGACTTCCTTCCATCCATTCTTTCATATTATCATTTCATTGTTTATCTGCCAGCTTCTCTTTTTCCTGGTCTTTATTTCTTCGCAAAAAAAAACTACCAATCTGAAGACATGCTTGTACCATCTTGGACAACTGCCAGGTGGCCGTTATGGGGCCAAATTGCCTTTTTAGTTCTGTCCAGAACATTCTCGTATCTGAGGTGATTCTAGCAATAGATGCCTAATAACTTCCTATAGTATTTTCATATTTTTTCTGCTGTTGGCGTCCAAATGTTTGCTGGCATAAAAATAAACATCCTTTGACTTCAATTGTCTGGGTACTCAGTCAACTGATGGTGGAGACATTCTGTGTTAGGAATTAAATTATATATCTACATGTGACATGGTGCCCATTGCTTTTGCTAACCCGTTGTTAATGTATTTTTCCAGTAGAACATCGTTGGATACGATGGAGCCAAGATAACTATAAAATGGTCAACAATTTCCACTGGTTGGCCATTAATGGTTACGCGAGGTGCAGTATTTGTGTTCTGAACTAGTATCTTAGTCTTGCTTTGACTAATATTTAATCCGAACTTCTGGCAAGCAGCAGATAGTTTGCCAACATCCGGAACATGTAAAACAAACATTTTTACGATTAGAACTCAAACCCGAAGCCGAACGATTAAAAAACTTTACTTCGTGCTAGGTCTATATATTCACCCATCATGCAACAAAATTTTCCACCCCCACCCCGTCACTCACTCACACATCTATGTTGTTCAGAACTTCTGCGCCCGAGTCTTACATCACTGTAGTTTATTGGCAATAGTAGGCTCAAGACGCGGCCAAAATTTCATATCAATTCTGGAGAATGCGTGAAAGGCGATGAACGTAATTCAGAACCTTGGTCTTGTTTTGGCGCACATTTTTTGTTCTTATTACGACACAATTTCTTTGAGCCAAATCTGGGCCAACTTTTTTTTTTTATTTCTTATGCTTGGTGTGTGCATAGAGAGAAAAAAAAGGCCAAACATAAAATTGCACTAAAGAAAATGAAAGGAAAACTTGTAAAAATTGACTTTAAAAGTGTCTATTAAATTATCGTTATGTGTTGTTGTTTTTTTTCCTCACTAGATTGGACTATTTCTTTTCAATAGTCTTGGACTCGGAAACAGTATCCAACTAGTTAGATAGTTATGGTGACTATAAGCACCATTACGATTTATGAAACTTTTTCATTTTGTTCTATGGGCATTGATGCCCTTACATAACGTTCTTTTGTTCCGGATGACTTGCTGTGTCTTAGAATTCCGTTTTTAATCGTGGGGATGTTCGTAGACTTGAATAAATTTCTTCAGTGAACAAAATTAAATAAAACTTTTATTACGATGTGTAACTTGAGATGAAATACAATACATTGATGTTTTAAACATTCTAACTCACTGTGAAAACATGTCTTTACACTCTGGCATCCTGGAGTCCGTCAAGCGTACTAATGGGACACTTTGCTTATTTTTTTAAAGAGGTTAATTTACGTAGTGGCTTACTAGTTAATTATCCTAGTAGTTTGTAGAACAGCTATTCAAGCCTCACGGAACACTAGGGTTCGCAGAACGCAGTTTGGGAAACACTGGTCGATAAAATTTAAGATTATAATTGGCGAATGCTGCTGAGATTTCTAAACATCTTTTTTTTTTTTGTGGTCATCTTCTAAGCTAGATTAGAACTAGATTGCAACTAGATGGTCGTTGTGCTGGCCACACAACACATTGTTAACCGTAGCCGTAGAAAACCTTTTCATCATCTGTCCCATACATCGCTAGGTCTGAAAAGGGAACTTTACTTAGAACTAGATAACAACTGTTTTTAAAAATATCTTCGAAGTCATGTCCTCTGTTTGAAACGACGGCTCTCCAAAAAAGGCGGAAAGCAGCAATCCGTCCTAACTAGTCTTTGCACACTTGTCTGCCCTGACATTTCTGTCTCTTTCTTTTGGGTGGCATACATTCCTTTGAAATACACTCTACAGCTCGAACATCGTACAGGACAACGTCTTGCAGGAATCGAACTCAGAATATCGAGGGCACTATTTGATGTGCATGTATAACGATCACCCTAATCGTACTACCGTAACGTAATCGGTTAAAAAAATAAATTTGATCAGCTTTTGATTGGAAAATTAATTTCTCTTCAATTAAATTTTTACTCCAGTAGAGCTGATCATCACTTTGCCGCGCATCAGTGTGACGTGAATGCTTACTAAAAGATTGCACGCTTTCTATCAGCGAATCGCTTATCGCGCTCTTAGAGCGAGCATTATGCTGAGATTCTGGTGCTGTATAAGTGCAGGCTTAGTCCTTTGCTTAACTTAAAATAATCTAGTTCGCTTTCTGTTAGCGATTCTCAAAGCGCATTCTTAGAGCATTACACTGGTGCCTTTGTAAGTGCAGGCATAGTCCTTTACCGTACCTCAATGACCTACGTTCTGTCATGGTTTCTATGTCTACCCTTGACAAATCAACGTGTGGGTGCTAAAGGGCCCTCATCCCTCCTCCTTCTTAACGCTACGACCATACAAAAACTATTTATCTCATTTCGATATATACGCGCGTGTGTGTGCGTGCGTGTGTGTGTGCGGTCTCCCCACAAAAGTGTCTTTGTTCTTTACGCAATCAGGGTAGAAGCCCAAAAAAAAAAGTTTGGTTTCTTCCAGATTACCCCCTCACCCAAATCACTGAACAACCCCCCCCCCCCCCACTCCCCTGTTTTAAATCTTTAAGTGACGTGTCCTATTACAATGTAAAACATCTCTACCCATCCTCTTGTCTGCCATGCGTCTGATTAATTCAGGGCTGACCCTACTTTTTTTCCCGCGCAGAAAAATTGGCGGCCATCTTTAAACTGCGAGACGGTGAGATTCTCCACAACGGCTTTCACTTTCTACCACATTCTTACAAATATTTGACTTTTTTTTAAAGTGATTCTATAAAACAAACACACACATGATAACTTCCCTCTTTTGTGTAAAAATGAACTAGAGGTGTAGCGTCTTTCCAATTAAAATAGGTAGCGCGCAACAAACTCTTCCACCTACAATCTACATACAGAAATCAAAGTCGCCTTCAACTATCCCATTGGACCGTTGGGGCACCACTCAGGATCTGTTGACCGTATTTCTCAATTTCTGTCTTGTGCCTATCAATTTGTTTTCTGTGACAGGCCCGTCCATTCTCTTATGCTGCCTTCCTATCGCTTTCTCTGTCTCTTCTTCCTTTTTCCTGGTACTGTTTCCTGAAGGAAGGTCTTTGTGAGCTCTGAAGACCTTGTGATGGCCGTAGAGTTTAAGTTTGCGTTTTTTTTTAAACAGTAGTTTCCAGATCATCGTGGCGTCCGATCGCTGAACTAATCACTTAATCACTCTATGATCATATAGTTTTAATCTCCCCACCCCTCTCCTTTGCCTGTTCATTGGTCGTGTATTTTAAATGGAAAGCAACGAAAAAACAGCACGGAAAGAAAACGATACGGTTTTGTTATTTGGTAAACATTAGTTATCTGTTCTGAGAGACAAGAGTGTCGGTTACACAGAGACAGACAGAGACATGCACACACACACGCAGACTTATCGAAAGTCAGAGACAGACAGATATATCGAACGTGACAGACATACAATCAGACAGATTTATCGAACGAGAGAGAGGAGAGAGAGACGCACACTCAGACATATTTATTGAGAAAAGGAGCAAGAGAGAGACACACAAAACAAAACTCAGATTCATTGAGAGAAATGGAGACGCACTCACGAATTTATAGATGAAAATAGAAACACTCGCAGATTGACAGACGGCGGCGCAGAAACTATATCGCGAGAGGTTTTATTATTTCGTCATGGCCCACGACCAATAGTTACCCAAATGGGCTCTTGTATGGGGAAAAATATTCATATTCTTTTATAATATATTTAAATCAATTGTTTACATTAATCTTACTCTGGTAGATCTGTTACAATAGGAAAGTAACAAATCGATGTTAATCTACTTGTGTTAGGATGAAATTAATTTAAGAAAAGCAACAACCTAATTGTCTAGATAGCGTTTCATTAGATCCTCAGCTCTTGAAGAAAAGCGTGCCATACGGGAAATGGCCGCACCTTTACCACCAAAGCGAAAGCCACTTTGACCTGCAATATATGTGGACGGGAATGTCACTCCAAAATAAGGCTCCACAGCCATATGAAAAAGTGTTTGAAATGAACCCTAGTCGCTCTGCGACTAAAGGAGGTCAATATATAAAGACTCTAGCGGAATCTAGCTTGTTATATTGCTTATATTTTAAGTTTACGAGGGTATTTTCCAGTGTTGACAAAAACAGATGAGTATCAGGTGGAAAGCAACAGCAGGAAGTGAACTCATCTCTTCTAGCTCCAGTTGTTCCGCGCATTCCCCTTGTTATGTAGTGTGAATGCGTGCTTCTGGTTCAACTACAGTAGGTTGTAATGGCTGAATTGTTTCTGATGTAACCAGGAAGAAGTCTGTCGTAGTTCAGCTTATAAATAGTGGAGTGAAAACCAAAGACGTGTATTTTTTTAAAGTTAGTTGTAATTTTTAAAAATTGTTTAAGACAGTGATGCTAAAAAAAAACGCTTCGCGGGTCACACCCGCCCCGCGTCGTGGTTTTCCTACGTCTAGCAGAAATGTCGGTACAAATGGTAGAAAATCGCTCATCAGAATAAAAAAAAGTTGAAAAATTTATCTTTACCTATGTTAGAGCCTTCACTTTCTCAAAATAATTGGTACCATGACCTCAATTGTGAGTTTAAAAAATGGGATCTACCATGAAAAGTGAACGGATCTTTACTTTTTTTGTGGAACATGCTAATAAGCCAACGTCATTGTTTTGTAATGAAAGTGTGGCTGTTGAAAAAAAAAAATAAATGGCCTTATGAAACAAAAATGGTGACATCTTGTTTTTAGCCACGAATAAAATATTGTTAAACTACGCATAGAGATTGGTGGATTTATGAGAATATCTACCAAAACAACAACACGAAAATCAGTCGGTGGTAAAGCTAACATTCTCAGTGTAGAAAGGAAACCACTTTTGAACGCTTACAATTATACCGCAAATATCTCATTAATAAGTATTACATTAATTAATTGATGTAAGTACTAGATCCTTGGGTTTCTTTTATTTCAGGTAAATTTCATTTCGTTTTTTGCATCTTCTTATTCATGTGGCCCGCGACATGAGTGTCGGAAATTAAAATGGCCAGCAGGTCGAATTATGTTGAACATCACTGGTTTAAGATTAAATTATTTCAATTGTGTTTCTACAATCATCCTTACTGAAGTTAAAATCTGTGTATATTTATTTAAGAAAAAATATTTATAAATATAAAAAAATCCATACTTTTTGAAGTATCAATCGTCTATTAATATTCTGTTAGTTAAGTAAATAAAAGCAAAGTGCTTCTTTGAGACCTTGCGATTTATAGGGCACATGATGTTAAGGTCGTCTGTTTTTGTGTGACCCACTGTTAACGAGGGTGTCATGTGGCCAGCACAACGACCAACCGCCTTTACTTTCCCCAACTAATGTTAGAGCTGGGTGGAATCGGAGGCGAAAGATCCCAGACTTAAAAAATCCTAGTCTTCACCAGGATTCGAACCTTGGCTTTACCGCTCAGCCACCGCACCTCCAATATTCTGTTATAACTACCCACAATGCTAACGAGTTATTCTAACGAGTCGAAGTATATCAGTAATACATATTTGGAAACTACCTTCTATAGCAGCGGTTCTCAACCTTTTCAGCTCGGCGACCCCTTTTTACTATGCCGCGACCTCCAACAGTAAATTATTTTCGTTCATAAGTATAAGCAACTGCTTAGGCAAATGTTACAAAATTATAATTATGGACCTAATGTAAATCTCTGGTTTGTATTGCCAAAACTTTAGGTTTAATTATTAAACAAATGTTATTCTATGTTACAATTTATCATATTCTTGAATCACGTAATTGTCCTAATCATCCAATTACAAATAAATACAATAATAACTTTATGACATGCATTTATTGACCTTTCTATTTCTTAGTCACATTATCCACATTTTATACACGTGTATTTAGACTTGATAATTAACATGCTGTTATGCAACTAATGTATTATTGCAACGTGAAGAAGAAGGTGCAACACCTACAAATTGAGACATGCCTGCAAAACACTTGATCCAGATGTGTGTAAGGATAGAGAAATTTTTCGCTGCATCTTTATTAATGAGTTTGATAAACTTTTTCTGTCTCCTAAACATCTTTGACTTTGACTTTCAATGGAGCTCTGGCAATGGCAAATGAAATGTGAAGTAAATCTGGAAAGTTTGATGTGTTTGCAAGTGTTCTTTCACAAAATTATCAATTTGCAGTTGATCCTTGCAGTGACCTTTTTTCTGTGCTTTTTTTGTAACTTTAGTAGCAATGTCCTCGTTATTAATATTCGACGCTGAATCACAAACTGAGTTCCAATGACTTTTGGTGACTCATTCTGTTGAAATTCAGACCAACTTACTTCATTACTTGGGGGGACATGACAATTCGTTCACTGACATTTCGTTCACCCCCAAAAGTTTTAATGTAAACAAATTAAACACGCGATGAAAATATATGTTGGTGAACAAGTTGTCTGTGAGCCAGTTGTCGGTGAGCGATATGTCGGCTGAACGAATAGTCGGGTGAACGAATTGTCGGGTGAACGAAATGGCGGATGAGCGAAAAGTCGCGAACAATTTGTCGGTGAACGAAATGTCAGTGAACGAATTGTCGTGGGACCAATACTTGGAGCACTATCTGTCCAGACACCACTAATATTTTTCTGAACTGTTTGACACTTTTCCAAAAAAGTGAACCAATTTTCGTGAAGACGTCCACATAATGTCGTGGATTGCAAACATCTTGAAATGGCCAACATTTATATATGCCTAACCATTCTCTGAACTACTTGGTATCTATGACGACAAAGTTCGGATGCTAGCTATCAAAATGACATGGCAGTTATTTTGGCTCCATAGACTTAAAGAACTACGTTGCAAATGACGTACTGGAGTTTTTCAATTCCTGCTTTAATGGGGCAGGCAGAGGAAACAGCGGTGCATGTCTTACAAAAGTGTCCAAGAACTGCGGGAAGACAACTAAAAGGTCCACTTGAACTGCATGGGAGCCATGATGCAGTGCCTTCAACAACAGAGTTACTTACCAGAGCACTAGGGGAGGCCCATGCTTTCCTGTCCTGCTACCATTAGGAGTACATCGAAATGTCATGTCATGTTGTCCAACACGTTATGTATTTCTATACAAAATTTACGTATTTTGAAATATTATGGATGCTTTTTTCCACCTTTTTCAAAACATTATTATTGTTATTATTATTATAAGCTTTTTTATAGCGCTACTTCCATGCTCATGGCATGCTCAGAGCGCTTCGGTCCAATCTCATTTGTGAACCAGTTGGGGGGGGGGGGTATCTAGGAGTTGGTTTTTCGTGCTGCCTTTAGGCGCTCATTAAACGCAACTCTGCCCGAGTCGGGTGTCAAACCTCGAGCCCCCTTCTAGGTAGCCAAGACAAGACAAGCGCACTTAGCCTCTCGACCACTCTTCATTACAAACAAACATATATTTTAGTTCACATATTACAGTTTTAACACCACTGTTTGGTTGTAGTAGTATATGTATACTTTATATGTGGCGCACCTAATACTTCATTAATGTCTTCATAAATTAGTGTCTATTAATAATGACTCTTGACCTTACAGACGAGAGTCAAGAGCTTAACACGACCAGACGTAACGAAACGTTTATGCACATTATCTTATACTATTAAAAACTATTTCTGCTGCGATAATTAAAATGTTTGAAATCAATTCTGATTCAGTTGTCTGCAACATCTATCCTCGAATAACACTAAAAATAGTAAATTCCAATGAAAAAAAAACTTTGCATGTGACAAGTTTTACATGTTAGAATTGACCCAAAAAAATGCATATTTCAATGGTCAATCGTTCCCAAGGGGATCGCGACCCACAAGTTGAGAACCCCTGTTCTATAGAGTAGGACATACAACAATCATCACAGTTGTCCTTTAAAAACTTTGTCGTCTACCGTGACATTGATGCTGTACATCATTCAATCAGGACTTTGGTGTTGTCCCGAGCCCGTTAGGACAAAGTCTACATGTTCCTATTATTGCAACAAACAAAACACATACAGAATATATGAAGATATGTGGCTCGGAATCCTTGCAAGGAATCCCAGCAAGTTACATGATTGACCAATGCCCATGAACTTTTTCAAGTGACCGGAAGTTTGAGGACCTCGTTCTGGCTCATCCTTATTCTGTGAATAGTCTGTCGTATGTCTTGTTTTCTTGGAAACGTTCTCTCACATCATACATAATTGGGTTGAGCCACACTCACTTAGCGGTGGTGGTGGTGGGGAAAGGGGGGGGGGGGGCTTACGTTCTGTTCCTGAACCGGGCCCACGAGTACCTTGCTTCGCCACTGACGACCGAGAGAGTAAAGAGAGAGCTAGATAGACAGAGTAAGGAAGAGAGAAAGTGGACATAGTGACAGGGTGAGAAGATGTAGACAGATAGACAGGGTGACAGAGACCTTTAGATTGTATAAAATTATATATATTATACGAGCATATATAGAGAGGGGGACTTGGTGACTGAGTGGTAGAGCGCTTGGTTCCCGACCCGTGGGGTTATGGACTCTTTGAAAACTGGGCTTTTGAGTTCGGGATTCTAGGACGCTCCTGAGTCCACCCAACTCTTATTTGTACATGGCATTAGTTGGCTAAAGTTAAAGACGATTGATCGTTGTGCTGGCCACGTGACTCCCTCGTGAACCTTCAGCCATTGAAACAGATGACCTTTACATCATCTGCGCTATAGATCGCAAGGTCTGAATGGGGTCACTTTAATTTTTTTTTTTTATGGATACAGGGAAGATAAAAATTGGGAGAGATGTGCCATAATATTTTTCATTGAGAATCACTGATTTCAAAATTTCCGGTGGGAAAGCGATGAGGCTGAGTTGAAACCCTAAACGTTCTGCTGGATCCATTGTCCCTCGGAAAGAAAATTGGAGTGAGTGCGTATGGGTCCCATTGTTCCACTGTGGGCAGGCAGTATTGCAACCATTTTCTCCATTCGAGGTAGAAAAGAATAGGGAGGTAACTCTATAATGATGGTTAAACACACACACAGACACAAGAAATTCAACTTTCCTGATTTTGTTTCAAACGATGTACCAAGAAAGGTCATGGGCAGACGGATTGTTGGTGTGTTATAGGGAAAAGAAATATGTCCCATCTAAGTTAAGGTCAAAGTTCATGACCTCGGTACAGTAGTTGTGCAGTTAAAAAAAAAACCCAACGTATTTCGTATCAAGTAGTCTACTTTAACCATCTTCATTGCAATTAGTGATGGCGGTCTAGAAAACAGAATCTCAGAAACATCAACTAGATCTAGTAGCCTTGTGCACTTTCTTAATGGGATTTGAAGATGTTGTTGAGCCCACGTAGCTGCAATGAGTCCTCCCAGTTGTAGTAAGTCTACTCTGTTGTAATAAGTCCACTCAGTTGTAATAAGCCCACTAAGTTGTGATAAGCCCACTCAGTTGTAATAAGCCCACTAAGTTGTAGTAAGCCCACTAATAAGTCAGTTCCGTTGTAAGGAGTCCTCTCTCCCGCTATTAGTCCATCCGAGACCAATCGTCATAGAATACCTTCAACACTGACCTGTGACATCGCAGCCTGTGGAGTGGAGTGGAGACCAATAGCTCCTTGCCACGTTGTACATACAAGTGACGTGGCAACGAGCTATTGGTCTCTGCCGCCCACAGGTTGTGACGTCGCAGAAAAAAAAAAGAATAAGGATTTCAAAAACATGAACGAAACTTTTGATCAATTATTTCTTCATCAAACTTGGATTGAGATAACTGCCACTCCCCTGTTCCTCGCTCCACTTCAAAAACCATGACGCGGTAGTTTGTCCCCCACTTTGTAGAACAACCTTGTATTTATCAAAGTACATTTGACCCAAGACTTCATAGCATTGGCCCCGAAGTCTACTAAGACTTTAAAAAAAAAAAAGAAAGGATTTATTTTTGTAAAGATTCTTTGTCTATCAACGGACCTTACTTTGGTAACGATTGTAGACTGCACAGGTAAATTGAGTTGTACGTTCTTAATTGAAACAAATTTTTTACCCTCAGGTAACATATCTTTTTGTGAGTATTCCTTGTATGTGTGTGTATGTGTGTTGATGTTTGTATATATGTGTGTTGCAACTATGAAACGGATATGAAATGAAGTTATAATTTTTTTATTTTTTTTTAGTCACATGCGAAGCGAAGTGATGTAGCGAGCGTAATAATAAAGTGCAAACTGAAGGTGACGAATGTATAGTACTTAACAGCTCAAGAAAAACAATTAATGACTTAATCACCAAGAAGCTGATTTATGTCTTAACCGCTTGATAAATTTATGTGTGACTTCACCGCTACGATGACATTAATTTATGACTGAACCCCTTAAGAAATCTTTTTTTTTTCGCCGCTTAAGACTGCATAAATGACTTAACCGCTCGAAGAAGGCAATATATAAATTAGCTGCTCAAGAAATCAATGCATGACTTAACCGAACCTGAGTTCAATACACGACTTAACCGCTCAAGAAATCAGTTTTGACCCTACCACTAAAAAAAAATGATGCATAAATTCGTCACCTAACCAAAAAACTTAGACATTCATTATTATCTTTATCCGCCCCTTGATTTTCGTCGTCGGACTACTATGGAAGTTAGCGTTCAAAAATATCTATTCACTCTTCCCGGTCAGCAGAAAGAGATCCATTCTTTTGCGTTGTCCAGCCAGCTTTTCTTCGGACGACTATTCCTTCATGCTCTCTCCACTTTACCTTGAAGGGTTATATTTGAAAGTGAGTGGTGTCTTACAATATGACCAGCTCAGCTTCGTCTCTTCCCAGTGTTGATAACTCGTTGTTTTCTTTCCCAGGTCTATGATACGCATTTTTTTTTTGTAGCATTTAATTCTAAAATTCTCCTTACAGCCTCCAACTTTCACAACCATACAGTAGCATGGAGACCACAAGCGAAGAATACAGTTTTCATTTTATTCTGAAGTTGATGTTACCCTTCCTGATTTTCCACAATGCACTCATGACGTTTATTGTTAAGAACACAAAATGTCATTACGTGTTTAGTTATTTTCCAAATCTTTAACGGTGATTCGGAAATGTAGCTTGTACAAAAGTTCCCCTTTCAAACCTTGCGATCTATAGGGCAGATGATGTTAAGGGCATCTGTTTCCTTGGCAAACGGTAAACGAGCAGGGTGTCATTTGGCCAGCACAACGACCAACCACCTTTACTTTCCCCAACTAATGTCAGGTAGCCATTAGAGTTTGGCGGATTTTAGGGCGCCCTAAAAATCCCGAAATTAAAATCTCAGTCTTCACCTAGGACCCCCAAGCGCTTAACCACT